>JAINEB010000018.1:19925000-21175000 GCA_022840565.1 Eubasilissa regina | reverse complement strand
GAAGTAAGGAATGAAACGGATTAATGAAGAGAGAATGGTAAGAAATATATATGACGCAAGTCTTGATAGCACCAGAAGTAGAGGACGTTCACGGAAGACTTGGCACGAACAGGTAAACCAGATACTGGAGGATGGTTCTGTTAGAAGCCTCAATAATCATCGAGCTTGTATGAAAAGATGTATAAATGTGTATGAGGCGAGAATTGTGTGACAGTACAGAAGAGTGTGGCGCTCTATCCTCTCTGTCTACTCCCGCAGGGAAACGGCGTGATGGTAAGTGACATTTAATATGTAATGAATAAAATATAATAAAAGCATAATATTTTTATCGTTTTTGTTTTCCACAAAATAAAAGAACACAATCTGAACTTGAAACAATGAAGTCAGAAAATACCAAAATACAATGATCCGTCTACTAGGTGGGGTGGGACGAACTAGAAAAACATATTCTATGTAGAGGTGATATAATCTGAGACATGTATTCTGTTTTAAAAAAATACGTGAATATTTCATATTTTTATCTATTTATTTACAACTATACAGGTTTTACATTTAATTATTATTAGTTACAGGAATAGCTGTATTGCTATTAATAATAAACTAATGGAAGAAAATAATTATTTTCGTTTTGACGAGTTAATGAAAATAAACATTTTACAAAATAGTAAAGAATAAAAAAAAGTACCAAATGATCTTCTGCCCCTATATCTAAAACAAGGCACGTCATAAACTAAACAATAAAATCTCAATTATTTGTTCCGATGATAAAAAAACTTCCCAAAAAACTCTACAGCATGTATTAACTCTGTGTGGGAGAGGTTCACAAAAAATGTTCACTCACTTAAGCTGACTCATTAATAGAAATAATGACTGATGGTGTGTATTAATTCAATTTAGTATTTCAAGCTTAACACATCCTTTGCGGTGATGGGTCAGATCTGACCCGGGTGTTTGTAAAAATATGAATTACGCTACAAATATTCGTTTAATGCTGTTTTCCTTCTAGCTAATCTTTTATTAAATATTTTCAAATAATTTGAGATACAAATAAATGTTATCTGAGGGGATTTAAATGAGTTACTGATAAAAATGTGAAAAAAAAACTAACCTAAGGCAATCGCATTTACGGGATTGAATCTCAGTGCTTACCCTGAAACATATTTTGTCAACATTTTGAGCATATAGCGGGTTGACAAAGGATACCAGGTATGTGTCCATTTATTGTTAGCCAGTTCAATTATTGTACAGATTTATATTGTTATTTGTTTTACTTATTTTCGTCTGGCGGCCCCTAGAAAATGCCAGTAATATAACTATTTGAGAGGCGTTGCGCCTACCTGTAAGTTTTATGACCCTACCCTCGGGTTTTCAATATTGTTGTTGCTAATTATCATTGGATGTTTATATTTTGGCTGTGTAGGGCGTCTGTTAATGCGTGAGAATACGTACATTATTCGTAATATTTTTTAATTTTGAACTTTATTTTTTTGCAGAAATATTACGGCACATCATACCATTTCATTAAATCACATTTAAAATGAAATATTTATGAAAAATCTCCCACAAAACGGTTGAAAAACTGAAAACTTGAGGTGGGTTTAAAATAACCCACCTCCGCTGGACGTGTTTCGTATTGACCCACCGGGAAGTAAGTGTTAACCATGGTTAATATTGTTAAGTGTATGTATTAGTTATATTATACGAAATTGGAATAGCAATAGTTTATAGTGCCATGTTGTACAGTAACAGTAGAAAACGAAGTGCTCCGATATACGTTGAATAAAAAACAGGAATTTTTAAATAAAAATTTGAAATATGTTAATAATATACATAAAGTTATGATTTCCTCCGCCTTCCCCTCGAAGTAAGGTAAAATGAACCATTAGTATAATGGCCCGCTACTTGGATTTCGTGCATTTGTGTGACCAAACATGACAGCTACAGAGAATGAAAATATCATAAAAAAACAACAGCAATTAAAAAAATCGTACCCGCACCTCGTAAACCCTCCATGAGACACATAAATGGCTGGGGGAGACTGGGGGTAATTATCGCAAACACACACACCACAACGAAAGTTAGGATCAAACAAATTTTAATAAATATTTAATTACCGCTATCAACACGCATTTTGAGATTTATATATTATCTTACACGGTAGGTATAAACAGAGCTATTTCCTAGGATCCTGTGCAAAATATACGTACCTTGTTCCCTCCTCCTGGTCTCTCTATATCTTCTTCCCCAATGTAAATATGTACTACATTGAATGCCATCAGTTCCAAACTTTACTCAGTTTCACTCTAGGATCCTACCTCATCCCCACACGGAACATTTCACCATCACCTTGTCTGAACCAAGCAACATACATATCATTACTCTTTATGGCCTGCGCAAAACAATGACACCCTAACCGAACTCCGGACTGAAATCGCTAGTACATATATTTGAATTTTATGTCATCTGATTGTGATTTTTAATTGAAAATTTCCTTACTGTTTGTTGTTTATTTAAATGGTTTTAATACGATTACATAATACATTTTATTATATATTTTTGGTAATAATAGATCTCTGCTGCGCTAATAAATAATCTAAATAATTGCGGCCATACCAATGTAATGAGAGTAATGTGAATAATTTTTTAATTTTTCTATTTAACGACTTTCGTTCCAGCTGTAGTTTTATCAATGTGTTGTATTGAAAGAAACATGTGACGGGGAATACCTTTTTCAGTTGGCGGGGTTGACTCTGAATTCATTAACTTATTACTTTCCGCTGTATCTGAGACTCGTTTGTAAAAAAAACCACTCTTAAATTCGCCCTTATATTTCTGGATGAATTGGAACATTAGTTTTAACCATTCATAAAAATATTAAACAATTTTTTTTTTAGTTTAATTTTACTTTTTAGTTAAAACAATATGATGAACCTGCAATTGAATGCGGTTTCATACTCATTATACTCAAATGTACTCGAAAGTTTCTGAAGATATGATCTGTGGAATTGTAAATCAATTTTTCTCATTATTTTGTAATTATTCATATTTTTATTTTCCATTTTATTTACATTTTACCTTGTATACCATAGTGTCCATCCAACAAGGCATCTAGGTATTTAAAACAAATTTTATTATGATGTTGCAATTTTAGAAGACAATTGTGTGATATTATTAAAACAAAGCTTTGAGTAGCTTGTTGGTGTAGTGGTCAAGACGTTGGCCTAGTGATCTAATGGTCGGGGGTTCGCGCCTCGTTCCAGGACACCAGCAAGTTAGTCCTATTTTCATAGCACAAGCATTTAGCTTAGTTTGAAAATAGCAAGAATATTGATGTGACATGTATTCCGTGTACGCATCTCTATTTAAAAAATAATAATTAATCAATTAGAACGATATACAGAAAAAATCTGTCAAAAGAATATTTGTTTACCACCGGGATCATTTTCTATCCGGGGAAAGGATAAGAAAATTTCTGGGTTCGTATCCCGGTGGCATCCAAATATTTTTTTGATGAATAGATTTTTCCTGTATTTATATCATCCCATTAATTTAATAATTTAATTTGTTTTAATAGTGATACAATTTTATTGATTGCACGCTCTAGGAAAGAAGCACGCGGAGAAAAAGATCATTCCTTGTTGCAAAATTTCATAGAATACATATCACTAAGCATTACGGTTATAATAATTATAATATTAATAATAATTTTTTTTTTATTTATGAAGACCAGAATCGCCGTAAATATAATACATATAGTAGAATACATTTAAGTTACAAAATAATATGTAAGTTATAAAAAATAAGAAAAAAAAAAATTAAAAAAGTTGACACCAAAGAGATTTATATGCGGAGAGTTGAACTATCCTGTTTTATTGAGAAAAAATTTGAAGCCAGGTCTCCTAGTAGGTGAGAAGTTATTCGGGTTGTTGGGCAATTATCGGCAGTTTTCGAATATACTTACAATAACACCATAAGTCAATTTTCACAAAACAACTAATTACGTAAATTTATTTTATTTCCACACTAATTTTGTTTATTTATTAAGGTTGATATATATATATATATATATCTTGTTTTGTTTGTTTCATAGTATTGCGTTATTATTCTTTGCGATGTTTTTAATCGTTTTAGAATTGTCAAAGATAATGTAACATTAAAACTCGTTATATATTTTTATTTACTGAATTTACGAGTTTAATGAATGCTACTAAGTTTGTAGGGATTCGTTTCTAAATTGAACAGTATTCGATTTGCTGGGTAGTGGGTAGTTACGGAAACAAAAGTATGGCTAATGTTTCCGTAAAACAAATACTTTGTAATTCACGTAGAATTTCTCAAATTTCAAACTGGAAAAATAAAAGTACGCCCTTAAATGGTTTTCGTTATTACATAATAATTTTAACATTAATAGTGTTCGTGCACACCAGAAAGTGCGATTCTTAGTAAAAGTAGAGATAAGTAGTATTTAGAGTATGAAATAATTACAATAAATTAATAAATGTGATTTTCCATTTCATTTACTAGTTACCACTAAAAAATACCAATTTCAACGTTTCATATTTGATAATTTTGTAAGATACCTTATTCGAATAGCACAGCTCTCGGAAGGAAAGAATCTCGTTCCCCTTCGGTTACGTATTGGATCCTTGTGGTTATATCTTGGGTTGAAATGACTTCGATGGCTTCAGCAGCTAAGCCGCCCATTCTAACAGGTCTCAGCGAAAAATTCCCATGAACCATAGACTCCGACCGTTTTTATAACCTTCAAGCCCGCTCGCATTACTAACATGTGGGTGTTGTTCGGTATTACTAAAATGGTTGACGTTAAAAATCATAACGGGGCAACTTAAAATGTGACATTAGTTTTGTAATATCACAATATATATATATGAGTATAAACAAATTATAATTACTGCATTTCAGTCACGGCTATTATTGTATATATGGCTATTCTCTAGTCGTTGCCATTCTCTGGTCAGGGAGCCAGTTTTCCATGAGAGCGCTGCTTGCGCTAGAGAGTTGGTGCTGAGCTCCAGCCGTAGATTTACGCCAGCAACTCGATGTGGAACGAATCTATGCACACATTGTAGATGCGCTACAATAACGCGCCAACCCAAACAGTATTCTTTATGTTATGCTGAAGTCATAGATTCTTATAATGAGATACTACATACCCTTAATTAGAATTTAAGGCTACAGAATTTGTTTCAGATTTGTCATGTTGGATTCACAGTAAATACAGTACACGTATTTGTATCACATACTACCAAATATATGCGAATTCCTTGTTTCAATATTTTCAATTTGGTGTTAACTACACAGTCATTTTGGTATCACTTACGCAATCAAATAGCTCCGCGACTATTTTTAAAATATGTGACTCTACTAGAACCGAAATTTAAACGCTTACAATATAATATGCATTAATGTAAAAAAATACGTCTTGTTTCCACAAGGATTTAATTTTAGAAGAATAAATACTTTTACTGTTGCGTAAATGTGTCATAAACTATCGGATTAATGTTTCCACAAATAATGTGTGTTGATTGCCGCTTGTTCCGCAACTAGTGTTCTCCTATATGTATACTTTATTTTATGTCTATCATACTGGTCTGTGTATTTGTATAATAAATTTAATAAGACAAATTTAGACCAATTACAAATAATTCTTATTAAAATTTAGTCAGCAATCTTATTTATTTTGATTATTTTAATAATGTTGATTCGTCGTTTTATTAGGCTACTAATGACAGCAATCATTATCAATTGAAAACATTTTCATGTAATCTAACGGCAGTAAAACATCGATCTGAAGCAATAAACATGAGAAATTTTTATTTTATAGAAATAGATAAAAGTAAAGAAGCTCTTTTATTGCTGTTCAATACAAGTTTCATACTCTGGTAGTTAGTTACATTTGTATTATGACAGGGCCTTGTTGATTTTTGATTGGACTCTTTTTTAGGGTACACGAAATTAACGGACGCCGATATGCAATTTAACGCGTTTAAAGAAATCATAAATTTTTATTCACTTTATAGATTTTCGAAACGTATTAAGTGTCGTTAAATTGGCGATAACGAAAGTTATCTAGTTTTATGATCAAGTGGCAGTAAAGTTATTATGATTTCACGCCTATCATCAGGCTTTACAATACCACACATACTTTTACATCCATTATATAAATGTTGATTGTTGATATCCAACGATAAAACAAGATTTAGTACCTTGAAGAATTAACTACGCGCGCAATTCAAATGAAAAATTATAAATATCTTCATACATTCTTTGAGTAGCTGTTAGGTAGATTCCGCGTCTACGAATCGGTGAAGATCAGTACATAGTATATCGACGAGAAATTAATTGAAACATTACATATTACATAAAAGAATACTGTATAATGTACTATATTAGTTTTGCTCTGGATCTATAGTATACGTACTGACGGCAAAATCCCAATTGCTCTTGTATGGAAAAAGGTAGCCTGAATAAGGCATAGGCTGCTAGGATCAAGAAAGGCCATCGTCCTGGCCAACGAATAAAAAATAATCAGTAATAAGTAAACAACCCACATTATCTGTCACAGACTTGTCGTGTATTTAAGTCGTAATAGTTTAAACAAATATCAGATATCTCATAGAGACAAAGCTATTTTTTATTATACATGTTAGTATGGACATATTCTCATAGTGATGACATATATGCTATTTAAAAAAAAAGAAAAATGAATTATCAAATTTGGTCCATAGATGGCGATTATGTAGTGGTACTCGAAGCGAGTCCAATATGTATATGTTTCTAATTAATACATTTAATTTGTATTTTAAATATCACAGACCTCCGTTCTGAATAATTACAACTTCACAATAAGAATGTGTTCTCCTTAATAAGTTGTATCAATGTATCTAAAATTTAATGAAAATGAATTGTTATTTCTGGCGTCTCTTATCGGATTACTCAAAGGTATTTGAGATTCCGTAAAAATAAAGTAGATTGCTTTCAAATAATGGAACTATAGACGTATCAATTTGAAAAGTGTAACACACAGGTTCGAAAAATTTATCATCAATGCACTGTGTGCTGTAGCAAAATCGATTAATGCACATTCCCTGAATTAGAAGAGATCCAGGTTCGAATCCCGATGGCAACAACAATATTTTTCGATAAAATTTATTTTATATGTACATCTTTCTAATTAATACGTTTAATTTGTATTTAAAAGATTTTGTCACTGTCCACAAATCATCTTAACACTCATAAACACACATCGCACACCTAGATCAAAACTAAGACAACTCAAAAAGTCATTTTTCAGTAGACAAAAAAATAAAAACATTTTTCTCCATTTTTTGTTACTAAAGTAATGAAACTAAATAACATTTTAGGTCATAAATGTATCCTAAAATGGCACTATTCGAGAACTGGGGCCAAGTTAGTTGCGTATATGACAGAGTATCCGAAAACAATTATAACTTAAAATTCTTGGTTTTTTGAGTTGTCTTAGTATTGATCTAGGTGTGCGATTGACATTGAATTAAAATGTGCGAGATTATTTCTCTTCAAATTAATATTTTTGAATTCAAGTGACTTTTTGCTGGCTGATCGTCTTGCATACTGTACACACGTGTAAGGTTTAATCCGTCTCACGCTGATTGTTTTATGGATTTGTTTTCCTCGAGCGAGCTGATGAGGAGCAGCGGGCGGCAGATAAGCGCCTCCACACAGCACAACTGATTAGCTCAAGCAATGATCACAAATACAACGTCGTGATGTTTTATGGAGAGGTTTCAACTTTTTTCAATTTATATAATACAACCTCACTTAAATAATTAATCAAGCTAAATTAAATCGTATATATATATATATATATATATATATAAATGCACATTTAAAAAATATTCTCTCTTGTTGTATAACGTGGTAGGAACGAATGAGAAATGAAAAATTCAAAATGAAAAAATACTCAAATTTAGGTATTAAAATTAATAACAAGCATTATCTAATTACTAAATTTAACTACGAGTCCCATTCTAAAATTTTTTCCTAAAAATTATTCGACTAAATTTGTATTAAGCAACAATTTGAGTTAGGTACTAAATTTATTTTTTAAATAATTGTTTTTTTTTTTTTTAAATATTTTTTAAAAATAGATTCTGGTGAGGAAACAATGATGTATGTTTTTAGTTAGTTATGACATCCTAAAGAAGAAAATGGTATTTTTCGAAACTGGTAGATGTATTTAAACTCAATTCAGTGGTTAATAAAACAAAGATAATAAATAAAAAATACATTAGCTAATCGTTCTAATCATCCTAGCAAACATCCTTGTTAGGAATCAGGAGACTAGGCATCATAATTTTTTTGGGACCTTGGATTATTACTGATTATATAAGTTCAAAAATGCATTTAAAAGTGTAAAAACTTATGGCCCATCTATATTATAATTTCTTTAGCTTTCAGTATGCCAAATGTTCACTTCAAGTTCTTACAACCAAAATCAGCTCAAAGTTTTTTAAATTTCTTAAACACTGAGATAGGTAGTAAATATCTATTTGGACGATGTCAGTGGTATTCAAATAATCAATGTTTGTTATTGGAGATGTATTTAATTTTTGTTCATTTTTCTGCCGATTTTTTAACCCACATTTTCTATTTAAATAGTGCAATCACCCGTATGAATCTAGTAAACATCTTTTGGCCCTATATGCCGGGCGTAACACGCCGCGTGCACAATATTTTAGGGGTAGATAGGTACATATTAAAAATATGAGTCGAAAATGTTCACGTTGTATTTGTCTAATTGAATTATTTAAGGGATTTTGCCAATGTGCGTACAACATAATAAATATATAACATATAATATCATCCACAGAAATGTTCAAGCACATAATATAGCAGAAGATAAAAAAAAATATGGGAAAAAGGGTGGGGAGATTGAAACTATTGTTATGTGTAAAGGGAAAGGGAGATATGTTTGTAGGTAGAATGATTGGTTAAAATTGAGATTGTAGTGGTAATCGTAAAAAGAACGCGTGGTAAGGCTAATGTTAAATAAGTTAATTTCAGTTAACATATCATTATGGTATTTACATGAATGGTAAATAAATTAGTTTTGTGTCTAAAATAGAAAAAGTACAGATTGCATGTGGTGTGTGAAAGAATAATAGTTCCAATTGGCTGGAACACTCATTATGGCCTTGCAGTAGTTTAAAGATAAGTATTTGGTCAGCACGTGTTCTTCGATATTCTACGGTTTTCATATTGTGGAAGTTTGCTGCATCTAAATAAGTATATATGGTCTAATCTCAACTATGTCTATAATATTTATTGAAATATTTTATTGATTCCAAATTTTATATTAACTCTAAAAATAACTAAATAACTAGCGGCCAAGCTGCCTTTTGTGATATGATCAAGGGCCTAAAGTGATATTGAATAATAATGAATCAACTTCGCAAATATTTATTTTAAAGTATGTAGTCTTAAAGCTTAATATGGTTTCGTAAAAATCTCATACAATAATGTTTTTCGTAATGGTACAGAATTTGTACGTACTCCTCGAACATTTTCGACTCGTAATTTAGTCACACCGATAAAATAATGTGGACCAGGTCTGTTACACCCTGCATAGTGACATAACGATGTCGAGTAAATGCTTATCTAAATATCTGCAATAAATTTATTTACCTTAATAAGTATGCCCTATATGTATCTAAGCACGCTTTTGTTTAAATAGAAATGCATATACGGAATTATATAAAACTAAGTTAAACGCTTGTGCAATGAAAATAGGACTACTTACTGGTCTCCTGGAATGAGGCGTGAACCCTCGACCGCTAGATCACTAGGCCAGAGTCTCAACTATTAGACTAATAACCTACTTACTGTGTTAAGTAAATGTCTACTGAGTAAATATTTAGTTAGTAATTCTAAGTTTCTACCCTAAAAATTCGCGATTTATTTATTTACCTAATGTGCTCAATACCTAAACATCAGGGGCGTGCAGTGCATACAAGCAAAAAAGCTGTGTATTACTAAAAATTCTGGGAAACAAATATAAATTAAATAATTGGATTAACATAAACGAAAGCATTATTTTACGATTAGCGCCATCTCTGTACCAGTAGAGACTAATTGCTTAGTTCTAAAAACTACTACGACAACTCGCCGCTGTACCCATTGCGCTCTTTTGTATTCGCCACATCGAGCTATTCATACTACTCTATTCTGACTTTAAGCTGGTGATTTAGTCAAGTCATATAAATGGCTATTTACTGAATTGAAAATTCCTTTCGGTTGATTCGTTTTGTTGTTACCTATGCTGTTTTTTAGCAGAATAGTATTAGAAAGGGTTACAACTACGTGCAAATCATTGAAGTATCTACTTATTCTTTTACTATATCGCTAATTTTACTATCTAACTGTTTTTATCGTGTTAATTTTATGATTGTTCTTTAAATTTAGTGCATGGATTGGTTTTTGATTTGGGAAAAACAAAAAGTAATTGGCAGAACTATTTCTTACGTTAACCTTTAATAGAAATAATTATTTCCTTTAGTTGTTATGTGAAAGATTTTCAAACAATAAATTAATCACATTCAGTCATAGAGAGTGTTCTTAAAAGCGTCGAAAGTATTATTTAACGTTAAAACTTAAACATTAAAAACACTATGAACAGTACTCTAAAATTATAAATAAATACATGGTAGGGTCGTATAAACGACGGATTTATTTTATCTAAAGACGTTGGTTAAACGAAAGTATATACATATATAATATCATTGGTAACAGCATAACCTAAATCTATACCAACTGCATGCCACTGCAAAACATGTTGCAGTATTAGGAATATGGTGTGAGTAGTGTGGATATGTATTACCCGCTCATCTGTACACATCCCTTAGAGGGGTGGGTACGTCACGATGTCTCAAAAATGTCCAAGTAAACCAGCGGGGTGTAATCTCTTGTCCGTTCATATTTCTGGATCATACAACTAGATCATAACTTGAGATTACAAAAGTAGGGGAAGTCTTGTGGCGAGTTTAACCTCCCTAATAACTATAAAAACTGATGAAAATGCCGCAATTAAACTGAATTGGATTGTAGCTCGGCCGTCAATTGTTTTATTTTAATCAACGTTTTATTGTTATCGTATCTCATTCCTAGCTTTATAAGCAGCTGGTAGATTAATTGAAAAGATACCGAATTGAAAATATTTCAAGGATTAATTTGTGAGCTAAATCAGTAAACAAGTCCTTATTACCCCAAGATAACACAATTTACGGTATTTTTAAACTATTACTACGTAGTATTATGAAAATCTAATTGTATTTTAGTTTACATGGATACTTGAGAATTTTAACCATTGTCGTGAAAGGAGGCAGATGCTCGTCCTAAGTTTGTAACAGCATGCTTCCTATGTAACAACATGCTTCCTATGTAACAACATGCTTCCTATGTAACAACATGCTTCCTATGTAACAACATGCTTCCTATGTAACAACATGCTTTTTATGTAACAACATGCTTCCTATATGAACATGTTGATTTGATGTTCGTGTTCATAGAACAATCTACTTTACTAACTAAGACGTATTATTTGAGATATCACTGTGTTACAACACTTTGGACAAAACAGCTTCCCATCCTCCTTTATGGCCCGTGTCTACGAATGAAATTTTCGTCTCGAAACAGTCTCTGAGACAGGGATTAAACTCTGATGACATTCTTTAGAGACAACTCTCGACTTTCGTAGTCCACCGTGTACACGCGAATCTCATAGATTTGCCGAATCGCACCTCACTTATAAATCAAATATTAAACGTCAATCCATTGGCCACTAATGTTCCGTTTATTTGTAAGATGAATTTAAATCTCCCCAGGATCAGTTAAACGGAATAAACGTTTATAATCCAATGCTTTCTGTTTGTCTAACTTTCAAAATAAACATTTGTGAGTACATATGTTTCTAAGTGACGCTTGTGCGTAAGTTTCTAGTTTCACTCTTAAATTGAACGTCGCGTACACGGGTTTCATTTTTTGTATTTTACTATCAATCTCATGTTGATTCCGGAGTACACTTCCAGATTAAAATCTCAATATGTGTACATGGTACTGGGATTTATCTCATTGTATCTCATTCCATGGACACGGACCAATAAAGTGCGGCGCTGACCGCACAGGTTACAACGCACGGATTATCACGGAAATAAAATTGCAATAATATTAATGTTTTTATGGAGCAATGTTTATTCCTTTTTTCCTTGCAATATCATTATCTCACATTGCTGGATCATTTACCGTAACCGCTAGGAAAGAAGAAACTTTTATCAGAGTTCAGAGCCCCTCTCACGGATTTGTAAACATTTATGGATGCGGCTTAGACCCACACTTTGCTCTCCTTCTGCCGCCACGCCAGCCTCTACATTCACACCCTGTACAGTAGAGAAGATAAGAGGCTCTCAAACATATTAATAAACACAATTCACAGATTTACAGAAGACATATTTTTAACACATATCATGTTAATTAGCCAGTGTTATCGGTATTAATTAGATAGGTCATTGCAAATACTTAAATTTAGATAGGCGACTTTTTCAAACTTGGCGACTATTGTCACAGATTTTATTCTCTACAGACGCGTTTTGTGGATATTCATACAATATTCAAGATTTAGATGTCAAATATTATTTATTTACATACGAAGGTAAGTATGAAGTCTTGGTCATTACGAGGCTTACGACTTGTCATCGGTTGGATAAGTGATCACTTTACAGAATGTAACGTTCACCAATCTACCCATGCCACAACAAATTTTAGGAAGTTGTATATATGTTATCATGTAAAAACCTTTTTAATTATTTATTACCAACTACGCTGTCGGCATCTATGGTTTGAAAATTTGATATTCTTTATCATGTGCAGATGTAGCTGAAGCTGAGACTCTTTTTGACTGATCCCTGAGAAATCCCAGTAATTGGTTCCTACAAAGATTTGGACATACGCAAAATATAGTATACAATGGTTGATTTTAATGTATAATCTATAAAAATATGCTCACATCTATATTTATACGAGTACCAAGATAATTTGTATCGAGATTCAGAACATGACAAGTTTTGAATGAGTGCAAAATAGTATTACTAGTAGAAAGAAATCGACTATCGCACATTGGTTGTTGTAAGCTTTGTCATTGATGCACGTACCTACTCGGGCGTTACTTTCCATAGTCAAATATCAACTAACAAGCTAATATAATCCCTCCATAAAGGTTTGTATCTAGAATAAATATACAGAGTGTATACTACTGATACTGGCATTTGTAGCGTAATATGAAATGAGAAATACAAATGTAATTGTTGCATAAAAAATGTAAAGTAAATATTTAAAGTTTTAAAAAGCACTACAAGAATCTGATTCATAGTTTATAAGCCTTAACTGCTTTTTTAAAGGAAAGTCTCCCCAATAAGTAACTGTAATGTATCATGATGTAGTGAATGTGTGACGCGCGCATGTTGGCAAGAATAGCAGCGTAGAAGGGATATGAGAGCGTCACGCTTGGGCGCGCGATTTCTCACGCCGGAATTTTAGATTATTGTAACTTATAATTGTCAGACCTGTAATAAACTGTATTGTTGTTACATCGAGTTATATTGACTATCCGATTTCCTGCACACAAGAAGTACAAGAAGACACTATCCTTTGCAGCCGAAACAATCGGTGCAAGTAACTTTACAGTAACATCATATTTTAAATACAAATTAAATGAATTAATTTGAAACTTATACATATAAAATAATTTTTTTCGAAAAATATTATTGTCGCTATCGGGATTACAATCCGGGGAACGTGCATTAACCGATTATGCTACAGCAACACAGTGCATTGACGATAAATTTTCGAACCTATATGTTACACTTTTCAAATTGGTACATCTATCGTTCGTATCCAGGTTCGAATCTCAGTAGCAACAACAGTATTTTTCGGTAAAATTGATTTTATATGTATATCTTTCTGATAATAAGTATTTAAAATATCACACACCGTCTGTTCTGAATAATTATAACTTCACAATAAGAATGTGTTCTCCTTAATAATAACTTTACATTTTGTATAGTTTTTGTGATTAAGTATGTATTATATGATATTGCATATTTATACACCATTATCCGTTGTCACACAGATCTCCGGACAGTTTTTTAATCTACCTACGGTCATGACTCAAATGACAATTTCACACCTTAAATTGTATCCTCGGGCTACGGATTTATTACAAGAAAATGACAAAAGTATGCGTAAATTTTTGCAGCGGTAAAATTTGACCATCTTAGTAAGGCGGCGCCATCTGTTGTGGAGATCTCACATTCCCACAGTCAAAGGTGTTTGTCCGTGATAAAAATAAGAAACCTCGGCGGTAAAGATTTCCTCTCTCCTTTTCTCTCCTTTCTTTATCCCTTCCGCGCACTTCTGAACCAAAACGGTTATTTGATTTCATGATAAATGGTTCAAATATTCTAAGTAATATAATATAACGTACGTTATGCAAATAGATAAAATTATACAATAAGAATGATAACGGTGATAAAAAATATTATTACTTTTAAACTACACGCCAATTGTATTATTATTCATAATTACTATTTTTAATAAACTTGCGAGATCATATTAATTTTTATAAACTAACGCGGATACGTATGTAGTAAAATTATAAATATATTGTCAATGTCGCGTTTACCATTTGATTATTAAGTGTTTAAAGTTATTATTTTTTGCGTCATTACTAATATGCATTGTTTATATTAATTATTTATCTAAATACATTTAACTACGCTTATACTAAATTTGTGTACAAATATATTGATAATAATTATAATTAGATATTGATTAAATAACAAACTGCCTATTGTAGTTTTAGCTCTATACTGATCTTCTATGTATGATATAAAATAATGTCTAGCGTAGTATTAAAACTAACTAATACGTAACTAAGACTACCATAATCTTAAGCTGCAAGCCAATAAAATAAATGATCAATCTATAATATTCCAAGTATGTATGCAAAAAACGTGCCGATTCATTTTTACTATATAATATATTCCACACTAATATCTCTTCAATAAATTGTAATTTTCCTGTTAGCCATTTAAAAAACACACAACAACATAATTCTGACAATGTTCGCCATATAAAATATGAATGAAATAATAAAATAATAAATATTTGATTTTCTAATGGTACAATTCAACAGTACAAAAAGAAAATAAGAATGAATATTTAAAAAAAAAAAGTATTTTAGTTTAACAAGTCCGCCTGCCACACACATGTTCACTTACAAACACTGAAAATCAAGCATACATTTTCCACTTAATCCTAGTAATATATATATATATATATATATATATATATATATATATATATATTGTGACATGACAACCAGGATAATTTAATTGAGCTATTGAATAAACTTATTTTAGTTATTACGAATGTTGATACGTACTATTGGTAAACCTGTATTTTATATCAGGATAAAATACATTTTGTAACAATCATTATACTCGTATGTAGCCAAATCTAGAAAACGACATTAACATTGGCGGTAGGTACATAGGAATAATCCTTCTTCTTCTTTTAAATAAGCAATCCACCCTTCAAGAGTGATTTGTGCCATTAATCAGGTTAAAACTGTATTTGATAGAAAAAACTACAATAATATTATAGAATAGGAAACATTACAAGTCAATACCATTGTCGTGCAAAAAAATTACTATTATATAGATTAAATGTGGCGAATTAGGGGAAAGAAGATAACGCAAGTTAACCGGGAGTTGAAAACTACCAGTGACGAGATTACTGTAAAAAAAACCTGTGATCCGCAATGGACAGGCAAAATATATATGATCAAGGGTTTCCTCCTCGGCACCATACTCACACATTGGGGAATCTATTAAGTTCAATCTGAATAAATGTGAGGCTACCTGACAATGCCCAATTCTCATTCTAGAGATATGTTATATTGTCCTTTTGAAGAACCAGAAAATGCGGGGAATAGATCTTTGAATTATTTTAACCCGATTACCCTTATGATTATTTGGATCCATCCATTAGCAGTTCAGATAGAATTTGTACGTTTTTTTACCATATTAAGTCTGTCATATCATACATCGGGATATGGAATTGACGAGGGAAAACTCCGGAAAGAGTGGCCTCCTTGGTCAGTTTATCACCACATTCATTTCCATGAATTCCCCCAATGAATAATTTACTAATAAAACTTAACTTACTTTATTAATAAAAATACTACTTTTTCATTTATTAAAAACTTATTATATAGTATTTAGATACCAGCATCTTACCAGTCATGACTGTCAGGAATGTTGGTATGAGGTATGTATACGGTAGTAGAAGAAGAAGAAGAAGAAGACGACGATACAGCAGAATTCTATATTTCTTACAAATTTAAAAGATTTATTTTTTATTTTTTAACATGTAAAAGGATTATAATTTAAAAGCATAAAAAATGGGTGACATTAAAACATACTTATATCGTGAAATACTCCTTAAAATTTTTTCGCAGGTATAGCGTCACATGATAGACACACATACGTGTGCTTTTATTATATTATTATTGATGTAATAAATTTATAAAGTATTTCAATATTAATGTTATAAATCTTTGATTACCACCAGATTACCTTGGGGTTCTATCCTCTGATTACTATCTAATTACTTGGGTCCCAATTCCTTGTAAGTGAATCTTAATCTTTCCAGGTAACAATATTATACGTTTATCATATAACACGTTATTTTTATTTCATTTATTCTGTTCGTGTTCTTAATATACGTACATATTATACATTATAAACATTCTTATAAATATATAAAAAAGGCGAACAAGTTTCGTAATATAAGAGATGTTCACTGTCTCCTTAACTAGTTAAAACAATAATATAAAGTATACATTTAGAGATAGACTAGTTATTCGGAAGAAGCTGTGATGGAAGAAAGCTGTTATAAGGTTCTTCCCCCACCACTCATCTAATCACTTTCATGACACACACACACACACACCCATACATTTACAAAGTGACAGTTCTCACAATTAAAAAATACATTTTCATATTCTCAATTAAATTTATTTCTAAATTATTTAATTTGTAGAGTTTTCTGGCTGGTTTTCTGCTGTATATTAAGTCTGGCGTATCCCATTTTGGGGTCCATCATTAGAGCTATACACACCACAGAGTAGCCCAGAAAACTCTACACAGATGATTCTGAAAATTCCCAAGTATGTATAAAAATTATACCTTATCAAACACTCCTGTTCTTTTGATTTTTGAAAACCATTTTTTTTTTGTTGCATAAATAGTACGTATGAAAACATAAAGGTAATTACTAAAGCAATAACCTGTACAGTTTTTAAAAGTTGTAATTATTTAGAGGTAAGTAAGTATAATGTTGAGTAAGTTATAAAAAGTTATGTGAAAAAACTAAAATCTGAAGTTATAAAATATTATTAAAAAAAAATATATAAACTATTATTGTCTGTAATATACAATGGTTAGAGATAAAAATGTGTAGATAGTTAGGTTAGCACTAATCACAAATTAGATTAATTTTGCTTTCTATCCACATCAAGCAACCACTTTGTTATTTTTGGTTTAAAGTCGTTAATCACTTTAGACTCTTTAAGGTCTAGTGGCGATTTGTTAAATATTCGCGGAGCACAAAATAAGAAAGTTCGTTGAGCGAATTTGGTATTAAATTTTGGCACTGAGGCTTTTCTCCTAGTTTCCTTTGGATCGGATCGTGGAAGTAAAGTTTTTTTTTTTTTAAATAGTTTTAAGATTGCTCTGATAAACAGTTGTCTTATATCCTAAACTTGGAAGGATTTAAATAGTTCTACTTTGGAAAGATTATGCCCATGAGTATAGCGTAACATAATAGATTATTTTTATTATAATTATTGTATGTACGTATACATGTATATATTTATATAATTATTAGAATAGTACAATATGGTTGTATAAAAATATTTTAATACACAACGCGCGGGGTTCGAAGCACTGTGCAGTATTATAGCTTTGTGGTAATACAAGTGGGTGGAAATGGGCGCTCGGGGCGGCGGGGCGGCAGGGCGGCTGGGCGGCGCGGAGGCTCCCGAGGTGTTGGGGGGTGGGAGGGGGTCGGCTGATAGTGTGCATTGTGACGGTCATAAATCAGACGCGATACGAGAGCAAGACAGGCGTGAACGCATTTCAACTGTTTGCTTTTGAGAATTCAAACATCTGTCGTACGACCAGGCCTGTATTGGACGTTTCAATAACATGTTTTATAATCTCAGTCATGTTTCTATGTTTAAAATTAATTTCTATGATTAAAAATCACAATGTTTCTAAATTTATAATCTATTTCGACATATAAATGTTGCATGAAGCCTATAAGGAAATAAAAAAATTAAGGTTGTAATGGTTTACTCTATTTTCAAAATGAACATTAGCGGAATACCGTTTAACGTCTTAACAATACACTGAATATAACGCTTCAAATTTTTCACAATTGTTGCAATCCGCATAATATCATATTAATTTAAAACAATGTGATGCTAAATAATTGATAGACTCATTTTTTTCAATTTCTTGATTTAGACCTTTTTCATAATAATAGGCACGTTTACGTGAATGCCTTCGATAGCTGGTTCCCAGGTTTCCGATCGACAATAAATGCACATATGATACATGAACACCGTACTATCCTTTATATTGTACTTGTTGATTCTCTGGTCCGAAGTTGTTGTTCTTTTGGCTGGGTAGTGCACATTTATTTGGACCGCTGTACTGGTCGAAGCACGGGACGTAATTGATCCGCCTGTCGTTTACCATCCTCTTGCATTCTGCAAAAAAAGAGCGGCAATACTCACATACACACACGCACAACACTATCAACCAGGAAACCCAGTGGTGCCAATCGGTGTAACAAGGCGCGTAAACAGGCCACATATATTGATACTTCACATATGTATTATATTTTTCACTCGTCTTTCTCAAATCGTAATATTTATCTCTCCATCTGTAGCTATTCCACAAACTCTTTTAAATTACTGAGAAAAGTGCAGAGTATAATCTTATAGTACTACCTTTATTATCTACCTTAATGATGTTAAGTTTCGTTTGATGTATGTATTCTGCTCAACAGAAATGAAACTTTGTAAAATAATTTTAGGTACATTTATTGAAAATCTCTAAATTTTTAACATTGTAATTCGCTAGTAAGTAACGTAATGTAATACGTTTGTCATGATTATGTAAAATAAGTTCATAATTTTTGGAATATTTGCGTAGATCTAGCAAAGTGAAATCGAGGAGTTTCAACATGTATTGGATAAAAATATCCAACTTATTCTATTTTGAATGTGTCCGAATCTTTGTAGGAACCAATTACTGGGATTTATGCCCTGAGGGATTTTCATCAAGTGTAGTGACTTTTCAATTTGCCTGCACCAGTGTGGCGCCTTGGAAATACTATCGCAGATTCCCTTTGGCGTTCTATCTTTTTTGTGTACCTACTTCTCGAGCGGCTAGGTTGAGTCCTTGTAGTGAAATTCGGTAGATGTATGTAACAATTATCGCTTATTACAATAATTTATTTACGGAGTGTACAATTATATAACGCAGATACTGATTACTACTATTGCGAAGGAACGATGAGAAAAGAGCCCCGTTCCCCCAGTGACGGCCTCTTATAACCCATGACCCCCCCCACTCACTTCATACACACAAATAAAAGTGACAGTTCTCACACACAGAGACCAAGATATTATTTTTACACGGGAAGTATGGAAGTCTTGGGCATTACATGGCTTACAACCTGTCATCGGCTGGCTTAAGTGATCACTTTACACAACGTAACGTTCACCTATTTACCCATGCTATCCACATCTATCAAATTTTTGGAAGTTGTATATATGTTATCATGATGGAATATTTAAATTATTTATTACCAACTGTGCTGTCGCCATCTACGAATTTTTTTGAAAATTTGATATTCATTATCGTGTAACAGTATAGATGTCGCTGAAGCTGAGACTAATTTGTCTGAAGTATGGGGCTATATCCTTTAAGTGTATATATGAAATTCATTCGAAATAGACTTCCATGCTTCCCATGTAAAAATAATAGCTTTGTCTCTGTGAGACATCTATATCTTCAATTCATTAATTTCTATGTATTTTAATTTTTTTTTTTTTTTTTTTTAATCTACCAGTGTGATGCTATGCTTTTTATCTCTCCGATGCCAAATGTTTTCTGAAATGTAGAGATTGTATATTCGGCGATAGGTAAGTGTACTTTAATTATTACTTATAGCTGTCTCTGAGTCTGTTCCAAGGAGGGAAACTGATCTAGATAAAAAAGACCAACAAACAAAGAGTTCTGGTTTATGTTATATCTCATCCGGCCCTATTGCTGTTCACTGTCTGGTAATGTAGAGTTGATGATTGTTCACTTATTTTATGTGAAAGCCGAATAATGAATTATTATTCCCTATATTGTGTTCCGATGTAATATGTGAGCAATTGTGACCGCTCTTTATTGTATCGTCCTCGGCGCCTCTCCATTACAATTACATTACAATCAGGAATACTTATGACACGGGCTGAGCCATATTTTACACGTTACTTGAAACATTATTGAGGTGATTCAACATTACAGGGCCGTAAAATAATCACGGAGATTGACGTCACGATTCACTGTAAGATGGGTTAGCGCTTTACAATATTTAACATCATTTGTTACCAATACACTCAACAGTAATATTTTAAAATCAATTTTGTAAACAGTAACTATATGCAAGTTCATAAATATTGTACATAATTTAATCACCCATAGTAATGATTTCAAAAGGGTGACAAATTCACGCATACATACAAATTCAACAAATTAATAAGTTTTGGCATGGGACACATATTTACTTGTTAGGGCAGACATGGGGCATGTCTAGACATACCAGTGCAATTATTTATATATCGATATGTAATAATATATTTACATTGAATGTTTAAGTTTTTAATTATATTAATACTGTAAATTTTACTGCGTATTGTTGACCGCAAACATTTACACATCAATGGAGAATATTCTACGCCACACTACGCCCCTGAAATCATTCAATTCTAGCATGTTTCCTATCACAACATAACTTAGCGACAATAGGACAACAATATTGGATCAGGCTGGTTAACGAATTTGGTTGGAATATTTATTCAGTTAATTCCTTAGAAACGAGGTTTCTTGGTGATGACCAAAAAAAGGGAATTGAAATTTTCTAGGTAGTATTTCTGCATACAACAACTATGGTAAGCAAATAAAAAAAAATATAAAGAAATTCTTGCAGATACCTACATCATTAGATATTAACAAATATCGCCAACCATCTCGGTATCTTAACAATCAACATCTATAATAATATTTCGCTTCTATGACTTTCTGGATGTGGCGGCTTCGGACGTAGTGCTATTTAGTAAAACGAACATGTTTTTAATATCTCTAAGTTAAGATTACCTACTTAAAAGTGTTTTCTTTTATATATTCAATAACAGTACGTAAATACATATTCAATTTTAAATTAAGTACACAGCAGCAAGCAATTGGCGAAAGCCGATGAGACCCAGATCGCGCAGTGATCACCGATGGTCGCGTAGACTATTTGGTGATCACTGCGCGATCACTAATAGTGCGCGGCTACTATTGGCCGTGATGCGGCCACAATAGCCGCACGTGTGGTTAATTTTGACGTCAACCAATCACATAGTCCGAAACCAAAAACACGTATAGTTGTGTAAGCATTCATAAGAATCGACATTACAAAAGCAACCATTTACTATGAAAAGTTAGACAAACTGAAGGAATTAGATTACAAACAATGCTGCAGAGATATTTCAAATTCACCAAACGGACGAACGGAATATCGAATTTCCAGGACTCGATGTGTTAGTGGATTATGAAAATTATCTCAAAAGAATCTCATGGGAACATAATCCCCGTTCATTTCCTGGAAATTGTCTCGAGATAAAAATCTCATCGTGGACATGGGGAATTATAATTAGTGCATTCGGCTGTGACTAGTTCGATTTAAATAAATCGGATAAAAATGACATCAACTTGAATATAATGCAGGTTCTTGCTCAGACAATCAACACCGCTTGAAAAGTGAGTCATGAAGGAACGTGTATTTAATTATCTTATTAGTAGATCGTGTGGGGGTACATTACAAGGGGTGAAGAGCGAACATTGATTGATGGCGGTCCAGCATCGGTACTCGATACTTTATTCAATACAAACCAGAAATTATTTTCAATTATCCGCCACATTGTAGGTGAGTTCATGTCATATCGGGTCAAGAAAATATTTCTACACATCGATATTTTTTTGCACTGAGATTCAAAGAAATTGGCGTTACATTCCGACCGCCTAATCTACTACTACGGGTACATCAGTCTTACTCACATTGTATCCCTTATAAAGGGTCTTTCAACGAGGACGCTCGATTTTAAAATGTAAGTTAAACAGGTTATATGTGAGATATTCACTCAATTTTTCTTTCATTTGAAAGTATATTTTATGGCATTAAGTGTGGAATATAACGTTGTTCGAATATCCGCTGCGGCTTTGCTCGGTGGCATATTTGGGAGGTCCAGTTTTCTATGACTTTATCGCATAAATCTGGCTAAATTTGCTGGATGGCGTTTGTTATGTTGACTTTGAGGAGGTCAATTGTTTGCGGCTTATTCGTAAAGACTTGCGATTTAAGATAGCTTCAAAGGAAGAAGTCTAAAGGCGTTAAATCGCACGATCTCTGTGGCCAGTTCACGTCACCGTCGCGCCAAATAACCGTGCCCTCAAATCGATTGTCAAATTGCCCTCAAAATTTGATGATTTGCACACGTTGTTCAACCTTCCGTGGTGATTTGCCGTATACTACTTAACAATTGACAATAAATTTGACAGATGTCACTTTAACAACATGGCTGCTATAACCTAACAAATTTTGAGCGTCCCTATTAAAAGACCCTATACTAAGTATTTCATAGCCATTAACATATTAAGTACTTTATTCTATTACACGATTCGGAAGAGTAAAAAATTCTAACGAAAACCCCCTAAACGTTTTACTGCTGTGGATGATGCGAAAATTGTGTCAGGACAGAAGAATGTGGCGCTCTATCCTCTCCTCATACCCCCTCGAAGAATTGGCGTGATGGTAAGATAAATTTACATTAGACACTTCCTCAATATTAGCAAAATTACTTTGTAGCAACGTGTTATGTAAATAATAAAAATAAAAAAAATTATTAATAAATCGACATGTTTCGGTAACTATGGTATCTTCTTCAGGAAACAATATATACCAAAATTAAAAATATAAGCCTGAAGAAGATGCCATAGGTATCGAAACATGTCGATTTATCAATAAATGATGGTTTAAACGAAGTATTTTTTTTCTTATTATTCATATACTTGCCACCTTATTCTAAAGTTTTATATATAACAACACATACATAATAATTATTTATAGACATTTATCTGTAGCGGGATTCAGGCTGACGCTGTCTGCATCTCTGCATCTCAAACTGGAGGATCGACCGAGTTGTTTTTCTTCAGGAGATCCCTGTATGATGGTGAATCAATGATTGTACGTATTAGGCTTATATCGTGCTCATATGAGCCGAGGCTTCTGATAATTGTAATGGAAGCAACCAAATAATCTTTAACTCGTGCATACTTATATAATATATCATTTATTATTCTTCTCAACACATTTAAATACAAGCGCGAGTCCGTTTTTCATATTAAATTAAGAAGATAAATATTTTCTGTAATAAATATATTGTAATTAGTTCAAATATTTATTTCTTTCTGAGTGTGACATGAATAAATTTTATCCATAATTTATTCTGTAAAACGCTTAATGAATGTTTACAATTTTATTAGTTAGATGCCATATTAAAACGGGTTGGATTTTATATTTTTTAAATATTTTAGAGAAATCGTTGTGTGAATTTGAATCTCCCTGCAGCAGTCAAAATAGAATAAATGTTAGTAATTTAACGCCTCTGTTTATCTAACTCATCAGAATAAATCTCTGAAGATATCTGCGGTTCTAAATGACGTTTGTATCGAGTCCTAACTTCACGGTAACCTTATCTCACTTTTGCGCAATGAGATTTTTTTTATAAATACATAAATAATTCAAAGAAATTCTTCGCAACTTTCACGGCCGTACTGGACCGGATGAGATATCGATTCACCGTGCGAAATCTTAAAGCAGATGATAAGTGAGTAATCCTGGTAGCGAGAATAATATCCTGGTGAGAGAATCCTCTCCTTCCATCAGGTGGTGACTCATCCATCTCCCGATGACAGAAGGATTACCCCCCGCGCCCGGCCGTCTCTCGCCCCCGAACAAGCCACGTCAGCCACCGAGAAACGGCCACCAATATCAAAACCAGGTTAGCTGAAACCGACTCACAAGTTTCGACGATCTCAGTACAAGAGCAATGATTAGTGCCTTCTTTAATACATCCTTTCGCATAATTACGATTCAAAATAATTTGAATTTATATATTTGTATTTACTAAATAATTGTGCCAAGATAGACTGAAAATAATGTTCCTATTATACTTTTATAATATCCGGTTTTTTTCCAAAAATCGTTGGCTAATAATTCATTACTGATATAATAAGTATTAAATAAATCTCTTACGCCAAAAGAACCTAAAGATCTGATTTTGATCTATTCACAGGTGGCCCAAAAAAAGTGAGAGCATCTCGTAACGCATGAGTTATTTCAAAACATTATATAATTAATTAAAATTTCTTAATGTAATTTTTTTTACACTATATCTAGCTAATCATAAATCATCAAAATACCACATATTGCATAATCTACTGGGTTTAAATGGTGGCCACATACCTGGCTCGCCGAAGATAGGTCGTAAGCTCTGCAATTACTCCATATATATTTTCCATTAAGTATTATATAAAATAGCTTTGTTAATTTGTTTAATAACTGCCTTTGTAGATAAAAATCCAGTAATTGTGTTCTTGGACATATTCAAATATTGCTAAACATTGGTAGTCTATATTATACTATCTTGTCTCGAAGAAGGTGGAGTCCAAACGAAACTAGTTGACATTTGTATATGTACATAATAAATTAGTTTAAAACTAAATATTCTATTATTTAATTACAATGTCAAGCCACAAAACGTTTGCTTTCATTGAAAATCTATTTTTTATTTTTACCATCCCATGTAGAAAATTGTAATAGAACAAATTTTGCTCTCTTGGCCTGACTTTATAACATACTTCTAATTATAACTGCAATAAACAAATTTGTAACAATTGTGAGTCTAATTAGTTATTATATTTAATAGCCGTTAAGATGCCATGTCACCCTCAACTGCTATTGTTTCCTCTTGTTCTCAGTTGATTTTCCCTTTTAATTCGTTTTTCTCAACTGTTGTTGCTACTGTTGTTTCTTCTTCTTAATTCCTAGTTTAATAAACCATAGTAATAAAAATAAACCTATTACTATTAAATGTCTTCAAAATGTTTGATAGTGCATAAATTGGTATCATAATTAAATTCATTTTTAAAAAATGCTGACAGCCCTGTGAATATTGATGCGAGAAAAACCACAATAAATGATAATATTAATATTACATCGCAATGAAGAAATGCCCCGCAAAAAGATTGTATGGCGTCTCTCTCCCTCATCAACCTTTTACCAGCGGTCTCCTCCAGAGTAAATAAAGTTCTGAGACTGCAGAGAACTCATCTTTCACGGTTTTGCTACTTAAGTTTGATAGGTTTTGATTGCTTTTTCTTCCGCTCTCGATCTTTTCTTTATTCCATAATAAGGGAACTAGAAAGGATGACGTCTCATAGTGACGGTAGGTAACTACGAACGTACATTAATTTATTTATAGAATATCCCTCGCTATAACTATATAACAAACTTCGAATACTTTTTTCGAAATCTGAAAACGTAATAAATTATTATAATATTTTTGTATTCGATGCCATAAAAGTAGTAAAGAATTGTAACGTTGTAAAAGTTTCTCCGATAAATAATGTAAAATTACTGAAGTCAGTTTACAGTTTACTTTATAGTGCCGTGTAGGTATGAAAGTACCTCGTCACTCGCGTAATTTTTCTCGTACTTGACACGTGGTTTTTAAAAATGTCAAAAATCATACATTACGTTAGCAGTGATGTATTTTACAAGAAATTTCTAGGAGTTTCAAGATTATTCGTGTCGATCCATATCGAAATATCTAAAAGTCAAAATATTCACAAAACAATTTGTATAGTTGTTCAATTGGATATAGTTATTCTTTAAAGTTATTCTAGTCCACCTTCTTAAGGTGCCCCTTATGATAATAAAGAATCTTTTCGCGTTTTTTAAGAATATTTGGTTTTTATTAATCGATTATATTAGAAGTTATACACTAAATTAGACTTTTTTAAAACAATTACATAGATGTGACCTACAAATTAATTAAAAATGAATAAACCGAATATTATTTGCATAATTAAGACAAGCAATATAAGAAAGACCGCGACCGATAAATTCATTTACCGTTTGCCATAAAATTGTCTTAATGTGGAAAATTTTGAAATGTATTTTCTTATAATCTTGAAGCCAAGTAATTACAGAGACAAATCTCCATTAGGACATATTAATAAAATGTTTAAAAATTAATAGAGTCAAAAACCATTAAATTTGCAAGACATATCATCAATTTTCGAAGTTTTTGAAATACTTTGTTTTAGTGAAAACTAACTAATATATATAAATATTAGTTAGTTTTCACTAAAAATAACAATTACGGGATTCGGGAATACTGACGTGAAATACGTCGCTTTCTTAAAATTTGGTTAAATACGCCGATATAAGATATATGTTCACATATGTTTTAGCTAAAATATGAATATATATAGAACTTATTCACAAGATACAAATTTCGTATATTATATGGTTTTTAAGGGAAAACAACGTTTTCTTGAATAAAGTAAACATTTTATGTACGTTATTTTGTATGTAAGTTGCAATTGAATATTCAGTATATATGTAATACCAGTGTCTTTTAAACAGCAAAATACTACGTAATTATGAAACAAATAGCTCACAAAATGGCAACGTGGTGTTTTAAATCGATAATATTAAACAAAACCACCAAACGCATCTGACATAATAATTTTGAATGTGGGACATTGTGTTGTGTCAATCTAAATATATGCAGGTACTATGACTAATTTTAAAATATGTTCATATATGTCAACTAGTACTTCAATAAATTATTTGACCACACACATTTTGTTTCACTCCATAATATTAATACGAAAAAAGACTAGACACGAGTTATTTTTGACTCTAGTTTCGAATGCGAGAAAATCAACAATTTAATTGAAATCTCTTTCTGTCATAACTTTCTTCTCTAGCAAGATTTACGTAAAAAATAACGTCTTTAAGTATTTAAGTGAAGTTATAAAAAAAATTAACTATTAGTCCAGGCTTGAAAGAGTATGTAGTTCGTGTAGAATTTCTCATATTTCAAACCGGAAAAATGAAAGTACATCCTTAAGAGAACTACAAAATTGTAAGATTGTTTAGAATTGAGTAAATATTACATTTCTTCTTAAAAATATTATTAAAAAGATTTTAATTTCTTACTGAGAGTAGATGTATCTAGATAAACAAATAACTTTCTTCTACAGCTATGACGTTTTTAGTAAAATCCTGTAGAACTTTTTAAATAGTATACAACTATTACGTAAGTACTAGAATTAAAATAATAAGTAATAACTTACGATTGTAGAACAGATAATTGATTATTAATGAGAATACATTCTTATTTTGAAGTTGTAATTATTCAGAACATGAGTCTGTGATATTTTAAATTAAATCATAAATGTGTCCAAAATTTAATAAAAATGAATTGTTAATTCTGGCGTCTCCTATCGGAAAACTCGAAGGTATTTGAGTTTCCATAAAAGTAAAGTAGATGGCTTTTAAATAATGAAACAATAGATGTATTAATTTGAAAAGTGTAATATGTAGGTTCGAATTTTTGTCGTCAATGTACTGTGTGCTGCAGCATAATCTATTAATGCAATCGCAATTCGAATCCCGGTGGCGCAACAATAATATTTTTCTATAAAATTGATTTAATATGTTTATCTTTCTAATTAATACATTTAATTTGTATATCAGATAATTGATCATTGACAGATTTATAATAATAAGTGACAAAATGCTAAAATGTGCAGAAACACAAATAAATTGTAAAACTTATTTTATCTTCTTAAAATTCCTTTTGGTAATGTGAATGTTATTTTTTAAGAAATAAAAAATAAATCACAAAAAGATGTACATTTTGAGCAGTGACAGAGTTGAGTACGCACTTTAGAGGAAATTATTAGCGGAGCAATGATTTAAAATGTAAAATGCAAATGACGTTCTGGAATGATGGAATGACGTGCGCCTAGTGACACGCAATCCGCTTTCAGTTCACAAACTAATAAACAGTATAAAATCGATTGATTATGTCACGTTCATATATGAATGTAATTGGAAGATACGTCTACTGCTCCATGGTTCCATGTCCCACGACCGCCTGAAGACTTACAACGACGATACAAATTTATTCGTGAGATCTGGCTACCGACGATGATGTAGGTTAGATATGCTGGGTCGAGGGAATTTCGATGGGGTTTCAATTGGTTTAGGGAGGTTCTGGGGTTTGATACTCTTATTTTAAGTAATAATGCTTAGAAAAATTCTATTTTCCTATCCGCGTTGTGTCCACAGGAGCGCTGGGGGCAGACGGGTAGAATTGTATGTGGATAATTATCGGAACGCTTCTACTTCACATTTAAAGGCCACATTTCTCCTTCTGCCGCGCACGCCTCCGCAAACAGCGAGGTATCCAAATTCCGCCACGTGATATTTAAATTTATTTCACAAATATAAAATAACAAACCGTTGTTTTTATTCGTCAGTAATTCGTCCCGTCTCCGGCAGCAACCCCTTTCTGGGCATAAAGCATTCTGTTCATTTGTTTATTTTCTCAGCGGAGTCGTAATTTTGACTAACAAAGGTGTATCCGTCCCTCTCTTGCATGATGGAGTTCAAAAGCTTTTTGAAAAACTCATCCAGAACTGTGCCGCGCGAATAAGCGGCCCGAGGCGCCCGGGGCGCCCGCGTCCGGGGCGCTGCGCCGGCGGGCAGGCGCACGAAATCGGTTCCAAACCTTTTAATCCTTTTCTGCGAATGATGCATAAAATATATGTATTTTCTTATGGTAATCGGACACACGATTTACATATTACTGTGAATAAAACATATTCTGGATATGTGAAAATCTTTAAAACGATACTAAAGTAGGAGATACACACTACGTACGAGGATGAGAATTCATTTTGGATAATAAAATACTTACATATCTTCTTAGAGTCGGCACAAAGCAAATCGAATACGTCCACTAAATTTAATGCTATTGGCCTAAGAGCTAAGCACAATG
This sequence comes from Eubasilissa regina, assembly GCA_022840565.1. Classification (NCBI taxonomy): domain Eukaryota; kingdom Metazoa; phylum Arthropoda; class Insecta; order Trichoptera; family Phryganeidae; genus Eubasilissa; species Eubasilissa regina. The sequence goes on along the minus strand of JAINEB010000018.1, from coordinate 21,145,419 downwards.
TGACAATACCCGCTAGAGTGATATGGACTGAATGGCAGCAGCGGGCAGACAGCGGACCCGCGATACCAGCGATAATAGAGATTGGAAATAGTTGGAGGACGCGTGTGTCCTGTACTGGTCGCAAAAATGTTGAGGATGATGATGATGATGCTGAAAGATTTTCTTTCCGATCGTTCGGATCATAACTGAGCGGAATTCACTACTCACGGTCCTGGGCTGCATTGAATGTTTACGCTTCATGATGTGCCAGCAATGGCCTCTATTTTATTTAGGTAACTCAATGAAGACCGCCCTATCGTAACCACTATTTTCTCAACGCTTTCTCCGTTTTTTAGAGCAATATATCAAAGAACGAGCCAATTTTTTTTGCACGTCTTACGATATTTAAATGAAAGATAAAGACGTTCGTACATCTTGCACCATTCTCCGCGGAATGTGCACCATTCTCCTCAAACAACTCATTTCAATCACTACCACGCCAGTTTTTAAAGATACAAATTCTTAAGTAAATTAAAAACATTTACATGGAATATCCTTACGACATTATAAAATACTTCATTCATAAAGCTTTATATTACTTTCTCGATTAAATCCGCGCCGTTCTCTTAATTAAGTAAACGAAGGGAAAAATTATCATGTTAATAACAGAGTAATTTTCATTAATATGAAATGTGAAACGCGTCTCGCCTTCCTTACAAGATCGTTGTAAACTTTTCCATTATCTACCCCGTATAAAACTGGCCTCATCGCAATGAAAACCCTCGGAGGCGGAGTACACAATAAGGCAGGGATAATATTTCCTCTGTGGGGTATTCAGCGCTACAGAATAAACATTTGCTTTTAATCGTCATTCACTTTCATTTGAATGAGGTTGAAACGATACGGCGAAAGAAAATATTCCTCCAGTTTACGAAATTACCATAAGAATCGTCCCCCGTTGGTTTGTAATTTGTTGAAGCTTACGGTGGGTACAAACATCCGACATCTAGCGGCAACCTCTGGTATTAAAGCTTACCTATATTTTCAAAACCGTAATTTTTCTCATCTTGGTTTAGTATCTGTGACGTCACAGCGAATCGAGATATATAATAATAATAAGTATTTTTTTGGAAATTACCGTATAATTGTATACCAACTTATTAACGTGATTTAATATATAAAATACGTATACAAGTAGACAAAGCTAGACGAATTGAAAATAACGATTGATAAGAAATATTTTGATTTAGCATCTTCGTTTTTCGATACCGTAATCGATCTTGGTTGAATTTCCCTTTCTTCAAATAAGGTTATTAGAAATGTTTCAGGTTGCAGTCGTGAACAGTCAGCGAGAAAGGGGGTTTCAATAAAAACACAGTAAAAGCAATGAAAGAAGGTTTAAGCTCATATAAAAGCAAACACGATGAATACATAAAAGCTTCATCTCGCAACGAAATTATAAAAGCTCAAAACAAACGGCAAAAACAACTGCATGATTGCGTCTGTGTCCGTTAACTTGGTCGCGCCGTATTATGGGTTAACTTTAAATAAAAATAATTAATTATTACCATTATCGTAAGTTTTTAACACGGACAAATTAGATATATCTTAATTGGTAACCACGAGATAAAAAACTACCTAAAAGATGCCCGGTCTGGATGGGTAGACGAAACTATCGAAGTAGTAGAAGTGTCATGGCGAAAGAGAGACAATGAATCAACAATGGTTAATGATGAAGTTTTCAACAATATCCGGATATCGGAAATATTTGCAAGACTTTTTTTATGGATTTAAAGTGCTTTTAATACACAAGAAATTTTAACTAATATATTGTATTTCTTCACGTGCATTGAGATATCAACAAAGTTTAGAATCAAAAACAAAATAATTTCTTACTGAATAATATTTATATCGATCCTATCGATGTTTATTTTTGTTTCATTCGATCAATTTCAGCGGCCACGAAGGTCGTCCAATCCGAGAAACTTCTTTAAAAATGCTGTTACGACCTATTTTTACGCATATTTTGGCCAATATATGAATTAATATTGAACTTATTTTATACATAAGTTGCAAATTACGAATATTACATGGATTTTCACTAATTTTAAGGATAACAATGTTTTCTTGAACCTGTACGTTATTTTGTATGTATGACCCAATTAAATATTTTGTATGTATTATATAAAACCGTTGTCTTTTAAAAATTGGAAAAAACTACGTAATTATGAAACATGTTTGTTGTAATTATAAAATCTGTTGATCATAAAATGGCAACGTGGTGTATTTAAGTCGATCTCTATAAATAATATAATAAATTGAAGCTGCCACAATGGTATGGTAATGATTATGGTATATGTAGAAACTTAGACTGATCTCAAAACATATTTGTAGATATGAACTAGGTACAATTAATTATTTAATTTTCGATAAATTAATTCAAATGACAACACACATATTATTTCATTCCACAATATTAATATGAAAAAACGTAAAGAAAATACATAATATGAGATATTTTTAACAGTTTGTCTCGAATGGGAGAAAATCAACCATTTTATTGTTGTCTTTTTCTATAAAAACCTTCCTCTTTAGCAAGATTTACGTAACAAGTAAAGTTCTTTAGTATTTAGGTGATATTATAAGTATTATAGTTAACTATTAACCTCATCTCGAAAGAGTGAATAATTCGCGTAGAATTTCTTGAATTTCAAACTGGAAAAATGAAAGTGCCTCCTTAATCAAACAATTTTCAATAATTTAGAAAAACGAAGCGGGAAAATTTTAAACTTCAATGTATTTTACATGTCGATTGTAGATACTTATCTATAGTCATCTGTATAATATACGTATACGTTATGGACGCCGAGAAATTTTAGATGTTAATGGGTAAGTATTTATAAATGATTTAATTTTCTAATAGCCCTGCGAATCACAACACAAATCAAACACGCGCGAAATATTGTGTATTCACAACAGTAACAGCGACGATTTTGTTAATTATGTACAACCCTTTTTAGAAAAATTGAAAACGGAATAAACTGACCAACTTGACAGAGCGTCCTAATTAACCGAATGTTGGAAAGCAATGGAGTATTCACGTAATCATTTCCACGTCATAAAGCGAGCCCGGAGAGCGCTTTGCTAGATATTCTACTGAATTATTTTACCTACTGCAAATTAGGTGCGCGGATTACAAAGGTGCAAATGAAAACGACCGAGAATATGTTAGTTTTGTATATTTACATTATTCATCAAAAAAAAAAAAAAAAAATATATATATAGTAGACTTTCGATTAATCAGGTTGGTTGGGGAAAAAATGTCCGGATAATGTCCGCCAAAAAAAAAAAAGATTTAAAATTGGGGAGAAATATATAATGAGTACAATAATTTTAAAACTCAATAATAAATTAATGATTTGACAAGATGAGTTCACCCGTTCGTATAAAAAATAAAAAGTGAATTTACGCGCAACCAAATAAAAAAAATTCGGTCGGGTTTTTCCGATTCAAAAATCACCGGCACTTTTTTTTTATTTTCTGATAGGTACACATTTTTAGTCGAATGAAAAATTATGTTTACATTTTAAATAATATTTCAAAATGTTTTTTTTAAATTTTCGACCTCGAATAATAGAGATATTGCTGTTATTTATTAATAATGTGGAAAATACACCCTTCACGTAATTTATAAATTCTAAGTTTATGAGAAAGATTATGCGAATATACAGGGTGGCCCAAAAAAAGTGAGAGCATCTCGTAACATATGAGTTATTTCAAAACATAATATAATTAATTCTAATTCTTCATGTTTTTTTTTTTGCACAATATTTAGCTAATCTGAAATCATCAAAACACCCCATATTGCATTATCTACTAGGTTTAAATGCTGTGCTGTTCAGTGGCCATGTGCCTGGCTAGATGAAATTAACATTCTCACGACGAAGAGAGTTGATTGTATTTCTGGCTGCGTGAGATGGAGCTCCGTCCTGCTGTAATGTCCAATTCGCAAATTTTTGATCAGAAAACGGTCTTCTGGAGTAATTTTTGTCATTCTGGGCAACAATTTGAAAAAAAACAAATCTAAACAATGGAAAAATTAATAATCAAAGATGAGGACCGGAAATTGTCGAAAAAAAAACGTAATTCGTAAAAAATATCTAAGCTATTGTTGATAAAGTTAAACTAATTTTGATGTAATTATATCACATTTTACGAAATGTTCTCACTTTTTTGGGCCAACCTGTATATTAATTATTGTTATTATTGCTATCAGAAAAATATTTATTTTTATTATTTTTACCAGAAATTTTATATGTAATTTGTTATTTATGTATTAGGCACTAGGCACCCTCGCAAAGGCGTAATTATGGGTGGAAGAGAGGGGGAATAGTCTCGGGTGCAGCAAGCATTGCATTAAACCCGCTAAATATAAAAATGGCCGGTTTAAGTCCAGAATCACCGACTACACGGAACGCTAACCAGTGACAAGTTAGTGTTCACCATCACCAGCTTACAAAATGTTTTAAAAAGAATATTACATATTCAAATAAAAAGAAAACTATCAAAGGAACTAGTTATGTAAAAATACCTAGCTCCGCCTCTGAATTAAATTACTTTTGTATCCTGCTTGTTACGACTAGAGTACACTAACGCAAATTAGACGGAGATAGAGGAGATTTTAGAAGACTTATGATGCTTATGACGCCAATAATGCTGATAAATAATTATGTCGCCATATTACAGTTCATAATAATTTGAGTAACTAGTGGCTGGAGAAATATATTGGTGGCGTGTTTCCACAATTCTCAAAGTCAAAATATTCTTAGGTTTTCACGATAATTCGTAATATTCTGTGAAATGTTTTCTGGGCTATTTTACCACTTCAGCCTCACGACATTAATTCTGATGATCGACTCTGCAATGAGATATAAAAGTCGGAGATAAGCAGAATGTCCCTTAAAACTTAACGTTGGAGATTTCAGTTTTTTATGTACCCACACATATGTAAGGATTTTATATTAACATTTTCATTTTCATCCCTTCATTCTGAGAGGATTGGATTGCCAAAGTTTCGACAAGACGCATCCATCCCGCTGTTTAAGATTTGATCAAGTAACCAATCAAGACTTGTATTCATAAAGAGTTTGTTGTTATTTATTTCGACTAATCTAGGGCGGCCCACCGGCCGCTTTCCCTTTGGAGTTACCAAGATACATCTTAGTAGTTGTTCCTTTAACATTTTTAAGCCGAGTGTCTCCCTTATGGATCTCCCTGATACATATTTATGGACCGAGTTACAGCCCTCACTCGGTCCATAAATATCAGTCTTGCTACCACTCTCCTAAGATATCCCATTTCAGCGTATTTGGTCTCACTCTCTTCATGGTAGATTGTATATTAAAGTGGGTCTGTATACAATTATGTCAGTTTGGTCTTCACACTTATCTCGGATACGTATATTTTATTAATGCACTATTATGGGATCATAAAACACACACCACTATCAGCCCCAATTTTACCTTATTTTTTTATGGAACAAGATATTATACATAAGAATTATTACAATGAAAAAACTGAATCATAATCTATTAAATTTATAAAATTATTTACCAGGCATGTCGGATATTTCCAATTGAGATTGTTTAGAGCTGATGGCATTTTTATCCTCGGAATTTTTAGTCTTACATATAGATTCAACCCATATTGATGGAATTCAGTATTTTTATACGTTAATCGAATTATATAAATTGTACAACTTACCCCTGTTCTGAAAATCAAATAATGTTCCAGGAAATAACTTTTTTCGTAAGAGCAACATTTGAACTGTCAAATATGAATGCTTTCAAATTTGAGACATAACCTTACTCTCTTATATTTGTATAGTAATTTGCCGGTTTAATACGAATCTCCTGTCATGTGTATTCGGATCTTATGGTGTTTTGTGAGTATGTTGAAAAATTTAGAAAATGTATAATTAATAATATCAATAATTAAATAGTTTAAAACCATTCACAATTAAATAACATGTTAATCAATTAAAATTTTGCGACGAGAAGGATATTATTTGTTATAAAAATTATTATCTATTTTTATTCAGCCTATAATATCATCATCCGATGAATATTCTTTTGAATAGATGAAAAATTGAATTAAAAATTTAATATACTTAATGTTAATTTTTAATGAATTACATTAGTATACTCAAATTTACTTTTTTCAGAATTGATTTCTAAGATTTAATTGAAGAAATATTCAATCTCACTATTTTCACTTGACACTTTACACTTTTTTAATTGCTCACCATTCTTAGAAAATGCTGTTTTTTTTTTTGTATTTTTATAATCTATTCATAAATATCATTAAATAATTATGATTTCAGGTGAAATTGGAATTACGATCAGTAAATAATACATTCTTATCAAATTATTTTTGTTCCAAAAGTTATATTCAATATACGACAACAAGTGTTGATAACTGTTTCATTCAGCGAAGTATATTTGGAAGTAAATTTAAAAAGAGTACTACGATTCAACCATTTTCTCTTTTCTGTTCTAAGTTCGATACAGAAATTGTTAAAATGGATATCGCAAGTATTGAGAAAAGTGCACTTTCTGATGAAAATGATATCAATTTGAATGAATCTATCGGAGTTGATATAATTGACATTAACTGCGGATCTGTGTCAGAAGTCAGAAAGCGTAAATTATCTGATGATGTTCTGCCAAGTGAAAGAACTGTCGGGACTCAGTGCGGTGCTTGGAGAGGTGACGAAGAGGATGGAGGGGAAATTGTTGTTTTAGGCAGAAAACATAAACAAGTGAGTCCTGTACCCACAGAAGAGGCTGACCAGGTTGAGAACATTGTGGATGTATGGATAGAAGATAAACCTACTAATAAATTGCACATTTTGGATGATCAGGTATGTTAGTATGAAATTTCATAAATAATTATTTTGTATATTATGTATATTTTATTTTTGAATTTTATTTTTCATTGTAAATCTTGCGCCAATACTAGTTTTTTATTCAAGTACACTGACATCTTTTGATCGACGGCTGCACTATTTTCAATTATATTTTCTGTAACTACCGCCATCTATACCGGGCATGTGCTATTAGTTTTAATTCGTCCGCGTACACTGCCATCTTTTAGTCGATTGTCGCGCTGTTTCTAAATTGCGTTGTCTGCAATTACTGGCCTCTATACGTTCTTGTAAAAACTATTTTCGATTTTTTTATAATGACAACAATACTTTTAAAATGTTTGTAACTAGTGTATATAATACTACGGTAGATCTCTCAGTAGATTAAAAAAAAACATTTTTGTATGTTAACGAGCTTTATCACTCAAACGCTCGTTGTTGTTCATGGTATTTAGGCGCTGGCGGTTCTCCAGATATGATCAAATCGGAAAATCAGCATCTGTGTTATAAATACTGTAGTTACTTAATATATTTCAATATCAAGTGGTGTTTAATTTTTCAATTTTTATTCATCGTTATTATTATTTCTAAATTGGCATTAAAAACAATGATATTAAATATCGATTTTTTTTCACTTCTCCAGGTGATCAGTGTTATAGATCAAAGTTTTTTAGAAAATAAAAAAGATTTTTTTGATAATAATTCACCAGTTTCACGTTTTGAGGTCGTACATGTTGATTTAAAACACGTATTGTTTAAAAGGAAGACCAATAGTTATAATTCTTAAAATTTACTAACGCATACGTACATAATATCTAGGAGTATATACGAATATAACCCAATCCTGTGTATAAATAACATAATCCATATTTTGGATATACTAGCAATGTCAGTTTCGTTTTGTTTTTTTACATCGTCATGGTCGAAAGCAAAACGTCGCTCTAAAAATGTTCAACATTAATCATATTTTCACTTAATTAAAACCAACCTTTCATACAATATATAAAAAAAGAAAATCTTCAGAGAGAAATATATTTTAAGGAATGTTTCAGATAATGTTTGCTTAATGGCAATGCGAAAATGTCGGAAAAAGAATGTTAAAGTTAATTTGTTTTGAATCAGACGGACCACGCTTGTATGCTTGTTGGAATTGCATTTATTTTATATGGAGACTTACACTGCTGGAATTAATTATTGCATCGCGTCAAAATTTTATTATACTTTTAAGTAAGATGCTATTTTTGTATTCATAATTGTCACAAGTTAAGGATAATTTTTTTTTTTACAATGTCAACACTTAACTTTAGCACAGTGTTTGTTGCAACACTGTGCTAAAGTTATAATATTCTACTGTCATTTAGTTTATACTTGGTGTTTTGCGAAGGAGGTCGTGTCTTTTGTCGTTTAATGTAATTGTAACACTTTTGAAACATGGGAAGACGAGTAGTATTGACACTTAAAAAGAAAAGTATTGTTGGTACATTATCAAAAGAAGAATATCCTGTTGTGAAATAGCTAGCACGGTTAACTTGTATCAGTCGACTATAGTCAAATTCTTGAAGAAATATAAAGAAACCGAGGGTATTGAGAGAGTCAAGGGAAGAGGGCTTAAAAGGTGCACTACCAAGAACGGTGACAGAATTCTTGGTAAAATTTGTTTACAAATCGAAGAATGATGTCAAATTAATTGAAAAGAGAATGGGAAGAATCATCCAATGTAGCAGCTAGCAGTAGAACTGTACGGACCCGATTATCTGAAGCTGCCTTGAATGCAAGGAGAAAAAAAAAACGAAGGCTGCACGTTTAGAATGAATTGAGAGAATGTGGGACAAGGTTTTCCGATGAGTTCAAAGTTAATTTAAGAGGAAATGACGGTAAGTAGTTTGTGAGGCGTCGAGTGGGGGAAGAATTTTTACCAAAATGTCTCAATACAACTACATAAAGCATCCAGAAAGTCAAATGATCTGTGGATGCATTTCGGTGCATGGAGTTGGAAGATTGGATTTCATTAAAGGGACAGTAAATGCGGAAAAGTACTGTACAACATCTAAAGAAAAGTTGTTATCAAGACGGTTCAGCTCCATCGCATAGAGCAAAAGTATTTTTTAAAAATTTAGTTATTTTATTCTAGTTTTAACATATTATACAACAATTCTATTCATCTAAGAACAAATTTTTATTTTAGGTTAAAAAATGGCTAGAAAATCATAAAACCATAAATAATAGTCTAGACCTCAGCCCAATAGAAAACTATTGGAAAATAATTGGTAATGTTCGAAAACACCTCAGAAATAAGACAAAGCTCAGAGACGCCATCATTCGAGTATGGTACCACGAGATAATAATCGGACAGATAAAAAAATTAATGCACTCGATGCCCAGAAGATACCAAGCTGTACAAAATACTAAATATTTACAAATAATTAAAAAAAAATAAAAACATATTTATTACAGCTATGTAAATATTGAATTTTGATAAATTATTATTTTTTGTTTGTTAAAATTAAAAATAAAATAATTAAGCTAACTTTGAAGATCACAGTATTAAGGACCAGTAAATGTATTCACAATGTGAATGGCTACACAATTTACTTTATGTTTATAAAAAATCGAAATTTGAGATAAATAAAGGCATTATTTTACCTAGCTAATGAAGTAATCTTTGAATTTCATCTATGTGATGAAAAAATATCTATTTATCAAATTAAATACGAATTTATCATTTTTGTTAGGTGATTCAATAATTATTTCCAGTAGTATATGTATTATTTAGGTTAGATCCACCACAATAGTTACAGATTTTTATTAAATTTAAAATAATAAAACACATGGTAATACGCAAAACAAAAATTGTCGTAAACGAGACATTTTTCATTTGCGAGATAGAAAAAAGAGGAGTATGTACATGTACAGGGGGCCCTATTTATAGGACGGGTTATGGAAGTGAATGATTGATGGAACGCTGAGTGCTGGACTCCATATGCTAGATGGACAAAAGTTTTGAACAGACGTAGTCTATGATTTGTGGTATTAAATATTTCGAGGTTATTGCGTTATTGTTTGAATGGATCAAATCAAAAATCGGCTTATCAATAGTGTTCGTGTATATCGGTATGCACCTTGGTTTACTCGATAAGAAGAAATAGGTATTCATGACTGCGGTGTTAGGACAATGAAACCAATGGTACTGATGTGTAAAGCACTGAATTAATTACTATTAATATTAATAATAATAATAATAAATATTTGTTAAAGTATCGATTTTTTTCTCTCCTAAAGTTGACTGCTTCCTCGGTTTACGTAATCTTTATTTGTTTAGTTGTGGTTTAGCTTGTTAACGTGGTGTTTCTGCAGAATCATCATAAGATGTTGATTCAGGTTAGACTATTAAAGTAGTTAATATCCAGTAAAAATAAAAGAAGCATAAAATATAAATTTTGAACATGCAAATAATAAATCTGACGCGTATAATATTGAATTACCGTAGCTATGGTTTATAGATGTAATATACGTGTTCAAACTCTGCTTAAAATTTAATTTATGTTTTGGAAAATATAACATTTTTCTAATGACTTATTCGATTTGATTTTATGTCCAACAATATAGCATCTCAATAAAAATAATTGCCTCTCATTAATTATATTAAATAGTACTTGAAAGATTGAAATACAAAATTTTTCTATAATTAAATTGAAATCTTTAAAAGCAGCCTAAAGATAATAATAATTAACGTGTGAAGATGATGATCTTTCGCAACAGTATTTTGACTAACTTTAAATAAAGCCAAAGTATATATATAGTAATTGACTTATTTTGATATACGAAAATAGATTAAACTTGTCTGGCCACTACTGAGATCAAACACTCGATCTTTGGTGCCAAAATCAGGCGTTTTTTCTTAAATAAATATTCCAAACTCATAAGTAAAAATAAAAGTGTTAGATACATGTTAAATATTAATTAAATGATGTTAAATATGAATTAAATTAGAAAGATATACATATAAAATCAATTTTATCGAAAAATATTGTTGTTGCGCCACCGGGATTCGAACCTGGATCTCTTTCCAAACCGGGGAAGGTGCATTATCCAACTGTGCTACAGCGACATTATTTTTAACGACAAATTTTCGAACCTATGTGCTACCTTTTTCATATGAATACATTCATCGTTCCATTATATAAAAGAGCCATCTACTTTATTTTTACGAAATCTCAAATACCTTTGAGTAATCCGATAGCAAACGCTAGAATTTACGATTCATTTTTATTAGATTTTGGACACATTGATACAATTTATATATTATTAGGAGAACACATTCTAAATAAGGTAGATGGCTCTCTCAAATAATGGAACTATGAATGTATTAATACGAAAAAGGTAACATATAGTTGGATAATGCACCTTCCTCGGTATGGAAAGAGATCCAGGTTCGAATCCCGGTGGCGCAACAACAATATTTTTCGATAAAATTGATTTTATATGTATATATTTCTAATTTAATTCATATTTAACATCATTTAATTCATATTTAACATATATCTGACACTTTTATTTTTACTTATGAGTTTGGAATATTTATTTAAGAAAAACTGCCTGATTTTGGCACCAAAGATCGAGTGTTTGATCTCAGTAGTGGCCAGACAAGTTTAATCTATTTTCGTATATCAAAATAAGTCAAATACTATATATATACTTTGGCTTTATTTAAAGTTAGTCAAAATACTGTTGCGGAAGATCTTTACCTTCACACATTAATTATTATTATCTTTCTAATTAATATATTTAATTCATATTTAAAATATCACAGACCGTCTGTTCTGAATAATTACAACTTCACAATAAGAGTGTGTTCTCTTAATATGGATATATGTTTCCTAAATTTGATGACATTTGATATTCCTAAAAAATTTAATATTGCAAACGTTAGACGAAATGACCTTGTATTTAATTAATTTTCCTGTTTATTGACTGGATAATTTCCGCAAGCTCCGCACGTTTGGGGTTGTTACATGGGTATATTTGCATATATTATGTACACGGGCTCCTGGGTACGACATGCATACAGTTAGACAAAATTGAAGCGGTAATATGACTCATTGTAAAATTTATTTTAATTCAATAGAGTAATCGCGTGATAAGCTCTGTTCAAACCAGAGTTTGGTGGGACCGCAGTCTAAAAGAATTGAACGCTAGCTTTGTTCTTATTTTAAATATTTTAGAATGATTACTAATATTATAGTTGTTCAAAATTATACCACTTGTCCGCAAATATAGCGAATGCCCTTCGTTGACGAGATATATAGGTGCTTTGTGGGAATGTTTGAAGGCTAAATTGTGTAAATAATGTTATACGGAACGATGATCAATTTTCATTTCTTCTGAAATTGCAATTTCAATAAATGATATCTCGTTTAAACACATCGTCGACCGACACTTGGTTGATGCAGACACGAGGTGTGCATCGTGCCATTCGCCAATTTTCAAAAAATAATCTTGTAATATCGATATATTTGTAATGATTCAGTATGGAAATTTTCACTTATGTGAAGGTATTCGATTGTATTTTTCCTTTCATCCTTCAGGAGACCAAAATCCCTTGATTTTGTGGTGTTACTCTTATTTTATGATCCTTTTTAACCTTGTTAAACGTGCTAACTAATTATTATGCACAATATAAATACAAAACTAATTATTATGCACATTGTGAGTAATTATTATCCTCTTCACCGGCTAGTCAGTGGAGAACACAAGAATGGCTGGTTCTTCACCTCAGAAACGTATACCCACCTTAGTTTGTTTACATTCTGCCTTCATCTTAAACTGGAAAAATTTATTAATAATACATGGGGGAGATAAATGACAAGATGTTTTATGTTAACTAATAGAATCTAATCAAAAGGAACGCAATTAAAATTAGAACAAAATACAATTAAAATTAACAATCGTAATTTCGTCGGGTAGGACGTGAGTTCTACGTACTTCAGTGCAGGCTGGTGACAACAAGATCAAAATGTTATGAAAGATGGCATAACCTCCAATCCGTGCTAGTCTGTGCACATTCCATCGTAGCATACCATCTCCATGACCCATCGTCGTAGTTGGTTCTCAGCATTCAGGCCGACGCAATAGGGTTGTGTAAAGAATTGTAGAAAAATAAAGTGTGACAATGAATGTAGACCGAAGGGAAACGTCTCCTTGCCTGAAAAGATTATTCACCATGCGTTTAGATTAAAACAAATTATAGTAAATTATCCTCTAGTGAATAATATGAAAGTATTTATGCTTTGATTACATGTTGGATGCTTACGGCTACATCTTGGTTTCGCTGGCCACAGCAGATAACCGCGTAATTTGATAGCTCTGAGTGATAAATAGAAAATGGTCACCATAGATGGTGACCGTTTTTATAACCTTTTAAACAAAGCGCGTTGCCAACATGAGGGCGTTGTCCGTGATTACGTGGTACTTGGCATTAAAACTAATAACAGGGCGATTTCGAACGTGACATCTGTTTGTAATGTCACAACATTTTGTTGTAGTGTAGATACAAAACTATTAATTATAACAAAATCACGATTCCACTAACAGTGATTTTGGCAGCAAATGCCACATATTGTAAGTTGTTGTAGTAACGGTCATGTCAATAAATCATGTTACATTTATCGGAAAATAGTGTGTTTGATTCCAATTAAATGTTGTCGTCTCAATTGCTCCGGTGACTGTGCGTCTTCTGTTGTTCCCGCGTCTATTGTTTGATTAGTGAGCACATCCAAGGGCTGAAACCAATCACGAGCAGTATGGAGCTTATCGTGATCGATATCTTACACAGGTTTCGCTCCATTATTTGATGTAACATGGTTGTTGCCTTGGAATTAATAATGTATTTTGTCATTTATTTATTGTTAATTATTAAGCAGTAGTTTTAACTCGACAATGATACGTATTTTTTTTTTACAGTGGTAGCGATGTTGTACGTAAATATGTGTATATCAAAATACATTAAGGATAGGCGCGTACAGTCGATTATTACCCCGACTAAACTATAGAGTCGAAATCGATGAACCCCGAGATTTCTACTCGGGCAAACTGTTTAGTTGTTGGGAGTGCGCATATAACCTATCAGTTGCCAATGAGATCTCCCAACTTCGTGTGCGTGCTCCCATACAACTGAACGGTCACGAGCGATTAAAAATTATATGTATGCCTAGTCTGAGTTGAAAACAATCTAAAATAATAAATAGATTTTTTTTATCTAAAAGGTAACGTACCGAAATTATTGTGTCGAATTTTTCTTACATTCTTGCATAATGTTGTGAAAAATTTATCGTACAAATACTCCATAATACATTTATAATTTTACATAGTGCAGATGCCATTTTTCACTTGATGTCATAGAAATATCAAAAAAGATGGTAATTCTTATATTTAATGATTGTTTTCATTCATTCCTGAAAAAGGTAGAATGTTTGAATATGAATAGAAAATTGAAAATATGAATGTGAAGTTTTCATTTTAAGTACCTACTACTGTATTTATCGTACTTTTTATCTGCGAATTACATACCGATAAAATAATTTGATCCGATTTGAATTTTGACAATAATTAATGTAATTTGTGGTAATTCATCATTTAACGTAAATAAAATCGCATTTTTTTGTATAAATAGTAAAACAAACAAAAATAATAAATATTTATTGAAAAAATCAATGTGGTTTTGCGATTTTTGGTCCTTAAAATTTAAATAACGTTCCAAAGCGTACCATTTTGAATACTCCTGTTACTACTCTTCGAAATGTTGGTTATAGCTTTTTCCATACCGACGACAATATAATTTTTATTATCTTCACCGTATATTAATACTAAATTAATATTTTAATCTTAGTCTTGGTAGTTTAATGTTGTGATTATTGGTAAACAAGGAAATTTGTATATTTTATCAATGAAAAAATCTTCGTAATTTTATACGCAAACTAATTATTTAAAATGTCAAAATAAACCTTTGATCTTTCATGAATTCGCGACTTACGATGTTACCAGCCACTTAATAAACCTTGCTCAGTTGTGATTTATAAATGTTTTTTTTTAGTTGTGATTTATAATTTGCGATATACGATGTTATCATCTACTTAATCAACCTGCTTGTGTTGTGATTTATTTAAAATTTATTATATTTAACAGTATTTAGCTATACCCCAAACGGGAAAAGGAAAAGATGAAAGAGAAGAACTTACTACACTGTGTCCAATTGAAAAATAGAACATAACTTATTTTTGACCTTTTGTTTTTAATTTAAACCCATGAAGTAATTAGTTAAGTAGGCTAGGTTTGATTAAAGTCGCCTTCCGATTTAATACTCGCCGGTTGCTACGCCACTGTTCTTGTCTGAAGAAATTTTATTGAAAGCAAAGTTTTTTGTGTATTTTAATGGAAGCAAAGAAACACGTATTTTTGCGTAGTAATTTGAAGCTTTATTTTTTTTTAAAACTTACATTTGAATAAGTTTGAAATTACTTAACAGTGGAAAGAAAATGTATTGTATTATTAATATTTTTTGGAAAGTATAATAAATAAGTTTTTCGCCAGTCTTCGACATTATTATATTATGCTTTAACTTCTATTTAGTCAATTTTATAGCCAATATTAATTAAGGAGGGTTATTATATGGGGGACATTTTGTTGGGTTTTCTTATTTCAGTGTTTTTGTTCAGTTTTTGAAATTTAAATAAACTCTGGGAGGCTATTTATTTTTATAAAGTTTTTGGAGACATTAATTCGAAGAGGTTCTCTCTGATTGAATACCATCCGTTCTACACTTTACACAGTTGTAATACTCTGGGACCCTGAAGAAAATATAGTCACCGTGCCTATCCACAGAACATCTCACTCTTTCTATGCCTGAATTAAAAACTTTTGTTTAAAAACCAACATTCAACGTATATGAAATCAGGGCTGCCGCTAGTCATATATAAAAAATCATTTTAATCAAAAAAATAATCCGTATTAAATTTGTCAGATTGAACCTTTTTTGAGGAATTATTGAAAAGTCACTCTTCTAATTTCAAATAAATAACTCTAATAAAAAGGTACGGCTTAGTCAGAATAATTTCACCAGTCTTGTATAAAATAGTTTTCCATTTTCCTTCAAATGTAATGGAAACGGTCGGTTTGTCGCGACACTTTTCCATTCGGCGTGACCCATAGCATTCCGTATATCGACAATTTTCTGAATCGTTTTGTCGAATGACTGAGCGTTCTTCGACTTAAAAAATTTTCGGTGCGGAATAAAGAAAAAATGTTCACACAAAAACATTGCACCATTTCATTCTATGAACGAAGTGATCACCACGCAAGCAATATCTCTTCTCTGAACGTTGTTCTAATTAAAATGATTGTATTCGCGATAGCTGGCGGAAATGTATGTCGGTTCTTTTAACGAAATCGTGAATGTTTTCAATTTTACGTTATTTGTATTTCGGGAAAAACTTTATAGAGTACCATTATAAGGTATTTATTACTTTGTGTTTTATTCTTTTAATAAATACATAACGGTCATTATCTGTTTAGCTCGAGTTTCTCTATGTTAGTTTATTATAACACTTATTTTTTTTTTAAATTATTTTAAAGATACATTATCACATTTATTCTTACTCCTTGCATCGTTTTTTTTTTTTTTTTTTAATAATGTACATGTTTTATTTTATGGTTGAGTAAAATTAATCTTCTATATTTAATACTTAACTGACCAAAACACTATTTAAAAGTAAAGATAAGTGATATAGTTCATTCCATTAATAAACCAACATGTATTGTATTCTCTTATAGTACCTAAACTAAAATGAATGGCATTTATTATGATATATTTATGTCGTACATTTATTATCAATCTAGGTTTCAGTATCAATGAGAATTGGGCATTGCCAGGTAGCCTCACATTTATTCAGATTGAACATAATAGATTCCCCAATTTGTGAGTGTGGTGCCGAGGAGGAAACCCTTGACCATGCCTTTTTTGCCTGTCCATTGCGGATCGCAGGTTTCTTTTATAATAATCTTGTCAATGGTAATTTTCAATTCCCGGTTAACTCGTGTCATCTTCTTTCCCTTAACTGGCCACATTTATGCTATATGTTAGCAAATATCTTGAACGACAATGGTATTAACTTGTAACGTAATATTCCCTATTCTATAATATTGTTGTACTTCTTTCTATGAAATAATGTTTTAACTTGATTATTGGCACTAATAACTCTTGAAGGGTGGATTGCCTGTTTAAAAGAAGAAGAAGGTTTCAGTATCTTATTCTTACTTATTCGATGAATCTCTTAATTGTATAGGTACACAACAAATTAACGAGTTCTGTTTTTTAATTAGATGTAACTCATTATACAGGCACATATTTCGGGTTCCAGTCCTGGTGGTAGCTAAAAATTTTTTCCACAAATAGATTGTTTGTGTATCTTTCTAAATAATGCATATGATTTGTTTTAATTATAGAAAGATATAATAAATTCCGTAAAAATAAAGTAGATGGCTTTCAAAAAATGGAACGATAAATGTGTCAATTTGAAAAATGTAACATATAGGTTCGAAAATTTGTCGTCAATGCATTGTGGAGCTATAGCATAATCGGTTAATGCACGTTCCCCGGATTGAAAGAGATCCAGGTTCTAATCCCGGTAGCGCAACAACAATATTTTTCGATAAAATTGATTTTATATTTATATCTCTCTAATTAATACATTTAATTAGTATTTAAAACATCACATACCGTCTGTTTTGAATAATTACAACTTCACAATAAGAATGTGTTTTCCTAATAAAATAGTTTCGCATATCGCACATCTAGATCGAAACTAAGACGTCTCAAAAAAAAACAAGAAATTTGAGTTATTATTGTATTCGGATACTCTATTATATTATACGTAACTAATTTAGCCCCAGTTCTCGAATTGTATCATTTTAGGATACATTTATGATCTTTAATGTTATTTAGTTTCATAACTTTAATAACATAAAATGGAAAATTTATTTTTTTGTCTACTGAAAAATGACTTTTTGAGTTGTCTTAATTTTGATTTAGATGTGTGATATGTTGTATCAGTATGGACTATAAAAATAACTTTTAGCCATTTTTTTTATAATACACAAAATAAAAGATCAAAAGACAAATTATCGTCTGATCAAAGTGGCCGCAGAGGGAGTACAACTTTACTTAGGGAGTTGTACTCCCTCTGCGGCCACTTTGATAACCCCCCCGCCCCGCCTATTCAAATAGTACGTTGTAAGATTTCAATAAAACCCCATTCCGACGACTTTCTCTGAAGATGTACAATAAATTATTTAATAATTAAGTTCTGTACCAACCCCCATTACAAAAAAAAAAACAACGAAAATAAATACTATTTTATAAACAACATAAATAATTTTCATAATAATTCAATTAAATATTGGAACCTACTCAACCGTAAAGTGTGTTTCTTTAACAACAATATTATTGTTAAAATAGATATTGGTTAACGCAATTAATTCACTTACTCTTATGTAGGATATTTGATAACATAATATCTACAGGCTGGTACATAATAATTTACTTTATTATTGTTTATTTGATATCATGTATACAGGATAAAACAGACCTAGTCCACAAAATTTTATGGGTAGATACCTGACTAAATTACAAGTCGAAAATGTTCAACGGATATATATCTAATCTCAACCATGTCGGAGATACAACCATTTCAAAAAATAATCGTAATTATGCGAGTATTTCGATTAATTGAAATATTTCATTAATTCCAAATTATATATTGATACAAAAAATTAATGGTCATAGAATTTCAAGCGGCTAGACCATTTTCTGTAACATGATTTAGGACCTGAAGTAAATATAAACATTAATGATGGAACAATTTCGTAAATATTTATTGCGAAGTACGTGGACTTAGTAAGCTTTGTAAGCTAACATGTAAAAAATTGTAAAAATTTCAAACAATAATATTTTCCGTAACAGTGCAGAATTTGCACATATTCCTTGAACATTTTCAACTCATAATTTAGTCAGGTATCCACCCATAAAATATTGTAGACTTGGTCTGTTACACCCTGTATAGTTAGTTCGCATCCCTGCATATCCTAAGGGACTATCTTCATAATGTTAACGCTAAACATCTTCAGGAGCGACGATGTGACATCGAGTGGGCGCGTCCTTATCCGGCTGATTACAGCGACAGGCGTCTAGACTAGACGCCCGGCGATAAGATATTAGCGGATTAATATCGTATGACGTGAGCTCGTTTCATTCTTGCTTTCTCAAACGATATATTCCTCTAATTTGACGGGGATATCTTTGATCTACTTTAATGGTAAATCTGAAGGTATGGACGGCGAGAGGTAAACAGTATAAAATTTTATTATTGTACATAAATTTATTTCGAAATTCTCGGTACCTTTTTGCTAATGCTCGATTCTGTTGAGCTAGCTTGATTCTAGCTTTTAATTTCGGATCTGCATTGAATTGAAATGAATCATAGGCGCTTGTTTTGTATTTCACGTTTTTTATAAAAGTATTTATAATGAAAATGTAGTCATGCCTCTGGGGAAGTATCGTGGAAGACGATTTATTTATTTATTGGAAGCTAGTATTATTCAGAAATTTAAAATAAATACTTTTAAAAAAAGCGCTTTTGTTGAATTACTTATCTCGAAGTTTCATAAAATTTCACCGTATTGAGGTATTAGATACATATTTTAAATTTACAATACAGTAATACGCCGAAGTTACGCGGTATGTGGGACCGACGAAAATTGCTTGACTCGAATTCGCAAGTCGGGGTACAACTTTGCATATAAATACGTACATTTTTGTTTAATTGGGACCGAAGATTAACAAAAACACTAGTTTAGAAGAAAAATATTGAATAAAATTGCAGTTATTTATACATATTAATATACAAAATATTAAAAAAATAAACGATTTACGTAGAAAAGTCATTTTGATGTCGATGGCTTTATAAAATCTAACAAATTCATCTGATGACACAATGCCTTCTTTTTTTCACGTAGAACTTCTTCGTGGCAAGTGTTTTCTGCAATTCTTCGTTGGGGTCTAATTTTCTAAAATTTTTAAGACATTTTCAATTGAGCTGAGACCTTCTGTCAAGCTTGTAATTGTCATGTGCTTTTTTGATGGAATTGAGTCTGAAGCGTCTTCATTGTCGTTTTGCTTATGAATCCTTATGAGTTCATCGATTGTTAGGTCCTGACTTAGTGAATCCAACAGCTCGTTAGCATTGACTTCCAAACTAATTGCCCGCCAAGATTATCAACTTCTTTTACCACATGAGCGATATCAGTTTCTAGCAATCGCAGAAAGAGATACACTGAACGTAGCAGTGTTGTCAACGTTCAACGTCTAATGGCAGTGTCGCCAAACGAACTGCGTGACTCTGAGTTCGCGTAAGTCGGGGTAGCGTAAGTCGAGGTATTACCGTATATCTTTTATATTTTCATTTTAAACTTTCATACTAAATTAATAAAAAGTTTTATTTTTAAAATCAAAACATGGTGCTTATGTCGAACGGTTGTGTTAATTCACCTTCCGTTGTTATCTAAAATCTTTTAAAACCTTTATAAACTATGTACATATATGAATTATTAGCGGATGTTTTAGAAAAATAATAAATACTAATTCTTGGAAATAAGACAGTGTGCGTGCGCATGTTCTTGTGTGTGCAATAATTTTGCTTCTTTGTACGATTGGAATTATAAACTATTTTATAAAGCGCTAAAATTAATTTTAATATATGATTGTTACATTTTATTATAAATACGGTTATATCCACAACGTTTGCATCATTAGCCGTAGTATAGCGATCAAGGCATGTATCTAGATATTAAATTATTTTTGGGAGTCTAGATTTGGAACCCACTGAATTTTTTTAAATTAAATTTTTTAAACACCCAAAAATATATCGAATAGATCGTTTCTCGAAATATATAATCTCTATTAGAATCATATATATTAAAGTTATAGGCCCTATTTCGCGATGTTTATATGTTTATATGTTTATATGTAACCGATTTTGTCACACACGTTTTGGTTAATATCTCGCTTATTAGGCGTTCTATCCGCATTCTGATATTTTTCCCAGACGTCCGAAGGTTGACTGAGTCTTTACATCTTTTTCTTTTTATTCTTCTTTTTCTCCTCTATTTGTTACAACTGTTTTAGTTTGGTGATTTTTGGAAATTTTAACT
Organism: Eubasilissa regina; assembly: GCA_022840565.1. Taxonomy (NCBI): domain Eukaryota; kingdom Metazoa; phylum Arthropoda; class Insecta; order Trichoptera; family Phryganeidae; genus Eubasilissa; species Eubasilissa regina. Next base: position 21,124,256 of record JAINEB010000018.1, on the reverse strand, counting down.
TTTTAATTAGCCTAACTTTTTTTTCATTCGCTTATAACTCTGCGAGTTTAAGAGCTAAAATCATTTTAATATTTTTTGGCAATTGCCACCGATGAGTAGTATCGTTACACACTTTTTTTTAAATTCTTCGTCTTCTAATTTTCTTATGAAACCTGATTTAGTGAAATTTCGTATTTTTCAGCTTTTCTCTGCGAATTTACGACCAAAATATAATTTTATTACATCTGTGCATACATCACAATGGAATATAATTTATTTTCGTATTTGTTAGCTTCTATCGTTTAAAATTCACCTTTAAAATCTAAAAAACGCGTAATTTTTATATGAAAAATCGACGTACCTACCTACATACAAATGAAAGAAAATGAAAAAAAAGAAAAACCTTGATATTTTCTTAATAAACGCAACACTTCATATTTTCAAGCAGCAACCGTGAGCTGTAATTGGTCAATACCCTCATTGGTTACATTTCATACATGGCTGCCTGAAAATTAAATAAACAGCTGTTTTACCTGTCATTATTGCAGTGCGTAATTTTCGCGCAATTTTTTTTTTGACGTTTCAAATGTATGACTTTATTTCGACTCGGCATTGTAATAAACAGCTGTTGATTTTCGCGCATTTTTTTATGTCAGGTATCGACATCCAGATTTCACAGCTTGCAATAGTCATAGATATTTTATATTTTCCCGCACAAGATAAAATTGATGTTTTCACTCCGGAATTCGGTTAATTGTGGTGAAATACATACAATTTTTCTATACGTTTTTTTCGATTTTTATAGGTTAGGTCTAGAATGACACAATGATGATTTTTTAAATGCGTCATTGAATTAATTATTATTTCGCAGTTGTACACGTGACTTAAGTACGTCTGCCTTACTACAGACCGGTCGAAGGAGTTAGTTCTTTTACGCGTCTGTTATTCAATATTTAAATTGAATACTTCTGGTGATAGATAAACCTGTAACTTACTTACTTACCTATCATCGCGCCGTTTCCTCGCGGGGGTAGGCAGAGGATAGAGCGCCATACTCTTCTGTCCTGACACATAATTCTCGCTCATCCACATTCATACATCTTCTCATACAAGCTCGATGAGTGATGGATTATTATTCTTCTCTTTTATTTTTCTTCTTCTTTTCCTTTCAAATCACTTTTTATGATTTTATCAATGAGTATTAACAAAATGTTTGTTTTTTTTAAAACCTGGAATGATGGGTTGGTTGTGTATATCGGCTCTGTTTTTTACAATTTTAGGATGCCGAGAATAGTGGTATTTTTTTACGTGGTAAGTAATCTAACCTAACCTTTCTCAAAGATCAACACGCCTTTGACCATCTCGGGTTGTTAGTTGTGTACGTCGGCTCTGTCGCTTTTGAAAAATCGACGTACCTACCTACATACGAATAAAATGTAGAACATTTTTTTCAGACTTATTAATCAAACGCAACCGTCTATATTTCAAGCGATAATCGAAGATTCTTATTGGAGGAGCTCTGATTCGTTGATTTAAAAAATGGCCGCCTGAAAACTGTGAATGATCAGCTGTTTTACCTGTGCCATAATTTTAGCGCGCTTTTTTGACGTTTTAAATTTTCACAAAATGGTCGCTGAATAAACATCTGTTTTATGTCATTCAATTTAACCTTAAGCTATGACTTTGACGTTTCTGGTCAGCCATGTTTTTTTTGAGCCATGAAATGAATTCGATAGAGGTTAGTAAGATGTCGAAATGATTTTTGGGAAACGTGTAAAAATTGTACACGTGGTTAATAGGAATTTGCTTAATTATGGTGAAGTCATACATTATACTTAGAAAAATTTTCTGTACGTTTTTTTGGATTTTTATAGGTTATGTCTAGAATGACACAATGATGATTTTTTAAAAGCGTAATTGAATTAATTATTATTTCGCAGTTGTACACGTGACTTAAATATGCCTGTCTTACTACAGACCGGTCGAAGGAGTTAGTTCTTTTACGCGTCTGTTATTCAATATTTAAATAGAACAGTTCTGGTGATAGATAAACCCGTAACTTACTTACCATCACACCGTTTCCGGGGTAGGCAGAGAGGATAGAGCGCCACACTCTTCTGTCCTGACACATAATTCTCGCCTCAACCACATTCATACATCTTCTCATACAAGCTCCATGAATGATGGATTATTATTCTTCTTTTTTATTTTTCTTCTTCTTTTTCTGTCAAATCACTTTTTATGGTTTTATCAATGAGTATTAACAAAATGTTTGTTTTTATTAAAACCTGGAGAGATGGGTTGATGGTTGTATATGTCAGCCCTGTTTTTTACAATTTTAGGATGCCGAGAATAGTGGTGTTTTTTTTTTACGTGGTTAGTAATCTTACCTAACGCTTCTCAAAGATCAACAGGCCTTTGACCCTTTTGGGTTGTTAGTTGTGTACGTCGGGTCTATTTTTTACAATTTTGGGATACCGAGAAGTGGTATTTTTTTTAGGTGCACGGGGTGAGTCTGTGTAGCTCCTGCACAATTTCTTCACCACCCCTTAGGTTGTTGGCTATGTACGTCGGTTCTGTTTCTTCCAATTCTGGGATACCGAGAAAAGTGTTTTTTTTTTTGTTGGGTGAGATTGAAAACAGAGTACTGCGTCTCTGCAGGATACGTCTGCTACCGTGCGGTAGCTGTGCGGGCATGCTAGTATGTATTAAACATTTAAGTATGAGAAATGTAACATTCTTCTATATTCCCGCATTCATAGTTTATTTCAATAGGTCCCTTCCAAAACGATAGATAGAGGTTTCACTGTATATATAAATTGTAGACATAAAACGTACACATGGCGCCCGCGGGCTTATAGTATATCATACGGTATTTTCGATACTCCCTAACCGCTTTGTGATGAGCTAACACAGCCACTAAATATCTGTGATCATTATTACATTTTGATTTACGCAGTTTCCGATCTTTTGTCTGCCATTTCATTTATGATCATTTTATTAAACAACCACAGAACTGGCCACAAAACCTAAAATTATCTGAAAAAATATATGCCGAAATTGTGAAAAATAAAAATGGACTTTCCTATTATTCTATTTCATTTCGTGAATATCAATATAGACATTTATTATTGTGGTAAATTTCAATAACTTGCAATAATGTAGCAATTATGTAAGAATATTTCATTAAACAAAGAAAATATAATTTTTCGAATCCCGGTAGCAACAACAATATTTTTCAATAAAATTGATTTTATATGCATACCTTTCTGATTAATACATTTAATGTGTATTACATCACAGACCTATTTTATGAATAATTACAACTTCTCAATAAAAAGTTGTTCTCCTTAATAATATATAAGTTGTATCAATGTGTCAAAAATTTAATAAAAATGAATTATTAATTCTGGATCTCGGTATCGTGATTTGCGATTTTATACGTATATCTTTCTAATTGATACGTTTAATTTGTATGATAAACTTTTGGTCCTAAAATCATATTTACAGTAGAAAAATAAAATAACAATGATACTAGATTTGGAATGGAACCAATTGCTGTAGAAATGTCAGAAGTTAGAGAATATGTCAAATGTTTATCTCTTATATAATTATGTTTTTTTTCTTTCACATCATTCATTCGATCGAATCATTCGTCTATTCCGCTCAATTGGGACACAACGGGACCAGGATATTTATCTCAATTAACCGAAGCGACCGTAAACTTAAACAATAAATATTTATCTTTAAATATACATTTTGTATTAATAAATTCTTGAATAAAAATATTAATTACGTATATGAAAATAATATTAACTTTGAAGAAAGAATAATAATAAAATAATTATTAAGCAGATACAATTTAATTCTTCAGGAGTGCATCAAGCAAAATGTTCTTCCAATTAAGCAGTGTGAATTTATTGTTAGTTCCTTGATTTGGTTTCCGTTGCTTGAGATTTAGCCTAAATAAGCGGTTGCAATAATTATACGGCCGCTCAATTAAGTAGAATCGACACACAACTAATGTGAATTACACCATCATAAACGGTGTCTTTATTTATAAACGATCATTTTTGTCATGCACATTGTTTTGACTCTGTCATTCGTCTTCGTAGCTTTAATATATTGATATGTTAATCAAATAAAGATGAGTTTCTTTGTAACGTTATTCAAATTGAACTGATATGTTTCCAGGTATATTATTGATGGATCTAGTGTCATCCAGCAGGTTATATTCAAAGTTGTTTCAAAGAGAAACATTGTTACTTTCAATTGGAAAAAATAGATAATTCACTAAAAATTTACCTAAAATGATTAAATTTGATGATAATTTTTGCTATGTATTAATGTAATGTAAGGCAATTGAAAGTTCTGGGTTTAACTCTTGGTAGCAACTTTATTTTTTCGAAAGAATTTCAATTTAAAAAAAAAATTATTTTACATTTTTAAAATTACATGGTTTTTCTTTCGTTTACCTCTTCAAAAAAGATACCAGCTTTTGTGCTTAGAGAGGGAGTTACACTACAATAATTTTATATAATACCTTACACATTCTATTCATTGTCCATTTGTGTGCTTCTGAAGTGTTCTGTAAATATTGTTTATTTCCCAATTATGTGTTTTTGAAGTGTTCATTCAGTTTCTTTCTAAACCCTTTTATATCTTTTATTTCTTTAATTTGTGTAGGGAGACTATTGAAATTTGTTTATCCCTAAATATATAAAATTTTGCTGATAGTGTTTGGTATTACATTTAGGGATTTTAAAGTTATTTTTAAACCTTAATGTTTTAGTTTTTTTCTTTAATTAATTGATTAATTGAGATTTTTTTGTAAATGTTTTCTATTTTGGGAACTGGTTTTTTTGCAAAAAGTGTTGTGTCGAAAAATTTGATCTTTTTTTAGTATTACTTTAATGATTGTTCTCTATAATATTATATTATAGTATTCATTATATTATTGTATGCTCCTCCCCACCCAATTATTCCATACTGGAGTAGTGAGTTAACAATAACAAAATATACCTTTTTTTATATATATTGATATATTTTTGTTCTTTTTATTTTTCTATGTTGTTTTCGTAAGAACGTGTCAGCCGACAGCCCTTTTGCACCTCTCTGTTAAGCCTTGCATCCGGTGTTATTAGTCCTCCCTTTTCAGGTTATTTTTGTTAGCGATCGAATTTCAAGTTATTTCTGTGATCCAGGGTTTCTTACTTTCTTTCTGAACAGGATTAATTTAGAGATCCCTTTGCAGTCTTAGTAATTACGTCTTTAAAGTGTCTCCAGTCAGCGTTAGCACTTCGATTAAGAACATTTTGTGGGATTTTGAAATGATTCTCCCGTAATTTTGATCTAAACTTCTCAATCTCTTCGTTATTGAGCTTTATATGTGTAGAGATCTTTGGTCTTGTGACTCTTAAGTTTGAGTTTGATTTTGCCGATCCGCAATTTGAACTTGAGTAGATTTTTGTATTGTGTATTATAGATCTCCACCATTATTAATTAATTAACCAAGATATAATTTTCGTTTCGTTTCGTTTGGTTTCGACATCTGTCTCCAGGTGAAATCCATGTGTAAAGACGACGTATGTAATGACTAAATCAAGTATTAATGACGAAGAATTCGTGTTCAGTGCAGAATTGCCCGAGTATTTCACCTTGTTCCTTGCGAATTACTATTCCAAAGCGACCAATTATGTCCCTCAAATGAATTGAATTTGGTAGCTTGTTGGTGAAGTGGTCAAGACGTTGGCCTAGTGATCTAGTGGTCGGGGGTTCGCGCCTCGTTCCAGGACACCAGCAAGTTAGTCCTATTTTCATAGCACAAGCGTTTAGCTTATTTTGAAAATAGTAAGAATATTGATATGACACGTATTCCGTGTACGCATCTCTATTTTTTTTTTTTAAATAATAAAAAAAAAATCACCTGTTGCGTTTTGTCTATTTTGGCATCGAGATATCTTAATACGATGGTTATATTTTTAGACGGAATTTGTCTTAATGCACTCTCTAAGAAATTATAAAAAGTCTCAATAACTTCATCTTCTGATGCGGCAGTTGATACGTATACTTGGTAAATGTATAATTTGTACGAAGTCGTATTTAATTTGAGGTGGATAATTCTTTCAGTTATCGGTTCATAGCTAATTACAGCATTTGTACTATTATCGCTACTCCTTAGCTGTCTTTCTCGTTACTAGAAAAGTAGATGGTATTTTCATTGTCAGTTTTGAAATTTCTCTTACCTTTATGAATTACCTTTTCAAATTATGCGTTAAACGAAATTTAAAATTTAATTTACAAAATGTACAGTTTATGAAACATAGAAAATGTATTGTGCAGTGTGTTAAAATGCACAAATTGACACTGAAAGTATGCAGGAATTTGAAATTATTTTTTACAATGAACGTGGAATAAATACACAAAATGATTTTGAATATCTACTACAAATGGTATAATCTTGTTTGCTTTGGGGATACGTACTGGAACTAGAGATATGACATATTAAATGATGGGTCGAATTACGAGTGAAGCTAATATTATACCTATTTGATTTCACACAACTAATGTTGTCTTTTGGAAAAACTTATTTTAAATTCGGTTAGTGTCATAATTCATTTTCCTATTTTTGTGGCTTATTTTTCAGATTTGAACATAGAATATGTTTATTCAGCGGACACTCCAGTAAAATTTGTAACGAAAATTGCATTAGAATTAGCGCGTTATAAAATTTTGTAATATTTTTATGTACTCACTTTTATCTTGTGTTATATTTTCACATTTACCGATATCGAGATCGATACCAAGAGCCACGTAAACCATGTTGAAATCTAAAAATATGTAAAGCCAGTTCTCTGCAATCTTAGCTACATCCCCAGTAGACCGTGGTGTCAAATTCTTGTATAAGTGTTCGTTTACAATGCTAATTTAATGCACTGGTTTATATTTTTGACGTACTTATATTTCAGTTATAAGTAGCCTTACTGCAACTTGAATTAATAAAAATATTAAGATATTTCTAAATTTCAATTTTTAAATATTGCTATTCTGTAGAGGTGGTATTATATAATACATGTTCCCAAGACATAAAACGCGTTTTTATATACATATATTATTTACAGTTTTCCTTACCAGTTTTTATTTTAAAAAATATAAATTATATTATATAAAATATAAATTATTTCACACAAAAGTTTACAGACTTAAACATAAAATAAAAACTTAAAATTTTCATTAAAATCTTTCTAAGTTTATTCACATCCTTTAGTTTATACATATAAATGCAGAAGTAAGACAATTCACTCATGTTCCTCGTTTTGCTTCGGATTCGCTCTTCTTCCTGCTCTCATATTATTTCTGATAATCAATAAGCCGGTGCTCAACAAGCATGGGAGGCTCCTGTTTCAAAGTTCCCAGTATATTCCGGTACATTATATCCGGTATATTACGAGTACCTACAGTCAAGCGCTGCCTCTGTGTGGCGCGAGACTTATTTTATTTTTTTATCGATTTAAAAATAATGCATATACTTAAAACTCTCATCTTTGATAATTCGTTACAAATACATATTTCTTTAAGCTAAAAAATTAATAAAATACGTCGGCCTTCATTACATTTTTTTTATTAGTCAACGCTGTTTTGAATAATATAAATACTAATAAAAATGAGAGTCGGTAAAATTTCCAAACCTTTTTGTAAATTCCAAGATTCGTTTGTAATTTAAAATTATCACATTACTAACCACAGATCTCGCAAATTATTAAATATTTAATTCATTTTTAAGATTACCAAAATCAACTTTGTCGTTACAATCCATTATTTTAGATTGTTAACTTTGTTTTATTAACCACTTAATGAATTAAATACAACTACCGTCTTAAGCTGAATAATTTCGAATCATTGGAAATAAATAAAGCGTGTAAAACTAACCAAAATATTATAAACAACCAACTAAATTTAACTACAAGTCCCATTCTATTTTTTTTCCCTAAAAAATATTCCAATAATTTTGTGTCATCAAGTGACAATTCAAGTTAGGTGCTAAATTTATTTTTTATAAATAGATTCTGTTAAAGAAACAATATAACATGTTTTTGATTAGTTAATGACATTCTGAAGAAGAAAATTATATTTTTCGAAACCGGTAGATGTATTTAATGTGGTTAATAAAACAAAGTTAACAAACTAAAATAATAAATATTTAGTTCACTGTCATATTTTTGTCTGTTTTATCTTTTTCAGAACTTATTTAATTAATATGTGAGTAGTTTTGATGGATCGAAATAAATAAGCCCACAGCAAAAAATTCATGCATTATTTGATACTTACGCGAGTATCTACGCAAACCGATAATCTCTGTGAGTAGTAGGTATATCGGTTCTGTGGGTAGTATGCAGCTTGATTATATTGTACAAATTTCATTTTATCCTACGTTACTGGAAAAGTGGTCGAATATGTTTCTCCAAAAACCTATCTTACGTAACTGGGAAAGTGGTTAAATATGTTTCTCTAAAAACATTACGAAACATGGCGACTATCACACATGTTTCTTTCTTTGATTTCTTTAATTTTCCATGTTTATGGTATTTCATCTGCACGGGATGCAGATTAAACGAAAAGTGAGACCCTTCAATGGAAATTTAATATCGTATAGAACAAGCCCGAATGAAGAAAGCATTGTGCAGCCATGATCTAAACTTAAATTTGCAAATGTTCCCTCCTGTTATATATATATAGAGGCTGGATTTATTAGTTATTATAGACTCAAAAGGGGTCTCCAATAGCGATTATTTATATCAGAATGGTTGTGTACGATGAGACCGAGGCCCTTTTCTTTCTTCTCGCGCATGTATATGAAATGTTACCACTTTATATATAGTGTGAGGGTGAAGGTTGGCATTCTACCCTCTCACCAGCTAGTCAGTGGTGAACACAAGTTCCGCGGGTTCTTCACATAAGAAACGCATACCCACCTTAGTTTGTCTCATTCTACCTTCATCCCAAACTGAGAAAAAATTATTAATAATACCCGGAGGAGATAAATTAAAAGCTGTTATTGGTTATGAAATGGAATCTAACCATAAATAAGAAACATAAATAAAGTTGAAATTAAAATACAATTCGCTTTAACAAATTCTAATTTTTTGGGTTGGGCGTGTGTTCGACATTCTGCGATGCAGGCAGGTGACAACAATATGTTACAACAGATGACATCACTCCGGTTCATGCTTATCATTGCACATTCCATCGAAGCATCTCATCTCCATGACCCATCATCGAAGTTGATCCTCAGCATCCAGGCCGACGTAATATGATTCGTATGCAGATGTAAAGTAGCCCGTGGTAATAATGACACCAAAACCGAAGAAGTGAAAGTAACCAAAGGGAAACGTCTCGTTTCCTGAAACATTATTCACCATGCGTTAGATTAACAAATTATAGTAAATTATGCACCAGTGATTGAATAGCATATAATTTTGGTTACGTTGGATACTCACGGTCATATCTTAGTTCCGCAGGCCGCAGCAATGAACCGCGTAATTTTGACAGCTCTACTCGATGAATTGAAAAAGAGAACCATAAATGGTGACCGTTTTTATAAACTTTGTAACAGATTGCGATACCAACGTAAAGGTGAAATTTGTGATTACGAGGTTCTTTGCATTAAAAATGGCAATTTTTAACGTAACACCAGTTCATAATAATGTCACAATAGATTATATTAGTTTGGATTGTATTTGTTTTCATCACGATCCCACAAAAAAATAATCTTACGCCATTGTTGTTACCTTGCATTATGTTGGAAACGAGGGCTCAGCCCTTATCCCTCCCCCCTTTAACAATCGAATCAGAGGATTGTGTTTTCGTATGCGGCTAGAGCGGGCGTATTATGAATGAAACTGTTCTTGCAAAAGGTTGTATTCATTGTCAAATGAAACACAACTGAATTTATGCTGTTGTTAAATTACATGTTAAAGTTCAAGATTAACAATGTTCACTGCAGGCGGTGCTGAGAGGTGTGTCCGAGGAGATGGCAAGGAGAAGAGTGATCGGACTGGTTGCTGTCCGATGTATTGTTGTCTATGTTTTTGACGTTGCAGACTTGAATGACCGTCACGTGCATACGTTTACGCGGTCATGTCTGTGGGGCGCGAGCAGGGCTATACATTTATAATGGAATCATGGGCTCTCACTGAAACAATGCTTAAGCAACTTGAAGTATTTGAGATGTGGATCTACAGACAGTTTCTAAGAATAAACCTGGACTCATAGATAGGGTTACATATGATAACCATAATGTGAAATAATTTTAAATCAATAAAATTCCGAAAACTGCAATATTTTGGTCATATCACGAGACATCCAGAAAAGTACCAGATTCTGTATGTTATAATTTGAGATAAAATTGCGAGCAGACGAGGCCCTGGAAAACAAAGGATGGAAATCCTGGCTAAAAAAATCTTGGGCAATGGTTTAGGATATCCACAGTACAACTATTTAGAGCTGCTGCAGATGCAGAAGAGAAATGATCGACAACAGGACGAGCACTAAATGAAAAAGAGATCTGTAGAGACATTTTGTGTGTTATTTTTTTTAAATAGAGATGCGTCAGGTCAATAGTCTTGCTATATTCAAACTAAGATAAACGCTCAATACTAAAGAAATAATATTAACTTGCCGGTCTCCTGGAATGAGGCGCGAACCCCCGATCACTAGATTATTTAGTTTTATATTATTTTCTATAGCACGATTCAGTATGCATGTTTAGTTGGGAAATTCAGCTTGCTTTTAAAGATTTTTTCACTGCTCATAAGGCGATTTTATTTAAGTTTTTCCTATTTGTGGCCGTGCTGATTATGATTCCGATGTTTTGTATTAGCGACATCGCCTCGGCCAGACCGGACCAGCCACCCGCGACGGCTGCGAATTGTTTTTCCAGATGTCTCCTGTCGAGATATGGCGGAGCGTGAACGTGAATTGATATTTCTGAATAATTGTCAAAGCTGTTGAATAAACATTTCGCAGCTTGCGCGACTTTAAAGATTGTAAAAAGTCGTCGTTGTTACATATCGCACAGCCATTGCTATCATTTTGTTAGTTTTATTCAGAGTTGCCGATTTTTTCTAATCCTTCCGTGCTCGGGTGCGGACAGGTTATTTTAGTTACTATTTTTACTCTTATTCTTACACTGTGTAACATTGCTCCTCCTATTGCAGATATGAACGTGATTTACAGATGAAATTGGCAACTAGACGTTTCTGCGTTTCTGCGGAATTTCTAATCGTTTATCTCGCGAGCCACATTTGTGTGAATAAAATACAAAAAAAAAATACGATGTATCAAACATGTTAGAAAATATGTTATATAAAGTCGTAATTCTTGGCAAAAGTTTTTTTATTCTATTTTAATATTATGTTACTGTTATTAAAGTATTTACTAATACGTCTCCTGTAATTCTTCACATGCGTATTTTGCATAAAATAAATATTTACCATACTTAAAAATTGTATAAAACGTGTTTTCAACATTTTTCCTTCTAAAAATATTTATATTGCACGGACACTCATCGTATAAATATTATTTATATGTTCTAGTACCAAAATAAAGTGTATGCTCTTTATATATGATTATTGTGAATTTTTTTTATTGAAGCTGAGCAATTTGTGGCGTGAATCTTATTTTATATTCTTAATCTTTTGTTTCGCACATTTCGAACAAATTTAAAAGCTGGCTCAGCACTAATAAAGTTCCACTTCATAAATAAATGGGTTCCCATTTACTACCTGATGGGTAACCCCCGTACATGTTATAGCCTCACTTGTTGTCTTGTTTTCATAATTTGTTGAGAGCTTTCCGTGCACAAACTTTGAACCAACTTTGCCGAGATCACTTTCAAAAGAAGTTTTGACAACGCCTCTTCCTGTTTGTCTGACAACTTCTCCGAGGCCGATTAACAAAATCGTCGAGGTTGTGACCCAAATGAAAACGAATCGTTCATTCGTGATGTCAATTGATATTTATGAGATTTTATTTTTGATATCTCGATCAAATTTTGTGTGTGACATTTATATTAGGATACACGCATAAGTTAAGTTTAGTCAAGAGGCTAAACTATATATATCGTTGGGTAATGCATACATGCGAGGGTGGTTTGATAAGTAACTTGGTTCGCATACCAATAGATGCCGCTAACGTCATATGTGTATATAGTCGTACAGTTTCTATCTTGTGAATAAATAATCTATGGTCTCAAGTCATTCTGACAGTAATTCATTGTTTGACAGTTGCTTAAATATAAATGTTTCGAGTAACAGTGAAAAATTGGAATTCGTGGTGTGATTCAATTCTTTTTTCTGGAAGGGAAAACAGCGAAAGAATTTGATGACAGGATTTTACCTACATTGGGTGACTCATGTCCTTCCTATGAAACTGTTCGACTTTGGGTAATTAATTTTAAACGTGACAGAACAAGCACTAAAGATGCACCACGTCCTGGAGCCCCGAAATCATCGATAAAGTCTGTGATTTGATTTTAGCCGACAGACGAGTGAAAGTGCGCGAGTTAGCAGAAGTCACAGGTATCTCAACTGAGCGGGTTCACTTCATTTTGCATTAAAATTTGCGCAAGATGGGTGCCGCGTTTACTCACTTCAGAGCAAAATCGAATATTTGCCGACAATTTGCAAGTGTTTGAGAAATTTTGCATCGTTTTATCACAATGGACAAAAACCTGGATACACCACTATATCCCGGAAACGAAACAGCAGTCAAGACAATGTATCGCATATGGCGAATCGACTCCAAAAAAGGCGAAATGCGTTCGATCTACCGGAAAGGTGATGGCGTCAGTTTTTTGAGACGCAAATGGAATTCTCTTTATTGGCTATCTACCATTACCGGAAATACTATGCATCACTTTTGGACCGATTTTAGGCGGCAAGAGCGGAGAAGCGCCCGGAAACGGCTAATAAATGGTGTTTCACCATGACAACGCACCGGTGAGGTGCATTCAAGCCGTGTTACTGAGCAAATATTGGCCGAGCTGCGATTCGAACTGCTTCCGCATCCTGCCTATTCACCAGATCTAGCTCCTTCGGACTACCATCTATTCTCGAAACTCAAAACTTTCCTATCAGGACGAAAGTTTAAGTCAAACGAATGGGTCATACAGGAAGTAAACGATTTTGAAAGCCTCAAAGAAACTCATTTCCGCGAAGGAATCGCGAAACTGGAGAAACGTCGGGACAAGTGCGTTGAACTTCGAGGGGACTATGTCAAAAAATAAAATACGATACAAACTCGAATTGTTTTCTTTAATATCAAACCTAGTTACTTATCAGACCATCCTCGTACATATAGTATTAATAACATTACATCATTATTCGTAAAAATTTTATCTCAAGAATAGATACAATCACATTGCCAGGTAGCCTCACATTTGTTTAGATTGAACATAATAGACTCCCCAATGTGTGAGTGTGGTGTCGAGGAGGAGACCCTTGACCATGTCTTTTTTGCCTGTCCATTGCGGATCATAGGTTTTTTTTACAATAATCTTGTCATGGTAATTTTCAACTCCCGGTTAACTCGTGTCATCCTTTCTACCTTAACTCGCCACATTTAAGCTATATGATAGCAAATTTCTTGAACGACAATGGTATTAACTTGTAGCGTAATATTCCCTATTCTATATTATTGTTGTACTGATTTCTATGAAATAATGTTTTAACTTGTTTAATGGCACAAATCACTCTTGAAGGGTGGATTGCCTGTTTAAAAGAAGAAGAAGAAGAAGATAGATATAATCTTTAATGTTATATTAACACCATTTTAAATCACTTTAAATAATTTATATTATTTAATGGGTGCCATCTATCTACATTATTGTTTTATTTTAAGAACAAATTATTTGTACGTAAATTAAATGATATTCAACGTAATTTTTTTTTACAGGTTTCAATAATTGAACTCCGTCTTTTCTATAAAGTTTTTCTTCATCAAGTCTTATTTTATAACACGCATTCTTAATCTTATTTATGTAGTGATTTTTTTTTATAGAATATTCATTTTAGATGCCCCACAAAAGTAAATAATATTTAAGCGGAATGGCAGATGAACGAGGTGGCCATATCGGCAATGGAGTATTTTATAAATATTACCATATTCAAAGTGGTGCATGTTTCGTTTAGAACATTCTGTATAAAGATAAATGTTCTCGTTGGATGCGTGTAAAACTCTCTTTAATGGTAAGTGGGTGGGTACTCACATAATATGTTAAGTGTATTTTAATATCTCGGCTTTGAAAAATAATTTTAAGATCTTTTCTTAGTGTCACATTTTAAACGGTTACAGAGACACGATGCTTGGATCGTGAGCTGATGATAACCTCTCGAAAATAAACTCTTTGACATTCCGGCTTTAAGGCATCGCGTTGCGTGAAATTGAATATTTGAAATGCCAACGCAGATTGATGGTTGGCTTTGTTTCTGCTGGCACCCAACCAAGTGGAATATAAGTACATACCGTTAAAAATCTGTGCGCTTCCGTAATGGTGGTGATACCGTGAAATGGTCTGCGGGGCTGTTCAGCCAGCATGGTGATTGCTCGGTCTTCTTTTAGCCAATTCTGTAATAATTCATCTCATCATTCTGATGTGGAACTAACCCATTCTCGTTGGTGAGACACGTATAAAACTTCCCGTCGGAGAATAGACAACGTGCACCGTTGAATATTTCATGAGTTCTCATATACAGTATTACTGAAAATCTCTCTTATTGGACAATATCGTTGATTTTATAATTTTGCGAATTTTTTTCGTGACTATTGTCGTTTCTGACTCCTGTTGTCAAATAGTTAATAATACTAATTGAATGTATTAATTATAAAGATATACATATATAAAATCAATTTTATCGGATCTCTCTGGATCTCTTTTCCAATCCGGGGAAAGTGCATTACCTACTATGTTAGAGCGACAGTATTTTTGTCGATAAATTTTCGAACCTATATGTTACAACTTTTCAAATAAATACATCTATCGTTTCATTATTTGAAAGCCATCTACATTGTTTGTACATTTGTCGACAAAAATACTGTCGCTGTAGAATAGTTGGTAATACACCTTCTCCAGATTGGAAAAGAGATCCAGGTTCGAATCCCGATAGCGCAACGACAATATTTTTCGATAGAATTGATTTTATATATGTATGTCTTTGTAATTAATACATTTAATTAATATTTAAAATATCACACACCTATGTTCTGAATAATTACAACTTCACAATAGGAATGTGTACTCCTTAATAAATAATTAATACATTATATTTATTAATATTAATTGCATCTTGTTTTACTCTTTATATATATATATATATATTTTTTATACATTGAACATTGGATTTACTTTTAAGTTTTACATTGTGTATATATGCATTCTAAATCTATCTTGTTTTACTATTTTTTTTTTTTTTTATATATTGAACATTACGCTTTATTTACAACTATACCCAAAGAGCACTGTCTGTTATAATATAGTAAAATACTAGTGTAGCAGGCAGGACACCGAAATACATATCTAACTTTGCTGCAATGTTTTATCCTGTTATAACATTATAAAACACACTGTACTATGATTCAAATAAAGAAATTATTATTATTATTATTTGATTACATCGTATGATAGTCTGTTTATATAATATATTTGTATGGGATATAACAAATTTTGTGGGCACGATAACTCCCATAGCTCTTATCAAATTTCGATCAGATTTTTTTGAAAAATTGACTTGGTAAATATCTCAGCTATCTTCGTAATGCAGCTTGATCCGTCATCTTGTATCAAAAGAGGGGTTGTTCAAATGAAAAATGTAAAAAACACTTCCACACACAAATTAGTTCTTGCTGATTATTATTTCAGCCAGCGCCGGAAGGGATTTGTCTAGTGTTACAGATATTCGCCTTGATACATCTTTTACCGGGGGTTCCGAGTTCGATTTGGTCTCGTGCCTTGGTGTTTTTGTGATGAGTTTCGCTACAATAATTGGACTTTTTGAGCGCAGTAAAAAATGTAATGTATTGTTCAGGATGCAGAGCTACCGGGCCACAGTTCACATCATTTTAAGACACGAAGAGTCACCTTTTTACAAATGCATCCTGACACGACATCGACCTCGGCACCGGCTGCTGTGGAATGCGTCGCTCATGATTGACATCGTAGGTTGTCACGCCAATTCTCTGACGCCATGATGAAATATGGTCTTTTCCCGCTCGAAACGCGATGCTTTCCCGCCGATTCTGCCAAATGCATTCTACGAATAGCTGATGGACGAGACGAGACGCTCATTTGTAATATCATTCAGCCATGTTTTCCATTTCGCGTTTGTCGTGATGTCGTAAATAACTAATATATATTATTAGCGCATCCTCGCGTTGCGCTGAACTTGTTGTCAAACAACCATTATCAAATTTTTCGTTTTATATCAAATAATTTCACCTCGCAATAATTTTACCGTTACCTCGAGGCACGAACTATTTAAACTTTCAGCTAAGAGAAATTGGGAATATAGAACCTTTATATTTCCAAATATGTATTCCTTTTGATGTTCTATATAAATCCAATGAACCCGTATTTCAGACTAATTTGAGTATGTAGTTGATTACGAAATCAATTCCAAATTTGCACAATATTACGTCGTAAGGGTATTAATTAATTAGAGAGTATTAATCATGTATGTTTTCAGTTAAATCAAACAGCTCTGATGAAATAAACAGATGAGTATTACAAGTATATTTGGACTAGCTTCTGTAGGGAAATCGTGGAAAACATTTTTTTACTAGAGATGCGTTTACATATATGTTCTTACTAGTTTAATCTAAGCGCTTGTGCTATGAAAATAGGAGTAATTTGGTAGTCTCTCAGGACCGCTGGACCAACAAGCAGATTATTAATTAAATACCAAATATAATGTGTCTTATAGGACACATTCATTTTATATTAAGCAGACCTAAATCAACATTTATTTGATTATTGCTCAAACTGCGCCAGGTTTGCGAAAAGTCATTCATACAAATGTCCGAAAGTGATGTCGCACAAATATTTTAATTAAAATTCTTGATTAGTTATGATCTTCGACATATTTAAGTTCATCTATTATTTTTATATAATTGATTTTATTTTTATGATTCTAGAAATTGTGATAAATATTTAAGTAGGAAATATTTTAAGAAAAAAATGTTTGCTTAATTTTTTATACGTGCGTACGTAGATACGTTTTTAGAATATTTTTAGATTAGATTGTAAATATTTGGATGTGATTAAAATAAATAAAAATGTTAGAATAAAAGTGAAATAAATATCAATTACTAAATGAAAATAAGAGGCGAGTAAGCTTTGTAAGTAATTGGTTTTCTTGTGGAATTATCACATGCTTAGCTATTTTATTGCGCTCTTGTTGATTCTTATTTATTTGTGGTTTGGACCACAAATAGTCATTTACACGATATACGTCTTCATAAGAGGATTGTATTGATCGATGTTCGCCCGCGCGGCCATTGTCTAGTTGGAAGTTATGCATAGATAGATTATACGTAATAATATGTAATTAACATTTTGGTATGCGATTTGATCGCCCTTATATCTTAATTAAAAAAAAAAACAATAATGTAGCGTTCTTAATTGTAATTAAATTGTATTATTTAAAGTAATTTAGAAAACTTCAATAGTGTTATACTTAATACGTAATAATTTAAATAAACATTAAAATGTTGGAATGAAAATGATATGAAAGTGGATTTTTAAAATATTCATAAATCTATTAACGTAAATAATTCATACAATTATTTTATGACTCGTGTTGTCATTTATTTGGGATGAAAATGCCCACTGATTTATTAAGAATTTTTTCAGCATAAAATAATACATTTGAAATGAAGGTAAGAAGTGGTCTGTTCTAAAACAATTACCTGCACAGTTTTTATAAGTTGTATTGTGAAGGTACAATCGCAAGTTATAAAAAAGATTTTTGTCTATAATATAGGTAGGTAGTCAAAATAGCACGATTGACAAATTAGTTTTATTTTGTATTCTATCCACATCAAGTTACCACTTTGTTATTTTTGGTTTAAAATCGTTACTCATTTTAGACCCTTTAAGATCTAATGGTAATTTATTAAATATACGCGGTGCACAAAATAAGAAAGATCGTTGACCAAATTTAGTATCCGTTTTTGGCACTAAAAATATCCTAAGGTTCATTCAGTCGTGATCAGATCATTCTTGTTAACTTTAGTTTGGTAGATTGAAAATATTGATGTGGTTTATGGTTTCACGTTCGCATCTGCATTAAAAAATATATTAAGATTTTTTTTTAAAACACGGAATTATTCTCACTAGGAGTTAGGGCGCTCCTTTGTTTATAATTTGTTGCTGGTGTATTGTAATATCATTTTTCTTCGTTATTAAAATTTTCAAAATAAATAAACAAAATATGTAGGTATCATAATGTAGGTAATCATCTTGCCCACCTGCAATATGCATGTAGAGAGGAAATAAATCAACGTGGAGAAATGAATAAATCTTTTCTAAATTCGATCGCTTATGTTTTCTGAAAATAAGAAAGCCTTAGAACCTTTTTATTCAATATATATGTAATATTGATCACCCCAAGAAGGAGTGCTTGGAAAAAAAAAACGTTTTTTTCACGGGGGAATTGTTTTTTTATGAAATTTTATTGTTATTGTTGGGTGCCTCACTGAAGTGTGGCGATTTATAGCGGTCGTGCAAACAAATCTTTAGCGGTTTAAAAATAAGAAAGCCATATTTATCACTGTCTTGTATAATATGTGCAGAATAGAGGGAGTACTTTTTTATTTATTTTACCTCGACTATCGAAGTTAATAAATATAAATATTTATTTCCCCTCGGATATCGAAGGGTTGCACCTTAAACGAAACGACGATAACCGATGGAGCAAAAAAAGGTTCTTGAATGAAGGCCCCATACTGGATGCTGAAGCGTGGGTGAATCTCAGTTCGCTGGACCGACGACATTAAATATTATCGCAGAAAACAGCTGAATGTGGAAGAAGACACAAGATAGTGGAATGTTGGAACCATATCCAATATTGGATTGCCGTGAACTAAATAATATATTAAAAATAATATACCATGTTTTATTCAACGTAATAAATCAAACACGATTTTTTATATTTAATTTTTACAAATAGTTGGAGAATAAATGTAATATGTAATACCCAACTTTGTAACAAAATTTGTAAAAAAAACTCATCACACTGTTCTATGTTTTATCAGATGATAATGTCCTAGATAGCCGAAACGATCATGTAATTATCCGGAAAAATTAAATATAGAACCAAAAAAATCGTGTTTGATTTATTATGTTGATTATATTTTAAATAATACGCGTGTATTCTAATAAAGATTGTATTTACCTATGTTAAATATCCCCAATATTTTAACAATGTGATATTCAAGTCATATTTCTATTTTTAATTGAATGTGTTTCATTTCTTTCTTTGTTAATTTTGAAATATCTTCATTTTGATGAATCGATACGTCAGACGTTTAATATTCTTATAATTATTAATTATTGAGTTTTCGAATTTTCTTTAACGATTAATATAAGTTTTTCGTTTACTGATGTTTTACACATTGAGTCATACAATGTGGTAAACTTATAATCTAAACCTATAAAATTAATGTAGATGAATATGCATTAAATTAAGTTAGTTTGGACTTGTCACAGAGTGACTGAAACGAAGATTGAAGAATGAATAATTTTCTAACAAAATATTTATTTATTATTAATGCAAGTCACGTTTAAATATATTAAAACATAGTGCATAATAAAATAATGTATCTTAAACATTAAAATCACACACATGATCAAATTTATATAGTATTAAAGAGAACACATTCTTATTGTGAAATTGTAATTAATCAGAATATAGGTATGTGATATTTTAAATATAAATTAAATATATTAATTAGAAAGATATTCATATGAAATCAATTTTATCGAAAAATATTGTTGTTTCTACCGGGATTCGAACCTGGATCTCTTCCAATCCGGGGAATTTGCATTAACCGATTATGCTACGGCACACAGTGCATTGACGACAAATTCGGATTAGAGGCATCAATTCGCCTTCTATCTTTTTATTGTTTTCAATTTATATTTGCAGATTATTTATTAACTATGCAAAATGATTGCTTCAGCACGAGCACGAAGCCCAGTAAGGCAGACACGTATTAAACATTTTAAATAGATAAATATTTTTCTTGTAGATTCATCATTTATTTTTATAGAAATCATTTCCGTTAGTTTTTTTACGTTTCCTCGAATACATATTATATTTGGTGTAATTGGTGGTACTTTTTGGTGTAAGTAACATATATAAGATCTTATTTTATCTTTGAATATATACATACATCATCATTATTGTAATATTCGTACGTGCGTGTGGTTTTTATACTAACTCCATAGTGCAATGTAATAAAGGTGATTATTTACCGTTGCAGATTTTTAATTATTGACTTTCTTGTTCGGCTCGTTTTATAAAATTACTTTACGTGGGTTACAAATAGTCATCGCTACTATTAAGCAATTTTGTTCGCGCCGGAATTGTAGCAATCACTGTCACGACAGTCACTCGCCTAATGGAGCCGCGATGTCGCTGGGTGTAAATCCACGTTATCTCTGTTTATAAGTACAAATGATTTGCCTTGCAGTTATGTATGTAAATAATCACGTATTTCGTTTGAATCATTGCCAGCTGGACTGTTAAAACGATCTACAACATTAGACGTCATTGTTTGTGAACTGATCGGTTTGTTGACGCGATCGATTCCCAAGAATCCGGGTCGTTTCGGAAAACTTGTGCGTGTAAACTCGTTGCTGAACGTTTTTCGTCTTTATATTATTACGGACGTAAATTACGTTGTGGCTAACCGCGGAGTGCAATGAGCACGGTGTGCGATGGCCCATTTAAAATTAATTCTATTCAAAATAATAGCGTTTTGTTCACGGCAGGGTATGAGGCGAGGTGTGTTTCGGGGAGATTACACCGCGTAAGTATTTTTTAATTAAATGCACGATCTCGAATAACCTACGAGCGCTGGAAGTCTGGAAATTAATTAATATTAATGTAGGCTAGTTGTCACTTTGTGGTGTTTGTGTAATGGGCGACTGAAACATTGTTAACCTAACTCACCTGCATATATAGCGCAGCAGTCGGATACTGCTCGTTTTATATGAGTTTCATGAAAATGTATAGATAAGTACTGTGGTTTTGCGTACGTTTATTTATCTTCTATTATTTGTATCATAGGTGGATGATTTTTATCTTCGATTAATTGTTTCACACCTGCTGAATTCTATTCGAATATTTGGCGTGTGATTGTTTATCGTCGATTTATTGTCTGGGGGTGGTTTTTCTTCAATTGTTTGTATCATAGGTGGATGATTTTTATCTTCGATTAATAAAATTGTTTCACACCTGCTGAATTCTATTCGAATATTTGGCGTGCGCTTGTTTATCGTCGATTTTTTTTTTGCGGGTGGTTTTTCTTCTTTCCGATTGTTTTATTTTGTGTTTTTGATAAAAAAATGTTTTCATCAGTAATTATAACTGAACGTAGTATAGTTACTATGAATCTATTTAAAGATGTAGAAAAAAATATATACAACGCTAAATTTAAAACGTAATGATATTTTGTAAAACACATGATATCAATTTTTTCAGTAATTAAAATTTATACGAAAATGGTTACATAGTGCTAGCTGAGATAGCATTTTACAAGCAAGATATCCCGGATTGTATTTACGGTGTTTTTTTTAATGATGGTGGGTCCTTGGCGTTTTTTCATTAATATATTTATATTGGTTTAGATTTCAAGAAATGATACGTTCTTAAGAATTGCAACTGCACTGATCAATGAAACGTGAATTTATAATTTATTGAGATATTTTCTTTGTTGAATACATACCAGAAACATAATATGTTATTATTTACGTAATTTATAAATTAATGTAAAAAAGCATTTTCAATACGTATAATGTAACGTAAGTGTAATGCTATATTTCTAGATATTGAAAAATAATTAACAAGTAATGTTAAATACAAATTAAATATGTTAATTAGAATGATAAACATATAAAATCAATTAAATCGTAAAATATTATTGTTACTACCGGGATTCGAATCTGAATCTCTTCCAATCCAGGGAACGTGCATTATCCGAATATGTTATACCATCACAGTGGATTGACGACAAATTTTCTAACCTATATGATAATCGGATAACGTAAATTACCCGGATTGGAAGAGATCCAGGTTCGAATCCCGGTAGCAACAACAATATTTTTAGATAAAATTGATTTTATATGTATAAATTATCTAATTAATACATTTAATTTGTATTTAAGATAATTGATCATTAAAAGATTAAAAATAATAAGTGATAAACATGCAAAGATGTGCAGAAACGTAATAATAGATTATTAAGGAGAACACATTCTTATTGTGAAGTTGTAATTATTAAGAATGTCGGTCTGTGATATTTTAAATACTAATTAAATGTATTAATTAGAAAGATATACATATAAAATCAATTGTATCGAAAAATATTATAGTTGCGCTACCGGGATTCGAACCTGTTTCTCTTTCCAAATCGGGGAAGGTGCATTATCTAACTGGCAGTACTTTTGACGACATATTTTTCGATAAAATTGATTTTACATGTATATCTTTCTAATTAATACATTTAATTAGTATTTAAAATATCACAGACCGACATTCTTAATAATTACAACTTCACGATAAGAATGTGTCCTCCTTAATAATATGTAATGTGTTTGTTTATATGTTAATTTGCAAAGTGAAATTTACGTTTTAGTAAAATAAATTTACGTAAATCTTGCTATTTTCGAAATCACAATGTTAAAGTTTTCACTTTTTTTTCTGTTAAATTCTTCTACTACGGCAGTACATCCGAGGAGTTCCTCCAGAAGTGCTCTTCACCGACTCCTCTCCCAGGTCATTATTGTCCAGTTCCCAGAAACTTCCATCCTGCTCCGGCCTCTTCACACAGTCATCCCACCTGCCTGCTTCTAGATCGCTTTCACTAAGGAATCCACTTGGCCATGATGTTTGGTGTCCTATTATCTGTTATTTTTTTACATTTATTTCTTCGTTTTAGTATCAGATTTATTTTTATTTTAGGGTAACAAACAATATAATATCTTATACCTAGTATATTAAAAATATAAAAGTGGCAACGTATTTTAATCAAGTTCTTTGTAAAAAAATTTTCAATTGAAATGTTTGTGGTTTTTAAAATAACTACCTTATATACCTATGTATGATTTTAAATTTGCGAGAGATAACAATTAAAAAAACAATAATTTATGTCGGCTGATTTTATCAAGTATTATGCTTCTTTTTATTTAACATAAATTTGTTGTTGTATTCGGAGATTATTAGAGATTAAGGGACTGGTATATCAATTGAAATGCATTTCCGGTATCTTGATTAGAATATTTGGAACTGCATTAAATTATTTTTTATCCCGTCTTACATCATCGTCAACACAGCGATGGTGGTGATGCGCTCCTGCGAGAAATCTACGTAAATCTGCCAGGATCCTCAGGTGGCATAGTTTTCTCGCCTGGTGTATCCGAAGCCCTCTCAACCATCGATCAGAACGTCATCTTTAATATTTAGTCGACGTTGGAGACTCGCTCAGCGTTCTCCCTTCTGGTCTGCAGCACCAAAGTAGATTTACGATGCCGAGATTTACTGCGGGAGCCTCGCATCATCACAAATCTTCCTTATAATGAACAAAGGAAATCTTGATTTCTGCGAAGATCGTTTATCATGCAAAATAAACCAAAAACAATATGACAAGCAGTGCACTAATGATTTAAAGCGATTGGCGTAATTTACCCTTCCTTTATTTTGATTACAATTCCAACATGCTGTAGTTTTTACAATGCGGCAGTAAAATTTCAACTTTACCGCACAGACCTCTTTTTGCGTTCAGAGCTCAATCTAAAACGTCCGAGAAACATATCACAAACGAACGGTTCTCGCCTTTTCCATAGATGTACCTAAGTGAAGTACTCGCGGATCCAAAACGTCACCAATGTGTCTCACGCTAATTTACTAGATGGGGTGATTTTGAACGCGACATTAGTTTTGTAATGTCACAGTATATATATACAGTACCTTTCAACATTAATAAGTTATTACATGGTTGATAAAAAAAAAAACAACTTAAAATTTTCGGGATGTGAATATCGCAGCGAAACAAACAAGTCCACGGTAGGATTAATTACAAATAATATTTCAGCGTGCCTCGAGTGAGTCCCGCGTCGTGCAGCATCCCTGCATCATCCAGTGAAATAGTCCGCTTCGCTACGGCTTCACCGAGTCGGAGATGACTTCCCTCACTTATTCCGCCCGCCTGATTCTCCCCTCGCCCTACTTCATCGCGCGTTCGCGTGCAAGCAGTAGCGAACATTTTCAAGAAGAGTATTTAATTTCGCGCCTCGAGAGTTTTGTTTCTTTCTTTACGCAGTATATCATTTAATTAAACGATACCATTGTGTTTGAGTTGAAACAGTTTCACCCCCGTTTCGCTAAATTTATTGTATGCTCACAGATTGAACGCAATTTGAATATGTTGCGTTATAGTGTTTACGGTGCGAACTTAAAACGGTGTACGAAATTAATTAGCAGCCATTACCTACCGCGATTATTTTGAATGAAAATCGTAAAATTAAGTTCCCAATTAATTTTAGCAGCGGTTAAAATAACAATTCATATTAATTTTGTCGTTTTGTTTTTTTTTTTTTGTAACATTCTGATACAATACTTCGAACGGAACGTGCAGCACTCGAGGTTTTTAAGTAAAACAAATCCCTGTGCATGTTAGAAATGTAGTAAGATTTTGTCGAGATATTTTAATTGAATTATGTATGTAAATATTTGCTTCATTTGTTGATTTTCAAACGTGGAATACTTTCCGCTAGGTCGTTATTTTTCTGTTGATGTTGAAAATTTGTATTCATTTTTGATTGGTTACTTGCAAATATACATTTGTAACAAATGGTGTGGCTCCGTGTAAAAGAGAAGAAGAAACAATTATTTGATATGTTAAAACAAAAGTGAGAAAATAAATTGAAATATTTTTTTTTTTTAGAGATAAATTTCTTTACTCGTAAAGTTTTATGTCTGCTGTTTACATAGAGCCCATCGAGATATCTTTCATCTAAATTTTCATTGGCCTCGCCTTCTGGTAAATCGACAAGTTTATCTTTAGAACAAATCTGGAAATTTATCCTCGCGGCTTTGTTTCTTCAATAACAGTAAGATTGTGATTCCGATACGAGTATTTGCCCTATTCCACGAATCAATGTTGCTTCGGCTACGATATTGATCGGGAAAACGTGTTTCATCAAAAGTACAAATAATGTTTTTATTTATGTATTGTATTTTACTGTAAAATTTGATATATTATGATTGTCTCACAAATCGTGTTAATTAATAATTTATTACACTATTAATTATTTATTATTATTATACACGCCCTATTCAGACATGATTTGTAAAATAATAGAAAATTTCCTCCGAAGTACACAGTACACAAAAGTTTCAATAGACAAAGAAGCAAATTATATAATACCAGCATGTTTATTCATAATCAAAAATAAATATAAAATGTCAAGTAAAGCAATTTACCCGTCACCATTTACAACAAAAATGTCGACATCCTCTTCATATTCATTTTCCAAAGAATGCAATCTGGGGACTGCGGAATTAGCTAATGCATGTGTTCTGACATTACCACTGTAATAGAACAATGAATTGTGCCTCGATGACCTCAATGGTGCATGCAAGTCAAGCAGACCAACAATCTATTATAATATATTGATGTTTAAAAAATTAATACATTTGATTAGTTAACGTTTTTAGATAAAATACAGGATTAAATCCACAGGACAATAAATTAATATACATGAAATAATGTGTACATATTGGAGAAGGGTTTGGAATATTAGTTGCGGGACGAGGGGCATTCTACACACATTCTTGGTGGAAACATAAATCCGATAGTTTATAACACATTTATGCAACAGTAGAAGTATTTACTCTTCGAAAATTAAATCTTTGTGTAAACAGACGTATTTTTTACATTAATGAATATTATATTGTCAGCGTTTAAATTTTCTTCGCCGAGCTATATGTTTGCGTAAGTGGTACCAAAGTGATCACGCGGGTGACACTAAAATGAAAATATTGAGACAAGAAATTTGTGTTAGTTCATGTCTATGATTAAATCGGATTTATCGGAAAATAAAGTTTCGAAATAATATTTGTTATTTATGGTTTTAAAATTATTTATGGTTTTAAAATATCAATTGTTAGAATCTCACGTAATATTTGTGCGTGCTAATGGCTTAAAAGAACAAACATAATTAATGTGCCAACCCGAGTCGGGCAATTTGCCCCGTGGACTACTTGTATACATTATGACATCTTTAAATAATTTAATATAGCGTAAATTAAGGTGAAATTAATAAAAAGTGTATACAAAAGTGTACTACGAATACTATAAATGTATATGCTAACGAAAGATAGTCAGGCACCTAGTTATCAGAATAATAAAAAAAACGTTTTAGACATTCAGAATACCTATTATCTGTGAATAATCGCTATATTTTACTTATTATGTACTTTGTAAGATTCTATCATTTTAATTTATTCAAAATATTAAAAAATAATTTAAACCTAATGTAACATTTTTATGTCTAATTTTATTTTTTTTATTCACCCCTGCCTAAGCTGGGAAAAACGGTATGAAGACAGATCGGGTCTTGATTAGTCAACGAGTACCGAAGCGGTTCACGACATGGGAAAATGGGAGCGCCTTGTCGAATCTTTGGACTCCCGACCTTCCTAGGATAAGTGAACGAAAATGATGATGATGATGACATTTAATTAAACAATTAAAACGCAAATAATACATTAATAATATAATAATGATGTAAGTTAACTATTTAATAAAAATGTCGCATATATAATATAGCACTGTTACCCGGAAATAATATTAACATTTCATTTACATTGTTAATCTTTTCGTTTTTAATAAGTATGTAGTTAACATTAACTTTTTATTTATATTACGGATTTTGCGTAGAAGTGAACAATTTTCATCCATGAGTGATAATCTAATCTCGGTTGGAAATGCGTATAGCCTACTTAAGCAAAATATCTTTCTATTAAGAGGCTACTTTCATTTTTCCAGTTTGAATTTCGAGATATTTTTACATTTTGCATACCCTTTCAAGATGAGACTAATAGTTAATTCATTTACAATATCAAGTTAACATAAAAGTGCGTTATTTTTTACGTAAATATTGCTAGAGTGAAAGGTATCAATAGAAAAGGACAAGTATACAATTGTTGGTTTTTTTAAATTCCTAGGTAATAAAGCTATCAGAAAATAGGCATTTCTTCAAAATTCATAATACATATGTGTTGCCATTTGAAATTATCAAGCGAAAATTAAATAATTTGTTAAAGTTCTCACCTAAGAATTGTTATGTTTATGATAAAAACCATCGTTTGTGTCGATAAACGTGATTATTACAAGTATGCCCCGATTTATAAGGAAAAAATTGACGTAAATTCATACTAATAAATAATATTGACAACTTTTGAAGCAGCTGTATTTGGGAAGAGAAAACTATTTATGCTAATATTATTTAATAATCATACTCTGGTTGTAATAAAAAAAAAGTTTTTTAAAAATATTTATTTATTGTTTTAATAAATTACACATATATTTAATATTAAAATATAAATGAAAATATGACAAAAGTATTATTATTCACTGTTAAATAATTAGTTGTTCATCGAGCACATTATCGTTATTCAGAATTTCGTTGTTTTTTTTCTTTACACGTATTCAAAACAAAATTTGATTAACACATATTACAATTTAAACTGAATTTAGAAATAAAATTTTATGTTCTTTCACATAATCAATATTCGTTCATGTGCACCCAAACATCGATTTGTGGGAGTAAATTTGATTAATTAGAGAAAAGAATTGGTGTATGTCGTCGACCACTCTTTTGCCATCCAATTTAGGAAGTTCACACGAGTCCGCACATTCAATGCTCAGTTCGGGAACATCCTGAAAATAATTAATAATATTATTATTATTAATTATTTAGTTATCAGTATTTTTATGTCTAAAATATTAAAATACGTGTTTATTCATTTATGTGACTATAACAAATACATTTGTATCAGACAGGTCTGTCATGTATAATTCTTTTGATAAGATTATTTATCTTTAAGGATATGTATTTCCAATAAAAAATAATTTATCTGCACTACATAATATATGTTTATTGAACTATGTAATTTGTATTGTTAAATCAAATAGATAATTGTTATAGAAATGGTAAAAATTATCAATTTATGATGCGATTTTTATTCCAAGAAGATAACCATTTAAAATGTTGTTGTTTAAAATTTCGTAGAGCGTGTCAATGGATACTTTTTGACCTTAGGCATCTTGAGTCACAGGAGGCAGTAATTTCAGAACAATAATTTGTATAATAAAATATAATGAGAACCAAACCCAACAAAAAAAAAAACATGGGTTCGCGAATTTCACGTTGAATCTTGTGAATAAATGAATTCTATGCAGTGGACGCGCACGCGTTGGACACGCATGCGTTGTCAGATTCTTAGCGCTCCGATCCGTAACGTAAGTTTTGACACATGTGTTATGTTGAGAAGTCAAAGTTATAATCTGTTTTCGTATAAAAACAGCCCAAAACCATACAATTTACAAAAATAAGCAATTGGTATCGAGAATAAGTATAATATTCATTCATAGTGTAGTCAAAATTTGTAATAAAGTGTGTTTTATAGGCAAATTTGATGAAAATCCAACGGAGCACAGATCCCACGATTGTCATGGCCGAATCCAAAGGCGTACTGAAAGTCCGATGAACAATTAAAATTATCGTGTTTCATAAGACTGGAAATATATTATTTAAAAAATGATTATTGTGTTTCTGATATTAAACTTAGTTTTAAATAGTAGTTGAAGCCTCAAAGCATGTGAGTAAATATAGTATATTATTTAAAAACGTATGTTTTTATTATTTTATTTATTATTTTGCTTATAGAGAACGATTTAAATATACCACGTTGCTGTTTTGTGATCTGTCTGTTTCATAATTACGTTTTAGTATTTTGCATTGTTTAAAAGACAACGGTGTTTAATATGTACGAAATAAACATTTGCGACTTACATACAAAATAACGAATATAAAATCTCTATTCTGTTCAAGTATAAGTTGTTTTTCCTAAAAATCATAAAAAATACGAAATTTTTAACTTATGGTGCGAATAAGTCAAATTTATTAATTTATATAGTGGATAAAGTGTTTGAAAATATATATTATTAGCATATTTATCCCAAATATAAGGGACGACAGATTCCAAGTCCGCTTTGGCCGGCTAGAGCGGCGTGAATATGAAGTGTGATTGCTTGCGTATTTAGGATGTATTGTTAATAGAAACGTATGAACTTCGATGTAACATTAAAATAATCGTCTTTTTTAAGACTGAATACATATTATCTTAAAACTAATTATTTTTGATGTAAAATATAGTTTTAAATAGTAGCTGAAGCCTCAAAGCATACAAATACAATATATTATTTAAAATCGTTTATTTTCACTAAAACAAAGCATTTTAAAAACGTAAAAATTTTTCAAATTTAACGGTTTATAACTGTTAATTATGAATATTTTGTTAGTTTGTAAGTGCAGATTTATCTCCATAATCTTGGCTTCAAGATTATTAGAAAATACATTTCGTATATGCAAGAATTTTCCATATTAAGGAAACTTTGTGGCACACGGAAAATTAATTGACTGCTCGCGGTCTTTCTTACAATGCTTGTATTATAAAAAGACCGTATTCCTTAATTATGGCAAATAATATTCAGTTTATTAGTTTTATAGTAAATTATTTAAAAAAGTTAAATCTAGTGTATAACTTCTCATATAAATTCATAATAAAAACACACATTTTCGTAAAAAAAGTACGCGTAAAAATGAATTATTATTGAATGGGGCTCCTTAACACAGTTTAAAGGGAACCTTATTGTCAGAATTTTGATACAAACAAGTTAACTTTAATCAAAATGTCAGATGATACCTTGTCCCATGGTCACGATTTGCTGATTTAGGTAGCGTAATCGTGGGTAAGTTCAATTTAACGGAGGTTGTCTTTGCTAATACCTTCATGCAATTATGATTATTATATTGTTGAATTATACCTCACAGTGGTTTATTTAAAACTCCCTAGCAATCGTGTATGTATATATTATTTATTGCCATGTATATATTATTTATATACCTCATAATGATTTATTTAAAATTATTAAACCTTTTTTTAAATCATCATAAATTTATAATAATTATTCAACAATGTTCAAGGTATGATGTGATCTTATGATGGCAATTGGAATGATATGGTATTCGAGAAAATATGGTTAATAAGTGTTCTGATGAAGTGTGATTACTTGCGTATTTGGGATGTATTGTTAATAGAAATGTAACGGCTGAGAAAGATATCAAAAGTGGATGACCGGAGGTAATAAAGTGACCGAAACTTGTAATTTGAGGTATGATTAAGAGTGTAAATGGGATGCTGGTGCCAACACACATGTGTGAAGCCTGAAACTGGCAAAATACGAATATTTTTAGATTACTGTTCTCGAGCACAATTGTGCCCATTACGAAAGTGATCTAAGTCAAGAAATTAAAAAAAAAAGAAGATTTTATCAATTATTTCGCATCACATTGTTTTAAGTTAATATAATATGATGAAAATTGTTACAATTGTGAAAAATTTGAAGCGTTATATTCAGCGTATTGTTACGACATTCGACGGTATTCTGCTAGTGTTTATTTTGATTGCATATAAATCATTTCAATCTTAATTTTTTTATTTTCTATCGAAATAAATTATAAATCTAGTAGACTAAATAAAATTTGAAACATTTGTGTTGTGTAATATAAACATATTTTTTAATCAGTTCAAATGCAAACCTTTCTAAACGAAATAAATATGACTTAGATCACTTTCATAATACACAATTCAGGGCAAAATCCACTGATGATTAAACTAGGAACGAATGCTAAGGATTAAGTAAAGATCTTTTGAGAGGTTTGGTTACGAATAACATGTGACGAAGATATATAACGGGAGAGTTGATGGTTCTAGACATAGAGAACATCCGCGAAATACCTGGCATAATCAGATAAACCTCACATTTAAAGATCGCGCTTGGTGGTGCCTAGTTGTTAAGATACTCGTCTAGTGATTTAGTGGTCGGGGTGCTATTTTCATAGTACAAGTGGTTAGATTAGTTTGAAAATAGTAGGAACATTGATGTGAAATGTATTCCGTATACGCTATATGCTTGTTAGAAACCTAAACAATCGACTAGCGTTCATGCGATTATGAACAGAATTTGTCAGAACAGTAGAGAGTGGCGTTCTATTACCTTCGCTTACCCTCGAAGAGAAGCAGCGCGATGGCAAGTAAATTGTAGCAATAGTAAACGATTATAAAACCTTGAAATGTTCTTCGTGTAAGTAAGTATGTAATATGTTCTTGTGTATTGGCCATTTATGGCAATGAAATTTTCCATTTCACCGTTTGAAAGGTATTTCAGGAAAGGTTAATATTTAATCTAGCGATAAATTGGGATG
Organism: Eubasilissa regina; assembly: GCA_022840565.1. Lineage (NCBI taxonomy): Eukaryota > Metazoa > Arthropoda > Insecta > Trichoptera > Phryganeidae > Eubasilissa > Eubasilissa regina. The sequence continues at coordinate 21,092,446 of JAINEB010000018.1, read as the reverse complement.
CCAGAACGCCTTAAAAGATTCTCGCCATTTAGCGGGTCGTTAACAATATTAGAATATGAAACCCTTGAATAATGAATACATTTATTTCTAGATGGCTGGCTCCCCTTTTCCCGCTTCGTACGAATGATATTTTTCATTGTTGGGGTGATTTTGCATAAAAATTGAATACTTATGTTTTACGAACGCGAAGTAGGTTTTTTTTAAAAATCATTTATGGATTTTGTCGGTTTGTTCACTCCTATTTCTTAAAATTAATTAAGTAACAAAGGTTCTTTGTATTTCACTCTAATGGAGGTGATTTAATTTATGAAAAAATATTTCTGAAAACATTTTATGAAAAGTAAACACAAATAAACATTGAATTTATTCTAAAATCACGCAATAATGGGTGCTGTAGAATAAATTTTACGTAAGGATTCAATTGTGAGTGATGCCATGCGTAATACGCACATTTGCCAGTAGGCCAGGCCTCTCAGCATATTTATACATCAGTTGGTCAACTATAGGCAAGGCGGCCGTTTAAAATTATTTAAATACAAGTTGTCAACAAAATATATGTACGAAGTGTCGATAGTCTGTAAATTATGAAAGTTCCTAAATTATAATTTTTCCATTGTTATAAATATAAAAACTACCCACTTACACTAAAAAAACCGTTTACTAAAAATAGTGTTTTGATTAACCATTCCATGGTTTCGGAAAACATATAAAATATATTTCTCAAAAATTCTGTTGTATTTATCTAATTGAAATATTAGAATGTAGAGACAGTTAGTATAAGTAACTCGTTGCCATAAATAATTATACACATTGAAAAAATTAATACGTGATTGCATGTAAAATATGATACTTCATGTCGTGACTATGTTAACTAGTTACGTACTTGGTATAAACTCGCCACATTTTATTAAAATACTTGGGATACGTTGTTTAGCAAACAGGGTTAAAACTTAAGCCTACACGATAAAAACTTTCTTACAAGCTTAAATTGTAAATGTTTGAACAGTATTCGTGTGAATTTTAATTAATAAATTAACATTTTCTCGTGGCGCTTTCAAGTATATCCCTTTTGTCTTCACATCATCATTTTCACGGAGCCGGTGATTCATCCAAAATCTGACTATACCTTTTAAAATTAATTCATTATTTAAATCACTTCGATACGACAAAGTATAATATCGGTACAATTCTGTTATATTTTTAATGTTTTAAATAAACATCTCGTTGTTCATTTGTTAAATGAAGGAAAATGTATTTTTTTTGAAATCAGTAGAATATAAATGACTCACAGTGGTTTAAAAAACAAAATTACTAAACTTGACTGTAGATTATTATTTTATTTTTAATTTATCTCCTCAATCTATGAGCGTTCATGAAAAGTTTAGATAAAGGATAAGGTTATGTGTCAGGCCAGAATAATGTAGCTCTCTCCCTCCATCCTACTATCTTCTGTCTATCTTAACGGGAAAAATACCATAAGGGATAGTTGGTTAATATATAATACAAATTTAATCAATTACAAAGATATACAGGAACAACACTATTTTTCGATAAAATTGATTTTATATGTGTATCTTTCTAATTAATACATTTAATTTGTATTTAAAATATCACATAGCTATGTTCTGAATAATTACAACTTCACAATAATAATGTGTTCTTAATAATTTTATTATATTAATTTGTTGTGTTAAAAATTTTCTATAATGTAAAAATGGATTAGAAATCTTGACGCCATATATTGTACTCAAAGTAATTTATTATTTAAAACACATTCCAATTTAAAATGTCCGTTGCTATCTACTGGAAAAAAATGTCTCACTAAAAAAGTTTGATATATACAATATGAGATTACTAAGGTATACATGGTTGATATAAATAAGGTTGATATACAGGTGACCCAAAAAAAGTGAGAACATCTCGTAACACATGAGTTATTTCAAAACATAATATAATTAATTATAATTCTTAATGTATTTTTTTTGCACAATATTCAGCTAATCAGAAATCATCAAAACACCCCATATTTGCGTAATCTACCAGGTTTAAATCTGGGCTGTTCGGTGGTCACATGCTTGGCTCGATGAAATTAATATTCTCACGACGAAAAAGTTGATTGTATTTCTGGCTGTGTGAGATGGAGCTCCGTCCTGCTGTAATGTACTGTTATGCTGTAATTGCTAGATATACTCCAGACTTCGTTTTGAAACTCTTTGATCATTTTCCTAGCACCCCAACGTTTTTCAATTCGCAAATTTTTGATCAGAATACGGTCTTCTGCAGTGATTTTTGTCATTCTGGGCAACGATTCGAAAAAAACAAATATTAACAATGGGAAAATTAATAATCAAAGATGGCGACCGGAAATTGTCGAAATAAAACGTAATATAGGTAAATAGGTAAGTAAATTAGTAAACTATTTAAGCTATTTATTTTTGATATAATTAAACTAATTTTGATGTAATTAAATCACATTTTACGAAATGTTTTCAATTTTTTTGGGCCCCCCTGTAGGATATAAGATATATACAACAAAATCTGATGAAATTAATAACAATTAATAAGCTTGGGAAAGCCTTCTATGGACTACAGGATGTTTCAGGCTTAAGTTAAGACTCTGAAGCAGTTAAAGTGACATATCTAATTTGATTAGTTCAATTATATACTGGATTTATTACTATTTAATGACTTTTAATTGTTACGCGTTTATTTAGATTTCAACAGTTCAATAGCTTGAATGTACAGGAACTCTCCTAGGTACCTACAATGTATAGTCAATGATCATATAATGTCTTCATAGATAGCTGCTACAGATGTGATCCAATAATATTAATGTACAAAGTAATAGTATAATTAATTAACCTATTTTCTGTCCATTTTATTACCAAACATTGTTAGCGACATCTACGCATATTTATTCAAACAATTTCAAGTTTTTGTAAAAAGTATGTGCGGATTTTCACGGGTGAGAATGCAATTTCGCGACTAAGGGCGTGCGTGACAAATTGAAAATCTTAACTCGACCTTTTCGAGATTCGTGTGCCCTCCAGATATGAATTCCTGTGCGGATTTTTCTCATTGAGATTTGTGAAAAATAGCGTTTACGGTCGCCGAGATCTGCTCGATACTACTCGTCTTTTATCAGATCCAGTCAGGTAGGGGACGATACGAGCTCTGAAAAATTGGTATGCACATTCTTAAAATGTAACGCAACACTACATTTATCATATAGATGCACACATAATGGAATACTTTCAATTTTAAATAAAATAGTCCTTCGCATAATTTTTAATAATAAATTTCAAAATAATATTATAATTATGTTTTTTTATCCATAATATCTAAACAACAAAAATTAAAGTGCTTCATGCGTATTGGTTTAAGGCGATTGCTCTGAAACCGGTCGGCGTCATAAAAGATAACCGCAGTGGCCAATAGTGTTATTAATACAAATGAAATGTATTAATTAGAAAGATATATTAGAAAATTTACGATAGCTCCAGTATTACGAACAGCTCCCACAAATGTAGAAGTGTATTATGCAAATTATTCTTGAACGAGAGTAATTTCCGGCTTTCAAATAATGTAACGATAGATGTATCAATTTGAAAAGTGTAACATACAGATTCGAAAATTTGTCGTCAATGTACTGTGTGCTGTAGCATAATCGGTTAATGCACCTTCCACGAATTGGAAGAGATCCAGGTTCGAGTCCCGGAAGTAACAACAATGTTTTTCGATAAAATTGAATTTATATCATGTTTCATCCATCCTCCAGCTCGCTCAAATAATGGAACGATGGATGTGTTAATTTGAAAAGTGTAACATGTAGGTTCGAAAATTTGTCGTCAATGCACTGTGGTGCTATAGCATAATCGGTTAATGCACGTTCCCCGGATTGGAAGAGATGCAGGTTCGAATCCCGGTAGCAACAACAATATTTTTTGATAAAATTGATTTTATATGTATATCTTTCTAATTAATATATTTAATTTGTATTAAAAACGTCACAGACCTATGTTCTGAATAATTACAACTTCACAAAAAGAATGTGTTCTCTTTAATAATAGTATTATTATTTATAATGTCTAACGATGAATATCAAGCACTATTTTTATCCATTCAATTAATTTATAATTAAATCCCAAATAAATATTGAAACAATTGTTATTTGATATCGAACAACTTGTTTTTTTCATTTAATGAATCAATATAAGTTACTAAATATCAAGTGAAGTAGCGAATGAAACTTTATTAAAAATATTGAATTTCTAGCAATATCATAATATTTTTCTTCTATAATAAAGGCCGCCTCCTGAATTGCTTAAACAGATTGGTCTCTTGCAAGTCTTCTATTCTCGTTCACTGAATTGTTTAATTTCGACCGTGCTTTGTGACGGATATAAAATATCCACAAATATTAATTAAATATCAAATCACCTCAATTTCACTTTTTTTTCATGATTACTACCGTTACGTAAATACTGTAACGTTTTTAAAAATTATTTGACTAAGTTTAAAATATTTTCATCGCGATACCGATATGCATTTAGTTTCGTGGCGCACTTCTGATGAACTGTCAGTTATATCTTTAAGAATACTAGACCAGTGTTTTTGCATTCTTCTTTTTCATATTAATGAAAAATACATTATAGTCGCTTTTAAGGTAATCTTCTACGGTCCGTCGTTACAAGGATGACGTCTGCCATGATTTCGTGGGATTGTTTAAGGTGTAGGTCAGTGATGGCGAACCTATGACATGCGTGTCAAAGGTGATACTCCACAGCGTTTAGAGCAACACGCCAGCTTCACTAATATCAGGATTAACAAAGAACATGTGTTCTGCCACCTGACATTTACCTGACAACAACGTTTGAATTTATCACTATGTACATATTACATCTCTTTTGGGTCTCACTTTGTGAAAAAAACAATTAATTGAAATAGGCAATTAATTAATTGACATCATATCAGATACTATGGATTCCATATTTTTTAGAGTTTTGTGGGGAGAGGGAGTGACGTCAGCAACGTCAAGTTAGATTTTCTGAAATTTTTACACGCCGAGCCTAAAAGGTTCGCCATCACTGGTTTGTGTGGTATTACACTGTACCACCTACACGCACTCTTGGAATAATGGAGAACTTGGTCCAATGGCAAGGGTGGTCTGAGACGACTGGAGCTCTCTGTTATTTTGCAGACTTTTTTGTCTATGCACAAGTCTTTGTACAGACTACAGAACAGTAGGGATCCAGAGCAGCACCGGCGCCGATAGCACACGCGGGATAATGCATAATTTAATGAAGCTAATTAATCATTATATTTAATTCATGAATTATTCATTCAGTCAATTGTGTTCTGACATCTGAAACCTGTCACTTGTCGCACTTGTCACATTAATTTATCAATTTCTGTATGTAGGTAAATCGGTTGAACAAAAGACCGTTATGACAACACTATTGAGGCGCCTAATTGGTTTAAGGGAAGATTTCTACTTTACTCTTATTGGCTGTAAAATTTGCTAATTTCACTCGTGTTTTATGTGACATATTTATTCAGCTGTCAATTAACTTGGTACTTGTCGAATTACAATTAAAAACTGGCATATTTATTTGGTTTAAATGCACTCACGATAAGCACTAAAACCACAATATCTGCACTAAATTCACCATGTAAATAACAAGTATCAGAATTTTGTTATTTCGCACCTAACCTCGCGTTTCGATGTATATCACATACTGAAATATATCATATCGTAAGGTAATAGCGATCCAGGTACAAAATCAGATCGAATCGCTACCGTTGTTTGGGAGGACAATATGTGAAGTAATAAATTACGTAGATAAATAAGAGGAAAATCACGTCATTGCAGCAGCACGTAGTAAGGAATTCCAATTGAAATCTGATAACAATTTAAACATGTAAATAATGTCTAAAATCTTTATTTAAGATTTCATTTCATGAAATTTTTGAAGGGCCTGTGTGTACATAGAATATAAGGTTTTATTTTTAAAATCTCAAATTTATCTCAATTTCTTTGAAATTCGTGCCATACTGTTGTGAATAGGTAAATGAATACCGTTTTATAATGAGAAAAATATTACAGAAAGTATGTATCTTTAATATGTGGAGTTGAAATCGAGGATAATGAAGTTTGCGAAAATGTTACCATATCTGTATATAATGGTTATATTACGTAAACATCCTGCAGGCTTTATTAGTTTACATAGGTACTTTCCGTATAGGAGGTTTTCCTACGCGTATTCAATTTATTTTAAATGTCATGCTTTAAATTTTTTTCTCAATTTGGAAATAATAATTATATTAAAATCAAAGTAAACATCACTGACAAAACGGAAAGTAGAAATCTTTTAAAAAAAAAGATCGTTGGACTGCTCTGCTGTAAAAAAATGTATCACTTAAGTATTATATAATGTAACAAGCAAGGTTACTACTTTTGACATAGCTCAATTTGCCGACAACAGAAAGGTCCCGAGCTCAGTTATTTATAAAGAAAGATTTATCTTTTCAGTATTACTTTAGTTTTATATTTACTTTGGATATCAAGGGGTGACTAATTCCAAAGAAGAATATCGCCAATAATATGTGATTTTGTTATTATTTGATCGACTTTTATAATTGGATAGAGTGAAGAGTGGATATTACACGAGGGAATTCATGCTAATGAATGTGTAGATAAACTGGCCAAGGAGGCCACTCTTTCCGGAGTTTTCCCCCATCGATTCCATATCCCGATGTATGACAGACTCAACTTGGTAAAAAAACGTACGAATTCTATCTAGATTGCACAATGAATGGATCCAAATAATCATAAGGGTAATCGGCTTAAAATAATTCAAAGATTTATTCCCCGCACCCCCTGGTTCTCCAAAAGAACAATATCAAATATCTCTAGAATGAGAATTGGACAATGCTACGTAGTCTCACATTTATTCAGATTGAACTTAATAGATTCCCCAATGTGTGAGTGTGGTGCCGAGAAGGTAACCCTTGACCATATCTTTTTTGCCTGTCCATTGAGGATCACAGGTTTTTTTTTACAGTAATCTCGTCAATGGTAATTTTCGACTCCCAGTTATATTGTGTCATCTTCTTTCCCTCGCCACATTAAATCTATATAATAGCAAATTTTTTGAACAACAATGGTATTGACTTTTAATGTAATATTTATTATTCTATAATATTTTTTTCTATAAAATAAAGTTTTAACTTGATTAATGGCACAAATCACTCTTGAAGGGTGGCTTGCCAATTTAAAAGAAGAAGAAGAAGAACAGTGGATAATAAAGGCAATTCTTGCAATGTACACATTTGGTATTGATCTTTATGAAATTGCACATGAATTAGGAGACTACAATACGCTTATCACCATACTCGAAAATATCAACCACTGGGTGTACCCATAGTTACTTAATCTTTGCTCACCGTCACTCTTCATCAGCTCTCCAAACAAATCTTTTGACCTGGAGGAGTGTTTGAAGCAGTAAAGTTTCATTGTTTTATTATTTTTAAACTCTTGGCTTAGAACTGGTTTCTTTGCCAGAGCATTTTTGTAACTTTGCTACTAGTGCATAAAGTCACATTTTCACCTTAGCCATTGATACCGCTCTCTTTCTCAGCGTCTTGGATCGTATATAAAATGGCTAAAAATAATCATTTTGTCGTCACTTTCTGAACTTTTTAACACGCTCATGGCAAATGTCCATCTTCACTCGGCGATTGGTTCATGTTTGATAAAATTCAGTTTAAGAAATTTAATAAACAGAAGTTGATTAAATGGGACCATCGCTTCCAATAATCAATCTGACTATGTTCTTTCACTAGTTCTGTAGAAAAATAATTCTGTTTTAAGATGCTTGGTTTTAATCAGTCTGCCCTTATAATCTTTTCTGGCTACGTCAGCACGAAACGCAAGACTGGAAGCTTTTGAAACCAAACGAGCCATATCATGTTTTGTGATTCGTGCTTCAGACATTTTTCCATGGATGCACACGTTTCTCGGTTTTTTACAGAAACCACTTTATATATGAGATATATGCCTCGATACATCTTTCCTATTCAGTGGCACAATACCAATTATTATTTCGGGTAAAATTAAATAAAAGGGCTGACTTCATTTTATAAATATTTATTCGGTTAGTTTTTCTTTTGGATTGTTGAAATTGTGCATTGTCTGGAAACAATTCAATGTGGTGAACCCAGTATCCAGTACATAATAATGTTCACTTTCACGTTAGTTTCCCATACTACTTAATGCATTTCAGGTAAAGATGAATCAGAAGCAAGGCTATCCAACATTCTAATATAATTTATACAATACCTTCACTAATAATTCACTAGTCCTACGACATTCCCACTACATATATTTTTATTTTATTTTTACTTTTTTATACATATTTGTAATTCTCTTTTTATTCATGTCGACAAATAACACCACAACAGCACGAAAAAAAAAAACTGGCTACTTTAACACAGACTTCAGTCTAGCAAAGTAGCCTGGACAACGCTGTATATATCAGAGGTGAAGTCTACTCCATCCCACACAATAAACTATGTATTATGTATGTTTAATATGTATTCACCTCTATTAAAACAAAAATATGTATGTCAATATATATATAAATAAATAAATTTCAATTATTAATATCTTTGTCTAATTTGAAATAGTGGAAACATCTGTTTTCTTTTGTTTATACCGTATGCACATTGGATTGTGTTCATTAAAGTTGTCGACAAAATGTTAATAATTTTATTTTAAAGACTCATTATTTTTAATCTTTTTTTATTATTTACGTACATATATTTCAGAAAACACAAATTTATTTTACTTTCCGGGAAATTTATTCAGTCCATCGAATACACTATTTTTCATCCATGTAAAATTATTGGTATAGTAAATAGACAATGGAAAAAATTTAATATATAGATAAGGTATGTTTTATTCAATTTCTAATCTGTCGATTCTTCCAGCATCGATACAACATTAACGATGTTTATTTATTTTTTTGCTGTAAATATGCAATAAGCTTCACTGTGATGTTACATAATATTATCATTGATTATGTCAACTTTTTGGATTTTTCTTAGAGTCTTAACCTCTTCCTTACTAACAGAAAAATTATTTACGTTGCTGGATAAGTAATCATAAACATAAATTGTAGGGAATTCTGACCTAGTTTACAGTATATATTTATGAACCCCGGTATTAGTACGTACATATTATCTTCAAACTGTAGGGATTAATATTTTGGTTTAATTTCGGGATTTCAAAATTAAATCAAGATTTAAGCGATGCTCGATATTTAGTTATTGCTTCGGGCATATTATCCATAAAATGGATTCACATTTAAATTATTAATTGTCAACTTTGCATTACGTTTTTATTACAAAATATAAAATAATGCACGATTTATTTGTGGCAGACTTTTTTTTTCACATTGGTAATTCTCTTTTCTCACTTCTGTCTGGAGAGGAAATAACTCTACCGAGTCGAGTCAAAACTATATCGTGTCGGAGGAAGGTTTCTACATGATTTGGTCAAGAGACACTCGAGAAGGCCTGCCTCTATCCAATAGCGAATATGAAATGACTGATGCTGATGAACTGTCGTGTTTATACTTGTGCACGACCGAATAAGTAAACGAAATTTCCGTATCTACCGGGTGTAAGGTTGGAATTCTGTTTAGAATATGAAAAATGTTGCTTGCTATTAGCTTTTCCATATTTAGTGACTAGAGTGACGTGATACAACCTTTCCATAATTCTATAGCAACTACAGCAGACGAAATAAGGCTTGAGACGTGAGATGTCTTTCCTGTATGGATCATTTTACAAAATAAAATACACGAGAAAAAGATTACTTCGTTAAAAATAAAAGCAAAGTGGTTTACACTGCAAGACTTAATGTCATATTTTTATTCGACTTCAAGATATGCTGAAAAACTTTCCGCTTGATGAAGGCGAAGCTCGCTTTTTACGCCGGTCCGGAGCGTTGCAAGAGAGGAAATTACCCCGCCGAGTCACGAGCCACGAGCGCGGCCGCAGCTCGGCTACCTTCACTCTGCGTTTTTATTTTTTCATTTGCATTTTGTTGTGGATTGTTCATTTCGTGTTTTTTTTTATATTTCCTGTTATATGATACACTTTTTGAACAATATTTCTAAAAGTTATGAATGCGTTCGAAGAATGTAAGAAAAGGTCTTTCACTTTGATAAAATGAATTTTAATGCCGTATTTTGGAATTACTTTTATTTGGCAATACTTTTGAAATATTATTCACTAAATTTTACAGTAAAAAATAGTCTGGAAGGACTTTACTACGAATAACTATTCGTAGTATAACTATACAGAGAAGGCATCATTTTTATATTCGGAGAAATATTTTTAGTTTTATATACTTTTATCAATTATCGTTTAGGGGGATTTTGAACTTTAATATTCGATTTATTTCTAACGGCAATTAATACTCTTCACGCCAACATTCCGTTATTTTTTTAAATCGACAATGGTAGCTTTAATTTTATATTTTATAATATTATTCTTAACTTTTCAAAGGTTTTTGGTGAAACTTTGTGGAATTCCATGAATAATTTGTGAATTGAATCAAACTCCAATAAGTCGAATAATATTGATCTATAATATTGATAATGGAAAAATGTTCCCGAAAACGTTACATATCATTTAACACAATGAAAAGTGTAGTGGAATAAAACAGAGTTTGACTCAATTTACAAAATATTATTCTTATTACACGAAAGTGCGAATTTTTATATTATTTTGTTATTTGACTACTGGAACATTACATTTTTTTGATTCTTTTAAAATTAGGTATAAGCGCTCTGTGCTATGGAGATACAATTAATTTCCTCAACGGACGACTATTCTATTCTTGGATTGATAGGCAATTGTGCATCCAGCCAATCAGTTCTACGGTGAAATTTCATATTGTGAACAGTAACGTAAATTACGTCTTGCGGATATTAGCAAATTTATTATTAGATTTTTATTTAAATTCTGTAATATCTGCAGTGGATTTACCAAACATTATAACTGTAGTGTGAAGTGTTATATTTTATTAAAATACATACAATCGATAAAGCAATTTGAAACTTCAACTTTAGATTCTGAAAACATAAAAGGCTCACAGACAGACAGCCACGGCTTTTAAGCCTGTAGGACGAAATAGATTAGTTAGTGAATTAATTAAATTTGCTGCTAATTTTACTTAAAAGTTAGTGAACAAATTGTATGATTATATATTCATCATCATCATAAATTACATTTTCATTTTTAGGATATTTTTCTTTAATACTTTAAAACTTCTTTAATATTATTTTTTTATTCGTCCTTTACAAATTGAATTTACGATTCTAAAAATTTGATATATTTTAATCTGGTAGCTGAGTAATTTAGAAAGCTTCCAATAAGAACGGAGTCGTAATCCGGCGTAAGCAATTAAGCACTGGTTATAATTAATAATATATTTTATATAATGTATAAAATGTTATTTTAATAAAATAGTCTAGAGGCATATTCCAGGTAATTGTTCCAGATAGTCTAGAAGCAAAATATTTAACGATGAATGAATTTTTAGATTATTGCTGTTCCGTATTATTATTTTAATCTAATCGATTTTTAAAATATCAGTTCACCTAAAATGTGGGTATATTAATATTATTTTGCCAATTATTCTGCTACTAGCGGAGCAGCGAAGAATATGGATAAATATTGCATCTAAACATTGGTAATGGTTCGGACTTTTTACATTTAAACATCAATTATGGTGATGGCTATGAAAACAAAACATAAATATTCCATCAAAATATTACCGCGATAATGTCAGCAAAAAATAAAGATTAAGATTCTAGATGGTTTATTAATATTATTTCGACAATTCATCTCTTGATTGTCGTTGTGGTTGTAAAAGTCTTGTATAAGAGAGCTTTGTACGTGTAACTACTCTTACTATCATTTATAATACGAGTATAATATTAGATTTTAGCTGTTTAATAGAATGCCCCCCTTTAGCAATAGTTCATAGGATTTGAGCATTGGCTTTTAATTATTTTTGTCAATACATATATCAAACTTTTTATTTTTATTTTCTCTTATTATGTGCTTCTGACATATTGTTATTCTTATACACAGAATATGTACTTCTACTGAATTTTACATACTGTGGTATATTATTTCTTATGAGCTTTAATTATATATATATATAATTAGTTTAAGCCCATAGGTGCGTAAATATGATATAAATAAATAAATAAAATTCATGTTACTATTTAATTTACTCTAGTATTTTATTTCTACTATAATATTTATAGTATTTTTATTCTATGAATGTGTAAACTGAAAATGTTAAAAAATATCAGGTCTTATGAAATTATCTATTTCGCAGACTCATATTATGTAAATTCCTCTTTAAATTGAAGAAATGTATTATTATTTTCATTTAACGTCTGCAATGATCAACTTCTTTGTTTTAACGCGTCCCACATTAGTGGAAAGTTGACAAACATATTTATATTTACCTTTGTAATCCCGCGCAGGCTCGCCAACAACAGAGTTTTATTGTTTTTCCACTCAATTAAACCTCCTGCGGTACCATTCGCCCATTGTTCCCCGTCGCCCGTAACCCAGGTACAGTTTGCATTCGGATTCTAGGCACATGGTAAAAAGAACTACCACTCCATTCGATCTCTTTTCATTATTATTATAACAAAGATCGAACTTTTATTTCAGTCAGTACCAAAAATTGCTGGATAAGGAGTCGATTTTTTGCCAATTTCAATCCCTGGACAACAACAATGGCATTTTAAATCCGCCGTTTGGCGCGATCGGCGATATGACAAATAACGTCATTTTCTCGCGACCAATTGTTGCCCGATTTCATTTCGTCGAATTTATTCGTTTTAATTTTGTTTTTTTTTTTTTTTCGAATGAGAAATGTGTTGAAAGTAGGGACGTGACCACACCAATAAAGCTTAATGCCATTTCAAAAACAATAAAATCCAATTTAACCACAATGGTTTGCGTGTAGCTAATTGATCACATAAATCACTTAATACAACATCTTTATTCATTTTAAATCAATGTAATCGTGGCAACCGGAAACGTAGAAAGTCGGAGGGTATGAGGTCCTGCTCCTACTCCTGCTCGCTGAAATGACCAGGTTTTTTATTAATATCGGATCTTCGGACTGCAGAGACGAATGATAAAGGATCATCAAGAGGATGAACGTCGAAATATCTCACGAGAGTCACGGTCTCCAGCAATAAGGGAGACGACGAGATAACAAGGATTCACGAAATCGACAATTTGATTTTTAACCTGTATCGTAAATGAGTATTTAACCGTTTTAGTGCTAAGCAATTTTGGATACAAACGATCGCAGCGCTTTTGCGACGCGTAGCATTCAAACGGTTAAAGAAAGTTATTAATATTAAATAAGTATAAATAAGCATTATTTGTGAAATCTTCAAATGTTAGAATAACTCGGCAGCATGCAACCCGCACTGTAAACAACGGAAGTATTATATAGTTAAATAGTTTGCCGTCTGTATATTAGTTGCACTTTTAATGCTAATTTTTTTTAATGACCTGCGAACGAAAGTCCAATACGCACACGTATTTCGAATAAAATAATTATATAATTGTCTGGAATTTTTATCAATTAACTGGATATGAAAGAATATTGCGTTCTATTTTTTCAAATTTGGCCGATCTCCCTGTGTAAAGCCTGGTTCCCGTGTGTCGATGGATATTATTTATTGTCCGATAAAAATTGAAGAAAATAAAAAGTAATGTTCCGACATCTTTACATTGGAAATTAAATCGACATTTGTAATCAATCAAGACGGTGTCAAGTTTTTTAATATTTTAAGGAACGTACGTATACACTAAATACTATTTGTTGTGGAAAAAGTGCAACAATTGAAGTTTTGTAGTTGGGTGTTGGATTTAAAAAGTAATTTCGAAGGAAATTAGAAAATATTGAAAGTTATGAAAATAATGTATAAATTTTGGGCGATCAATTTGAACGTTTAATAAATGTAAATTTTGGAATAAGATTTTTTAAGATTCGCCAGATTTATTACGTGAATATAATACTTTCGTAAGAGCTGGTGCTTCCATCTCAGCTACGCTTTGCGTATCCAATGTGTGTTGGTATTATATATTATACTTCACGTATGTTCAATAATAATGTAATTCGATACCAAAAGGTATGTATCTATCTACAACTATTCGTTGTTAATTTGAAAATATGATTTCTTCCTAACATTATTGACTGCCTTTCAATGAGTATTTTATAACTAGCAAACAATATATTACATACTTTCTTCGAAAGCCAGGAACTTAATCACAATCATCCCATTCTTAATCCTGTTCTGTGTCCTATCTTTTTTTATATCTTATGTATGGAAATCTCGCGGATAAATTTGAAAAGAACGAATATATAATAAAAATTGATGAAATGTTGACATGAATTCGCGCAAGAAGATTTTTGATTTGAATATCAAAATACAGTCTGCTGTCTCCACGAAAACATGCCATAATGGAACAAAATTAGTTTATTACGACGTAAGGGAAAAACTAAACCGGTCCATCCATTATATAATATTAGCGGTCCACTATATTAGTAGTAACATGCTAGTTGAATTCCCGGAATTATCATCAGTGCCTTTGAACCCATCCATTACCTGGCTGTCCAAGAATCTTAATTGATATTTAGATTAGAGAATTAATTTTACCTTTTTGGGGTTTCGTTCCATCATGTCAATCGGTCGCATATTTTGAATATCTCCACTATACCCGCTTTCCCAAATAAATGATTACTTGGATTTAAAGATGTTTGAACAATTTGAAAAGGGTTAAAAAAAGTCTATTAAAATTCGGTTGGGTAAGTAAAATTAGTATAAAAGATCCAGAAGATTTATAATTAATTAATATTGTGTAAAATGATTGTTGTTGGATAAACATTAAAAAATATTAACGACACAAGAATATTTTGGAAATATCTGACTGGCACATGGGTATGTATCTTTCCCCTTCAGAAAACAGTAAGGAGATTAAATATTTTATTAGTTGCTTTGATTGTCACAAGTTAACGTGGTCTTTTAGTACGTTGTCTTCCTTGTCAAACTTCCAACATCATTCCAATTCACAGAAACATATTGTTTAAGATTTTCTCTCTGTGTTAATATATTTTTGGTGACCTTCAAACTTTATCGTGACATTCACAGAACCTAGGCCAAAATAACCTTTCTATTCAAATATGGGTACCTATTGTTAGAATTCTTTGAACTCTAGCATCAATTGAGTGGGATAGGCACAGGGTACAGTGTTTGTGAATGGCTAAGATTGATCGCAATATGTGAATCGTACAGCTCTGGTTTTCGTTAACCGGTATTGTATTATTTTAGAATGTCATGTTGCTGAGAAGCTTTTTAAAATATTTTTTTAGTTTAGGTAAGGTACATGTTGTTTGTTTTATAACCACAGAGGTTAGGATTCGACCCTCGTCCCGATAAGACAATCCTAATTTTGATAACAAAGCACGTGTCGACACGACGCGACATCGTGTTTCATTATTGTATTTATGCTAGATTTAATTAAAATTATATAAAGCTATGTAAACATGAATTCTGTCATAAAAAGTATCAAAAACAATCTAGATTAAGAGCATTACTTTTAACCTGCAAGTTTAGGACATATGCAGAAGACCTTGTTCATGGATTCATTTCTCATCTTGTACATCACGTACAGAAACAATCCTTTAGTACAAGCTGCTTTCTCATGCATCTCTGGATTGGTGATGGTAAACTGTTACGTGATTGTGATTGTGTCGATGATTGGTAACTGAGATTTAACGATGATTGGTAACTAAGATTTAACTGTCGGAGGCTTACTTTCTAGTGTGCCAGTTAATGCTTGAAGAATTACGTTAATCAATCATCGTTACAATCGAACACAATCACAGTCAAAATAACGGTTTAAATAACAATTTTACCATCACTAGTCTGGTTCTATGTTCTGCAATAGGTCAGTGTAGGGTCTGCATTCACTACGGTTTGGAGTTGCTCGTCATCAACTTCGATGGGACGTTCAGTATGCGGTTTGTCTTCTGGCGATAAATTTCTTGAATTTTGCTAAAACGCATACGACACGTTGGAGCTTTTAAGACACCTTCACCATACACTTACGCTCACAAATATTCAAAGTCTCATCAGTTATTTTATTTTTTTAATTCATATAATGCCACACATGAGTTTTCTTCTCGGTCATCGGAAATTTTTTTTGTATTTTTACACTATTGATGTAGAAAGGAAACTGATTAAATCGGGTGGAATGTATATTTTTTAGAATCAATGACAAAAAGAGGTTTCAAGAAAAAGGACATCCATTTATACTATTCGAAATAAGTACCGTTAAAACGTTATCAACCTATATATATATATATATACTCGTGTACATATAATTTATTTGTGTCATTATTATTATTGAAGTTTTGATTGCTATTCTTTATAAACTCTTCCGAAACCATGTAAAATTAATCATTTTAAGATTCAACTATTGCGCCCTCTCGGTCCTCCCTCCTGACCTATGTTGCTGAAATTTGATCCCTGATCTTACCCACAAGTTTAAGTTAACCCAGCGAGTTATGGTAATAAATATGTCGGAGATGGTCTTGCGGGATATTATAAGAAATAAATTAAAGTGCCGTAGAGCCAAATATGAAGTTAAAGTCCACCGAATACCAAATCTGAAGTGGCAATGGGCTGGGCATTGGGCAACTTAACCAAAGAAGAGATAAACATTGTGGTACGAATTGGCTCAAGTGAACAAAATTTAAAACTAAGTACATTTAAAAGTCGTATTTTTTTATTATTATCGGGTTACCGTTACTCTGTAAACGTAAAGCATTTCTTCGCAATATCATATGCAACTCAGCGATAATAAAAGTTTTCAAAATGAAACTATTATATGTCTCAACTTAACAATTGACGAGGAAAAGAAAATTCAGATTGGAAAAGCGAACAAAAATCATTCCTTCTAATTTCAGAGCTAAACAAATATTCCGCCTCCATTAATAGTGGAAAATCGCAACAAAATTACTAAAATTGACGCAATAACAATCAACGCCCCCAAATGCCAAACCATCCAGATGGTGTAAATTCTTAGAGTATTTTCTGGCGCTAAGTCACACCGTTCTTATCGTACCGCGGTATGGCAGCAACAGTGCACACGTATTCTGTTTCTTTTTACTTCGTGTGTTTATGTTACCAAAAATGTATTTGTTTAACGGATTTGACCGTTGCTCGGTACAAGGGATTTTCACAAAGCACCGCGTGCCACTTATATTTTGTTTATATTATCCAATTACAAACTTTGGATTTATTGCTCCTTTTTTTTGTATTTCAGTCATTCAACTGCATTGCGACACGAAAAACATTACATCTAAACATTTTATTGCAATCGTATCGTGCCTGATCGTGTAAGAGCTTTATTTGGATTGTTATCGATACAGTAATTTAATGTTTGTAATTCTGTTTAATTAAATATTAAAAAATATAATAATAAACGAAACCTCAACAGAGCTGAACGGTTTTTTTTAAATATGTTATCTCTTCAATTAGGAAGAGTGTACTGGAATTAGGTAGGTAATTAGAGTCAAATTAAGCATTTTTCGCGAAAACTATAGCAAAACATAGTTTATTTTTATTATGGTACATTTTTTATTTATAATGTCTAAATATTTTATTGTTATGTTAAAATAAATAGAGACAGAGCATTATTTATGCAATCTTGCGGTAGATCTAACTCAGGTACCTCACGCTGAATTTCGAAATACTTTTGTTGATAAAAAATAATTAAATTTTTTCTATTTTTCCTTTCATTATTTATAAATATCAAGTATTTAACAATTTAAATAATATTTTTTATCCCAATAAGTAAATATATATGAAATAAATCATACATAAAAGATTTATTTAAAAGTTTTATGTGGATGTAAATCTGATTTTAAATATAAAAATGTATAATTGTGTTAATATTAGTTAATATTACCCAAAAATTACAGATAAATATATGTTAGTATAATGTAAATAGCTTTACGGTTTTGCTTATTGACGTAACTAATTGTGTGTATTTTGTGAGATATATACAGATTGATAAACAGTAATACATATTATAATATTGCATTCATTGGATCTATATGATTTCAGATAAATAAATAACTACGCGACGGCTTAATACGTCGCTGGCCGTGGTGGAAACTTTTTTGCGACGGATATATTCGACGCTGGGCCGTGGAGCGGTTGTTTTCTTTTATTACATTACAGTACGAAGATATCTGTCCGCCGCGTAGATTTGTCAAAAACTGCTGTGAATAATTCTTGAATATGATAACTCGGATCATTTTATTGCATTGCAATTCAAAACGGTTTTAAATAAAATATCGTATTCACTTACGATTTTACATTAATATTTTTTACCTGTCCATGTTATTTAATTTCTTTAAGTGCACTATATCCTTCATGTTTATGCTTTAAATAACATTCTGACGATAATTCAAAATAGCTCTAGGTGTACATATGTATATAGCATGTATGTAATACTTTGTTTTTCTTATTGGAAATAATGACAAAGTACACTACATAGTGCATTGATTGTTATAGCAATATAATAAGGGATTTCCTCATTGAATATAGATTATACGGAAACCCTGGCCGCATAGCAGCCTTATCGACCGCTAAATGGGCACAATAGCCACTCGCAGGACCTAACAGCAAACAATCGGCCACAGCCAATGTTCTACTAGTATTATGTGTTGAATAGCCAGCGAGATTTGAACCTAGGAACCTTCTCTTGCTGGTAATTGTCGCAGTAAGTACGTCGGGCAGCATATTTTAAGATTTCAGATCTCTAGGTTACGTACTCGTATTAAGAGAATATTTTGAGGAAATAACAGACAAATATTCTCTGTATTATATAGAATAATGAAGATTATAGATTATGGCCGTAAAATGAATAATTAATCCTGACAGGAATTTTCTAGTGTGTCGCGCGACTTTATTATTATAATTGTTCAAGAGTGTTATCGTTCAAGCATTATATAAAGTGTAATAAAAGATTCAATATTTTTTCTAATACTATCGTGAAAATATTTTATTATAATGTTTTATTTTTCAAATTGCCTCTTTTAAATTTATTATAAATAAATCATAGTTTTTAAAATCTGCATAATACGTATATTTTTGATATGCCACTTTTCTGAGGGATTTTGCTGTTTAATGCAAATATTAACGTTGCTCTTTCATGTCAGACAATGGTATATATAATAGGTTAGTAAATTTACTTAGCGCTAGGGTTGATTTGAAAGCGGGTGTTTTTTCACCGACGTTCATGTTTTAACATTCTTCGCGTCACGAGTCATTTAACAGTTTTAGTTTTAGTAGTAATACTCTTAAAAATGTATACGGCTGGGAGTTTGACTATCGAATTAATTATTCTCTTGCCGACGTTACGTCTGTTTTAAGTCCTGGAAAGTTTTTGACTAAAAACGATTTGTTAAATGACTTAAATGTAACTTACCTCGATGATCGCGAAGCAAAGTAAAGTTATGTACCTTTAAATTATCATTTGATTTTTCTAAGTAGCAGGGACTCTAATTTGGTATCTGTTTGAGTAAAATCATTATTAGTTTTATTAGGCGAACACATTCTTATTGTGCAGTTGTAATTATTCAGAACATAGGTTTGTGATATTTTAAACATGAATTAAATATATTAATCAGAAAGATATACATATAAAATCAATTTTATCGAGAAACATTGTTGTTGCGCCACCTGAATTCGAACCTGGATATCTTTCCTAACCGGAGAAGGTGCATTATCCAACCATGCTACAGCGACAATATTCTTAGCGACAAATTTTCGAACCTGTATGTTACTTTTTTAATATTATTTCATTTAATCGTTCCATTATTTGAAAAAACCATCTACCATATTAGAGATCCAAGTTCGAATCCCGGTAGCGCAATAACAATATTTTTGGATAAAATTGATTTTATATGTATATCTTTCTAATTAATATATTTAATTCATGTTTAGATTTATTATTAGTTTTGTTATAAACATTTTTTTCACACGTCACAACAGATTTCGATCACTTGAAAATGTGTATAATTAGTACGCTAATTAGTACAAGTTGATAATTTGAATAATGCTTACCACATTGAGTACACTCATTTCATATACCCATACATTAATTTATTAATTTTCTCCAAGCGTTCGTTATTTATCTCAAACATTTTATGATTTCAAATATTTATCTCAAAGATTTTATGTTGGACCACACTAATTCTTGGCTCAAATTACGTACTCGTGACAATGTATCCTCTGCATAGTACCGTATCTATCTGAATTTATCTGATTATTATTGTTTAAAGTTGTCAATTTCTTTTTGGTGAAAATGCCTTGATTAAATTTATCAGAAAACAGAAACTTGTGCCCCAAAGGAATATAGGAATCATACTATTAACATATATTTTCTATTATATAAATTATTTAACTTTGTTTATGGTATAATTAACCACTTAATGAGTAATTTTTAAACAACAACCGTTTACGAAAAAAATAGATTTGATTTTACATCACGAAAGAGAAAATTGTGTTTTTAGAAATCGGTCGATGTTTAAAAATTACTCATTAAGTGGTTAATTATAAACAAAGTCAAATAATCTATAATAATTATTTATTTATTTGATTCTTAATACGGTGTGTTACATCATAATCGGATAAACATTTCAGCAAAGTAAGACATCTATTTGGGTACCCTGCCTGCTACACTAGTATTTTACTGTATTATAGCAGACAGTGTTCTTCCGGTATAACAGTAAACAAAGTGCAATGATCAATGTACAAAATCATATATATATATATAAAGAGTTAAACAAGATGTCAATACATCGGGTAAATACTTTGTGAAATTTAACGTAAATGCTTTGTTCAATGTATAAGATATAATATATGGTATATGTAAAGAGTAAAGCAAGATGCAATTAAATAACATATAATTAAAACGTAAAACTTGTAGTAAGTCGAATGTTCAATGTATAAAAAAAAAAAACAAAAATAATGAACATAATAAACTACAAAGTTAATTTTATAAATATTAAAAATATGTAATTTCATACTTTTGACCTGATCTTTATATTTCTTATAAATCTTTTCGTTTCTTTTATTCGTACCTATTACCTATATAATTATATAAAATGTTTATACTACTCCCTACCTATCAATTTCTTATTAAATTATATCACGTTTCTGAAGTATGGCCATATCCTCTTACTCCTGACGTCATCAAAGTTAATCTACTTCACAAGCTCGAGCTATTATGTATGGAGGTTATCTAATATATTTATTTGGATTAAAGTTACTTGTTTTCTTTTCCACTCTTGACGGAAATGACTCTCGTTCAAGAAGAACTTACATAACACACTTCCACATTTGTGGGAGCTATTCGTAGCACTAGAGCTAACGTGAACTTTATTTATTTACTCCAGAACTTTTCTCTTTATCAAAACACATTATTATAATTAGTTACTATGTATAGTAGAAGTACGGAATCATACTAAATTCTGAGAAATTGTGTTTTCTTGCAAAACGTACCCTGAATATATAACACGATATCGTAACCTTTCATTTGGAACCTTTTTGTAATATAACTTTTTTAGTATAATTATGTAGCAGTCACTCACCTAACACACCAAAAGTTGAAAAGCAATTTATGTCATGTCAATTTCGCCCTGTAGGAAAGTTCTTATTGAGTTCCTTGAGGAAAAAATCACCCGAGATATTCATCCTTCGGCGTAACTTTGTCTTCCGACTGATTCATTATCATCATTCTTCCGTGCGCACTCTCTCATAGTCCCCACACAAAAAGTTCTGTGATTTTATTAAAGGCATCTGGAGAGATTTGCTCTCTCTCGTGATTTCCCAGAAGCGCCCAAAAGTAATTAACCAATAAACGGAAACCGATTACTGCGCAAAACAGATTACTGATACAATAGAGATGATTATTGATTTAAATTTGCCGAAATAATGTGTAAATTATCATCATTTGTAGAGAAAAAAAATTCTTTGTACCAAAATATGTATATATCTGCGATAAAAATTGATAAAACTTAGTTGAATATCTATCTACTTTATATCTTTTAGCTAGGACTACTTCAATGATCTATGTGAATTATTGGAAAAATCATTTCAACGTTATTAAGATAAATCAATAAACCAACAAAATACTCGTAGTTCTACCTCGCACTCTTTACAGCATTGCATGTAGGGACCGACGTGTATTAAAGTCAGTTGAGGGTGTATTGTTTCTTGGCTTCTGCTTTTATACAAGTTTTATCTAGATACAAGAATCGTGTTACTATGAGGAACTGGCTAATATTTCAATGGGGCTGTCAAACATGCAACTTCACAATAAGGATGTGTTCCCCTTAATAGTACAATAAATATTTTTCAATCATTTTGTATGTTTTACACCTTATTGAAATATAAGCCAGCTCCTCACAGGGTGCTAGTAACACGATTCTTGTATCTAGATAAAACTTGTATAAAAGGAGAAGCTAAGAAACGATACACCCGTAACTGACTTTAATACGCGTTGGTACTTACGGGCTGGTTCCTACTTGCCAAGTTAAAAAGAGTGCGATTAGTTTTATTAGTTAATCTTAATAATGTTGAAATGGTTTTTCCACAATTATTCACAGAAAGCATTCAAACAGTCTTAACTAAAAGATATAAAGTAGATAGATATTCAACTAAGTTTTATCAATTTTTATAGCGTATATATAAATATTTTGGTACAAAGTATTTTTTTTCCCTAAAAATGTACAAATTATTTCGGCAAATTTAAATCAATAAACATCTCCGTTGTCTCAGTAATCTGTTTTGCGCAGTAATCGGTTTCCGTTTATTGGAAAATTACTTTTGGGCGCTTCTGGGAAATCACAAGAAAGAGCAAATCTCTCCAGATGCCTTTAATAAAATCACAGAACTTTTTGTGTGGGGACTATGAGAGAGTGCGCACGGAAGAATGATGATAATGAATCAGTCGGAAGACAAAGTTACGCCGAAGGATGAATATCTCGGGTGATTTTTTCGTCAAGGAACTCAATAAAAACTTTCCTACAATGCGAAATTGACATGACGTAAATTGCTTTTCAACTTTTGGTGTGTTAGGTGAGCGACTGCTACATAATTATACTAAAAAAGTTATATTACAAAAAGGTTCCAAATAAAAGATTACGGTATCGTGTTATATGTCCAGGGTACGTTTTGTAAGAAAACATAATTTCTCAGAATTTAGTATGATTCCGTACTGCTAGTAACTGATTATAATAATGCGTTTTGATAAAGATAAATGTTCGGAAGTAAATAAATAAAATTGACGATGGCTCTAGTATTACGAACAGCTCCCACAAATGTAGAAGTGTGTTACGCAAGTTATTCTTGAATGAGAGTAATTTCTGTCAAAAGTAGATGGCTTTCAAATAATGTAACGATAGATGTATCAATTTGAAAAGTGTAACATTCAGATTCGAAAATTTGTCGTCAATGTACTATGTGCTGTAGCATAATCGGTTAATGCACGTTCCCCGAATTGGAAGAGATCGAGGTTTGAGTCCCGGTAGCAACAATAATTTTTTTCGATAAAATTGAATTTATATCATGTTTCATCCGTCCTCCGGCTCGCTCAGTGTTAGCACGAGGTGCGTGGTTCTCATGCACAGAATTCACCGTGTCGCCCGTCACTCATATCAGCTACCATTTTCAGGGAAAATAATAAAATTAGTTTCAAAATTTGTAACTAGTTTTTGCACTGATATGAAAACATATTAATTTACAAGGTAGAATATAGTAAGAAACTGTCACTGAATGTGTTTACAAATGAGGCTTGACTGCCAAATCTTTCCTTAACAAAATAATAGAGTTCTTATCAACGTGTATATATCAAAATTAGCAAATTATCTTTTAGAATGAATGGTGAGATAAAACACTGTGATACACTAGATATTAAGATCTTCATCTCAGAAATTATATTACAACAATTTAAACACCTGATGTGTTTGCCAGGTAAAATTTAACTAAAATCATGTCACATTAATGTGATCACAAATAAAGATCGATATATAATCTTTCTTTAGCAAAATAATGGAGTTTCATCAAAACGTCTTTAACAAAACTAGCAAGTTCGCATTTGAAATTAAAAGGTGAGAATAAACACTACGTTACGTTAGATATTAAAAATTCACGTAGAAATTTACTTTACAACAATTTGACCACTACATGTCTTCGTTCTTCATGAGCAATCCACCGTCTTCGTTTAATCTTGAAGTTCCGAGATACTTGGGTCTCCATACTTGTCAAAACGGTTGGGTCGTCAGCTTCCTTTTGAAGTCATAAAGAATCCTTGAGTCGTCTTTTGTTGTAAAATAAGTCGAATTGAGAATAAAAGAAGCAGAGGAGACCGAATCGTATTCCCGCCCTGCGTTGTTCGTGAGTGACCGTTCACGACGAAATAGTATTGTCATCTACATAACATCTTTCAGCCATCGTACGAGGAAGGGATGGTTCACATCCTGCAAACATACAAGTGAAATAGCACACCGAAAACCTCACTACATGGTGCAGGTTAACACAGATGTCCAATCATTCTCACCCTTCCTTATTCCAATTTGAAATCACATCTTCGTGATTATAGTATCGGGAGTAGCTCCTTTGCGCTCGCAAGTTGTCAAAAAAACAAAATACCACAGAGAAATTTTCCTTACGTGGTGCAGTGTTGCCATTTGGCAAATGTCAACTTCCATCACATCTCTTGCGAGGTAGGTACCACATATATATCATTATAATGTATATCTTTCTAATTATTACATTTAATTTGTATTTATTGTTCTATTTACAAGTTTCGTCAGCTTCTAGAAAATTGTGTTTCTCAGCTTTTTAATTTTCAGTTTAATATTTAAGATTTATTTTTTATGATACCCATAATACATATTATAATCAATTTAAAAATATTGTGGATAATTATTATTATCTCTTTGATGTAAATTTTCCATAATTGATATTTTAAATTATTAGGAGAACACATTCTTATTGTGAAGTTGTAATTATTCAGAACAGACGGTCTGTGATATTTTAATTATGAATTAAATATATTAATTAGAAAGATATACATAATATAAAATCAATTTTATCGAAAAATATTGTTGTTGCGCCACTGGGATTTGAACCTGGATCTCTTTACAAACCGGGGAAGGTGCATTATCCAACTATGCTACAGCGACAATATTTTTCGAACCTATAGGTTACCTTTTTGATATTAATACATTTAATCGTTCCATTATTACCCACGTTCTAAATAATTACAACTTCACAATACGAATGTGTTCTACTAATAATAAAGTTGTATCAATGTGTTTAAAATTGATTAAAAATGAATCGATAATTCTGGCGTCTGCTATCAGATTACTCAAAGGTATTTGAGATTCTGTAAAAATAAGGTAGATGGCTCTTTCAAATAATGGAACGATTAAATGTATTAATATCAAAAAGGTAACATATAGGTTCGAAAATTTGTCGCTGTAGCATAGTTGGATAATGCACCTTCCTCGGTTTGGAAAGAGATCCAGGTTCGAATCCTGTTGGCGCAACAATAATATTTTTCAATATACCTAATATGTATATCTTTCTAATTAATGTATTTACTTCATATTTAAGATATTATAAATGATTTTCGCATATAACATTTTATTTATAATTCGGCGTTAGTGATGCCGTACATTTTACGATTTAAACATTAATTACGTTTGTGTGATATCGGATTTGATTTGATTTTAGCTAAAATGTTTCTTTTTATGTTGAAAATTCTTTGTTTTAACGTCTGAGATTGTGCGATTAAAATTTTAAATTTTCAAGACCTCATTAACGAGAAAGCTTTATTTTTTCCAATAACGAGAAATTCCCCGAATGTCAATTTCTTTTCACCTTGGCCCTAAAAATTATTTTGCCGTTGGTTGTAATGGCCAATGGATAACCGAGGCAATATTTTCTGCCGACGCTTAAATGCGTAAATTTAGTTGTACGTTTTTATTGCAGCACTTTCAATGGCGTGTTGTTGCGAATGACTAAATTGTATGTCGTAAGACATCTCCGAACACGCTAATGTTAAAAATATTTGATTGTCAATTTTTCGTGTAAACGGTGTTGGTCGTAAATTAAATAATTTGGAATCGTTGGAGACAAATAAAGCGTGTAAAACTAATCAAAAAATTATAAACAACCGACTAAATTTAACTACGAGTCCCATTCTAAAATTGTTTCCTAAATTTAATTTGTATTAAGTGACAATTTGAGTTGGGTACTAAATTTAGTTTTTAAATAATTGTTTATTTATTTATTTTTTAAATAGATTCTATTAAAGAAACCATAGCATATGTTTTTAGTTAGTATTGACATCCTGAAGAAGAAAATGGTATTTTTCGAAATCGGTAGATGTATTTAAACTCAATAAGTGGTTAATTAAACAAAGTTAACAAAAATTTTAACCGCAAAGTTTATTTTGTTAATTTCAGAAGTAAAATATTTGATATCAACGGACAAAATAATAAAAGAGTCCACTCGATATATGTAAATGCTCTACCGTGTTTAATAGATGCTTCCACTTTTTATTGAGGACCAATAAAAGAAATATTATTAAGCAGAATACATTCTTATTGTGAAGTTGTAATTATTCAGACCTATGGTCTGTGATATTTTAAATACTAATTAAATGTATAAATTAGAAAGATATGCATATAAAATCAATTGAAAAATATTTTTGTTGCTACCGGGATTCGAACCTAGATCTCTTTCCAATCCGGGGAAGGTTTTTTTTTAATGTTCATCTGTTGCCTCAATCTAAAAATGACTCTGGGTCCTCTTAAGGACTACATTTCTAATTTTTAATTGCTGAAAAACAATCAAGAATTCTTTACAATTCGGGGATGATATGAAACGTCAATATAACGCGTGAATAATCATTATCGAAGGCAATCAAAATTAGGCGCTGGGCGTATTTTGATAGTTCTCTCTCTCTCGCCAATAATTAATTCTCATCACGTTAAACTAGCGCGTTGATTGCGGCCATCAGATTGCGCTATTGACAGTCGTACAGATACAATATTATATCGTCTTTACATCGCTATCGGTGGGTGGGACGGGCGCCCTCCCCTTTACCCCGGGTACCGGGTGGTGCGAGGGGTGTGACGCTTCTCGCGAACAATGGGCGGTTAGTACACCGGAAATAGCGCCATCTCGCGGCTTTCTCAATCAAATACCACCCGCAATAGATGTTTCAGTTTTACCTTTTTAACTATCTTTTTATAATACTTTTAAAATTAGCAATATTAACTTGGTGGTTAAGATTCATATTTTTTTATTTATTATCTTAGTTTAATAACCACAATTGAGTTTAAAAAACATCTACTGGTTTCGGAAAACACCTTTTCCTTCTTCAGGATATGTCAAAACTAACTAAAAATATAGCATTGTTTTTCTATTTATCCAGAATCTATTTTTAAATTTTTTTAAAAAATTTTTTAAAAAAAGCAACAATTATTTAAAAAGTAAATTTAGTACCTAACTCAAATTGCTGCTCAATACAAATTTAGTCGAATAATTTTTAGGAAAACATTTTAGAATAGGACTCGTAGTTAAATTTAGTTGGCTGTTTAGAATTTCCTGATTACTTTTACATGCTTTATTTATCTCCAACGATTCCAAATTATTTAATTTGTGACCTACACCGTTTATATGCAAAATTGACAATCCCAATTTTTTATCAAAACCATGACTATTTTCTATCAAATGATTAGAAAATTCTGAAAACCCACTATTGTTCAAACATCTCAAATGCTCCTTTACTCTTATATTAAAATTTCTACCCGTTTTACCAACATAAAATGCAGCACAATCCTTACAACTAAGTTTATAGACGCCAGAATTGTTAAATTTATCATCCTTGTCCTTAGAATTTATGAGTAAATTTCCTATACTATTATTTGTGTAAAATGCTGGTCTAATATCTCGTGGTAGGTGTTTAGATATTTGTTTCGAAAAGTTATTTATGTATAAAATCCTACGCCAATTATCATTATTATCATTATGTTTCATCTGTGATTTATATAAAAACTGATTATTATATTCTTTTAATTTATTTTTTAAAATAGTGTCTATCAAACATGTATTATACCCATTATTAACTGCTATTTTTTTAATTGTATTCAATTCAATATTAAAATTGGATGTTGACATAGGAATATTGACTAAACGATGTATCATGGAGTGGAACCCTGAATGTTTATGTGATAATGGATGATTAGATTCATTGTGTATGATAGAAAAACAATGATATATTTTTAGTTAGTTTTGACATATCCTGAAGAAGGAAAAGGTGTTTTCCGAAACCGGTAGATGTTTTTTAAACTCAATTGTGGTTATTAAACTAAGATAATAAATAAAAAATAAAAAATATATCTTTTTATAGTTTGTCGGGTGAATGCAAAATTATTTTGTTTATTATTTTTGGAAGATTTACTTCTGTCATAATTATTTACGTCTCGGTATCATTAAATGCAAGTATTAGATAGTAGCGATTACAAATCGGACCTCATTATTATTAAGAATATTTAATAATTGTCTTTACTCGTCTGGTCTAGCGCAGGGGTCGGCAGAATTTCTAGTGAGAAGTGCCAAATATTAAGTAAACCGAATTTCAATATTGTCACAGAGCCGCAGTATGAATTTGTATGACTAAAAAAACGAGGTAAAATCAATATTTTATTTAAAACTCAAATTCACAATACGGTCGTGGGCTACTTAGAAAAATGTAATATATGGGAGTTATAAGCTTCAGTAATAGCTCAATGCTCTACTTATAAAACAAGTAAACCTAAATAATTGAACACTTCTTGGGCTTTGTAAAATTGACTAGTGAGAACGGTGACTTCACAAATCACTCTTGAAAGGTGGATTGCGTGTTTAAAAGAAGAAGAACGGTGAGTTCCATGCTGTCTGGTAAGTAACTACTTGTTTCATTTTAGGTATGATTGCAAATTATCGTCAGTTAATTAGCTTCTTAATTTATTTTTTATTTGATTATTCGCGTAAATAGATAGAGCCAAAGATTGTGAGACTGTGAAATGCTAGTTCTTTCATTGTAATAAATAGGTAAACTATTCTATGTATCAAATATGATTGTATTTGAAAATATGAGCTGGAGTTGAGGAGTCGTAAATGCCTATTAAAAGAGTCGCATGCGGCTCGGGAGCAGCGGTCTGACGACCCCTGCACTAGACCAAGGTCTTTGTATATTACAATATATATTTATTTATTCATGGTACTATGGCGCAACGCCTTTGTCCTATAAACACTAATAAAGTACTGTGAAAATAACAGTTCAATCGTGTTTTTGTAATTTTTAAGTTAATATTAGAAATTGCAGATTTCTTTAGTTAAAATCTTTAATCGCAATCGTCTATGTTCCGAATATTAAATTATTTTTTCTCTGTGCTTTTTGTCTTAATTATTCTCTTGGGCAAAAGCGTAATTTTTTATACTATTTTTTTGCTTTCGGTCTTATTATTTTCGTTAATTGTTCCTTAATTGTGTTTCATTGTCGATTCTTACCTAAGTTCGTACTGTACCTTAGCGGAATTTAAAAATGTCAAAAGCAGATGTCAAACTGGAAGATTAAGAGGATGGATGGCCCAAAAAAAACGAGAATTCATAAAAAAATGTGAGGTGAAAATGATGAATAGTTTAACCGTTGAACGAACGTCCGGTGAAATGAATGTCAGACAGATGTGTATAGTGACTGTTCTCACTTTTAACTAGCGACACTGTGAATTTAGAAAAACACAAATTAGGAAATGGTTAATGATCCTTGTATCAAAGTTCTATCAAAGTTTTGGCATCATCTTATGAAGTTTTTGAGGACATTTCAAAGTTTTTGTCGATGATTTTTGTATGTCGCACTTAACGCGATTCACTTACTACATACGTGTACTAATAGCCTAAATCAGTGCGCCTTCTTTCACTTGTCACCTATAATCCTATTCTGGGACATCTCTAATCAATATCCAACAGTAGCCTGCAAGTATAGCAGAGTTATATCGACCCTGATATCTTCGTCCCATTGTTAAAATGTCTTTGTGGAACCGTTCACCATGCTTGTCACTCGCTGAATCGCACTTTTCTGAGAAGAAATCTAGATGAAAGTTGAGAAAGTACATTTTGATAAATGTTGGGACCTAATCGTTGTTTAGAAGGTTGTTTACAAACTCAATAGATCTGCAGCTCTTCGCTTACCCAATAAGCCACGCACACTTTTAAAAACTGGACATTTTTAAGGTCTGTAATTAAATCATTTAGTTCACATCGGGTAAGTCTGTGCGGTTCACCTAGTGACTCAGGTGCGAAATCAGGATTCTGTGATATCGAAGCCTCAAGGTATGGGTCTGATATCACCTCCGTACTGTCTTCATCTTCATTAAGTGCAGACTGTGTACCTACTCCTCTGCAGGGGTAGGTACCGACAGATCGTCCCCACGTGGCACTGGTCGAATAGCTGACGGGATGTTGGGGTGTTTTATGCTTAACTTGATATACCATGCTTTATACGTGGTACCATGAAGAAACAACAGTTATATACGTGATTGGTTGGCTCTCTCCAAATCATAGGAATTCCAAAGGGCATTAAACTTCTATTTTTATGGATCCATTCACGTAGGTTCATAGAACATGTGTTGTAGCAGATGTGAGGTGCCCAAGTTTTGTCTTGATCTCCTAATCTTATACGAAAATAATGGTGGTTGGCTGTCGAGTAGAGTAA
Source organism: Eubasilissa regina (assembly GCA_022840565.1). Classification (NCBI taxonomy): domain Eukaryota; kingdom Metazoa; phylum Arthropoda; class Insecta; order Trichoptera; family Phryganeidae; genus Eubasilissa; species Eubasilissa regina. Next base: position 21,061,480 of record JAINEB010000018.1, on the reverse strand, counting down.
TTTAGCGTTTCTGGGCGGCAAATGTCACATCACATAACAAAAATTGTCAGATTTGTTAATACATTTACGTAGCTTCCTGGCTTTTCAAGTTAAGTATGATCACAAAACAAAACTCCGATCAATGAAAGGAACAACTCTCTAATTTTTACTCCAGGAAAGTTGTAAACAAACTATGAACAAAATAAGGTCTACAGTGACTCATCATTTCCGCTGTCAGCTTAGCCAACCCTTATATTTCCCTTACGTACTATCACTTCGCCGCTCGCAATGCCACACGATTCAGTTTATATACATCATTAATGGGCTATATTTCTGAAATGAGAGCTAACTAAGCATTTTAAATGTCATATTCGGTTTTAACATACTGAAATCAATAAGATATAAGCATTTTCAAGTCAGAAACATTTTCATTGTTGATCAGTGTTATGGAACAATAAATAAACACCGAGGCATAACTTAGTCGAATTTCTGTGGCAAGCTTCTCAGATCTGATGTCACCCCAAGCATGCGCCACTCTGGCGATGCTCCATGTACAATTTGCAAGTTATAGAATGTAACAAAACCAATCTCACCTCTCTGGTAGTGATCTGCCGTCCTAATTAATGGCTTTTCAGTTAACAAATAGGTTGATCACATAACCTTCAAATCCGATGCGTCGTGCTTACGCAAGATCGCGGCTATCACGCTGAAAGTGCTCGATGACTCCTCCATCCCAAACGGAGACTAACTTCTGTCGCATCTCCCGGCTAATCGTGACGCCAACTCCACATTAGGGTGTCCTTAGGCCGTGGCCCGAAAAAGGAAATTGTCATTTCTGCACAGGAAGAGAGTGGAATACAAATTAGATATTACAATATTTCACTAATGGTGCACTAGTATTTCCCAAAGATAATTTCTTACCCTTTGTTCCGTGATTGATTATGTATGAATTGATTTGGCGCCGCGGTCGACGAGAACGCCGACCGCCGCCCGCTGAGCTCGCCTCCTGGAGAAGAATTGCCCGCGCCGCCCGTTAACGTGTACTTACTCTCGGCCGGTGTTGACCGCATATGAACGTGGCCGGTATGAAAAGACATTTCATACGAGGGAAGCAAATCGTAACGTAAAAATGTATTAATAAAAAATCATAATGCAAAATATCTTATGGGGAGCAAGTCCGAGATTAAATATCATCCAAATATGATCCCTGTAGAAATTAAATTCGTAAAGTTTTTCCCTCCCGGGATCTCCACCACCGCCGCGATCTCCACCGCCACCGCGACGGAAGCCGGAAGCTTGTGACCGCTTATGGAGGTGGCTACGGAACCAGAATGCTACTGCGACATTACTTCCGGTCGGTGCATGTGCGCATTGAGTATTTAGCAATATGGTGTCTAAATTAAGCTCGTTGCGGATATTTCTATACAATTTTCTTATTTTTCTTCACCCATTCCTTTTACTGAAATTTTAAAACTAAAGCTTACAGTATTTACCTCGACCATTTAATATATTAGTATTAAAATTACATTTTAACAAAATATAAACTATTTATATTACGCATATCTTGAAGGACTAGATTTAGTGCAAAACATTAACTAATTAGAACATGAAGATATAATTGATCCGAGATAGACGACGATAATGAGTTAAAGTATCGATCATTTTTATTCAACCTTCAAGCACTCTTAGGGGATGAGCACGTCATCATCATCTTATTCGGAGGCTGTAATTTTTCCAGGTAATCTGAGCTTTGTAATTTTTAATCATAGTTAATGTATTTTTCTACTTTTTCAAAGGCTTTAATACTTTTGATGCCTTATAAAAAAAATTGTTCTACCTGTTGTTATTTTATTTTTGATTCGCATTTTTATTATTGAATGTCTGCTACACAATTAAATATATTTTACTTTAAACTACGAAAAATAATCTATCATGTTTAATCTGTTTTATGCCACTTACTTAAAATGTATGAATATGTATGTACGAGTATATAGCATTTTTATATATTTATATCATTTTTCCATATATATAGCTAATACAATAACCTAATTTGATAATAATATCAGTTAAGCAAGGCAGAAACGAGTAGATGAGTTTGTGTATTTGGGAAGTATGTTTGATAGAAATGGAAACAAAGTGAACGGTGCATTGAATGGAATTATAACTAGTAGGAACTTGTCAACCGAGGGAAAACTAGCGATACACAATGGAGTCCTGGTACCGACACTTATGTATGCTGGCAGAAGAGGAACGAAAGTAGATTGAATGCAGTGGAAATGATATCACTTAGACGTATGTGTGACAGATCCATTTATGATAGAGTAAAGCATGAAGAAATAAGGAAAGAATCTAAAGGTGATCTTAGTATAGTGAGTAAGATTAAGAAAGGATCATCAAGGTGGTTTGCTCATATGGAACGGATGAATGAGGAGAGAATGGTAAGAAAGATATATGACGCAAAGTGTTGATGGCACCAGATATAGAGGATGTCCGCGGAAGACTTGGCACTACCAGGTAAACTAGATATTGGAGGATGGTCTTTTAAGAAGCCCCAATACTCGGCGAGCTTGTATGAGAAGATGCATGAATGTAGATGAGGCAAGAACTTGTTGCCAGGACAGACGAGTGTGGCGCTCTATCCGCTCTGCCTACCTAAGTAGTTAATTAATCTAGTTAGTTAATGTCGTCTTCTTCTTTTAAATAGGCAATCCACCCCTCGAGAGTGATTTGTGCCATTAATCAAGTTACAACTTTATTTTATAGAAAAAGTACAATAATATTATAGAATAGAAAATATTACATTACAAGTTAATACCATTGTCGTTCAAAAAATTTGCTATTATAAATATATATTAAATGTGGCGAGTTAAGGGAAAGAAGATGACATAAGTTAACCGGGAGTTGAAAATTGCCATTGACGAGATTACTGTAAAAAAAACCTGTGATCCGCAATGGACAGACAAAAAAGATATGGTCAAGGTTTTCCTCCTCTGGTTTGTTAATGTCAGTTATTATTAAAAATATCTCCCAAGTATGTAAGTTATCACCTCAACGCTGAAATAAACCAGTAGGGCGAGCGCTGAAAATAATAACACTATATAATATTATACTGTAAAGGAGTTGTAGAGTAGAATTATGGATTAGTTTAGAACTGATCACCGAGGCGGCTCACGACTTGTTGACATTGTATTATTATTCATTCCAGGTCACATCCCTGACGCAACGACCGGGATGCGACCTCCGAGGCATCCGTTATCAATGTCAATATTATTACGGAATGTCGGTGACATAGTTACTGATGATTAATAACAATATATTATTAATTGGAATGGTCGTGCGATCTGTGACATTCTGTTACGCTATTAGTACTTTCCATATTGGAAGGTTAAACGATTAACAAGTGTATTCAACAACATTATAAATATTAAGTTATCGTACAACGAAGGTTATAAAAGTACACTTAAACGGTTGCACAGTGGTTTATAATGATTAATAACAACATGTCATGGACAATCGTGATCTTATGTGACGATGACTTATCTATCTTTTAAAGGTTTATATGTGTCATTATTTTATATTGTATTTGATTCGCGATAATACGAGATTATAATATACGATAATAACTATAAGAATGATAACGAAAGGATAGGTAGAAAATATAATGCCAACTTGGTGGCGAGTAAGTGGGACCGATATGTGAGGTTTTGTTCATAAAACGATCCTGGGAAGTGAAGGATCGCCAATTACCGTCTTGATGAAATCGCGACATGTTAGATTAGGTTACCACACTTTTTCTCATGATAGTTTCCTTCTATTTTTTTAATTATTCCGCTTAATGAATTCTGAAAGCCTTAGGGCTTCTTTTCAAGCTATAAAAATTACTTCTTCGGAATCCCAGAAAACATAGGTCATCTCCTTGGCACAAAGGGCGTGACTCGATATGTTGTGTCTGAGAATTATCTTTTTATGCCTTAAGATTAATGTGAATTATTCTTCGCCACAAATCGATACAACATATATACATCAGGGTTCCGCTGAAAGAGCTCCAAATTTACTGTTGTCTATTGCACGTTCTTCTGATCAACATATTAGGCATAAATAAATAAATAAATACATCAAGTTGACACTTTTCTCATGTTTGATTCTTTGGTGATTTTTATTTTGTATAATAATTGAATGTTAAATATCGGTCCTAATGTCAGTACTTTTAGACCGTCGACAGTTACCTTCAGTCAATGTTATTCCATATTTAAATTGTGCAGACTGTGTGCTATCAAATGAGGTGGAGTAGGTACCTCTTAAATATCATAAACTGCAATGTAGTTATTTTAAATAAAACAGTTATTTAAAAAATTTCGACTACAGTTATCGCTGGTGATTTATTTATTTTTAAGCCGTATACAAATATATGTTCACTGTCTCATTAACTAGACCGAACTACTGTACTCTATGAATTCAGATAATACATTTCTGCTATATGATAACATAATCTCTATCTCGGGAATTACAAGTTAACAAAAAAACAATAATTAAGATTATAATTTTATTTATTAATACGAATGGAAATATCACAAAGTTAAAGAAAATATATAACTCAGTTGATTATTATTTTTAATCATTCATTGTTTTTTATTTGTAACAAATGAATATGAAGGATTAAATATCCTAGTCAGATACCCCACAGTGGTCTTCTTCTTCTTCTTTTAAATAGGTAATCCACCCTTCGAGAGTGATTTATGTCATTAATCAAGTTAAAACTTTATTTTATAGAAAAAATATTATTATATTATAGAATAGGAAATATTACATTACAAGTCAATACCATTGTCGTTCAAGAAATTTGCTAACATATAGCATAAATGTGGCCAGTTAAGGGAAAGAAGATGACACGAGTTAACCGGGAATTGAAAATTACCATTGATGAGATTACTGCAAAAAAACCTGTGATCCGCAATGGACAAGCAAAAAAGATATAGTCAAGGGTTTCCTCCTCGGCACCACACTCACACATTAGGGAATCTACTAAGTTCAATCTGAATAAATGTGAGGCTACCTGGCAATGCCCAATTCTCATTCTAGAGATATTTGATATTGTTCTTTTGGAGAACCAGGGGGTGCGGGGATAGATCTTCGAATTATTTTAAGCCGATTACCCTTATGATTATTTGGATCCACCCATAGTGCAGTTCAGATAGAATTCGTACTTTTTTTTACCATGTTGGGTCTGTCATACATCGGGATATGATAGTGATGAGGGAAAAGTGGCCTCCTTGGTCAGTTTATCAGCACATTAATTTCCATAAATTCCCTTAGGTGCAGGAATCCAAACGAATGACACCTGTTTATTGTTGCTGTTTAAATTAAATAGACATCTGATGGAACAGATTATCTCATTGTCTAGCCAAACTCTCATATTAGTAGAGAGAGATTCAAGAGCTGCTTGCGAGTCGGAGAATATAACAGCCTTATCGACTTTCCGGAGTACGTAGATGTCCAAGGCCTCTTTGATTACCCAACATTCTGCTGAGAAAACCGACCCACACCACAGTTTTTTTATTTAAAGTCAGCCTTCAATTTAATTATCAGACATCGTCATCCCTCTATCTTCTTTGGCGTTTTGTCGATGTGTATACGACCACACTTTATTATTTCAAATATATACTCGTATACGTACGTAGGTGTTAACCCAGCGCTATTTACCATGAATAGGAGCTTGTTTGCGGTACGCTGCTGACGGACAGGATCCTTTAGAGCTAGTGTGTTTACCTATGTTTGTACTTCATAAATACCCTATTAATCTCAGGAAGGTAAAGGTTCAAGTACCCGACTTCACCGCTTTTATAATCCACCCCGCGCTAACCATGGCCGCTTTAATGTCAGCCTTTAACCGCACAACAGGACATTTTATATTCTAATTAGAATCTAATACCGCCACTTTACGCATATTTCAGTCCATAAAACGGCAACTTTATCCTTTCATAAATTAAACTGTAATTTTTACTTAATTATCTTTAAACAATCCGCGACATACTAATTATGAACACAATCTCGTGCAAACATTGCCGGCATGGAATATTTCTAAAAATTTACTTCAATTTTTACGGAATATATTATGTAGATCTAGTGAAATAATTAAATCGGTTATCAATTTTTTGAGGTTTGTATTTAAATCGCCGGGATATTAAATTTTTCCTTACATACTCGGTTCATAAAATGGGGATCTAAACATGTTTACCCGCCTTTCGAAAATCGCCTTCGGCAGTTTTCGTTTACATCGGCAAATATTTTCACAGAAAAATGCCATAAAACGAGATTGTTACTTCGTACGGTTTTTTCGACGTACCCCATTAACGAACGGGGCTAAATTAATCCGGTAATATTGGTTCGCGGAGTTGGTACGTCGGTAAGTTCATTAAAATCCGCAGACATGTAGCCTGTACCCGCCTTCGCTAACGAATACATATTATATACCGAGAAGAAAATTTTACTAAGCCTTAAATTGTTTTTCCATGTTCAATTTGTACATTAAATATTTCATTTCAGGTAATTAGATTTTGTTATTAAAATATTCAAGCGTGTCATGTCATTCCATGCTTTTAATAAACTCCTCATTGTATTAATGCCCCGTTTATTTAATAATTCTACTCTAAACCTGGATTCTTCTTTTTATGTTATTTTTTTACCTTTATTTTGATAAATAAATTTTTACTATAACATTTTAATTAAAATATTTTATTTTTTTATATATTTTATTTAACTCTGTTTATTAAAACCATTTAATTTTAATAATTAAAAAATCATTTTTAATATTTTAAATTTGCAAATATTAAAAAAAAATAATAATAATACATATTAAAAATAAATTATATCATACGCGGAACCTGTTTTTTCACAACAAACCGCTGGATTACCTGCGATACAGGTACCGAATGGCGACCGAAAATGATTTCACTATCCACTATTAATCCGCTACTTTTCATAATATGCTTTCACAGTAAGCAATCGTTCCTGGACCGTATAGTGTTTCATTTTATAATGTAATACTGTCTACATGATTGTTGTCAAATATCAAATTCATATCGGCTAATCGGCATGCAAATTTACCGGAAAATGGCATTACCGGTAAATTGTTAAAAGTCTGAATTTAATACCGGCTTACCGGTAATCACGAAGGTGTCAAAAAGTGAATATTGAACAACAAATTGGAAAAAAACGTTTTTATAGAAATAAATTGTTACATATTGATATTTATTTTACACAAAGATTACTTATTATATTATGCACAAGTTATCTAATATACAAATGATTATATAAAAGTATATGTATTATTAAATGAATAAAAACAATTTAATAAAAAGAACAAATGGTTATTTGTTTTTACAAAAATATTACTTATTGTAAAAAATGTCAATCAGTACTCGTACATATGAATATATAAAAGTTTATATGTAATAATATACAAAAGATTATTTAATTTAACTTCAACTGTTTAAATGATTAAAGTGAGCTTTTAAAAACATAGCATGTCTAATGTATCGTCGTTTAGATTAGATCTAATTTTATTGCCCCTGCTGCAGAAAAAGCTCTCTCTGACTTCACACTAGTAGGCTGAACTGTTATAAGATATTTGAATACTAGCTCCAAATATTTTCCTCGTACTCTTTCTTCATCAAAATATATCACTTCTTTTCTTACAACTTTTGTATGCGTATTGTTGTTAACAACTTGGCATTCTGACAAACGATTGGCTTTTTGTTTAATAACTTACTGAAGCTTGTCGTTCTACTTCAGCAACTGGTGACTGATAACTGTACGTCATTTTCGATTTTTCCCGTATTAATAATCTCGCCATCTTATTACGCCGGAAAAAATTCCAGCTAAACGAACCATACAACAAAACACTCAATGATCCTGCTTTCTGCAAATATCGTCACATAATGTTGTTGTTTAAAAATATTATAATATAATGCATTAAAAAGTGAAACATAATTTACCGGTACTTAGAAATTTATTTACTGGTAATTCAGTAATGGAGTTAAGCCATATTTACCGGTAAATACCGGTAAAAACCGATAATGCATGCCCTAGCTATCAGTATATTTTGATAACACGTGTTATTATTTTTTTTAATATGAACGTACACGAAATAAGTGCCCCATAAACATAATTATTATTTTCAATCTCAGTTTAGTTGATTTCGAAGCTAGGTTTGAACCCAGACCATTTGATCACTAACCGACTGTTTTACCGCCAGGCCAAACAAGTGTTAATGTCAATAATTTCAATGTAGTAACAACAACCGAATGTAGTAACCAAAAATGTAATAGTATTGAATATTTTTAATCAGCATAAATAAAATAAAATCATAGCTACGAATATTGTAATTTTATTTTACAAACATTGCTAATAATTTTACAATATTGTTTTACAATTTTGGTGTGGTATTACTCTCTGCCTTTGTTTCCTCCCTTGATTCCGCCCCCTGTTCTTAATTTAACCTTAATTGCTTGCAACTCCTGTTGCCGATAAAGCGTGAATAACCCAGACACATCTAACGGAAGGCCATATCTTCCACTAATTTAGAGTTGATTGCTTGAATGTATTTTATGTTGTGGGCATTGTTGGCTTATTGTTTTTAAATCTTCCAATAAGTAAGTAATTTAATTTTGAAAGAACGTCACCCATACAAATGTAGTTATATAATATAATTACTTTATTATTTGCATAAATTGGAATGTTCCATGTTTCTGAAAACACTCGATTGCTTTGTTTTTTTACATGGCGGAAACCTGCTGCGTCTGTGAAAAGAAGAATCTCCTAATAACATAACATTTTTTTTAACTATTTTTAAATTATATAACAGGATCGATAGATTAATCGAGTGCTTACCTCAGAATCAAGGCAGGGATGGACATGGACAGAGAGAGAAACGACGGATTTTATCGGTTACGAGTTCGTTCCGTTCATTCTTTTACCTGATGATTGATTATGTTTCTGTGCAGAAATATCGAAAAATTAGTTCCCTTTCGGACATACAGATCTTCATTGAACCATCTCAGCAGTACATCCACTAAAATTCCATTTATACACTACTGAGAAATAGCATATGTACAGAAAAAATGTTTAACCCGGAATCTAGAGTTTAATTTCCTTTTCAGATATAAATATAAGTACTTAAGATTGTAAAAAAAAAACATCTCATTGACCGACACCTGTAAAACCAGTATTTTATTTATGTATTTTAAAAGTAGATTTTAAATCCATTTTTCATTTTGTTTCATGTGTATATCACATCAATAGTATTTTTTAAAGTAAGGTGAGCGCTTGTGCTTTGGTAAATATGACTATCTTAATAATATGATTGAACTAGACGAGCATTCCATTATGTAAAATACATCGTAGAGGCCAAGATCGCTTCTAATATATTTGGCAAACTTGAGGTTCGCAGTGTCGTGATCTTCTGAGTCGTATATCTTGGCCACTATTTGAAGTATGCTATTCCACTCCTTTACACGCTGAGCAAAGTGATAATTACAGCTAACCGTTGCATTTAGAACCTTATTCTCGATACTAGAATACGTGTTGATCGCATTCTAAATATAATATATATATATATAAGCCTTCAATCATTCTTTAAACATTTAAATCTGTAAACACGTAAAAATTGATACGACAACCAACATTCAACTGTCGTATAAATTTTTTTGAGCAAGGTTTCGTTACTGGTAGATTAAAATGACATTTCTTTGGGTTAACGCCTCTAATGATATGATGGTACACAGTGGTGCTCAGTAGTGTAGATTTTGGTTTTCTGTTACCAATGATATTATACAATCATATATAATATATGTACTACAATATATGTTCTACATAGGATTATGATCTATCGTTTGTCCAACGTCTTTAGACAAAATGAATCCTTCGTTTATACAACCCTACTATGTATTTTTTTTAAATTTTAGAGCACTATTAATAGTGTTTTTAAAATTTAAATTTTAACGTAAAATATGTATAGACGTTTATAAGAACTCTTTTTATGACTGAACATGATTATTTTATTGTTTTAAAATCCTTCACCTAATAATGAAACGAAATAATTATTTTTATTAAAGGTTAACGTAGGAAATAGTTCTACCAATTGCTTTTTGTTTTTCCTAAATCAAAAACGAATCCATGCACTAAATGCACCTCGATCGCAAAGAACGACAACGAATTCAACACGTTAAAAACAGTAAGAGAGTAAAATTCACGAATTAGTAAAAAAGGAAGTAGATACTTCAATGATTTGCACGCAGTTGCAAGTCTTTCTAATGTTATTCTGTTAAAAAACAGCACAAGTAACGACTTCGTACAAAACGGATCAACCGAAAGGAATTTTCCATAGCCAAAGGAATTTCCAATTGTATGACTTGAGTAATTCACTAGCTTAAAAATAGAACAAAGTAATGTGAATAGTTACAATCGACGCATTGTAGCACGTCGATAATATAGATTATTTAATTTATATGTGTTTCCCAGAATTTTTAGTAATCCACAGCTAATTTTGCTTGTATGCATTGCACGCCCCCGATGGTAGTATACATGTAGTGTTTATAATGCTGAACAATATTTTCGGTTTTATTTTTAAAATCACTTCAATCTGTGTAATTGTATGTTTTTTTTTAATGTTATGCTAACATAAAGATATGTACTTCTGGTCTAAATTTGAGATTTATATTTGATTTTATATATTAAGAAAATTGATATTTCGTATTTATTGTAATTTAAAAAATATATTAAGTACTAAATTTATGTATTCATTATAAATATATACATATAAAATCAATTTTGTCGAAAAATATTGTTTTTGCGTCACCGGGATTCGAACCTGGATCTCTACTTCCAATCCGGGGAAGTACACTACCAACTGTGTTATAACGCCAGTATTTTTCATGACAAATGAAAATGAAATAAAAATGAATTGATAATTCTGGCGTCTGCAGTCAGTTTACTCAAAGGTATTTGAGATTCTGTAAAAATAATGTAGATGGCTTTCAAATAATGGAACGACAGGTGTATTAATTTGAAAAAATGTAACATATAGATTCGAAAATTTGTCATGAAAAATACTGGCGTTATAACACAATTCGTAGTGTACTTCCCCGGATTGGAAATAAAGATCCAGGTTCGAATCCCGGTGACGCAAAAACAATATTTTTCGACAAAATTGATTTTATATGTATATATTTATAATGAATACATTAATTTAATATTTAAAATATCACAGACCGTCTGTTCTGAATAATTACAACTTCACAATAAGAATGTGTTTTCCTTAATAACAAATATATAATTCTGACCCATTTCTCGTATTGTCGTATGGCAGACGTACGGTTGCCGCGTCTCGTCTTTAACAAATGAATAAATTCCACCGAAAAATAATAAAACTAGCTTGTAGCAACTCGTGCGGTCACGTCTTCCCGGCAAACATCCACGTATTTAATATTTCGGCAACCACCGCGGCCGCCTCGAGATGGATGCGGCGCGGCGGCGGGTAATCTGGTCGCCCCAGGCTGTAACCCGTCCGTACGACACGGCTTCACAGTTCACATGTTTATGAAGGTTTAAAGTGAAAACCAATGTATCAGGACGACGGAATCACAGACAAGAGATGTAAAGCACACATGTTTATGTGCCACGGAGCCGCAGAAATGCAAGCTAAAATATATTGCGGTTGCATTTACTTTGCGGCGGAATAAGTTGGAATCCAGGCGCTCTAGGCGCAGCGGTCTTGCTCATTCTTTGCGCGTGTTTATAGTTTTTTCTTATATAATATAATATCACAGAACAGTTTGTAAATGTGGGTCTTATTTACAAATTCTGTTAGAATTATTCAGTCTTTTAAATTACAAATCATTACAGAAAACGGAGCTGTGGAGTCATTTAAAAATCTAGCGACTTCGATTTTACGTTCTAGCTCGCAGCTATTTTTTGCGTGCAAAAGACAAATAAAGAATCACCCTTCACACACAATACCGATCAGGTCAGTTGCATGCAGTAGAGCGAGAGCACGCGATATAGTACGCCAAAGAATGACAGCCCGCGTAAATGTATTCGATCTACATATGCATCCGGTATTGATGATTCGCTCTCGCCCCAGACCTCTGCATACACACTTTCGTTATCTTATAAAATACTCACGTCATATACATTATCGATTAATTAAAATGTGACAATTGTGATTTTAACAATAATCATTGGTAATTATTAAAAACTGTGTACTACTTTCTTAATATTTTTGTACCGAAAATGATATCGCAGTGAAAAGTCTCTCTGAAAACAATCCATTGGCGTATTTATTTAACCAAAAGGTTGGTAGTTCGATTCTCGTTCTTCCTATTTATTGTTTAAGTATTCTTATTTTTCATTACATATACGTATGTACAGTAGCGTGCAGCAGGCTTAAACTTAGGTTATGCTGTTACCGACGACGTTTACGTAACTATAAGGAAACCGGATGCGGTTGGCTCGGTTGCACACATATATATATATATATATATATAGTATGCGCATGGGTTTTTAAAACAGAAGAGAACTCTCTTAGCCGCCCCAGATATCTCAAAAGTGAGTAATATAAATGCCATCCAGCTATATGAATCAATATCCGGAGCTAATCATCAGCTGCAGCGTGCGAGTGTAATGTTACACACTAAAGATAATTATTTGTATTTCAATTCAATTCGTCTATGTTTTTTCGTAAATTCACCGATGGCGTCGTTATAAAAAGTTCCCGGTCTTTTTAATTCTAAAAGCAATTCTTTTTCAATACTAATCATTTGAAAATCCGAAATTTGTGTCTGATTTTGAGTATTCCGTAAATAAGCTGTATAAAATTTTTAATTCATTCTTAAGGCGATCAAAATCGAAAAAATGTGAATAAAATTATTCTAATTTTGAAATTTAATTAATTTTTAATTTAATTTAATAATTCTTAAATGTAGAAAATAATTTAGAATTCATTAATTCAAAAAAGTTAAGTTTTTTTATTGCTCCATACCGTTCTCTAAATTTGCTTAAAATATAATCTACGATTTCTCTGAAAACGCGATTGAAATGTATTTTTACATCAGTGATGTTTCTTTTCGGCTGTTTGAATGAAAGCGCTAACTAAAAACTAATTCTTAAAAACAGAAACAGATTAAATTGATTCTATTAATTAAAATATGTCTGATGTATTAACTAAAAGTAATGATCAACTTGAATATGTATTACACTCTTCTCACACTTCGCAGATTGACAGATAACAAATTGTTCGTTGAAATACACTGTGGAAAAGAGTTTAGTTAGCGAAACAAATATGTAAAAGTGTTTTTATTCGGAGTTTTCAGTTTATGCTAATTTCGAATTATGCACAAATTGTTTGAATAAAAGGTAAATTTTGGCAGTCTTAAAGACGTCAAATAGGTTGAGTAAGAAAATACATAGTTTAGTACGTTTCTCATAGGGATTGAACAAACAAGTTAGACGTGACCGACGCTTGCGTTCTAGCAAAATGCGAAGACGAATGGCAATGAAGTTGAATACAAACAAGTCGCAATTTTTCATACTGTTAACGGCTAGACAAAAATATAGCCGTGGGTTACGCTAATCCGGGTAAGATAAAAATGTATTTTTTTGTCCAGAATCTTTATTAATGCACAGGTTTTTTGCTTGTATGCAGTTCATGCCCCTGTGTATGTACATGTGTTTTATGGTTAAATACCCATAAAACACATGTAAATAATTTATTCATTAATTCGAAGTTTTTTCATTTATTCCTTGACATAATAGATTATCAGTATTTCATTTCATATTTTATTATTATTTCATTTAAACCATTTTGTTTCTGTGCATGTAGTGTGTTAAATTCTATGTTCGATATATCGAATACCACCGAATATCATTACACCGACCGAAATTCAAAAATAAACCCGCGTCTTCTGCATTTGTAATACCCAGCATCCCCAATCCCCTTCCCCCCAGATTTCCCGCTCCATCTGCTTTCTCGCTTTACTGCTAACGAGTTCACACACCAACCTGTTTGAATTCAGTCTGGGTGTGAATACAAATAGTGGGCGGCGTTGTACGGCCGCGCGTAAATCCGTCTGGAGGCTGAACCTGCTCGTACCGGCGCGGCGCATTATGCACGCGACTCGCTCGCCCGCTTTCACGCCGTGAGGCACTAGAGCACGTGTTCGTCGTGCACCCGGTTCGCGGTGATGTCCCGAATTCCAGATCATTAAACAATACATATTTTTTTAACCACCAAACAAACATTCCTGAAAAAAGCGTGTAATTAAAAAATTGGTTGTCTGTAAAGTCGGTTTACGGACGATAGTTTAACGTGACAACGTCATAAGAAAACATTGATGAAATGATTGCATACTTTTATGAATAAAATGGAATCATTTTTATTGAATTATCATTATTTTGTATGGATACGAAGAAGGAGTGAAATGAAATCTACAATTTTTTATTGATATATTTTATTCGCACTCATTAATTCAAATATGTTTATTACTTTGATGAACAGTTTATTTACAAGTAACAATGTGCTTTTAGCAATTTATTTACAACTTTTATACATGGGTGATATTTAACGTCTTCTAATCTATGTTATTCTGTTAAAGATAGGTCGGTGATAGGAAAAGTAGGAAATGAATGGGAGTGTTTCAACTGTAATGTGTCTCGAAAAAGTCAAATCAATGGTTGTTCCGCTCAGCGTTGTTGAATTATTTACATCTGATGCGCAATCGAGATTGTACATATCTTTCATGAATTTGAGGAATGTTTCATCATTTTTCACGTTTATGTTGAAGTCGCCACAAAGAAGAATCGGTACATCGGTATCAACTTGCATGATCGGATGTACATACTGGCTGTTGTGCACATACGGAAAAAGTGCTTGATGCAGCAATACACTAATGTTTGAGACACTCGCTCCAGGATGAATGTACACTGCGCCAAGTACAATTTTAAACGTTGTATCAGCAGTGAAGCATGTAATTTCAGCCAAGCACACGTCGCCCGTGTTTTTGGTGAGACGAGTTGCGTCCGACAATTCAACGTGGAGAACTTTAGCCGTGGATCTCGATGATAATTTTCGATAAATAGCCACTCCACCAGCTGCATTTGTATCAGAATCCGATCGATTATTCTGCCGGGTTACACACTCATAATTATTGATTGAAACTGGATCACATGTGTCACGCATCCACGTTTCGGTCAATACCAAATAATCAGACCTTTGTATCACTGTATCCGTTTCAATATCGCCAGAGTGGGCAGGCAAACTCTGCCGATCGTGCCTCTCTATTGCTTATCCGCGCTCTCGCTCGCACGCTTGCCTTCGGCGTAACGCGACAAACGGGACAATGAGTCATGTTTTTTCGTGCGTGCAGCGGGCGTTCATCAATTTATAAGACGTTGTCACGTCAAAAAATAGTTAATTAAGTCAAATTGGATTTAGGATACTAATGTACTTAATAAATATCTGACTTAATTTGTATTTGACTTAAAATGTCAAAATAAATCCATTATTATAAATCATTGTTAATGTTTATTATTGTTAAATTAAATGAAGGTATAGGTTGGAAATAAAATGTTGATTTTGCTTTTAGATAAACTTTATTGAAAAATTTCTTAAATTTTTCATCCAATATACTTGTCGATGAACGAACGAATTTGTTTGAAAATATTTATCTCAAGTTTTCTTACGTGTCGCTAAGCCCTGCATGTATTTCCGGTTATTCCCACCTTATGCTCCATTGCGCCACCTCACACTTTTCTTCGCTTTTCCTTCACCAGCACTCGCTCGTCTTACTACCCCGCTTACATCTCTTTATAGCATTCGCTCCAGCGACCGATTTTACAGCCGTTCCTCCTCAATACGGTATGTACATACATAGTTCTTGCCTGTACGATACCGAATTCACGGTTCATCTTCTACCTAGTATTATTTGTAGTAGTTTTATGAGCCCCTCGTGTACAGGTTTTTATTCCGTTAGAGGTTGAGGACAGACTTTTTGCTGCACCTTTTCATAGTAAAATATATCGTAAATAGTGCAATGAGCTATTAATTTTTAAAATATTCGTTGTTGCTTTTTGAAAATTAAATGGTTCAATGCATGCATTGGAAAGAATTATTTATTAATATTATAATTTTAGATTAGTTGAAACAACATAATACAGTGTGTCCCAATAGTTTTTTTTTCATTTTGATTCATTCGCTGCAGCAACTCAACGAGCGGTAGAAGGGCGGGAGGTACGCCGATTGCTAGCCGCGTCCTTGGAAATTCAGTCGCTATGGAGCGTGTTCTTATCAGTCGTTCGTCAAATTTTCCATGGAAAATTGATATCTCGACGAGGTGACATAAACTAGCCTCCACGTAACCCTGACTTGACACGTATGGACTTTTTCCTATGGGAATACCTTATATCAAAGGTATTCAATAACAATCCCTCTCTGAACCAATTAAAAGAAAACACCCGAGAAGAAATGGCGGCGATCACGGAGAATACGTGCCAAGCAGTTCTCAGAAATTTGCCTCCCTTTTAGAAGAGTGCCAGCGAAATAACGGATCACATTAAGAAAATATGATTTTTAAGAAATAAATTCCAAAAATGCACAATAAACATTTTTTTAATTAAACTCATTAATTATTTTATTACAGAATTTTTATTATGAAAAATACTTTTGGGATAACTTGTATATAGATATACATATATATTATTAAAGCGTATTAAAAAATGTACAGCATCTTAATTAAAAACTTTTTAAAAAGGTCAAAAATTTTGAAACTTTTTAAAAACATTTTTTTTACATTTATCAAGTAAATATGAAAGGCAATATACGATTTATTTATTATTAAGGATGTTATACGTCTTTGCTATCGAGTAGCTTATTTTAATTCTTCAATATTGGCAGTTTGGTTTTGTCGCTGTACTTAAGATGGATTGTTATTTTTTGAATTTATATTTAACGCACTTGCACTGCGAATCGTTCAAATACAGGTGGGCAGCAAAACCGTACAAGCCAACGGCAAATGCTAGTTGTTTTATTGTGTTATATGTTTTCGGCAAACTATTCCATGTATCATATATGATTGCAGATGCAAATACGAGCTGGAGTTGAAGAGCCCCAAATGATTATGAAAAGAGCTGCATGTGGCTCGCGAGTCGCGATCTGCCGACCCCTGTCCGAGATTGTTATAAGGCGACATAAATACGAAAGTTTTCTCATACATTATGTTAAGAGGCTATTAAACAAGAATTTGTTATTCTTTTTAATTTAAGGACGTTC
The DNA here is from genome assembly GCA_022840565.1 of Eubasilissa regina. Lineage (NCBI taxonomy): Eukaryota > Metazoa > Arthropoda > Insecta > Trichoptera > Phryganeidae > Eubasilissa > Eubasilissa regina. The sequence goes on along the minus strand of JAINEB010000018.1, from coordinate 21,044,181 downwards.
CCAAAGAGCAGTCGTACTCAATCTTCAAGAAGATTTCCTCGTATATAAACTACTATGAATAGAATAAAAAACAGTTGAGGTACAGTGTACTTTTTCGCATCCGCTCACAATCGCAGAAGTTCAAAAATATCTCACTATTCAAATTATCAAAATAAACGTCGAAATACATTCAAAAGTAGCTCACTTTTAACATTTTTTATAACAAAACGAATACCGCTTGTTTTAGTTATTTTTACAGAAAAGTATTTGTTAAATTTTCAATTAGTGATTCTCAGTTTTCCAAAACAATGGTAAGAAAATTACTATTGCTATTCAATTGTGCGCGTAAACGTGCGCTACAACATCGCTCGGGGTATGGTTCGTATGTTAAATATGCTCATTTTAATAGTCAATATTTACAAATTTACTACCGCAAGGGTTATTAAAATAATTTTTTACGTATAAAAGACACTCATAAGTATGTGTATTCAAAGTTTCAAAAGGATTGTAATAAGAAAAGTGATTTTTTTGGTAACGTCCTTAAGAAGTTATTAAATAATAATTTTTTTATTCTTTGCAAGTCAAGAAGTTATTAAATAAGAATTATAATTCCAAAAATATATAGATTCAATATGTTGACTCGGGTTTGGTCAAAAACACTTGTAATCTATTTTTCAAATAACAACTGTCCATTGTTGTAGAGTATTGCGTGTATTGTTTACATATAATGTATGAGCAGACATATTATATTTTTGATTTCAGACTTTTTTCGAGTTCAATGCAAGATCATGTCACTAGTTAATTGTCTACAATTATTTTTACACATTTAGATGTATCCCCAACTTATAATCAATAAATAAATAATTCTTATAAAATTATGCTATGATGTGGGTATCTGTTATCCACGTCCATGATATTGATTTCTTAAAGTTATCGCGAACGAATGAATTTAGTTTTAGAAATACATTTACATTATGTTTAATTAAAACACATATGTATTTTTTAAAACAAATTAAACTAAATTAAAAATAGATTAATAGATGTATGGATTGGAAAGACTACAGAATTTGAAATTTCGAATATTGGTAACGCGTTTTCCCTGATATGAAAGGTAGCAACCAAATATTTTTTCTTATTAAGGAAAACAAATTCTTATTGTGAAGTTGTAATTATTCAGAACATAGGTCTGTGATATTTTAAATACTAAATTAATGTATTAATTATAAATATATACATATAAAATCAATTTTGTCGAAAAATATTGTTTTAAATATCCCGGTGACGCAAAAACAATATTTTTCGACAAAATTGATTTTATATGTATAAATTTATAATTAATACATTAATTTAGTATTTAAAATATTTTTTCTATAGAAAGATTTTTTCTGTACGAGTATATTTTTCTAATTAAGATTAATTTAATTTGCGTTACTTTTAGATTAAATTGGAGCTGTTTGAAACGATTAGCGTTATTTTCAACTCTTCCAAAAATCGTGTACCTACCAATTGGCTATTACTAGTTAGGAAACCTGTATTATATTTCGTGTTAAAAAAAATCTTTGTTTTTCATCAAATATTTGAAAATAATATTTTACACCAGTGCTTGTTATTTTGAAAACTAAAAATATTTCAATGTGGAAATGCTTGCCATCGAGTTTTTATGGCGCTTTAAACCATCTATTTTTTAAAAATATGAATGGTTTACGGTGATAATTTTAGAATAAATAATAAATAAATAGAATAAAATGACTAAATTTATATATAGCTAAAGTTTTCATATACCTTTCTTAATAAAATTAATTCAATATTCAATGACTCGATATATTTCAACATTTCCATATTGTAGTCTTCATTGGCGATTTTATTTGTGAAGCCCTAGTCCGGCTACTTTAGCCCCATAAAATCAAACGATGCGAAATGATTGTGGATGAAGCGCGATAAGTAGTTTTTATTTATTTAGCCCGGTGTTGTGTTATAGTTTTTATTTTTTTTTATTTATTCCAGACACGCCGAGACCTGCTTATTATATTCCTCTGCAGGCAAATGAAAAATGAAATTTTCTTTTTCTTTTCGGACCCGTCATTGTTTTTTCTCGTTCTTTTCCCATCTTTTCGGATGAATTTATATTCTAACCTTCTCAGGGCGATTTGTTTTGTGGATAGCTCCACTTTGCCCCATTCACACGTTTCCCGAATAATTTAATCAATTTCGCAAATAAAACAGCCGGTTGCGCTTTAACGACGCGAGAGGGCGCAGAGTGGAGATTCGGATATAATTATTCTGAATCCAACTGAGAATATTGTTCGACGATTTTGAATTTTTTTTAAATTTAAATACTTACTTTTTTTATTATTATTCCAAGGCAGTGATAGTGAGACACCCTAGTCAACATGTTTTTTAAAAAATAGATAAAATGTTGATTTGTATTTGTGAATGCCAGACGCGTCTTAAAGCTGACGCGTGAAGGTGCGACAAGCGATAAGGGGTTACTGATTTTCAGTCGTTATAAAATAATAAAGCTAACATTTTTTGAAATACTATAGTTTTATGAGTTTTACTAGCATAATATATTTATATACTATCGTAGTAGTAGTATCCGTCACCCGGATTTAATTGGTAGATTATCTATCTTTTTGTTGACCTGTTTCAGAGGTAATTTATTAATTAATCAAGATCATTAAATAAAGGTGATACAGTTTTGTGCACAGTTCAGTAGATGACGAGGTTTAATATATATTTAAATGAAGTTAAAAATCCACGTTTTATCACTTTTTACTTTTGAATTTGACAGATTATTCCAAATTTCCTTAAATAGATGTATGTACCCAGGAATTATTATGATCAAGATAATGGCCTGTATGAATAAATCCGTTGATTATATATATGGATAGGAAATAATATAAAAAACTATAATTTTTGTTATTTATTTTTAAAATGTTAAAATCGTGAAAAAGTTTAACATGCTACTGTATTTTTGTCAGAATAGACGTTATAATTGAATCGTAACCGGTAATAAAAAATAACTTCGTCTTATTTGTTTAATAACAGTGGCTTTGTAGGTGAAATCCTCTAATTGTGTGTTCTTGGACATATTCAAATGTTGCTAATAATATACTGGTCAAAATGAGACAATATATAAAATTGAAATATTATGTTTATTTAAACATTTTGAAAATAAAGAATATTGCTTTAAATAATTTCAAAAAAATAATTAGATTCTCATTGCGCCATATATATTCTCTTTCAGGAAAATGAATTATCAAATTTAGTCCATAGATGGCGATAGTGTAGGGGTACTCGAAGCGAGTCCACATATTCAGATGTAAATTTGATAGATATGGAGATTAATTGGTGAGATTGGTGAACGTTATATTTATATAAAGTAATCACTTAAGCCAACCTAAGACAGGTCGTAAGTCCTGTAATTACCCATACTTCCATATATTTTCCATTAAGTATAATAGAAATAGCTTCGTCTCTATGAGATATCTATTATTTGTTTAATAACAATGCTTTTGTAGGTGAAAATTCAGTTATTGTATGTTCTTGGACATGTTCAAATATAATGTTTTTCTCTTATTAAGGCAATCCACTATTTCAAAACATCAGTTGCTCCGTCTACGAGTATTCCATTTATTTAGAAATATGTTATTACGCTTCATTAGGGAAATTCTGTTTTATTTTCTGTTGTGTTATTATGAAATTGATTTATTTTGCCTTTCGTAACACTATGTGGGTAATGCCTCTGGCGATGAGAGTTACAACTACTCTGTATTAGTTTATTTTTTCCTCCCTTATAATGAAGGTCGTATATTTTCGTCAATATAACTTCAAACCAATTTATAATCGTCGAGTGCGAATGATTAAATGTACATTTCAACACAAGTATATAAACCCTCATCAGTCCAGTACTAGCAAAATTAATTGTATCGGACATTTTCGAGACGAAAATTATAGTAAATCTGCAAAAATATTTTGCAGGATATGATAACAGTCCTATTAGTCGGTAGAGAGTATATATATATGTACTAAATCAGCGCAGGCGAATGTTGGGCATTTATTAACATATTTTTATTATTTTTTTATTCACTGTCTCAATTAAACGGAATGGTATCCCAGATAACCGAAGTAAATTACTTTATTTGGTTTCTGTTCCTTGGAATTTGGCCCAAATAACCAGCTGTCCCGATAAACCGATGGTCCAATTAAGCGGAATCGACTGTATGTGTATATATATATATATATATCATAGTATTATAAGATAAGATAAATCACCGAGATCATACGAATTTGAAAAATGACGATAATCTACCTTGAGATATATCACAAAATAAGTTCACGCGAAAGCTTCTAAAATTGGCTAAGTCATTTTCCTTGTTCACCCATCGGGAGGAATGTTTCACACAATGTTATGTCACAAAGGAACTCCGAGCCCCCTGCATAACTTTGTAGTTACAATTTGAATTTAATTTTTACGTAAGACGTTATTTTTGGAAAATATAATGTAGAGGAATCAGTTGTAGTATATACACGTCTATTTATATTGTGTATAATACCTTCTTACCGTGATCATTCGATCCATCGTTTAATTTTTAATTATATTACCATTCCAAGAGTCACTAGCGGTAAAGTATCGCAATTTCATTCTTCATCTCATCTTCATATTTAGTAATTTTCTTATTGTAATTTTACAACTTTAATCTGTTCTGTCAATTCTTGGGTTAAGGTCCTTCATCCTCTAATCGTGTATTTATATGTTTGAGTTGGTCCATGCTGATGGACGTTGATACATCGCTGAATACTTTATACTTGATGTAGGTTAGCCGACCTTACAATGGCATGTTCGGAAGTATCTACGACACGTATAAATAAATAATATGGATAAGTCACAGATTTCATTATTTTTGTTTAGTTCTTTATCAGTGTATGGAAAGCTAAATACGAACTGTAATAAATATTTGTTATATTTGAACCAATAATAGTTTAAAATATTAAATAGCTTTGTATATAACTACTTGAGTTTTATTATTTAACGCCGACCGGTTTATGAACAACTGCAGAAAATTGATTGTTCCGCTTCTTATCTGTCTGTTATAATTGACTAATTTTTAATTATGGGAAGATTTCAGTGATGTTATCTTATACAATATTCACTACTGTGATTTGGTAATCAGTTTTATTTTAGGATGTATAAAATTGTTTATAAAGGGTCTTTCAACGAGGACGCTCGATTTTAAAATGTAAGTTAAACAGGTTGTGTGTGATATATTCACTCAATTTTTCTTTCATTTGAAAGTATATTTTATGGCATTAAGTGTGGAATATAACATTGTTCGAATATCCGCTGCGGTTTTGTTCGGTGGCAGGTTTGGGAGGTCCAATTTTCTATGACTTTATCGCATAAATCTGGCTAAATTTGCTGGATGGCGTTTGTTATGTTGACTTTGAGGGGGTCAATTGTTTGCGGTTTATTCGTAAAGACTTGCGATTTAAGATAGCCTCAAAGAAAGAAGTCTAAAGGCGTTAAATCGCACGATCTCTGTGGCCAGTTCACGTCACTGCCGCGCGAGATAACCGTGCCCTCAAATCGCTCGTGACTTTGATAATAAAATTTGATGATTTACATACGTTGTTCAACCTTTTGTGGTGATTTGCCGTATACTACTTAACAATTGACAATAAATTTGACAGATGTCACTTTAACAACATGGCTGCTATAACCTAACAAATTTTGAGCGTCCCTATTAAAAGACCCTATATATAAGTACTCATACTATTTGGGCTCTCTCCACCAATTTGTTTGTTTTAAAACCTACATATGAATATTTTTAAATCTAAAGCACTTATAATATTTTTATACTACGTTAACACGTTTAATGTTTATAGAATTAAATGATGAATATTTTGTTTTATGTATATAAATTAAGCTTAAAAAATGTCGCATCACTCAATAAATCACTGCCTGTCCTGCTTGATTTGTTAATTGTCATCAAAAGATATCTTAATTTTGATACCACGTATTGATTATTATTATTATTATTAATTAAGTGGTTCAATGGAAGTTACACTAACAAGTGAACTCCTCCCCTAGAGACCGCCGAGACTACAGCTCTGGAGCAGATGAGTTTCTATCTGTTTGTTCTTGGAATCGTGTTCGCTTCGCTTTGTTTAAAAGACTATCAAATGTCTCGAGTCCCGGGTCTCTGTATGATTAATGAACATCGGTTACTCCTATTTATACACATCTGTCTAAAATTAACGTCTCGGCTTCGTTAAATCATATCTCGACCGTCGTGTCATCTCCGAACATAAAACAATGTCAAATGAATATATATTTTTTTCTTTGTTTCGTATTTTTCTTTGTGTACATTTTCTTATTTTAAACTACGTAAATAACTTGTCCCTGAAGGTTTCCATCTGGGCGTACGTAGTTCTGGCAAATTAAGTATTTATATTTATTTTTTATTTTAGTATGTAATAAAACGTAGGTATGTGTTTACAGTCGTGAGATAAATATTTTTTTGTTTCACCGTATATATCGCGACTGATGTAGTAATCATCTGCCGGGATCGTAAATCTGTTAAAGACTGATAACGCCCCGTAAAAGCATCAGGAGCTTTACATCGAACAATATGTTTTCCCAGAATGGTAATAATTGAGTCACCGCCTTTATAGCCCGCCTCGGAAGGGACAAATTCAATCCGAGAAATAAGTAATTTGAAGCAACTATGTGGAAAACAACCATGAATAATTTCCTCGGTCTACTGAACAAATCAGCCGTTTTCCCCGGCGCTTGATAACCGTCAATACGTCTCGGCTGAACGGTAATGAGAATTTCCCTTCCCCCGGCGACGGGTCTGAGTGTACCTAGGTTATATTTGGCCTACGTGATTTATAGTCCCATTCGTCATGTGAAGGTTTTTATTCGCTCTTTTCTTATACAATAAAGAAATTCGCATTAGGTGTAAATACCTGCATGAAGACAGAAGTGATTCATACACTCGATATTTTCCTTTATTAATTTTCCACAGGGTATAAACAATATAAACGGCTTTACTTCCAACATTTAGAGAATGGTTAAATTTTTATTTATTTATTTGTTCGTGTGTATAATATAATGTACTGATAAGAAAATTATATTAATTATAGTGGTTACAATTTAACCTTTTCCCTGCCGGCCATATAAAACTTAGATAGTACCCGTACGCCGGGCATTTTACCATTAATAATTTTTAATAAAAATGAATTAATTATAAACAGTCATGATTTAAAAATGCGAAAACTCACCAAATCACGATGTTTTTCGAAAAAATAACAATGTTTTCTTCACTAAAATCACTAAAATTGTTTGAACAAAATTTATAAACAGGGTTGTCACAAGTTCACAAAATAACACATAATGTATTTATTTTTAATCCATATTGCAAATGTTGTAAAACTTTTTTTTACTTATTATACTTATTATTACTTATTATAATTTTCCGGAGAATGGTATTGTTCAAAACATGGTTCAACACATAAAGCTAAGTTACATTGTTTACACATATACCGCTTTTCTTTTTTGCTAAGCACACAATACATCTTGAAGAAGTGGAGCATTCCTAATAAAATTTGGAATCGGTTTCTTGGCATTATATCGGAAAAAATTGGCGAATGTAATAAAATATCTGTCGACCAATGCTCTTCAATGGTGTTCCTAGAATATTTTGCCATCAGTATGCAAGACCAAGAAAAATGTAAATTTCATCGACAGTTGTATCGACCCATTGTTGCATTCTGTAGCTTATTGAGGAACTTTTGTTTTTTATATATTTATATTGCCGGTTATTTTCAGTAACGATTAGCTCAACTAATTTTTGTTGAATAAAATTTTTAAAGAAATCTACCTCTTGCATACTTTCATCGGTGCACAATCTAGCGCCGGAAAAAGAAGAATCGAAATTGTGCACTTGCGGTAAAAATGGATCACTGTCCCAATGAAATACAGGACTTCTTTCAATACCGCTAGTTGAACCAATATTATCTTCCTCAAATTTGCCGATTCAATATTATTTTCGTCGACATGTGCCGATTCAGTATTGTCTTCATTGGGCTCATAAATCTCTGGCAATTCAAATTCCACATCACTTTTATCAGATTCGGCAGTTAGAATGAGTTCGTAGTCATTGTATATAAAATCTGAGAAAATGCAACAAACAAACGAAGCAACTCCAAGACAATAAAATCACTACACAATAATCGTTAAACAGCTCACTATGAATCTTGAAAAGATATAATAATACACTACACAAATATCTCAATACCATACGCGAAAATAAAACAAATGTGAGATAAAAAACCTCGCGATCTCCGAACAAAGGAAACGAACACTGACGCCTGTGGGAATCCCTATAGAAACTGTCAAAGTCATGACCCTAGCGCGTTCTGCCGGCTGTCAAATGGAGCACTTGACAAAAATACAGATTTCGTCATTTTAAATGCACAATGAGTTGATTATAAGGTCTTAAGGTTTATCCCCACAGATGGCAGTAGGAGATGCAATATGTGACAGTTAAAATTCGTGTTTATTTACGCTCTCATGACGACGTAAAGATCGACGCGAATATATTCGCTCACGGCGTGGCGGGACTGGCGAGCTAGAGCGAATATATTCGCTTACGGCAGGGAAAGGGTTAAAGGCCGGTATTTTTAATATTTGTAATTAGTATTTTAAAAAGGTAGTTAATATTTATAATTAAATTAAATTACAATACTAACCTAACCAACAAAAATAATTAAAAATGTAACTGTAATTTTATTATATATATATTGATAATTGTTAAAATAATATACTAATGATTTTCTTCAACTATAACTTAACTTAGTTATAGAATGTACGATATATGCAAGGAAGGCGAATGGAATTATAGCTAATGGGAACTTGTCAACTGAGGCAAGACTAGGTGTTCACAGTGGAGTTTTGGTACCGACACTGATGTATGGAAGTGATACCTGGAGTTGGCAGAAGATGAACGAAAGTAGACTGAATGCACTGGAAATGAGATCACTTAGGCGTATATGTGGTAGATCCTAAGCTAATCTTAGTATACCTAAAGCTGATCTTAGTATAGTGAGTAAGATTAAGAAAGGATAACTCAGGTGGTTTGGTCATATGGAACGGATGAGTGAGGAGAGAATGGTAAGAAATATATATGACGCAAGTGTTGATGGCACCAGAAGTAGAGGACGTCCCCGGAAAACTCGGCACGACCAGGTAAATAAGATACTGGAGGATGGTCCTGTTAGAAGCCTCAGTAATCGTCGAGCTGGTATGAGTAGATGAATGTGGATGAGGCCAGAATTGTGTGATAGGACCGAAGAGTGTGGCACTCTATCCTCTCTGCCTACCCCCGCGGGGAAACGGCGCGATGGTAAATAAGTAAGTAGTTAAAGATTGTGTTGTTGGCACCGTTCAGTGAAATTGTAGTAAAAATAAATTTAATAATAATATAATAAACAATATAACAGCATCTGACCCTTATTCTATAAGCGAACCGCTATTTTGGCGTCCGTTAAGATTTTTTGGCAGCAGTGTCGTCGATTTTGTATTCCGTAACTGACGTTTCTGCTAAAAAATGTATCGGCTCCCGCTAAAATCGACCGCTAACATCGTAATTTTAATGGGTAGGAATATGGTGCCTTTAAATTTTTAGCGGCCGCTATTTCCATATGAACTGTCAAAAATGACACTTAAAAATATCGCCTTTCGATAATAATATTACGAACTATGTTTTAAATGGCAATGAGAAAGGAAGATTCACGAAAAGATTAATGTAATTGTTATCGTACAATAAGTCAGCAATGATTATTTTAGGTTATTTACTCATTTATAACTACTTTAATCTAAGTATTAATGAATTTCGGGCCAAAATTGACGTAGACATTGTTGAAACGAAAAATTGTCGTAATAATATAATAAATACATTTGACTAGTTCAAGGATAATTTCATCGGTAGATATAATATACATTTAGGTAAAAACTAAATATTATTAAATAAATAAATATTAGATATCTCATAGAGACGAAGATATTTTTAATATATTTTAATGGAAAATATACAAAAATATTACTTCGTCTCTATGAGATATCTGATATTTATTTAATAACAGTGCCTTTGTAGGTAAAAATCCAGTAATATTATTAAGTTATAAACTAAAAAATTATTTTATACAGGTCTAAAGGCTAACCTAACTTACCATCACACCATTTCTCTGTAGTGATAGTGTATACAGTAGATAACCAAGATAACATATCACATACTTCTGTACCTCACTTATATATATATATCTCCTAGCACGCTTGTCTATTATCGCTTCTAACGGGATCGTTCTCCAGGAGGAAGCGAGGACAAATATATTGCAACCAATATTGCATACCCACTTGAGGAAACGCCGGAGGATTCAGGATCCGAACAAAACTCAGATGATGAGATATCACAGAATAATGTAAATTACAATATTTCTCAAAATAATTAATGGCTTGTGAGAGACCAACTAAAAATGAATGCTTTAGTTTTACATTTTAATTAACGTTTACAAGTAATTTTAGGATCATTTTAGGTAATAAATTATGGAAAAGTTGCATATATTTAAAGATTATAAATAAAAACTTGTTTTTATTACATAATACCTAGTGATGAAATACAGTAATCCCTGAAAATCAATAATGCAAGCATTTGTCGAACGAATGTAAATATCATAAATGTATTGAGAAATTATTTACGTTAACACGATTAAAGGTTGACAGATGATAAACAAAACACAAAACATGCGTGCGACTGCGCGCAGTAGAGAGAACTTGTAGCTGATTTCACGCTGGATTTTTAGCGGTCCGTTAAAATCTATGTGTTTAACGGGACCGATAAAATATAGGGAATACAAAATTCTACATTTCAAATTAGCGGACCGCTAAAATCATATTTTTTTAGCCGCCGTTAAAATTAACGGAAGATATATGGAATATGTATCTCTGTGTTATACATGTTTAGTTTTTTATTGTTAAAATCATCAGTGTTCATTTTTAATGTATTATAAAAAATGTTCACCTCTCTGCGGTATGGTATGTATATCTCTTCATGTTATAAAATGTCTTCAAGTGCAATGATTCAAGTGTTTTTTTATTCCGGTGGGGAAGAGATGTGATTGTGTGGAAAGAAATATTTTGATAAAGAGTGGGACAAATAATTAGATATGTTTTTGGTGCATGTTTGACTGTAGATTGACACTCCAGACATCTGACTGTAATGGTGCCTTGCTCTTTAATAAAACAAATTAATTATTATTATAATACTCTTATACATGAAAATGGGTATTCTGTACCATTATAAATAGCATTGATTCTCAAAAAACTTATTGACTTTGGTTTTCGTAAAATTTGGGCTTCTATATGGCTAGTTGTATAGTCGATTTTATTACTTATTATATTCACTAAAAATGTTTTCTAATATTAAAATTGATTAAACAAATAATAGATATCTCATAGAGACGAAGCTATTTTTTATTATATTTAATGGAAAATATATGGAAGTAGCGTTTTAGTGCTAAGCAATTTTCGATACAAACGATCGCAGCGCTTTTGCGACGCGTAGCATTCAAACGGTTAACATGTATACTCGTACACCATCCAAAAATTTGATAGATATGGAGGGCGAGAATGATGAACGTTACATTGTGTAAAGTTATCACTAGAACCAGCCGAAGACAGGTTGCAAACCATCCATTAAATATAATAAAAAATAGCTTTGTCTCTATGAGATATCTATTATTTGTTTAATAACATTGCATTTGTAGGTGAAAATCCAGTAATTGTGTTCTTGGAACATATTTAAATATTGCTTAAAATTGATACTTCTCTTTCTAATATCTGTGTAAAATGGTGTACAGCAATATTTCAAATAAGTACATCTTTCGAAAGATCTCATTTCTCGTGATAGATTGATGTGAAATATGTCGCTGGTGGATATGCAGTACGGGAGGTACACAAGATAATCTCTACGAATACAATAGTAGGAAGCTAGCATCCGGTGGTAAACTCAGCATTGTACTGAGCTGGTTGACGACATATTTGACTCCTTAGTGCCGATAAAAGGAGATAAGAAAACTAGAGCACGTTTATAAAATTGTATTGTTTATTTTTTTAAAAAATCGGTTGTCAAAATTTTCTTGTAGATTTTAGTTAGACGAGTTGAGTGCGATTTATTTTATCCAAATTAGAGCACACAGCAGCGAAATTAACGACGATGAAATATTTGGTCGTTATATTTTCAGTCACTCCGTCGACTGAAAGTGCGATCGGGGGTAATAAACTGTCATATAGCGCTGTACCGTGGATGCAGTATATACTATACTGAGAGATGTGATGTCACATCCGTGACAAGGTTGTAAGCATGTTACGATAAGTCATGACTTTATTTATAATGGATCTTATCAATATAACTAGTACATCTCGACGAATATATTCTCTACTTTCAGTTAAAAATAATTAAACGATTAGAATATGTATCATATACACATAAAGTATAGAAAACTCAGGCCACAATGTGGAACAATAGAACCTTTGTTCGAAGACTCTAATGGAGCCGGAAACTGCATAGGTTATTGCTTAGTTAGGTGTTTTCATTAGTTCGGTGCAGTCTTGATGTTGGAGGCGAATTGTTATAATTATGCGAACATGATACACGAGTATTTGTCAAAGAAGACGATACAACACGAAGTAAATAATAAATACCACATAATAATATAATATTAATTCAACAGTTGAAATCGATGGAGTTTTAATGAACACATCTGGTAACTTGGGGCCCACAATGACCTTCCTAAAAGTCATGTGTATACAACGTATAAAAATTTCATCCTTCTTCAACCATACACTCTAAAAAAATTGTTGTTACCATTTCGCGCCATACTTGTAAATGTACCATTTAAAATTAAACCACATTTAAGGACGTTCCCAAAGAGCAGTCGTACTCAATCTTCAAGAAGATTCCCCTGTATGTAAACAAACTACTATGAACTACTATGGATAGTAAAAAAAATAGTTGAGGTACAGTGTACTTTTTCGCTTCCCCTCACATGCGCAGAAATTCAAAAGGAAACGTCAAAACCATTCAAAAGTAGCTCACTTTTAACATTTTTTATAACGTAACGAATACCGCTTGTTTTAGTTATTTTTACAGAAAGATGTTTGTTAAATTTTCAATGAATGATTCTCAGTTTTCCAAAACAATGGTAAGAAAATTACTACTGCTATTCAATTAAACGTGCGCTACGACATCGATCGGGGTATGGTTCGTATGTTAAATGTGCAAATTTTAATAGTCAATATTTACCTATTAAAAAAAATTTTACTTATAAAATACACTCATAAGTATGTGTATTCAAAGTTTCAAAAGGATTGTAAGAAAAGTGATTTTTTTGGGAACGTCCTTAAGAAAAAATAGGTATAAATTTTCTTTAATACACAATACGTAAATTAATATACAAAATAAACACTTAAATCAATGGCACTTGAAAATGTTAATACAATTTGAATATTGTTTGCACGTCTTATATAACTTACAGATTAACCAACAAACTTTCGAATTCTAAACTTCCAAATTCGATTAAACCAGTTTTCTTCACGCACTTGTAACTATTTTTGAACGCCGAGTGAAAATATTAAATGGAAAAATGTGACTTAACCTTTGGTGAACGTCGTAAAACTAAAAATAAATATCTTTCGAATAATGAAAATATTATTATTATTAATAATAATACAAAATTTGCGTTCACTCTCCCAATTTTATTATTATCTATTTAATCAATGGGCCTTAGAAAGCTTTTAAAATCTTTTATCAATAACTATTTTTTGTAATACTGATGGAAGAATTTTTATTATTTAATATTTGATAACTTAATAAATTACCACTTGGATATTGAATATACAAAGTTATTTCATATGAATTATTATTGAAATGACTAATCACAAAAAGTTATTGCTTCAGATATTAATAAAAATAATTTTTCTATTTCAGTATCAACATTGTTTCAGTAGTAATTTGTAATTTATGACGATATTAAACTCAATTAGTTTACACCTGTGAAGTTATCCGTAAATGGCTTTTGTAACTGCTAATTTATTTCGGTCTGTTTGCCTAGTACTGTTGGTATGTTGCAAATTCTGGTGTGTTTACAATAAAAATTGTTTTCACTTCCTCCCTCAATGCCCCAGCCTTTCAGAGCCGAACCCTACATTCTTGTATTTCATTGAAATTCAAAATATTCGCAGATTATATACATATATACATAGTCTTAAAACACCGCCCCGTATAAAAATTACTATCCATAACGACAACTGCAACAAAATTACCTCTAACGACTCATGTACAAACTTAAGCCCAAAAAAAGAAATCCTCGGTGTAATTATTGATCATCATTTAAAATGGCAGTCACATTAGCGAATTAGTGAAAAGAATAAGAAAATGTATTTATACCATTATATTCATAAAAAAAATATTGAATAATTGGGTGGGGAGGAGCATACAATAACATAATGAACTCGGTAAAAATAATGCAGAGAAAAATCATCGAACTAATATTTAAAAAAAGATCATCTTTTTCAACACAAACAAAATTCCCAGTTCCCAAAATAGTAAACATTTACAAAAAAATCTCAATTAATCAATTATTTAAAGAAAATAACACTGTAAAATTTTAAACAAGCACATCATTAAGATTTAAAAATAACTTTAAAATCCCTAAATGTAACACCAAACATTATCAGCAAAATTTTATATACTTAGGAATAAAAAACTTCAATAGCGTCACTACACAAATTAAAAATATAAAAGATATAAAAGAACTTAAAAAGAAATTAAATGAACACTTCAGAAGCACATAATTAGAAAATAAATAATATTATAGAACACTTCAAAAGCACACAAATAGACAATAAATATTTATAGACTACAAATGTATAACTCTATATAAAATGATTAGAGTGTAACTCCCTCTCCAAGCACAAGAGGAAAGTGAATAAAAAACGTGTAATTTTAATAATGTGCAATACTTAATTAATAACTCGTATTATAAATTAAAAATGGTTGCATTTATGTTTTAATGTAACATAACATGTACAGTATAGGTATAATGTAGGCAAAGAAAATGATTGATTTGAAATGAATTACCACAAACTTTCTGTTGAATCATTAAATGAAAAAATTCTCATTAACCGAGTCACCCGTTCCTCGCTCTCACGCGATACGGTTGCGGCCGTTCGGAGAAGCTCTGCGGGCGTTAAAGGATCGGATCGCTGTGTGAGTGAAAACGAGGGAAATATTTTTCGCATAACTGCGCCCTCTTGACGTTTTAAATTTCATTAAATGACCCGAAACATTATACGCGCGGACGTTATCGGCCGACTCCGTCCCATTTTACCCTGACAACGTAAAGACGTGGGCTTTGCACTCGTTTAATGTGACGTTTTCATGGCGATGGACGGTAAACACTTTGCGAGACTATAAGCGATGTTCTCACTCATTTATTTAGGTGGCTTCCTTGGCCCCCGAGGAATAACCTAATTTGTTTTTCAACTTTGTGAATTTTTAATTAACTTCCAACGTTTTTTTTTTTCTTCTTTTAGTGTGTTGACCAAGATGCGCAACATCGCGTGTAATTACCTGTCTGCTTTCATAATTACATTTTTATAAGCTTTCTTTGACGACCTTCGTTGATAGAGCTGTAGACTCGCTTTATGTAGACGTAGCTTTATCAGAACATCGCTTTTAGTACACGTTTATCTGTCCAAACAACATTGTAGTCGTATTAAACAATTAAGTATGGCCCGACAACTTAAACTAAAACCCTGAAGTGTTGCGGTTGCGGCGCTGGGCTGGGGAAGTGGATCGTTAAACATGTTTCTGTTTCAGACGGTTTCTAAGAACGAAGATATAACATTTCATTGCGTTATCTTGCCAGTTTCTATAATCATTAATAATTTATTAAAAAGTATACCAAACACCTATTTATTATTTCGAAAAAGGTGTATACACATTATGATTTCATAGGCTCTCGCATTTATTTCATTGGCATAACAATATACATCGACGAAAGTATGAGATTACTTTTGATAATTTGATAATTTGTTGGTTAAACAATTACAATGTTCAATGTAATATATATTTTATATTACATCTCTCAGTGGTTTATCATATAACTAATACAATAGTATTATTTTCAAACATATCTTGTTAAATGATACTTGCTAAAATAATCATAATTTAGAATTCGATGTCTTTGTGTTCGATTAATTTTAGTAACAAAAAATTACAATTATTGGAATACTACGCACTCAAATATCTGCTCACCTCATCGCGGGTGGTAATAATGTTTACAAAAGTGGGAAATGTGTAAAGTATTTAAAATATATTCAC
Organism: Eubasilissa regina; assembly: GCA_022840565.1. Classification (NCBI taxonomy): domain Eukaryota; kingdom Metazoa; phylum Arthropoda; class Insecta; order Trichoptera; family Phryganeidae; genus Eubasilissa; species Eubasilissa regina. Next base: position 21,027,754 of record JAINEB010000018.1, on the reverse strand, counting down.
CGATGGCACATCTATAAACACGTTGGTTATTGGCGGAGTGTGACAATATCGGCTGCTGTTGTCATTGTTTGCGTAAGCACATGGCACGACTCGATACAAAGTCTTCGATCAGTATCGAGAGTTTTAATTTGTTCTTATCATCACTGCATGCAATTTACGATTAAGATAATCTTCAGAAGATTATAAATTTTTCCGTAAAAATATTATTGCGACCTGACTGAGGATACAGGAGATATCGCTCATACATGCGTACAAACGAATAATTACATTACATTAAAATATACATATAAAATCAATTTTATCAAGAAATATTGTTGTTGCTGCCGGGATTCGAACCTGGATCTCTTTCCAATCCTGGAAAGGTGCATTAACCGACTATGCTACAGCACACCGTACTTTTGACGACAAATTTTCGAACCTATATTTTACACTTTTCAAATCAATACATCTTTCGTTCCATTATTTGAAAGCCATCTACTTTATTTTTACGGAATCTCAAATACCTTTGAGTAGTCCGATAGGAGACGCCAGAATCAACAATTCATTTTTATTAAATTTTTGAACACATTGATACAACTTACATATTATTAAGGAGAACACATTATTACTATGAAGCTGTAATTATTCAGAACATATCATTGACCTGTGTTCTGAATAATTACAACTTCACAATACGAATGTGTTCTCCTTAATAATACTTTTTTATTAATTCAAATAAAATAAAGCAATAATGAGCATTAATGAAGATCTTTCCTGACCCTATCGAATTTTTATATTTTATTATTAATAAACTATCAATATTAAAATTGAACGCTTATCGTTTAATTTTAAAGTTGTTTGTTAGTGTATTTATACTAGAATATAAAGCGTGACTACTGCGTGACAAATCGTCATTTTCAACCAAAGCTTCTAAAGTGCTTTACTGTCACGTTTTTGGAGAATCGTTTATTGCTTTAATCGTACATCTATTAATTTGATTCACTTCTATAAAATGATTTTTTAGTGACAATAAATATTTGTTTCACCTAAACTTTTCACCTCTAGAGCAAATTAGAATTTCCACGACTCTATTTATTTGAGCAGTTTTGTTAACATAACCAACTGGAATAAAAGCTCTTACTCTCCATTTGTATGTTTTAACAGAACAGTTTCGTTGTTAACAAGCCAAGCATGCGACTTTTCGGTAACAACATTAGTCATAGTGTTTTTTTTTACTCTTTCTCATAATTAGTGAATTTGGACACAGACATCTGTTTCTGTTACATTTAGTACCTACTCCCGAGCGTAATATAATATTTTTTCTTATTTATATAAAGTTTTTAATGTTTTTCATACAGTATTCACAGTAGCCACGTTTCTGGTATGGTGCCTTGCGATTGTATGTTGAGAATTAGGTATATGCAAAAAAAAACATACCTGACGGCTTTATTATCAATGGTCATCTCTCCAAAAACAAATTTTGAATTATTACTGGACATTTTATTGTTCATTGTCTTTTTTATTTTTCATTGATTTATTGTTAAAATCGTAGTCCTTTAACGTGTAATTTTAATTTTGTAATTTGAAAAAATGTTTGTACGATTTTTGTTCGATTATTTGAAAGTAAGCTTGTATATTTTTTCGGACCTAGTGTTGTGATAGTTTTACGGTAAAATAATAATTTTATTTAAGCTTTGTTGATCTCCATCGATTAAAAAAATATTTTTCCTTCCTAAGCGAATACATAACATTCTTGTTTGAAAACGACAAGAGTAATTTGTGAAAACGCATGTAGCGGAGGGTATTTTACAAATTAGTGGAATTTAACTGTTCGAGTAATTTTATTTCATCGCGAACGAAAGTAAGCTCATTAATTTCTCCTTAATCGCTATCAACAATTGCATCTAACTTAGTGAAGTAATTCAAGCTAGAAAGAAGTAATCGGAATTGTAGATAATTACCCTGATTTCCCCGCCCCCTTCTCGAACAATTTACACGCAGTTGTATAATACCATCTCCCTGCGGAATGTTATTAAAACTTACCCCATTTCTGGCGCGGTTATGCTGAAATCAATCAAATTTATCAAGTCTTATGGTTGATTAGAAAATATTGGGCGGCGCCGGCGGGTAGGGGTTTCGCTCATTAACACTCAACACGCTCCGGGAGTCTGACTTAGGTCACGGCTGAACTGCACAACTGACGGAGACTATGGTTGATCCGTGCAATCGTTAAATTGTTATTTTCAATAATTCAGATAATATGCGTTTTGGAGAACATGTTATTATTTTCTTTTTAGATAAAAATGTTTTTGTTTGCCAATATGTAGATAATATTAATTCTCTCGGTGTAATTCTTTTGGGAACACCGCTAGAAAAAGCTAAAACGATAATCATCCAACATTCACTTGGTTACGTTGACAATCTGATCCACATTGTAACATTTCATTGCTACACATATCCAAGTAACATCACAAAACTTATAATACTAGATTTGACAGTCTTGGTAAATCATTTAAAAATTGTTTCTGTATGAAGTGGTTAAGAATCTCTGAAATGATTTAATTATATAGAAGTAACTCTGCTTAGTGAAATTTTAATAAGATATGAACAATTATTATCTTAACTAATTTTGTGTGATATCAATTTATGTTATTTTTCATGTACAGATTATCAACGGGTTGTTAATGATTCTGATAAATATTTTAAGTCCTTAGTAATTAAATTAAGTATGTTACAAATTATACTTTTTTTTGGTTAAGAAATTAATATGCGATATTTTTCGATTAACCGATATACATGTAGAAATATGCGGCTTTTATTAATGTATTAACAGGCATATTCTACTAATAATTCAAGGTGATTTATTATTCTTGTCGTCTCTTTCAATCAAATTACGTTTCTAAAGAAACCAATCCTAAAAATGGCTATTGTTACGATCGATGCTTGAAACCATTAATCAGGATGACATATATGGCTTGCTATAATATAGATTTTGGTGCCGATGGTGGTAAAGTGCTAAAGTTTTATTGTCGGTGTACCCTTTTTAGAACTGCTTTAGATTTTTTTGTATAAATAATATGAGAAACCTCTTCATACAAAGGTAGAAGAATCGTGATGAAATTTTACCATGTTTTACATATTCGTCCGTTGATATAAAACGATATATCGATACGTATTGTTCGATTGGCAACATAATGTTACACCATCATGATGGTTTAAAATTTTAAGACGACTATTTATTGTAAGGGGTCGAAAAAATCGCTACGACCCCCGACGTTTTGAAGATCGCTGCGGCTCGTGGAATCAAAATCACGTTACATATCTTCAGTGATATTGAGTTTGGAAAACCATTTCACGCGCTATTAATATAGTCTCGCTGGGGACGGATGTCGTCAGGATTGTATCTGGCACCGTAAGTGTCGCAGGAGGAATCCCAAACAGTGATATAGGACGTGCAATTATCGTTACGGCACCAATAAGACGAGCTTCACTGGTTAACAACGGAAGTTGGGTGCAATACTTTCACTTTATACGTTAATATACATTTTGGGTACTCGGAACATCGCCGACATGCGGTACTATATGACTTTTACTAATCTTTACATTTAGAATTAGAGTCTGAGGAAAATAGTTTTAAAGAAATACGAAAAATAAAAATCCTAAAAATTATTCGACTGAATTTGTATTAAGCAACAATTTGAGTTAGGTACCAAATTTATTTTTTAAATAATTGTTGTTTTTTTAAAAATAGATTCTGGTGAAGAAACAATGATATTTTTAGTCAGTTATGACATCCTGAAGAAGAAATTTTTTTTTTCGAAACCGGTAGATATATTTAAACCCAATTCAATGGTTAATAAAACAAAGAAAAAAAATAAAAAATATGAATTTTAACCACAAAGTTAATATTGCTAATTTTAAAAGTAAAGTACTTCATTTCATTTTCGTCACTTTATTTATCACTTCATTTTTCTTCACGGTTGGGATTGACACCGTGTTCTGTGGTATTTTATGTTAGCATTACCATCAATTTAGAATGAGTGTCAAGTTTCTGTTAATAATCGCTATTTAAATTTTATTTAACAATTTGCAAACCAACCGCACCAAACTTGTTTCTCACGTTTCATTTTAGGTAGATTTGGATTGAATTGCCGCATATTGCACTGCACTATGCTATACTGTCTAGTGAAGTTTAAATAAATTATTGTGAGAGGCGGGTTTGAGTTAATCATTATTAGGGACAATTTTAAGTAAACCATCGTGAGGGATAACTCAACTGCATAATATTAAGTAATTGTGGTTTTGCATGATGGTATACAAATCCAACAGTTAAATTGAACCAATTCACGATTAGGCTACCCAAATCAGCAAATATTTCCTACCGTCTCAGGGGCAAGGAAACATTCCACTCTATAGAACCAAGCGAGCTGTTATAATATGTATATATATACACTGAAATCTCGATCGGTCGTTATTCGAATAATCTTTTTCCCGCATGTGTCGTTTATTTCTTCCAGTCCCGAGTTAATTGAATCGTTCCTCTACGCTTCATTTTACCGCACTGATCGTTTAAATTACACACCATATTTCGTTAGACTGGCTTGTTTTAATAATTGCCTGCCTAACGCCGGCTTGACGTTAAAGAACGAGTTCTGCCACGGTGGTAAAGGGTCGAAAGAGAGGATCTCTGTTTTGCGTCAATAGTGATGGAACTGACATGCGAGCCAATCGTCATTGGCAAATCGCTGAAGCCTAGGTAGGTGTTTTAAAAGTACGAAAACGTTACCCATAAAATATTACATAAACAAAAAGGCGAATATTTTACATTTGTTTCTAAGGGACTTTGACAGAGAAATACACGTAAAACAACGAAATATTTTATTGTTTGTAGACAATTGTGCAGCTCGCCTATGTGATCTTGAATTGAAGGAGACATTGAGAGAAGATGTTAATGAAGAGAATCCCTCGCCTGTGCCCTTGTTTTCAGAAGAATGTACGGACTTGAAAAATTGAAACCTTTTTTTTAATGCACTTTTAATAACTGATGCCGAAAAAAATGTCATTTGTTTATGGCAATAACGCAGAAGCCAAAAAACAAATGATGAAAGATTATGTATAATATATTACAAAGTTTAATTATTATTTACTTTTAAAATTAGCAATATTGACTTTGTGGTTAAAATTCATATTTTTTATTTATTATCTTTGTTTTATTAACTACTGAACTTATTGTTTCTTATATATTATTATTATTGTTTCTTTACCAGAACTCTAATTGTTACTTAAGTACGTAATTGTTAAAGTAACAATTTGAGTTAGGTACTAAATATATTTTTTAAATAATTGTTGTTTTTTTAAAAATAGATTCTGATAAAGAAACAATAGCATATGTTTTCACTTAGTTATGACATCCTGAAGAAGAAAATGGTATTTTTCGAAACCGGTAGATGTATTTAAACTCAATTCAGTGGTTAATAAAACAAAGAAAATAAATAAAAAATATAATTATTATTTTTTTGTTTTTGTGCAGCTTCCTAATTTTATTTGTATTAAAATACATTCATTAACATGTAAAATATGTATCTTTTTTAGAATATAATGTATGAATGTAACTTTTTTCTATATTCCCGTATTCATAGTTTATTTTAGTAGGCCCCTTCAAAAACGATATATGGAGGTTTCACTGTATATGGATCTTGTGTCTCTTCTAGGTAAATTGTCGGTATTCTACCTCTATTAAAATCAGATTTCGATCAAACTTTTTTTTAACTTGACCCGTTAAATATCTCAGTTAAATTCCTTAACTAGCCTGACACGCCATCGTATTTCTAAATGACTTCTGTCAAAAAATTTAAACGTTTAACTACTTATACGATATCAACCTGATTCTACGGATAGTGCTGAAAGGGATTTTAAATATTACTGGATTATATTTGATTTACATTGTCCATATTTCAATAATTGAGCGCATTGTACTAATTCAATATAATATAAAGATAACTTTTTTACCGAGAAAGAACGCAGCTTAAATAAAATTTGTTCAGTAAAATATTAATAATGTCGCTGAAAATTGAGGTAAAATTTTTATCTTTAGGTATTAAATTAAGCTGTCAGGATTTTCTTACAATTTCTTTCCCTCGCTGACATTAGAAGCTCTAAAACTAGGAGAAAAATCATCTCATTTTCTCAGTTGTCTCATTTTCTCGAACAATAGACGTTCTCAGTTTTTATTGATAACGGTGTTATAGTATTTAATATATAAAATAGTTAGTTTTATAAAAGGAAGATTTTGTTATTTATAGACGATTTGAGTCCTTTTTTACGATCGATGGTCATAAAATAATAACGTAAAAAATGATTGATGCAATTACTGTCAGACAAGGAAATTGTGGTTCCTGATGACTGAGAATCGTGATCTTTATGAACTCCCGCCCTTTTGACTATAGTCCTCCACTTTTCTCGACTTCTTTTTTAAGTGGACAAGTGCAGATGCAGAAAGTAAAAAAATGTACGAATGATGGTTATGCGGCAATTAAAACAATTTTTTTCTTTCAACTAACTTGAACAGTAAGTAAGGTTATCTAAATTGAATACTTGTATTTTTTTAATATTTATTTTTGTCCTATTATTCCTGAATACTAGAAAGTTACGTGTGTAACCTGTTTATCAAGTGACGTTTTTATGGATGCTTGTTACGGAAAAATCTTTTTTAGTTTATTTAGGTTTTTCTAATATTTATTTATGTCGACCTTTATTTTATTTTTTTGCGTGTATCTTAATAGTATCTTTTAAAAATTAATGTACAGTGAAACTCCGATTTTCAATTTTTGAAGAAAACAACAAAAAAAAATTAAACAGAGAGAAAATATAAATTGGGGGTATTAAAAAAAAACTGATTGTTTATTTTTTATTGAAAAAATTAAACAATGTTTTTTGCGGTATGTTTTTTTGCTGTTTTTAAATAGTTATTTCAATATTATGAACTAAATTAAAGAATTCTGATGGTACATTGCTAATACTAGTAAAATATGCTTTGAGGCCTACAATATGTCTCAATTTGGCATTGATATTTGTAGGAACTGGGTTTATGGGATGAGCAGACACTTTTTCTTTTTAGGAAGGTTCTTCTTCTGTCAAGTTTTCGTTTATGCAACTGTTTACTATTTCATCAATTTTCACTACATCCTACATTATTATTACGTTAATGTCTATGTAAATCTGCAAAGGTTATTCATTAATTCTTTCTCATCCATAAATATTGTCTTTACTATCCTCTACGCAATAATTTTGCTGATTCCAGCTTGTATAAAAGAATAAAACATACAAATTACATAGGTATTAGAATGAAAAATGCGTATATACGACAAGTAAACGACTAACACACTCTTGGCTCTATGGCGTATAGCAAACGAATTTCAATCAATTTTAAACGTGAACCGCGTGAAAGACAAACATAAAATAGAATTTGTAATATACTCAAATGATAGGGGACTGCAGAAATAACACGCAAATGGAGGGGAAAACGTGAAATCCGGGTTCTACTGTATTTAACATGTATATATATATCGTAAATAATTATAGAATTGTGCGGTCATATAGTTTATCGGTAAAGAAATGAGAAAACCAATTAATTAACCATCATTGATCGTATTAGCCAAGTGATCACACCAGTCCACCCGTCACCGGGAGAACCGGTCGATGTTGATGGAATTGAGTTCGAGTTCCGCACCCTCGAATAAGATTACATAATCGAGACGACAGAAATTATATTCTTTACCTACGGTAAATAGGGAGATGCGTCGTCGTTGTTGCGTAAAGCCGTGGCTGTCCTCACCCCTGCGTGTACATAACCGTACTTTTAAACGAATATAGAATTCAGAAGATATTATATAAATAATAATAATAGTGGCATCGAAACAGAAGCAAATCAATACAGGGAGTATATTTATTAAATTTTATCTAGATATATGTGACAGATTTAAAATGAAACTGAGATGAATTGTCTATTCTTCCTGCGGTTCGGAACTCGTGGTGCAACAGGAGAAGAAGAAAACTCAGAAGCTGATTGTCAAGAGTTATTTATTTATTTTTGCAGCAGGTGTCAGAGAATCGTAGTAGTAAGAGTGACTTGTTGCTTGAAGAATCTTGACGATGTGGAGGCTCGTAGCGTACTGCCCGATCAGATCCCACGCTCCTTTATATTGTATATACAATTATAAGACCTCCAGAGCCGCTTGCCTTGGGATCCTTTGTTTTTTAATGATTTTATATTTAACTTTGTTTTCTTAGATAATTAAAACTTACACGATTAAAATAAAGATCTTCTCAAAATGCCCGTTTCCTATTATTCTCTGATACCTTTTCATTTTGCTTAAACTTAATCATAAATATGTAAACATTATCTCACAGTTGTAACTTGGTTTTGTTGGACAAAAACTGAAATTACTAATAATACAGATACATTATTATGTCAGCAAAATTATCTATTGAATCACCGACCTTTTTTATATTATCCAAATAATTAGTTTTTGTTCGTTTTCTGAGTAAAAATCTTCCACGTATGCTAATTATTGTGATAACGCATAAGATCGAGCGTTCTTATTGGTCGGTGTTGTAATTGTCTAATCGTGACTATGGTACGGTACTCGAGCGTAACGTTGACGTTATCGGGGTTGTAGAGGGGGTACTTTTTCAATTACACTGGTCAACAATGAAAATGTTTCTGACTTGAAAATGCTTATCGATTTCAGTATGTTATAACCGAATATGATTTTTAAACTGCTTATTTTTCTCTTATTTTTGAGATACAGCCCATTTATGATGTATATAAAATGGAGCGTGTGAGATTTTGAGTGGCAAAGTAAGGTATTACGTAAATGAAATATAAGGGTTGACAAACCTGACGTGAGTAAACCTTATTTTGTTCATTGTCTGTTTACAGCTCGCTTGGAGTAAAGGTTAGAGTGTTGTTCCTTTCATTGTTTGGAGTTTTATTTTGTGCTCATAGTTAACTTTTTGAAAAGCCAGGAAAAGCTGACGATTTCTGTTATGTGTGTGATGATGTGACATTTGCCGCCCAGAAATGCCCAATTACTCTACTCGACAGCCTACCACCATTATTTTAGTATGAGATTAGGGGATGAAGATAAAACGTGGGCACCTCATGTCTGCTGCAATACGTGTACTACGAATCAACGTGGATGGATTCATAAAAACAGACGTTCAATACCCTTTGGAATTCCTATGATTTGGAGAGAACCAACCAATCACGTATATAACTTTTATTTCTACTGTTAAGCATGGTATATCAAGAAAGAAGAAGTTGAGCATAAAATATTCCAACATTCCGTCTGCCATCTGACCAGTGCGGACGCGGGGACAATCTACCTGTACATAACCTCTCAGAGGAGTACAGTTTGCACTGAGACAAAGAGATTACATCAGACCCATACCTTGAGGCTTTGATATCACAGGATCCTGATTTCGCACCTGAGTCACACAGACTTACCCAAGGTGATCTAGGTGATTTATTTCAAGATCTTAAAAATTTCGAGCTTTTAACCGAAGAGGTGTAGAGCTGTTAGGCTTGTAAAGAACCTTCTAGATTAGGCCGCAACGTGTATCAAAATGCACTTTCTCCACTCTCATCTAGACTTCTTCATTAGCGTGATGAATGGTTCCACCGAGACATTTCAACAATAGAACGAAGATATCAGTATCAGTGGAACTCGGCTATGCTTGCAGACTACTCTTGGACATTGACTAGACATGTCCTAGAACAGGATTACAGACGACAAGCTAATAGAAGGCGCACTGATTTAGGCCACTATTTCAGTATTTCAGATAGAAAATTCAATTCCTCTATGTTTTTGTTATTTTGTATTATTGGCGATTGATTTAATGATAATTAATTTAATGTACATTGTAATTGTATGATAATATGACAGTGTTGAAATTTAGATATTCACTATTATGTATAGAAGAATAAGTTGTATATCTCCAAAACTAGAGCTAATAATAACAATCTATTATCAGATTCGTTTTTTTATCGCCAAGTTATTAATATTTGACTACTTTTCTTCAAGAAACAAAATAAAATAAATCTAAAATTACGGTTATTAAATATTATAATTAACAAGATATTGTTTTTTTTTAATATTTTTAAGATCCATAACAGGCAATAAGATCCAATTACTGTAGTGAAATACATCACAAAAACGACATAGATTTATTGTAGCCTCACCGGGAATCGAACCCGGAGCCCCCTGCATGAGAAGTATATATAAGTATTATACTACGAGCGCCGCCTCAATAATATATTAACATTATTCACATTTCTAATAAGATTTAATATTATATTTACCCGAACATTTCAACGTGGCGATACAGAAGACACAACGCTGTCATGTCCCATGGGAGTTGAAATGCAGTTAGGATATTCCATTTTCTTAAGCAACCGAGCATTGGATGCTCTGATTATATTTATCTAGCGAGCTGGGGGCGCGATTGGATCATCACACCATATAATGTACTTACGTACGATACTCATGGACTGGAATAAATTACTAAGCAATCTTCCTCAGAGTACGTCTAGGGTAATAACATTAATTGCGTCGGATGTCTTTTTGAAAATTGCCAGCTCGTAAAGTATCATTTTATTACTCAAATATTTGATTCAATTATTAATCGGGTGGATGGATATTTGTATAATTTGGATTTCTTCAGGTACAGTGATTTATTTTTTGTTAATTTTGCGTCCAATTATGTCAGGTGAAAAATATCATGTTATCCAGTATTATTTTACCGTATTACACATAAATTAAAAAAAATAATAGAAAAGCGTTCACGAAATGTGTCGCATCAGTATTATTTAAATTTTCAAACCAAGCTAAGCGCTTGTGTTACGAAAATAGAAAATAGAATCACTGCGAACTCCCAGAACGAGCCTTGAACTTCCGACCACTTGGTCACTAGGTGAGTCTAGAGCTAGACCAAAAAAGCGCGTCGCTTTTGATCTTGTGACGAGGTTGACAATTTGACTGAAGTATTTCTTGAATAAATTTAATATGTTTATTATTATAAGTATGTAATTCTCATTATGAGTTCTCGCAATCATAATTTGTCTCTATTGAAAATATTTATTGCGTTTCGTGACACGAAAAGTGCTTTGTCATATTTATTTTATTGATTGCTACAATAATATGTAATACAGTCTTAAGAGTATGTAAATGTTTTAAATCTGTAATAAATTAAATGTACGTTTGAAATATGTTTATAAATTGCCGTCGCTTCAAAGCAGGAACTCCAAGTGATGTATCATTAAAACGAGCGAATGAAATCGTTTGAATTATATTATTGCTTCTAATTTCGTCTCGAACGTCTGTTACCTGTACTGATTATGATTATGTGTAGTATAAATTTATTTATTTGTAACTATAAATCTTACAATTTAAACGTGACATATTTTATAAGGCTACATATATTATAAATACATATTTGGTAGAATTGAGAGTAACCGTGCTGCGCCCGTACAACGGGATTAACATTCGGAAGTGACAATGGATTATAAATTCGGTCTCCGTGAATAAAGCGATAGTTGTGGCGTTGGCAGAGGGGCATTGGGACATTGGTGGCGGTTTAAGGAGTTTCTCCCGAGTGGGGTTTGTTAATTGGCACCCAGTTTCCGCCAGCCGTGAAACCTTCCGCGATGGTTTGTGTTGTGTCCTACCTGTTTGTTTGTGAAGATTTGGAATTCGTCACTTGTACCGAGCCGAGGGGGTAATCATGTAACAAAAAACATTATTTCACGTACTCAGCGGCGTAACCAAAACAAATCGACCGCTATAGCAAGTACATAAGACATATGGACATGACAACTGTTTACCAGAGCAATCTAAAAACTTTTTTTTTTTAAATTAACTTTACTTCCACAATCCGATCCGAAGGAAACTAGGAGCAAAGCCTTAGGATATTTTTCAGTGCCAACTTTCTTATTTTGCGCTCCGCGAATATTTAACAAATTGCCACTAGTTAAAGGATCTAAAGTGATTAACGACTTCAAACCAAAAATAACAAAGTGGTCGCTTGATGTGGGTAGAAAGCAAAATGAAACTAATTTGTCATGTGTGCTAACCTAACTACCTACACATTTTCGTCTCCAACTGTTGTATATTACAGACAATAATATTTTTATAACTTTTTTTCAATAATATTTTATAACTTCAGATTGTACTTTTTTCACATAACTCTTTATAACTTTCTTAACATTATACTTCTACTTCTAAACAATTTCAACTTTTAAAAACTGTACAGGTAATTTCTTTAGAACAGACCATGTCTAGTAATTACCTTTAATTTTTCATATGTACTATTTATGCTACAAAAAAAAAATGTATTTTTTAAAAGATATAAGAATATCAAATAGAAAAATAGGGAAAATTTTCTTTATATAAGTTTATAAAAAATAGTTATATAATAAATATCTAAAAACACTATTTTATCATAAACTTATTTAAAGAAAATATATATATATATATAACGTAATGATAACGCATTTCCCCGGATAAGAAAAAATCCTGGTTCGAATCTGGTTGCAACCAAAATATTTTTTCGATTTACAGATTTTTTCTATATATCTTTCTAATTAATACATTTGTATTCATATTTATACATTCGCTATTGAAAAAAATGGTGACTTTCGTTTTGCGGCGGTAGTCTGTTCCCTATCTCGACGCATTAGCGGGATACTTACTACTGTGTGTGTATAAGTCGATTATGATTTCATTTGTTTTTTGTAAAACACGCGAGAGGTGATTTTTTAAATTTTATGAATTACCGGTCCATATCCCTGGGAAAAGTATCGATAGCGAGTGTGCGGCGCGGATCTTTCGGGTCCCTTTCTAACGTGTGGCCCGATGCACTGCATTGTCGAAGTTACGCAACTGCATGTACTTGTAAGATGCTTTACATTTCATGCACTCGAATAAAGATTTCATCTTCGTAATTAGCCAGTCAGACATCGTGTGATCAGTCAGTGATCAGACGTCGAGGACTGTCAACCGTCAGTTGTATTTTAACGTTCAATTCATTGGGTTACCGATAAACTTTTTTACGATTACTGTGTTACAAATAATAATACAATTTAGCAACATTTTTATGCAATCTCGCTTATACCTTCACCCGTACAGGTATCGATAACAGCCGTCTCCAACATCTTTTTGAAATAAAAAAGGTTTTTGGGGCCCCGAATATCGATCCCGATACATCTCATTAGCTAAGCCAATGTGTTACTCCTCTAATAAACTGTGGTGTCAAAATTTTTACAGATATATAATGTGGATTTATAGTATTGGAATTTAATGCAATCATTATTTTTTTTGGTATATTATAAAATGTACATTAAATTTTAATACTAATTAAAAAATAGATACCTCTGTTGAACTTTGAAAGAATTCGGCATCAAAGTTCATGATATTTATTTATTTCGCTATTTTCACGTATTGTTCGATTCCTCGGCAACGTCGACATCCTCGCCTTGTCACACGGGAGACCAGGTTTCTCTTCTCCGCCAGATATATTTCTATTATAATATTGTTTGATTTATTTAACTGAATTAATGAATATTTTACTAGAACCAGAAAATATATTATATACAGGGAACATATATTCTCAATATTAGAATATGTTCCAAGAACACACAATTATTAGATTTTTACCTACAAAGGCACCGTTGTTAAACAAATAAGAGATATCTCATAGAAACAAAGCTGTTATTTTTTTTTTTATTTAATGGAAATACTCATTAATCTATATGGATATGAGAATGGTAAACGTTACATTGTGTAAAGTGATCATTTAAGCCAGCTGATGACAGGTCGTAAACCCTTTAATTACCCATACTTCCATATATTTTCATTAAATATAATTAAAAAATTGCTTTTTCTCTGAGATGTCTATTATTTGTTTAATATATACTCTATTCTAATTACTTAAATAAAAAATAAAAACATGTTTGTCTTATAAGTTTGTTTGTATACACCAGATTTTTCTCATTTCAATGTATCATTAAATATGTTCTTTATCAATTTATCAGCTTGATGAGATACCATTTTTACAATTTAAAAAAAAGATGAACAGTAGTTCATCTCATCAAATGACTGGAAACACAAATTTTGTAATTTGTGTATTCGTGTGTTTCTCATTTTGGTGAAACTTGATTATCCGCGACCTTTCAACTGTCTAGCTATAAAGTTCATGACGCACGAGACTCATTTGAAGCTTTCACAGTTAGCTATTCCGCTCGACGGAAGCCGGCTGATCGACGTGGCGGATAATGAACGCGACTCTCGCGGCCGGATGTATGACACCATTAATTATAGTCTTCCGTTTTTTAAAACCTTAAAGCGGTGCTCTAATGAGTCGTACAATTAATGGGTTTTCTTGCACGTTTTCTGTTTTGAACTCTGTTCATATTTCATCATTGTTATAATATTGTTTTATTTTCCAATCGGGAGGTCTTGAAATCACGACTCGGTACTTGTGAATAATTCGCTTATTTATATAATAAAGGTGCAAAAATCTATAAGGTAGCGTGTCCTCGGAGATGTATTGAAACGAATAGACTTTCAGTTCTTTCTCGTTTGGATGTTAGATACGATCTGACCACTGAAGGGTTGTGTTATAGTTTATAAAGACAATTCTGGAGAAAATGATCCTATTAAATGATATAGAAGATAATTTATAATCCGAATTCTGTACCGGGTAAACAAAGTGATACATTAGATGATATGAAATAAGTACTTCAATGCATATCCGTTTATAGACAACATAAATTAAAATAATAATAATTTGGCACCCTTTAAAAGATTAACATATTAATAATTCATGATTAGTCAAAACTATTAAAATAATGGTTTCTCTCTCCTCAAATAAAGAAAGGTTAAAGTTGATAAACTTAAAAATAGGGATGTGACTTCGGACTGTAGATACATACATAACAATTGTCTATAAAGTTAATAAATAATGTAAATCTAAAAAATGCATTCGTTTTGTAGTTGAAATACATTCCATGTAGAAAATACAATTGACTCAATTAGTGGAAGAATGTTTATAAATGTTAATGGGGTCTAGTTTAATTTCAATCGTGAAATTGTACATTTTACCAACACTAACTATTATATATATAAAAAAATTCAAAACTATGATAAGCACAATCGTGGCGGTCGTTGCGCAATCAATATATTGAAATTATAATTATTCAGAACATATAATTATAAATATAATTCTGTGATATTTTAAATACTTATTAAATATATCAATTAGAAAGATATACATTTAAATCAATTCCCATTTAAAATCAGATGCTTGGGTCAGGAGTGCAGAACAGCCAGGATGCAAGAGACAGTAGAGCTTTGTACGCCTTGTACCGATTTTTAACGACTTACGAGCGGGGCAGGGGGTAAGCTACCCTTCGCTCAGCCGAGAATGCCCGTTGTCGGAGCGAAGGGTGGAGGGTTAGCGTTGCCCGGTCGCGCGCAAAATTTGATAACTATATACAAATATTCACTTATTTCTTCATTTTCGTCCCGCTTATCCTAAGAATGTTGGGTGCCCAAAGTCACGAGAAGGTGCTTCCGGCGACCCACCGGCTGTCTTTCATCCCACAGTTGCCGAGAAGAAGCATCTTAATAGTCATTCCTCTGGCATTCGCAAAATGTGTCCTCACCACGCAAGTCATCTTAATTGAAATCTTCATGTCAGGAGGTCCATTTACCTTTTCGCGGTACTTCTCACTCGCTCTCATAATATTACTCCTGCTACTTCCCTGAGAATTCATTCGGCAGCATGGGTTCTTAATCTTACTCTCTTTCTAAGAATCCATATTTGGTGACCGTATATATTAAAGTGGGCTTATGGAAGCTTTATAAACAATCACTTAACTCGGATTTTTTTATGACATAGGAAACGTAAAAAATAAGTACGCTTTCAGAAACATTATTAGTCGAAAACATGTAAAAGATATACGCTGTGCGCTCTGTCAAATAACAATAAATAAATAAATGTCACAAGTGGATGGGGAGGTGCAGCTTGTACATAAATTAAACTATTTATCGAAAAATATTTGGTTGCTACCGTGTGAGTAATAGATTATTTTAATATTCTTACTATTTTCAAACTAAACTAAACGCTTGTGCTATTAAAATAGGACTAACCACTGGGCAAGTGTCTTAACCACAGGACCAACGAGCACATCAAATATATATTATTATTTCATGCATGCGTGGCTTGCCAAAGATTCGTAGATCTTATGTTCGGTCATTATGAGTTGTTTATTTTATTGTATATTTTTTAAATACTAATTTAATGTATTAATTATAAATATATACATATAAAATCAATTTTGTCGAAAAATATTGTTTTTGCGCTACCGGAATTCGAACTTGGATCTCTATTTCCAATCAGGATGTATTAATTTGAAAAAGTATAACATATAGGTTCGAAAATTTGTCATGAAAAATACTGGCGCTATAACACAATTGGTAGTGTGCTTTCCCGGATTGGAAATAGAGATTCAGGTTCGTATCCCGGTGACGCAAAAACAATATTTTTCGACAAAATTGATTTTATATGTATATATTAATAATTAAAACATTAAATTAGTGTTTAAAAAACATCACAGACCGTCTGTTCTGAATAATTACAACTTCAGAATAAGAATGTGTCCTCCTTAATATTGTATATTTAATGTGACCATAAATAATCTTACACTGAAATTGACAATCCACTGTTTTAATATTTTAGTTATTGCGGTAGCATTTTAACGTTTTGGCATAATTTTAATTCCTAAGAAGTTTTCTCTTAGCGAAGACATAAAAGCTTTTTGAGGTAGATTAGAGTGTTAAAAACAACTGTCGCTTCCGAGTTGTTTTTTTGGCAACGGATGAAACTTTAGTAGAGGCTTTACACGTATTTTATTAACTATTTTTCTCTTTGATTATTCGGTAGCTATGTACATATTCAATTCACATTTTATTTTATTTGTGCCAGACAATCATCGTTTATATCGTGACGCTCGTATGCCGTTCATACGTCGTCTATAATCAGCATACTTACCAATATTTTGACTCTCAAATATATACAATAACGTTTTCACTAGTTATCGGCACATATATTTCATAAAAAAATTAAACACGAATGGGAACAAATCCCAAAGTATGCAAAAAAATGCATCGCGTGACATGAAATCGGTGTAGAAAGATCGGAATAACTCCTTGCACATACATCATAATATAATTGCACTTATGTTATACAATTTTTTTTTTCGTACAGCCCTTGTGGGCCCCGGAGGGACCTACACTTTCTCGGAACCGTTGGTAGGAGTTTGAAACTACTTTTATCGGTTACATGATACAATTCTATACTAACATGATTATAAAGTATTTTAATACAAGAGCAAAACCGAGACTTGATGCTTTATCTTTATGTCACGAATTAAAGCAAAGTTACGAGCAAAATTAATGTAGTCTTCCGGTGTCCTTTAAGTGGTGTCTTTATTAATTGTAATAATAGATACATGCAAACAATATTAACATAAAATATAACAAAGATTACAAGAAAAAGCAAAAACAAATATCATATGAACAAATTACACAAAAAAATTAATTAGCTATAGTGGAACAAGACAACCATTTAATGGCTAGGCATACGACTTGAGTCTCGTCAATCACGGCGCAGGCCATCGATATTTCGCCCATTTTCTGCAGATGATCAATGGATACACCATTAGGGGCAGAGCTCTCTATGAATGCAAACATTAGACATCAAATCAATTTAGTAAACTTCATGTATTAGATGTTTAAAATTGCCCCGTTACATAATATATAAATATCAATTTGGTTTTGTAGGAAGTAAATAAGAAAGATAATATAGTGATAAAGGACGTGTTTTCACTGATCATCTGCCCATGTCACCCTAAATATGATACAAATTATTAATATATTATATATTAATTTTATACACGAGTAAAACACTGCCTACAGAAAAATGGACCTTGTTCAAATGATAAGCGAGGATGCTGTGCTTGTATTATATAATCAACAAAATTAATAAAATATTTAAAGTTTACGTAACTTTAAATATTTTATTAAATAAAGGGTCTGAAGTTTGATCATTTTGGAACGACTCTCAGGCCCTCAGATGACCGATTCCAGGCTCTGGTTGCTCGAATGTGAATAGTCACATTGAGCAAGTGGCAAGAGAAGTGGGACGCTGCCACGCAGGGCAGATGAACTTATACCTTTCTCCAGTTCGTTGAGGTGAAAATGAAAGGTAGGGGTGGTCCTCCGGTGCTGGACCACTACGAGATGCAGATGGCATTTCATGAGTAAACTCTTCGACTTAGGACTTGTTCGTGAACCGTGGTGTGTTTGCGATCAGGTGAGGTAGACGCCGGAGCATATCCTCTGGGACTGAGTGAATATGAATGATGCACGTGAGATCATGTTTGCAGGATTAGAAGGAATAGGTCATTGGATCCCACGGAACGATGACTTATTAAGAAATGATGAAAGGAATCTCGGACATTTCCGGAAATTTATTAGGGTGTGGGTCTCTTGCTGGGGGTTGCTAGGATGGGATGCCGGGAAGAGCAGTGGCTAGAGAGACCTAACGGAGAATTCTACTGGCTCTTACTCTCACCTCTTGCGACCTGGACAGGGTGAATTTCTGCCAGACTGTGACCGAGTACTGCGACAGCAACACATAAATGTGACGTCTACCCTCCCCTTTTGGGGGTGTATGATTTCTATAGCTTCTTTCTGGCTGACGTCTGAATTTAATGTGATAACGAGTCTCACATCAAATTGTATGGCTCTAGTACGACGATACTGGAGTCAATCTATGATGGTATTATGATAATAATTTTAATAATGACTGAATGTAATAAAATAAATAAATATGTAATTATGACGAATCGAAACGAAAGTAAACAACTCTCAATACGATTCGGGATAGGGTGTAAATAAATTTAAAAAATAAAGTTTACGTATCTATCTCTGTACGTAATCGTAATTTTATTTTATATATTACCAAGATTGAATAACTACCGGATGTGATACGTATTACATCCCACAAGTACAACAAATAATTAGCAATCTATACCGGCTTATTTGTTATGTTGTTTGATATTGTAGTTCACCTATCGTATAAAACCCTTTAAACAGATTCTAATAAACTATTATGATATCTTTATCAAATGTGTTACCATTACCGTTTTAGTTTAATTTTATTATATTTAACGCATTTATTAATATGCTTGTATTATTATTTGTCCAGTTTTATTATTTTTTGTAGAGAAAGAATAACAATGAAGCTGGATGCTAAACGCGCTTCTGATAATAGAATTCAAACAATAATACAAAATTTATTAGCTAGACGACACAGCCGTAAAAAATGTAAATATGCATTTCATCAATATTTATTATTAATCTGAATTATTTCACAAACAGCTGTATAATTTCATTAAAATAGTACAGAATTTCGCTCATACGGTATAATTTTACTACTAGTTAATATGAGAGAATCAAACAGGATGGTTTATTTTAGTTATTTTATAATTTAAAAATATTATTTGAATGCGTCTTCGTAATTTTATTGTAACGTTGTAATATTATTTAATATTGCGTTTTTACCACCTTGTACGAGTGTTTTCGAACTGTTTTAATGATGAAAATGTATGAAAATTCTTTTCATACAGAATTTATGAATTACTATTCGTATATCATAAACTAAAATCTACGTTGCTAAAATATTTTTTTTTAAATTATTTTACGATTTTTTTTTTTAATTTTTGTCATTTTAACCGCGAGAGACTGAAACAACATCTACAAGATGATACAAAAATGACATTACATCAGGCGATTTATAAAAAAATGTAGGTTCGAGTAATATAAATGTTCAGTAGATTTTCTTCCCACAAAACTGTTGCTGAAAGCACATTTCAGTGCTTATTTATTATTTATACACAACTCCATATTCAAACCTGTCTAGACCCCTTCTTGAATAATGCCTCACATTTTGTTTCTTATTGTAAGCATCCATATCCACCACCCGCGTCATCCTTTGTGATTTGATGAAGGCATTTATTATACGTACGTAGGTTTTTTTTTTTAAGTCACAATCCGTAATAAAAGAATTTTCTCGTTTTTCCTGTGTAGCGGGGAGACTTTTATTAAACATTTATCATCCAGAAGATTCTATGATGGTAAAACGGTGATGAAATTATCAGCAGAGATTAATTGCGGCTTAAATTTTCTTTCCTTTTTGGCAACTCTTTAACCAGCGAGAACGCTCGCTGGCCATAAAACCTTTATGGCCGCTCGCCTTCAGATGTAGACGGCTGCCAACTTACAATAAATGCCATCATATTATAAATGTTCGGCCTTAATTCTACGTTTGCA
This sequence comes from Eubasilissa regina, assembly GCA_022840565.1. Classification (NCBI taxonomy): domain Eukaryota; kingdom Metazoa; phylum Arthropoda; class Insecta; order Trichoptera; family Phryganeidae; genus Eubasilissa; species Eubasilissa regina. Next base: position 21,007,319 of record JAINEB010000018.1, on the reverse strand, counting down.
ATTGATGAAGGAATATTTAATATCTTAGTAAGAGATATTGGCCTGGACTGTATAATGAATCCCACGTTTCAAATTGAAGAGTGACTTTTTACAAACTTTTGAGTCAGACAGTTGCGTTCTGAGATAATCAATATTCGTGGAATAGTTTGTTTTCTATAATATATTAACCTTTTATCTACTATTTATATTTTACATGTGGGACACCATACAGTATAGAGGTAGTGTTGACTTAAAATGTCTATTAAATTATATATATTTCTTATTATCGCCATCTTTGGTCGTTTTCACCCCATTTTGTAATAGGACTGAAGTGAAGTGTAATTACATATTTCTATTGATCCCTATGTTATAAAGAGTGTTTTTTTAGAGGTATATAACTTTAAAATGAAATAAAACACATAAAAATCAAAAAAATTGGATAGATTATTTTACGCCATTAGTGTTTAAATATGATTTCGCTTATATGGGCGCCGTGGCTGACTCGAAAACAGCGAAATCTGGAAGTCCAATTTTTGGAGCAGCTGGAGAAATATCGCGACAAATGTTAGCTTCCAAGTTGTATATCGTCTCTGGTAGACTAACGACTTCACATATCCACACAGAAAATAATCCAAAGGTCATCACACAATCTTGGAGGCCAATTACCACAGGTCCATTATGCGAAATTATGCGCTCATCGAATGTTTCCTTCAATAAATTGATTGTGGGGCGCGCTGTGTGGCATGTTGCGCCATCTTGTTGAAACCACAAGTATTCCACAGGAACGAAAAAGTCAGTAATCGCGAATCTATAGCGCTCTCCATTAAGCCGGTATCATTTTTGAAGAAATAACAGCTTTTTAGGTACACACTGTACGACGTCTCTGCGGATGCGTATTATCAATTAGAGTATGCTTGATATGAAAACGATCCATGGTTATTCGAATTATATGCTCGGATGGACGATTATTTCGACCGTAAAATAGACGAAGCGCACGGTAAGTTTCGCGAACTGAATCACGATTTTCGAAATAAATTTGCAGGCGTTGTTTTGGCGTAAGTCTATTCATGGTGTAATAGCAAACCAAACTGAGCTCAAATCAGCTGTCAGCTGTCAAATTCGCTGTCGCTGAAAAATGTGTTGCCAATTCGAAAAACAAACCTTTTAAAAAACACATTTACATGGGCTGTTAGGAATGCTCAACTAATTTTGTGAATGGTTTTTGAATGTCTTCCTTAAAAAGTCATATCTTGATTGGTAGTTGCATCTTATTATTAGAAGAAATTAATCAACATTTTATTTTAAGTGTTCTATAATATAACTGATTAGACGAAAATACATTTTATATTATTTATAAATTATTAGAATATTCTTTTAACCGTATTAATCTTTACCAATAAAATAGACATTATTTTTTAATTACAACGCCACTTAGGTGGTTTGGTCGTATTGAACCGATGAATGGTAAGAAAGATGTATGACACAAGTGCAGATGACACCAGAAATGGAGGATGTCAGCGGGAGACTTAGCACGACTAAGTAAATCAGATACTGGTACATGGTCCTGTTAGAAGCCTTAATAATCGACGACCTTGTATAAGAAAATGTATGAATGTAGATAAGGCGAGAATAGTGTATCAGGACAGAAGAGTGTGTCGCTTTATCGTTTCTGCCTACTCCCGCAGAGAAACGGCGTGATGATTAATATTACGCATAAATTTTGTGCGTAAAAAAACTGTGATCCCACTTGACCTCCTATGCGTCTGTCTCATTCAAGTGTGCTCATCTGAAATGCAACTCGGTTGTGTAATTCATGCTAATACACTATTGAAAAATTGCATTGTAATTCTCTGCGATTCGTTAACAATAAAGAAGTATCCAATAAAAAATATAAATTGAATCTATCTTCTCAACGATTATAATTATACGTTTAAACTACAAATAATATTTGATAGACGAAAAGTAAACAAATTAATGTTTTTTTTTTTAATAATTTTTGTATCAACTGTTCCGAACTCCTGAAATCAATCTGTCTGCGCGTAGGTACCTGCTATAAATACGCAGCATACATTGTTTTATTATTCCCGGTCGACTACTATCACACACAGTGGCGTGCGGTAGGCACAAATTTAGGTTATGCTGTTAACGACGATGATAGCTAAGTAAACAATAAATAGGTATACTAGGAATCAAAAAAAAGATTTTTTAAATTTTTTTAGAATAATTCTATGAATTTAAATTTAGAATATATTTTTATTAAAATATTTTCCACGATTTCTCCTTCGGACAACGGATTTAAAATGTTTCATTAACAGTGCTCAAAGACATTTATTTAAATAACTAGCTTTACAAATTAGCATAGCCGAAACTCGTAACAAAAATAATTGTATTTTGACATTTAATTAAATATTGGTAATATTGTATCTCAATAATATTCTGAAAAATGCATATTCTCTCGCTTGACAGATAATAAATTGTAACCTATAAATTGTATTTATGCAGATACCGAAATATGGAATCACAGGTTGGAATACACTAAGAACACGAAACGTTTAGTTTGTTATGTAAAGCAAATACGTTTAAATATCATTCTACGCAGTTTTCAGTAAGGATTATCCTTTTCGAAAACAGCAGACTTAGCACAAATTGTTTGAAAAAATGCATAAAATCCGCAGACGTTAAGATGCCGACATAGATTTAGTTTAGTACAATTATTATAAGGATTGTAAAAACAAGTTCGGTTCATTCAAGACCTAAGAGCTAGCATATCGCAAACCAGAATGCACGTGAAATTGTTACAATTGGTTTGCAAATAACTCACGATTATGAAAAAGTCATAGGCTGAGTAATGTCATGTACAAGGTTACGCTACTCTGAACAATAACGTCTAGAATTGTATTGGGTCTTTTCATAATATGAAGATTATTTAATTTATTTTTTATTTCACAGAATTTTGAGTAATGCACAGCGTTTTTGTTTGTATGCTGTGCACGCTCCTGATCACACATATTCGACCGTACCTCGTATCTACACAAAAATCTGTTAGTAATCTTTATTTTTGGGAATTTAAAGAAAATGAAACAAACTTTACTTTCATCAAATTAATATAATTATTATATATTTTTAACAATGTTGCATTTTATGCACCGACCGGTATAAACTATATGAAAAAAGTACTTACAATTAACCTTTTAAATGTCATGAGCGCGTTAACACGCCAAATTTTGTATACTACTCTAAGTTTAAAGTTTAAGATTAAAGTAATATTTTTTCATCGTTTTGGCATTTGTGGACGATAGGTCTCAGCTTTTGATAGATAAGTCAAAACCCTTAAAGCCTAGTCTATGCGGTGTCTTCCATTTCAAATAGAGTTGGCAGTTAAAAGGTTAAAGAGTCACCACCTGTTGATGCTTATGGATCATTATACGTAAAAATTTGCAATTTTGCAATTTTGTTTATTAAATATATGAAGACGTCATCCGAACAATGATGTACGGAACATTTTGGACTGTGTTGAGCATTGTTGTACGCCAAATTACGCACATGTTGGTGTACTCGATACTTCGAAATTTTACTACCTGATAGAATTACGGCGTGATGTAATGTTCGGAGATTGCATATACAAAAAAAATAAATTAAAATATTAAAAGGATGGAAGAAGAGAGGATTAGCCATTGCTGCAAAACTGGTGTGAGTAAAACAACGTTGTACGGCACATTTTATTTATTGAACTCTGTCAAACATCATTTTGAATTTAATTATTATATTGTTCTTATATTTTTTGTTTTTTAAAAATCTACCTAGCGGGTGAGTTTTTATTTTCACATTTTCACCGTACCGCATTGTTCTGCTGAAAAAATGTTTCGTATATACCTCAGTTCTCTTATTTTCATCTTAAATTACATTTTGATAAAAAGTATACTATTATGATTTATATTTATTTACACTGTATTAAAAACACATCGAATATTATTTTTTCCAATCATTAGATAAAATAAACAGTTTTTCTCGGTTCCTGTAAAATCACCAAAATGTTCCGTACATCGTAGTTCGGGTGACGTCCTCATATGTTCTAAAGATAGTTTTACCTTTTATAACACTTTACCACTTCTAGATTTATATTCTTGTCCCGAAAACCTTTTTTCATTCGTTCTTATTTTTTGTAATTATTTCCTGAACAGAAACTGCGATGTTAATGTTCAAAACGTGTCTGTACTCTATCGCCCGAAATACTACCGCCAACTATAGTTTTTTTTATGTGTAAATAGTTCCCGCCCTCCCTTAAAAATTTATGTTAATCATACGGTTTATTGCTGCCAAATACATGTATTACTTCCATCGTCATTTTCATTTTTAAAAGAGTATCTTGTTTCTTTTTTAAATTTTACCTATAGCTTTTCTATTTTTATTTACTTTCTTTTCTTGTGTTCATTCGGCGGTCAATTTGAGCCAAGTGTAATCAAGCGCTTATGAGGACAAGTCTCATCGCGAACAACACGATGTCTCTCGAGGAATCTACCCAAATTCTTATTTGAGGACACTGCGGCGAGAGCGCGGGCGTTCTGAGGTCATAATAGCCGAGAGGCAATGTGTTAGCCGAATAAGTGGTGGAGGAATTTATGTAAGGGTTGGAATATTTATGTTTTTCTATTTTAAATAATACATCAATATTTCAGCGACATCAGATTTCTTGTTGTTTGGTTAATTATCTTATTATGTTTTATGAAAGTGTAGTAATTTTTCTTTTTCTTTTACATTTATATTACTGATTATCGATTATAATTGAGGAATGAAATGTTTCTTATAAAAGCTATAAAATTGGATGATGGCATTTTTTTATTCAGAAGGAAAGTGACATTATAAACCATAAAAATTGTATTTTAGACATAGGGACTTTCTAGTTTAATCAAAATGTTTTTGGTAAAATTATGTGTCAAATGCTACGTATATATATATATATATATATATATATGTGTCAAATGCTACGTATATATATATATATATATATATATATATATATATATACGTAGCATTTGACACATAATTATATAGCACATAATAATAGCGATAAAAACAGTATATATATATATATATATATATATATATATATATACTGTTTTTATCGCTCTTAAAATAAACATAAATATTTGCAAATAAGGTGTGCTACACTGCTGTGAAAAGTTTTCGCGGTAATGGTCGAGTATCGAAACGATATTTATTACTCGAAAACTAACCGATATCGTCTAGTGCTAAAAATTATGCACGAAAATTAAGCTTTCTTCTCTCAAGTACTTACTGTATTCCTGAATCGTTGATTATTTAAATATCATCTTAATACGATGTAGTCAGTTATTTTTATTATTAAGGCGAACACATTCTTATTGTGAAGTTGTAATTATTCAGAACACACGGTCTGTTTGATTTTTTTGATTCGAACCTGGATCTCTTTCCAACCCGGGGAACGTGAATTGTTAATTTTGTCGTCTCCTTTCGGATTACTCAAAGGTGTTTGAGATTTCGTAGAAATAAAGCTTTCAAATAATGGAACTATACATGTATTAATTTGAAAAGTGTAACAAATAGTTTAGAAATTTGTCGTCAAAAGTACTGTGTGCTGTAGCATATTCGGTTAATGCACGTTCCCCGGATTGGAAAGACATACAGATTCGAATCCCGGTAGCGACAACAATATTTTTCGATAAAATTGATTTTATGTGTATATCTTTCTAATTAATACATTTAATTCGTATTTAAATTATTTTTATAGATAAAAGATTTTTGAAGTGAACCACGGTACAGTAAATTCAAAAGGTCACAGTCACACGGATATGAAACAAAAATGGATAATCAAAAATACGTCTTAAACAGAGAGATTGTTTTGTTTAACATTTTATTGTAAAATTGTCCAATATTTCAAACCTGTGTCCGTGCGTCAATTAATTATTTATTAGGTGGGTAGGTGAAGCCTTTATTCTGCCTATTACAATAGTTTTTTTTTTTGTTTTCAAGTTGTATATAAATTATTTATTATTTTGACATTATTAACTTTTTTTTAAACTAACAACACAAATTGTTGTCGTGAGCTGGCTCATCTCATGTCCGTAATGTTGATTGTCTGAGCGACCTCCGGTTCGCAAGTTGCCGACCACTAGACCGTGTCGAAGCGAAATTGCGATGGTCTCACGAAAGTGGAATTTATGATATTTGTTATGGTGGACCATAAAATATGAACGACATCATCTCAACGGTATGAACAGCAATGAAGGGGTGAGTCCGAAAATGATGAGGTTGTTTAGTAAGGGTGAATTACGGACCAAGTACTATGATCAATCTAGATGTATATTAATTTTTTTTAAATTTAATAAACTGACACAAAACTCATCCAGTCAAAAATGGAAACTTTTCCATGCATTGCATAAGATACTTTTTGTTTAAATGGAGATTTGTACAAATATAAATTACTGTATTTTATTACATTTCTGAATGTTTATGTTTAATACTCACGTTCCGGAACGGGGCACAACATAACCCCAAAAATATATATTTTTAATAACTATTTATTAAATATTAATGATATTGAGCTGGTATTCATTGTAATCTTCATAAATGTCCCAAAGAATGCAACGCGCATAAAATATAAAACAATAATGTATAGTAAGAAAGTAAAAAGTAGAAAAAATTATGTTTTTCCATTGACAATTGGGACCATTTTATAAGTTTATTCCCCTTATTAGGTAACGGCAGACATGACACACGTATTTGGATGAGTTGCGTCTTAGATCTCTTCGTTGACTTACGATGTGCACGTGCGCGGTGTATTCGCGGACGTGACACGTACGGCTGCGTCATTCTGCTCGTGTAGCTTCCGACGGCCGGACGCTTATGAGTTATGACACTTCAAAATACCACGGTTTCTAGTAGTCTAATTCAGTAGTATCTTATTCGCATTGTATAAGAAATTAAATTTAAAATGTGATAGAATATGCTCAAACTATTATACTTCATCAAAACGCATATTTGAATGGGGTCACTTTGTACCCCGCTCCGGCCCGAGATCCTATCTTCGATCTTCCGGTACCCAAAGGTTAAAATGAATACTTACAAAAGATTAATATTTTAGAATAATTTATGTTTTATTAATTTAATGAAAATAGATTATTTATTATTTAGATGACGAATAGTTGCTATTTGCATAATAAATAGGATTAATTAAAAGTCTCTTATGTAATTTGGTCATACTGAAAGAATGATTGAGGAGAGCATGATAAGAAAGTATCCAAAACAAATGTTTATGTACTTTGAAAATTAGCAATATTAACTTTGTGGTTAAAATTCATATTTTTTTATTTATTATCTTTGTTTTATTAACCACTAAATTGAGTTTAAATACATCTACCGGTTTCGATGTCATAACATGTTATGACATCCTGAAGAAGAAAATGGTATTTTTCAAAACCGGTAGATGTATTTAAACTCAATTCAGTGGTTAATATAACAAAGATAATAAATAAAAAATATAAATGTTTATATCACCAGAAATAAAGATGCCCGCGAAAGTTTTGATATTTAAGGTATACGGTCAATGCTATGTACAAGATTTTACGTAGTCTTGGGATTAGTATCATTTGATTTTTTTTTAAATATTATAATAAAGTTATACGTAGTTACGTGGTACGCATCCAAAGTCCGAAATGATATTTTGATTCTGAATTATTGTAGGTATTGTTTTTTCTACATAAAAAAATATAACTTGAACATCAGTCCATTAGACTAGGTTAATGCACTACCTAGTTTTATATCATATATAATACGATTATTTTAAATTGTTAACTTTGTTTTATTAACCACTGAATAAATTAAAATACCGGTTTTCGAAAAATATCATTTTCTTCTTCAGGATGTCGTTAACTAATCAAAAACATGTTATATTGTTTCTTTTACAGAAATTAAAATTAAAGTCTATTTTGCATGTAAACGGTGTTGGTCATAAATTAAATAATTTGGAATCGTTACAGATAAATAAAGCGTGTAAAACTAATCTAAAAATTATATCCACCCAACTAAATTTAACCACAAGTCCCATTCTAAAATTTTTTCCTAAAAATTATTCTAGTAATTTTGTATCATCAAAGTAACAATTTAATTTAGGTACTAAATTTATTTTTTAAATAATTATTTTTTTTAAAAAATAAATTCTGTTAAATAAACAACAACATATGTTTTTGATTAGTTGATGACATCCTGAAGAAGAAAAATAGATTTTTCGAAACAGGTAGATGTATTTTATTTCATTAAGTGGTTAAAATAAAGTTAACAACTTAACAAAATGGATTTTAACCACAAAGTGGATTTTGCTAATTTTAAAAATGTATATAATAAATATTATACTTACGATGTTGCAATTAAAATAATTAAAAATAAAAATTTAAGCCGTAAGTACTGGTTTTACTAGCTTCTCTCGTGATTTTGATTGTTGTATAAATTTTATATTTCACTGAAAAACGCTGAAAAAATATGATTCTTCCAAGAAAGACAAAGCCGAAACAAATTAATTCATCACAAATGATTTATTCATTGTGCTGTATCAACACTTGGCCGTTCATTACATTTTTGGTTTCTGCTTTTGCAACGGTGACAATGTTCTTAAAGGGCTATGTCAATCCCGAAATTTCTGCCAGCGAAATCTTAGCCGAAATTCCTACTGGTAAATTCTCAATTGTAGATGATTATTGTATAGGGTGTTCAGCGGAAAATTTTCAAGTTTAAATTGTAAATGCTCGTAAATGCTTGTAAAAATTGTAAATGCATCAAGGTGAAGAAAGTAGAAGAGGTATTGTTCAACGCGCGTGATTTGCGGATTTTCCAGTGGCAATGAGTCACTGGTTGGGAGCGCACAGTTCAGACAAGAAGGGACAATGGTTAACCAAACTCCTCCGGGACCATCAACGTCAGCAGCGATGCCAGAATATGTGGCTCAAGTTCGACGTGAAATTATGCAAAATCCGCGTAAATCAATAAGGAAAATTACAACCTTTACTGGAATAAAAAAATCAACAGTGCACGTTATTTTAAAAAATAAACTACAGTTTCACCCATCCAAACTGAAAATCGTGCAGTTTTTCAACTAAAATTACTATATTTACGTGAAACCTTAACGAGAACGATGCTGGAACGTTTTGGAACAACTCGAACACTTGGAGACATATTGTTTACTGACGAAGCACATTTTCATATCGATGGCTATGTTAATAAACAGAACATGACCCGACAACCCAAGGGAACACCATTAAAAACGTTTGCAATTGTCCAAAAACGACAGTGTGGTGTGCAATTTCTGCCCGACGGATAATTGGCCCTTATTTTTTAACCAATGAGACAGTCACAGCTGACGTGTATTGCCGAATGATCGACGAGTTTTTGTTACCGCAACTGCAGCTGTTTCCTGGGTTCAATAACAGAGCACAATATCAGCAAGACGGGCTATTTTTCACACAGCTAAGCTTTCAATGGAGAAGCTGAGGAGTACTTTTTCCAATAAATTAAGCAGCAAGTACGGAGACATACTCTGGGCATCTCGGTCACCGGACCTTACAGCGTGCGACTTTTTTTTGTAGGGATACTTTAAGCCGAGAGTTTACAACAACAATCCTCGGAAAATTCAGGCCCTACAAGAAAATATCAAATAATATTGAACCAACGCTTTGCCTTCGTGTGTTCTTAAATTTAAGAGTCCGATTGCAAGAGTCTCTTGAAAGAAATAGATGTTGTTTATAAAACGTTAAATTAGCATTGTTTAACTCCATTTTGTATAAATAAAATATGAAAATAACATTGCAGTTTTTTTATTTTATTTAATATTAAACTTGAAAACTTTCCGCTGAACAAATTTTATTTATCATGGTAGATTCCCCAAAATAGTGTTTTTTGAGTGATTAAGAATATACCTAAAAACGTAAATGTCAAATATTATTTTTGCGACGAATTTTACGTAATCCATATATTTTATTTACTTATGAATCTCAGGTATATCCACAGACCAGTACATCTATAGACATGATATAAAGTGTACATATTGGAGAGGAGTTTGGAACATTAGTTGCGGGACGAGGAGTATTCTACACATATTTTTTTGTGGAAACATAAATATAGTTTACGACACATTTATGCAACAGTGAAATTTTTACTCTTCGCAAATTAAATCTTTATGTAAACAAGACATATTTTTTACATAAATACATAGCATATTGTCAGCGTTTAAATATTCGTTCCAATCGAGACATATATTTAAGAAAAGTCGCCGAGCTATTTGATTGCGTAAGCGGTACCAAAGTGATCATATGTGTGGTACCAAAATGAAAATATTGAAACAAGGAATTTGCTTTATTTTTTTCAGTTCATTGTTTTTCTTCGACACTTATTTATGCAGTATTTGATCATTTCGTCGATCCAGCAGGTTTCAGGCGATCTGTCAGAAACCTTGATTTCTGCATAACGGTATGTATGAAAAAATATTTTATCCGAAACTCTGAAAATTTTTCTTGAAAATTTATCGTTGCCAGTTACTCCCTACCTTCACCTGCTCTCGTGCGGGGAAAGTTTTCCCGAGTTTTTATCCAATATTTTTTAATGAGTTTTTATGTTTAAGTTTTTTATCCAATTTTCATGGGTGGAAAACGCAAAAAGTAATTTTCTTTTTGAATTAATATGTCTTCAGTTAGTTAGCATCGCAGACGTAAATAATTTACGCATATTATTTCAAAATCTTTTGATGTTACGTTTGTGCGATGGAACCGACGTGGATAATAGTTTTACAAAAATATCAAATATGTATCGTAAAATTTTAATGTCGTACAAATATTATTTGCGGGTAGCGAATAATCGTTTTCATTCTTATTGCTGACAAATTAATAATTATATTGCAGAAGTTTTTTTTATATAATAACTAGCCTGCTCGCGCTAGCAACCTCACAGTTGCAAAGGTACCCTGCAGAGACGCAGTACTCTGTTGTCAATCTCACCCACCAAAAAAAGAAAAGAAACACTTTTATATATCCCAGAATTGGAAGAAACAGCGCCGACGTACATAGCCAACAACCCAAGATGTGGTGAAGAAATTGTGCGGGAGCTACACAGACTCACCCCGTGCATCTAAAAAAATACCACTTTTTTCGGTATTCCAGAATTGGAAAAAACAAAGCCGACGTACACAACCAACAACCCAAGAGGTGGTTAGGTTACTCACCACTTAAAAAAAAAACTACCATTTTTCTCAGTGTCCTAAAACTGTAAAAAACAGAGCCGACGTACACAACCAACAACCTATCTTTCCAGGATAAAAAAAAAAAATTATTAATACTCATTGATAAAACCATAAAAAGTAATTTAACAGGAAAAGAAAAAGAAAAATAAAAGCGAAGAATAATAATGCATCAATCGTCGTGCTTGTATGAGAAGATGTATGAATGTGGATGAGGCGAGATTTATGTGTCAGGACAGAAGAGTGTGGCGCTCTATCCTCTCTGCCTGTCGTCTTGGGGAAACGGCGTGATGGTAGGTAAGTAAGTTACAGGTTTATCTATCACTACAACTGTTCAATTTAAATATTGAATGACATAGACGCGTAAAATTACAAACTCCTTCGGCCGCCCGGTAGTAAGGCAGACATGTATTTAATTCACGTGTACAACTACCCAGGCGGCCATTTTTAAAATACGTTTCAAATGTCACTGCCATCTATACTTTTCTTTTCGTATTTCTGAAGTCGCCATCTTGAATAATGTATCAAAATAATATACATTTCGACATCTTACTATAATCTATTGTCGTAATTCAAAAGTAATCAACAATGGCCACAACAAAAGCAAACGAATTTGAGACGACGCTTTTTGAATATCTACTTTTTTATTCTTAAATTTTTTTGAAAATCTATTATTTCCATTCTCTGCTATATATAGTAAAAAAATTTACGTCAAAGAATTCATTTTCCATCACATTATTGAAATAATAATGAATTCAATGACGCATTTAAAAAATCATCATTGTGTCTTTCTAGACCTAACCTATAAAAATGTATGTAAAACCTAACCTAACCTAAGTGTAATGTATGTATTTCACTATAATTAATCAAATTCCGGAGTGAAATCATCAATTTTATCTTGTGCGGTAAAATATAAAATATCTATGGCTATTGTAAGCTGTGAAATTTGAATGTCGATACCTTACATAAAAAAACGCGCGAAAATCTTCAACATATGTTTTTACAAAAATAAGTGCGCCAAAATTATGGCACTGCAGTAATGACAGGTAAAACAGCTGATCATTCGCAGTTTTCAGGCGGCCATTTTTTAATTCTACAAATCAGATCAATCAGCCAATTAGAGGCTTCGGTTATCGCTTGAAAATTTAAAGGGTTGCGTTTGATTAATACGTCTGCAAAAAATTAAGCTTTTTCTACATTCATTCGTATGTAGGTAGGTACGTCGATTTTTCAAAAAAAATCTACGCGTTTCTTACATTTTAAAGGTGAATTTTATACGATAGGAGTTTACAAATACGAAAATAAATTACACATACAGTGATGTATGCACAGATGCAATAAAATTATATTTTGGTCGCAGAGAAACTCGCAGAGAAAAGCTCAAAAACACGAAATTTCACTAAATCAGGCTTCACAAAGAAATTAGAAGAAGAAAAATTAAAAAAAAAAGTGTTTAACTATACTGTCTTTCGGTGGCAATCGCCAAAAAAAATTTTAAAGATTTTTTGCTCTCAAATTCGCAGAGTTGTAAGCGAGAAAAGGAAAAGTTAGGCTAATTAAAAAGTATAATTTTTCAAGTTGTAACAAATAGAAGAGAAGAAGAAGAATGAAAAGAAAAGGTTGTAAAGACACAGTCAACCTCCAGACTCAGCAATTATACGGATAGAACGCATAAGCGCTGAGTAATTAACAATATGTATGTGACAAAATCGGTTACATACAAACATATAATCTTCGCTAAATAGGCCCTGTTTATTTTTTTTATATTATAATATGTAATTGTTATTAGGATGTCCCTTAACTGGGGGTAAAATTTTTTTTACAAAAACTTCTACGCCTTCCTAATATGTTCTAAATAATGACGCTTATAGTTATAAAATATTATCGTTCTTAAATAATATTAACTCGTGCCGACTTTACCGTAAAGTATGAGGTGTAACCAAACTTAATATGAAATGATTCCATGTTTTATGAAATCATTCAATATAAAAATTAAAAATGTATTATTCAAATATCTGAACTGATATCTAAGTATAATAATATTTATTACAACATCTAATCTGACATCTAAAGATATAAAAACTATTGTGGATTTTTTCAACATTACGTTTCTTTTTTGCAGTCAGGATATAATTTCCTATATTTTTGCACACAACGTAATAGAAACTGCTCTTTTTCTTTTTCCACAATTATTAACCCATGAAAGTGTCATACGATACGAAGTTTTTCTTCTTTGGAATTTTTCATGTTCAAACCAGTTAAAAATTTGCCATCCCAGTGAATAGTGACAATTTCTTGTATATCATTGTTAAAATCAGTTCTGTACGTTATTTTCTTTTCTCTGTTCGAATTGGTTGGATAGAGGATTAATTTATTCGAAATTCATCATTATTATGTCCGAGTGCTTCTACTGTAGTCTTTTGGTAAACAGTCTTGTATGCTAACCGGTATCTACTTAAAGCTGCTATTAGTTTTGATATTATTAAATATTTCCTTCCCCGTTCTCTTTGAATTTGTATATTTTCAAGCAATGAAAAAAAAACTCTTCCCGACTAACACTACTTTCATCTGAACTGGAAGATGTAATATATCATATCGAGTTTTTGAGGAAATGAAAAGTGAGTATGACGCTAAAAAGGTTAATGCTGTTAAGATATATTTAATTAGTCCTTTCTTATCTTCTGTTGCCTTTTATCTCACCCTGTCCTTCTTTTCAGTCAGTTTTTGTACCTACACCTTCTAAGTAACCAGGTCGTCCAGGCTCTCTCTACCGTTGTGAGAATATTCTATGGTCTTCTATTTTAATTCATTGAACTGCATAGGCATGTGAAATATCAAACAAATTATCTCAATTATTTTTAAAATCGTCTTCGCGTAGCTTAAAAACGGCTTGAGTTTTCTTTGCATTTTTTTTTGTAAATTCCTCCAAATATGCTACATGTCCCCGAATTTTTTTTCTTACAATTAGAAACATATTTAGTGTATTTTTGCCTTTTCTCAAAATATGATAAGCTCACTGATTACAAAATTCGCGCTTTCAATGACTATTCAAAAAATATAACTGCAGAAACTTGCCGATTTGATAATAGTTTTTCCTCCGTTATTTGGTGGCTCACGTCTCTCACTAAAAAATATACTTTTTCTAGTAGTGCATAATTCTACTGGCTTATTAAATTAATAAAACAGAAACATCTTACACGAATAAAAACTGATAATAAAATAACAACTACCTCGCGGGCTCGGAGCCACTCCAACATAACGTTAACACAGGTTTTAATATTCCAAACGTCGAAAACTTTATTGTACCAGTATTTTAGGATAAAAGGAACAACATTAGACATAGGTGCTTAAAAATGTTAACATCGAAAAATAAGGGACACCCTAATATGTACGTACCAACATAATTAATTATAACTCATTAGAAGTTACTAGTCAAACATATACGAACTAAACATTCCAACACGCAACAGTTGTATTTCTGTTTCGGATCTAAATGATAACTTCGTGTATACAACCACATCTTGAAGTTGACAAGGGTACATTTTCAAAACCAAAATGCTTCCTTGACATTTCATTTAGTCTTGATGTAAAATATTTGTGTACCACCAAGAGTACTAATCGGAAAATTTGATATGATTAATTTAAATAATTATATTTATGTTTTATATTTCAACGCCATGCAGTGAATAGTACTCCCGAATCACCTTATGGGTTTTGAATATAAATGTAATATAAAGTAACTAAGTACAATAAAATGAGTCATGTTTATTAATTTTTTTGTAGGCAGGAATATTGCAGCTATGATTGTCCTACATTGTCGTGGAAAGCGAGATGAAATTGATCGACTGCCAATCTAATAATTAATGAGATAACGAATGAAGCAACCAATTGGGGCCAGAGAACTCGGTTAAAAAAAAAATGCTTTCAAATAATAAAACTCAACCAGATTTATTTTTAAATTTCTGTAAGTACAGTACAGTACAAGGGAATATGGAATATTCCTTCCTTCCTGACGTCGCAGTCAAATTGAAAGGCATTATGAAACCTCCAGACCTGAATCATTTTAAATGGCATGATTACGGGGCACGAACAATTTCGAAGTAAACTGAGTTTAGACTTGTGGATGCCCCGTGGTGTGTACATGTGGGAGAGTGGAACAGACTCCTGACCATATTCTGTGGAATTGTGAGATACCTAGAGATGCACGTGAACGTATGATTGGTGGCCCGCCCAGGAATTCAGACCTAATAGTAATGGGATGAATGATTCTATATAAGGAATTTATTCGGGTATGGGTGACTCGTTGGAGCTTCTTAGGTAAGTAGTCAGGCCGCCCTGTGTGGGTGGGACTCCACCTACATACTTATCTCTCACTCTCCGTGCTTTGTGTTTTTGTTCAACTCCGTTAGACTGTCCATTTAAGTGTGACTCAATCATTTTGTGTCATTGTCCCTCTTTTGGGAGTGTTTATGACCAATTAATCCCAAAGTGTCTGCCTTGAACTGCACCTTAATTTTCCATCTACATGTAATACTATATTTTTTATGAATATATGTAATATGATTTTTTATGAATAAATACAGTACTTAAAGGACGCTGGAGGGTTAAAAAAAAAATTGCTAATAACCATTTTCAATTACTTCTGCTTTTTCGTTTTGTAATTGTTAAAATGTAATCGAATTCGCGTATTTTGTATTAGCCTTGATGAGTGGGACCGACAAGGAAGCCCTAGCTTCTAAATCGGTTCCGGGAAAGAGTGCCCCCTCCTGCTGTTCTTTATTAGCAAAGTACAAGTACATAGTGTGCGAGTTGTCTCCTTAACTAGACCGAAGTCTTCATTAAAGGAGACAGGGACACTCGTTCCATCTAACAATACAAATATGAAACAATTGATTTCGGTTTAAACCTGAAATATCAAATAATTTAATTAACACAATTGAATAATCAAAAATATTATATTTTCGCCACTCCATAATTGAAACATAATACAAAGAACGGAGTTAAAAAGAAATCGAAAAGAAAAAACAAAAAATTAAAATAAAGAAATGATTTTCCTTTCATGTTATCATTTCCTGCTCAGTTTCCTTTCTGCTAACTCCCAATAACCAGTTTCTAAAATGGTATTCGAGTTTGTCCGTCGAGAATTGTATCGTAATATCAAATGTAGGTAGTAGAATGAGCGTAATAGATAGGATGAATAATTATTCGAATCTCTCTCCCTTTCTCAACCCCTATAATTAATAATACGGCACATCGGTAATTTTTTTATTGCGGTATTCATTCGCGTTGTTAAAAATTATCCGATGTACGTTTCGCAAACAAAAAATAAATCCAAATACGTTTATTTATCTGAAAGAGTTGTATTGATTTTGATGCTGCAGATTCGCGCTGCAATAGTAAACCAAACGTATAACTTATTCATAGTATTGTCTCTGTGCAGCCCCCATGTAATACGTGATACGCGCCCGTACGGACTGCAACGGAACCCCAGTATGTAGAATAGTTTCCACCCACAACTGGAATAAATTTAAGACGGGGACAAAATTAATAAATAATGTCATTCCTAGTTTATTATTGGCGCCGTGTGGGGGTTGATTCGCCACCAGCTACTTTGTATTTTTTCTGTTAAATCAAAATATTGAAAAACAACACGTTATATACTCTGTATATACTCGTAAATATATAATTGCATTGAATTATAACTAATGTTTATAGTCTGTTCCGTATTGGTATTTTTTTTTATAGCTGAACATATAATTTCTACATGTGTTCAATGACCTAAAACAAAATTATTATTGTTAAATGTAGTACTACTGTCATTTTTTTAGTTTTTTGTTTTTTGTCCTGACACTTAGCTCATTCCCCAGTATACATTATTCCTTCAGCTCGATTGGTTTGTTTTGGATTCGTCAAATTCGTCGAAGAAGAAATGTCCTCACGTGATCATTTCGTGTTGGCTCACTAGTACCGTATACATCTGTACCTCAGCTCAACTTGTTCGTTTTTTGTACTTGTGAACCTCGTCGAGAATCGGAGTGCAAGTGTCTTATATCGCTGTGATTTTGGTGTTTTGTGGACGGTGAAGATCATCAGAGTTTTACCGTGGCAGCTTTGTTCATTAAGATGAACCGAATAAGCCAGTGACGGCGTCGTCATTAGGTGAGTCGAACTATCATCTTTATCCCGTTAGTCATCCTGGTCCGCTATCGAAGGATTCCTTCATCCCTCATCATTCATTCCCTATTTTTAATGCCCTGTTCCATTTCTTACTCCTTCTAACTACCCATCTTCCTATTCCATCCGACTGTGATCGGCGACTTGCGTTAGTCACATAGTCTATATGTAGATAGTATAACGTACCTCCAGGATTAAAAGTTAACTATAATATATTCTTTCATGTGCCAATAAAAACAGCTCATTAAAATCCATCGACATTTATTGAAAATAATAGCGTTCGTTTATCACGGTAATTACAGACCGTATGAAGTAATTTATGTATGTAACTAGTAAGACCCTTCAAAATAATTCATTGCGTTTTAGACCGTGCACTGTATAATAATTGTTCCCGCCGATTAACGTTATTATTATTTTGGAAAGGATGTATATTCCGCTGCTACATAATTACATGTGTTTTATTGTGCAATTAGTAAAGTGACACGAGCTGCCCGCCTCTCCCCGCGGTGATCGTAAATTTATACGAGGGGGGCGTAATCGGAATAGTAAAATATCGCCACGTGATAACAGTGTGTGCAAGATGTACTTCTGCTCTTTTTCGGTGCACTACGTGAATTAACCCTTTTTTCGGTAGTTTGGTATTCATTTTTTTTTTTTTTTGTTTTGCGATTTATCAAGTAAATCATCAACTTATTAAAAATGTACCCGATTTATTTAGTCATCACTCGTAGTTTGTGACTGATGTGCAATAATTATCTCGTCATCACGAATGCCAATAAAATTATTTGGCGGTTTTTAGGGTAGACGGGGGTCAACTGTACCAGGTGGCAGTAGTACAAATGTAAATAACTCGTAAATTATACTACGTGCAAATATGACACGCCGTTAGGAGGCGAATTTTTTTATTTGTTTATTGAGATTTAAATATGTTAAGATATTAATGTATCTTTGCGTTGTTATTTTATTACGTTTAAATAGTGAATGTTTATACTAACACTTCAATTAACAAAAATTATATGAATTTTGTATTATGTTAAATGTAGTGGAACCTTTGAACTACAATATTAAAAAAGTGTAACTATTTTTCTTCGGCAAAATGGTTAAAGTGTGGCTACTTTGTGCCTAAATTCTACGATTTAATCAATTCACCTACTGGTACAACTGACCAAGGGGTCGGAGTCAGTTGTACCATTTCCTTCGATTTATATGTCTATAAGCTTATAATTTTATTCCTATTATAATTAGAGAACGGAGAATATAATAATTTTGTTGACAACGAAATTGCCTACTGTTGAAAATATTAGTTTCCTATATATTTCTTATAAAGTATGTTTTTAGAGGTTTTTTTTTATTGTTAGCACTTTTTTCAGCGACAGTCAATTTGACAGCTGATAGCAGATTTATGCTCAGTTTGGTTTGCCATTTCTCCGTGAATAAACTTACGCCAGAAAAAGGTTTCCAAATTGTGCAAATTTATTTCGAAAATCGTGGATCAGTTCGCGAAACTTACCGTGCGCTACGTCCATTTTACGGTCGACATAATCGTCCACCCGAGCAAGTAATTCAAATAACCATGGATCGTTTTCATATCACGCATACTCCAATTGATAATGCGCATCCGCGGAAACGTCATACAGGACGTACCGAAAAAGCTGTTGTTTCTTCAAAAATGATACCGGCTAGTACGTTACAGTTTTTCGTTAGTTTTCGTTTTTTGACTTTTTAGTTCCCCAATTGAATGGTATTAATGTGGAAGAGCTGTAGTTTCAACAAGACTGCGCAATATGCCACACAGCTCGTACCGCAATCAATTTATTAAAGGAATCATTCGATGAGCGCATAATTTCGCGTAATGGACCTGTGAATTGGCGAAAGATCGTGTAAAATAACACCTTTGGATTATTTTCCGTGGGTATTTGTGAAACCGCTAGTCTACGCCGATAAAGCAGATACTATAGACGACTTGTAAGCCAACATTCATCGCATTATTGCCGATATACGTCCCCAGCTGCTCCAAAAAGTGGTCAAAAATTTAACTTCCAGATTGCGCTTTATAAGCCGCGGCGCCCATATGCGCAAAATCATATTTAAACACAAATCATGGTATTGGCCATGATTTGTAGGCGTTATATTTCATTTTAAAGTTCTATACTTCTAAAAGAACACTCTTTAGCAACAGTACAAGAAGTTACAATTGACCGTTTCCGTTATTGAATATATAGCTGAATTCTGTGAACGTTGTAATTGATATAATTGTAATTCTATTATTTTTAAAATATGACTTTAATTATATATTTTGGAGAATATAGAATATAATACGTCAAATGTATATATACTGATATAAATACTCTCGTATATAAATGAATACCACACATATAAAATAGTATGTTGTTAAAAATACTATTATGCATACTTTTTTTTCTTAAGGAAAGTCCCTTGTCGCTGTTGCTCTTTAACTCGATCAAGCAACTGGCTTATAAATAAATGTTTTCCTCAGTCATCTTCTTCTTCCTATTTTTCCTTTTACCGCTATTTTACGAAAATGTTATGCCGAAGGCTGTGTTTGGAACCTACTACAAATTCAATAAATAATTTTATACACATATATTTATGTTTTTTGTCACTAATATCTTTTTATTTTATAAAATTCTTCATTTTAATATCAAAACTATATTATTGTAAACAAATACAAGATTTTGGAGGATACAACGCGTTTCGTCTGAGGAATATAAAATAGGGATGGTTTTTTAAAGTACCTATTTATAATTATAATATTTAAACAGTTCCACGTTTTACTCGCAAGACGTTGCTTAACTTGTCGCAGACTGCACTCCGTTCAGGTGCGGGGGTGTTGCGAGGCTCGGAGGCTCGCCTGGACGTCCGCCAGCCCAATAGCCAGGTGTAAAGCCTCGGGCACTAATTTTATTGTCGACCGTACAGACCGACCGCTCATTTAATTTGTAACACCTGCATTGTGCATTTTTCGATTTAATTTTTTTTTCTATGTTTTTCCTCGTCATTCTTCTTTATTCTACTTTTCTTTGTTCATTTAAGCCGGTGTGAACAGTATTATTGATAGAAAAATTAACAGCCAAGTTGGTATAAATGTAGCTTAAGAGCGTGCTTTAAAAATAATTCATATTTTCGCGTTTTTTACGAAAATGTGTTTTTTTTATTCATTTATATGAGATGTTATACACTAGATTTGACTTCTTTTAAAACTATTACTTAGATAGGACCTTTACACTAATGCCATAATTACGAAAATACATGCATTATCAGAAAGAACACGACCATTAAATTTATTTTCAGCGTGCCACCAAATTGCCTTAATATAGACATTTTTTTGCATATACGAAATATATTTTCTTATAATCTTTAAGCCAAGATTACGGAGACAAATCTGCATTGAGCCAAATTAGCGAAATGTAAAAAATTATAATGTTATAATAAACCATTAAATTTGCAGTGCATATGTTCAATTTTTGACGTTTTTAAAACACTTTGTGTTGTAAATAGTTTAAAAAAAAGTCTAATCTAATATAATAATATATAATAATGAAGAAATTGTTCAGATATAAATGAATAATAAAAACACATTGGTAAAAACGCGGAAATATTAATTATTTTTGAAAGGGAAGCCCTAACCAAATTTAATTAATGGTGATTACAACCATTCAAATCTGAATTTTCTTTAAACTAGCACTATTGATACTATCTAAGGTATTTATTATTCTTAAACGTTTCATATCTACGTACCCGTATTTATTAGTCGGTATATTAACAATATGTAAATTATATTTCACACACCATCCTAGTGTCGAATTTAAATGATATACTTTATTTAAACACTTAGTACGTACATAAGTTCGTCTTGCCACCGAAATCCAAAACACATAGATGATTTACTTTGACTTTGATCTCATAGCTTGCGGAATACCGGGTCAAATGACTTCTTGCGCCTTCGTCGCCGCCGCTTCGGGCCTTTTATATCTTACATCCTTTGTCTCGGTTAACAGAAACACAGAGGTAAGCGAAATAAAAACCATGTAATTTTAAAAATGTAAAATACTTGATTCATGTTATAAAAAATTGTAAAAGAATCAAAAAAATACATATAAAATCAATTTTATCGAAAAATATTGTTGTTGCGCCACCGGGATTTGAACCTGGATCTCTTTCCTAACCGAGGAACGTGCATTATCCAACTATGCTACGGTGACAATATTTTTAGCGATAAATTTTCGAACCTATGTTACCTTTTTGTAAATTTATCGCTAAAGATATTGTCGCTGTAGCATAGTTGGATACTGCACCTTCCCCGGTTAGGAAAGAGATCCAGGTTCGAATCCTGGCGGCGCAACAACAATATTTTTGATAAAATTGATTTTATATGTATTTTAAAAAAAAATTTATAACATGAATTAAATATTTTTCATTTTTTAAATTACGTGGTTTTTATTTCGGTTATCTCTCCAAAAAAGACACCAGCTCTTGTGGTTGGAGAAAGATGTATGTCTTTCTAATTAATATATTGAATTCATATTTAAAATATCACAGACCGTCTGTTCTGAATAATTACAACATCACAGTAAGAATGCGTTCTCCTAATAAAGAAATATCTTTTAACTTGATTCTATGTGGACTTTCTGGCTGTTTCAAATGTCACCCAGGTACTATGACCTCTTCAAGTATTGAATTTTAAAATTGTTGGCAGGTGTTTACCATACATATATTTTAAAATTAATGTTTCTGAAGAAAACACGCACCACCGCAACATATGATTCAGTGTAAACGCTTTGTACATTCTCATTAGGGGACCTTTATTCGGTCTACTTTCGCATACTGGGATTTTCGTTTGAATCTACCCTTGCTTTAGTTAGGTCGACGGTGACATTCGTCATAATTAAGTTGCCGTCGGGGAGCTAGAACACTTAAGGGGAAACTTTGTGGTAACATCCTTAAGGGTTGTGGCAAAGGTTGAGAGGTTATATTACAGTGGTCTTACACGTTTCAGTTTACTGAATATCATGGAAAAACTTTTCTTAATTCAGTGACATTAGCAATATACAGGGCGAATATTATGTTCCAGGCCGAATTTGTTCGGCCGCCTTTTTGGTTTGGCAGACGTTTGTCCATTTGTATTTGGAAGTCGCAGAGAATAGTTGATTACAATTTATTATTGAGCATTTGACGCATTGACAACGTGTTGAAGTCTTTAAAACATTTTATCTAAATAATAATGGCAATGCTGTAACCATTAATGGTGATCGCTATCGTCGCATGTTGGAAAATGTGTTGGTAGTCGAATCGGATTAATTGGGCCTGCAACACATGTTGTTTCTATAGGACGGTACCACATCACACACAGCCCGAGCTAATGTCAAAAAGTGGTGATAGCGACTGGCCTCCTTGATCACCTGATTAAACGGCTCCTGTCTATTTTCTGTGTGGGCACTTGAAAAGAAAGGTCTTCTCTTTTACACGCTTGGAAGCTTCTGTTTCCAGCTAGTGATCTTCAATTCATTTGTTGATGTACCTATTAAAGTATCGACTCTTTAGAATACCAAGGTACAAATACTAACATTTTGGGTTAATTTGAGTTCCAAATGCATTATTCTTTATTAAGGAAAACACATTCTTATTGTGAAGTTGTAATTATTCAGAACATAGGTCTGTGATATTTTAAATACTAAATTAATGTATTAATTATAAATATATACATATAAAATCAATTTTGTCGAAAAATATTGTTTTTGCGTCACCGGGATTCGAACCTGGATCTCTATTTCCAATCCGGGGAAGTGCACTACCTTTGTACTATAACGCCAGTATTTTTCTTGACAATTTTTCGAACCTATATGTTACATTTTTCAAATTAATACACCTGTCGTTCCATTATTTGAGATTCTGTAAAAATAATGTAGATGGCTTTCAAATAATGGAACGACGGGTGTATTAATTGTAATGTAATTTTATATGTATATATTTATAATTAATACATTAATTTAGTATTTAGAATTATTCTTTATTTCTTCCATACACACCAACTCTTTTTAACGGATATTAAAGGAAATAGCAAGAGCTGAAAGTTCCAATTGCGTCGGTTATTTATTTAAATTTATGGATCATTATTATTCATTTATAATATTTTTATTTATTTTTAATTTCTCTCATTTCACAGTGGTCATTGATAATACTGAAAATCAGTTAAGATCTTAAATCTGTTCTTATTTGCATATTCAAAATAAAATATACATGAGTATATGTTGAAATTCAATCAACATTTTTAGCTCATTATCTCAAAACTGAGTCAGTGTCAGATGGAACCTTGTTATTCTGAGGGGTATATATATATATATATATATATATATATATATATATATATGGTGATCTACGAAACATCTTAGGGTGCTTCTAGATTACGTGTTTTAACCATGTAGGTACTTCGTTTTAGAATTGTTTTTCCCTTTGTCTGTGTTATCCTTTGCGATTATATTTTAACTTCGAATACTCCACTGACCTGACTGATCTCTCACCGTCTCATATATTTTTCGGGGATTTTTTTTTTCAAATTATTATATTTCTTTCTCGAGGCGTTTGTGAGAGTCCATGACGGCGTATTATTGTGCGGTAGATTGTTATTTTATTTTGATGGACAAGAGCTTCATTTGAAAAATTTTTCAATGGCAAAATAACGACGATTTCCTCTTTGAATTCTAGACTTAATTTCAAACCAGTTTCAAAATAGTAATGACCGATTTACACCTACATTTATATTATTAAATATATTTTCTCACGAAAATATATTTTGTCATGAATTTATTTATATGCCGACTCATCGTGCATTATTACATGCTTGTTTTATGTTTAAATTTATGTTATTATTGATTTCCTTAATTTATATGCGGTCTTTAATCGCATTAAAATATATATTTTTTTAAAATATTATTAACATTTTAATTAACCAAGATTATTCCGAGTCCCGAATGTATATATTGTATATTTGTTACGACAAATGATAAAGTATTTCTAAGTGATTCATTAATTTTTTTTTGATTATCACGAAATACGTTCTTAAAAATCGTAAATTCGCAAATAATAATCATTTATTTGTTAGTTTCCAGAATGTGATTTCATTTACAAATTATATCCTTCTGACGTTATATTAAATAGATTCTCAAACAGAATTTACGGACTTTTTAGACAGATTTTATATAGATTATTATTATATTAGATTTATATATTAGGCATAATATAAATCTAATATAATAATCCAGCTACAGGTATTATTAGCATAGCTAATAAAAAGCGTGGATTCTAACGTATAATAAATATTACGTAATAGTTCTAAATAACACGGATTTACTGAACGTGTATGAAAGCATTATTTTAGCTAATAATAACAAACGATCGTGTGTATTTGTGTTTATATTACGGCTGTGTTGTTTAAGATAAAATACCCAAGAATTTTCTTATTTGATTCATGTAAGTATATAAAGTAATTACAAGAATGATGAATATCATTTATAATTTAAGAGTTGTAAAATTACTTTCACTGGTTGTAATATTTTAGTAAAAAATATTTTCATTTATATTTTTAGATTCGTGAAATGGAAATCCACTCGCATCGGGTGTAGAAAATTTACTAACCATGTGATATTATTGTTTATACTATATATTTGTCATAGTAACCGAATGTTACTTCCTTTTTATTTTCATTATACTTTCCTACTCTACTTTGTGCAAAAATAATAATTAACGCTCGTAAAAATACAATGCTTCACGGTGCCATTCTTAGATAGGGGGGGTGTATATTGTGGCATTTAAGGGATGAAAATCTCAAAAAAAAAAATATTTCGGTGACATTTATACCTAATTCAAATCATGGTATTTTTACACACTGTATAACATTATTTTTCATTCATTTTTCTCAATTTTTAAAAATAATAAGACGAACGTAAAGTACACGGGAGACCGGAACATGTTTTCTTTTTTTTTGTTTAGCGAATGAATCAATTGAATGATTGAATTATTGTCTAAATAAATAATCAACGAAATAATATTTTAAATTGGCACCGAAAGTAATTAACGAGCACCAAATAATGAACGCTTTTTATGTGTTTAATTGACCAATAAAAATGTCACTTATTAAACATACTTTTTCAAGATTTTTTGAACTAACCTATCTTATTTTATGAAGAAATTCTATTTATTCTACTTCACATAGATGAGATACTTCACTTTGTACAGGATGAAATATAATACTATCGGCCGTGAAGATCAGTCGTAACCGGCTGATAATGAAACGTTGTTTTCTTCTAGTATAGAATATGAACCATTTCTCGTGGATGGTTGCATTTTTGAAGAAAGTTCTGTGTAATCTACTCACGATTGTTTTATAATGAATATTCAAAAGTAAAAAGGCCGTAGAGAGCTCTGAGTTTGTTTTTGAGTGGGAAAGTTACACCGGGAACGGCGAACGCTTGGGAGCCCAACTACCGAAGCGCCGCGGTATGCCGAAGCACACTTCAGGAAAAGCCGGTTATGTTATTCGGAATACAGATTGCTGTATCTGTCGTCTTCAAAGGGGATAGTATTTCATACGTTTCGTATTTCACCCGTTAATATATTGTACGTATTTGCATTCCCAATATAGGCTCTAGTGTTTTTCTTGATTTTAAAGATTTTTTTTGACGCCTCGTTGAACCCAAAGCTATTTCGATGTGAAAATAGAAAATATTATCACAATATGTTTATTTTTCCATATTTTTATTATAAAAATAATTATCTCTTAACATGCCCTTGCCTTCTCCCAGATAACATTTGCCCTGCGGGTGACAAGGAATCCGCCCTTACAATGTTTCATTGTGACTGGTATAGCCCGCTATTCGACATTTTATTTGGAAAACATACAGTTAATTAATAAAAACAAAAATAATTATGAAATTGCTACTACAATTCCATTATTCAGAACAGACGGTCTGCGATCTTTTAAATACTAATTTAATATATTAATTATAAATATATACATATAAAATCAATTTTGTCGAAAAATATTGTTTTTGCGCTACCGGGATTATTATGTTACATGTTTTCACTGAAACTACACTATACGTTAAACAGTGAAGACAATTTGAGAAAGACTTATTAAATATATAAACAGCTTGTTAAGACCATAGTGAACATACAAAAAAATAAGTGAGAAAAAAATATACTAATAACATAAAAATATAAACAGAGGAGAGATAAAAGTTATAAAGAAGAAAATTTTCCAGGAGAAAGAGAGGGTGAGGGGAATGTAAATGTGATGAGGAATAAAATCTGTCTAATGAAAATAAAATGAAGGCCATTAAGGTTTATATATTGAATTCAGATTTAGTTGAGGTAACTGAAGTATTGAAAATGTTTAGTTTATTTAAGTGTGAGATGAAATAAAGAGGGTCTCGGTAGAAAAATGAGTTCCGTTTGGCATTGGCATTGCAATGTGGAAGGTTAAATGTGAGATTAGTTCTGGTTGACCCAGCTGGCACTCGAATGGATATGCGTCTGAGTAAATCAGGACAGTCTACTTTGGAATTGGTTATTTTGTGAAGGAAGATGACATCGGCCATGTCTCTTCGAGTTTGTAGTGATGGAACTTTGAAAATAATAGATGACTCAGCATTACTGGTCAAGGTTGGATAACTACGAAAGTTAAATATTTCAGGAAGTTATTCCGTGTTTTTTTCTATTCTATTGATGAATGTGGTATATTGTGGATTCCAGACTTGTGAGGCATTTTTGATGATACTTCGAACGTATGAGAAGTAGAGTCTTCATGGTGTATATGTTCACATAATCGAAGGATGAAACCTAACATTTTGGTTGCTCTGGTGCTAATATAGTTAATGTGCATGTTGAAGAGTAATTTAGAATCTAACATAAACCCATGATCTTTAGTTTCAGATTTCTAGCTTAAGAATTGATTATTAAGAGAGTAAAGGAAGTTAAACGGATTCTTGTTCCTGGTAAACTGTATCATGGAGCACTTTCTGGTGTTGATTTGTAGGTTATGCTGATTGCAATATGTATCGAGGTGGTTTAAATCGCATTGAAATTTATGACAATTTATTATTATTATGTCGATGTTATGAATTGGAGTTAAAATTTTCATATCATCTGCAAATAAAAGTGTGTGAATGTAGAAGAAACAGTTAGAGATGTCATTGATATAAATGTTAAAAAGATGATGCCTAATAACACTTTCAAAATATGCTGCACTGTAGTTAAAGGAGCTGTTCAGTGAATCTTGTGATGTGCTCCAAGAATGAGCTTAAGAATATAAGATTTAACGAATATCTTTCATGAAGATTTAAAATCTTATCTGTTTTATATAATATTATTATCACGATGTATTGTAGTGATTACTGTATGGGAGAGTTTCTTAAAACGGTTTATCTCATTATAAATTTATTTCGGTGCAGATTCGGAGTTGTTTTCGGCTACATTAATTTAAATTCGCCTGTCCCTTTGCTAGAAACAGTGTCCTAAATATGTGGTACGAAGCGCTGTGACACGACCACAAGTAATCACTACCCGTGACGCACGATCCCTTCGAAGGTTTCGCTGTGGCAATTCCGTACCAGTAGCGGCGAGGGGTTATTGTGAATCCATTACGCAGCACGTATACTCCTATTACGTTATTGTTTCTTATTGTACGCCTACTTTCTTTGTTTGGCATACAAATAATATCAAACGGTTGAGGGAAAATGACGCCATTCATTCTGACGGAATGTACCTCTAATGTATCGCCGGAACTTTGTTCGTTTCCTCGGCACGTTTCTCATTTTTTTTTTTTTTTGGTTATTAATTTACTTGATGGATTTCGCTTTTTTCAAGGTAGTCATTATTGATTCCGAGAAAATTGGAAGTCTTTTGTATTATATTCGTTTATAGACCGACAGATTGATCAAAATAAGCGAATTTATCATTAACACATTCGTGCCCAGTTGTTTTTTTTTATAAAAATATTGTGTGAAAGGGAATTATTTCAACGGAATTATCTAATTATGACCCATGAAACTTTGCGTGTAACCTTGATAATCAATTTACGCGAAATGAGTGGGTTAACAGTTTGGTAGTTATTTTTACTTGATAATTTTTCCATGAAACACTATTACCTATAAAACTTTTGTAAAATATTACATAACCAATAAATGTTTCCAACAATTATATCACATTTTGTGTACCGTACCAATGTATAATAATCCACAAATAAAATTAGCAAATTTAAAAATATTGTTTTTTTTTAAACATATTAAAGCAATAATATTAATGATTCATTTCTTCAATGTTAGTAAAATTACTTTATGACCTCATTTTGTATAAATAATTAGACAAAATACTTTGTTCAAACCACTATTTATTGATTATTCAACATGTTTCGATATCTGTGGTATTTTCTTCAGGAAGCAATATATACGGAAATTAACACACACTCTGCGGTGGTGGGTCAGATTTGACCCGGCTGTTTGTAAAAATATGAATTACGCTACAAATATTAGCTTAATGTTGTTTTCCTTCTATCTAATCTTTTATTAAATATTATCAAATAATTTAAGATACAAATAAATTTTATCGGACGAGATTCAAATAAGTTATTGATAAAAATGTGAAAAATCGCTCAAAAACTGACCTAAGATAGTCAGATTGAATCTCAGCGCTTACACCGAAACATATATTGTCAACATTTTGAGCGGGTAGACAAAGGATACCAGGTATGCGTCCATGTATTTGTTTTGACTTATTTTCATCTGGCGGCCCCTAGACAAGGCAGTAATATAATTATTTGAAGGGCGTTGCGCCTACCTATAAGTTTTATGACACTACCTGCTTGGGTTCCGACGAAAAGATCACGTGTTCAGTGTATTTCATGTTTGTATTTTGGCTGTGTAGAGCGCCTGTTGATGCGTGAGCATGTGTACATTATTCGTAATATTTTTTTATTTTTTAGCCGAAACATTACGCCACATCATGTCATGTCATTAAATCACATTTAAAATGAAATATCTATAAAAAATCTCCCACAAAACGATTGAAAAACCGAAATTTTGAGTAGGGTGTAAAATGACTCACCACCGCCGGACATATTTTGTTTTGACCCACCTGGCTGTAAGTGTTAAAAATACAAGCATAAATAAAAACAAAACTATAAAGTGGTGAATAAGTAAGAACTAATACGAAAACAAATTTAAAAGGTGACTATTTGCAAAGAGGATTAGGTTATTTATAATATTTTGCTATTAACACTTTTTCTTATTTCTAAAATTTATCTAACTGTAAACCCCTAGTATTTGTATATATAATTTCTAAAGCCTTGTTAATATAAAAAATTGTTTTTTTTTTCCCTTCTAGTTGTTGCTATTTAGGCATCTCAAGTGCTCATTAATATAATATCAAAATTTCTGCAAATTTTCCTTATTTAAAAATAATTGCAATCATTGCAAATTAATTTGTAGACCCTCGATTTTTTTTAAATATCCTCCTTATCCATATTATTTAATGTATATGTGTTACGGAGTTAGTGGTTTAAATAAAGAATTTTGCCTAATTATTGATATTAATGATTTAGTCTCAGAATTGAGTGATGAAGTGTTAAGGGAATTTTATTCTGCGCGAAATCGTCTTACTCTTTCTTTTCATACATATTTATGATTCACTTTCACTCGCAATCTGCGTGGTCTTCAAACACAATCTAAGTCATCTTGCAAGAAACGAAATTAACAAGTCTGTAAGCACAATGAAATATTCAGGTTTGTGACTGATGCTTTTTAATTTGCACTCATAGAGAATAATTCCCCATTCAGTATGATTTTGAAACATTTTCCAAACTTATGAAACATATTATGGATATTCTTATTCTTCTTAGCCTTGACACAATCTACTCGGCTACTACGAAAATAGTATTTTCAGAAAATATATTACGTATTTTATGCGTATATCTACACTTGTTGAATATGCTAATTAAATTACTCCAAGATTATAAATTTAAATTACTCCAATATTATGTACCTACTTATTGTATTTTATGTTTTAAAAAAATATTCGCACACTTGTATTTATTTTAAATTTAAAATGTTTATTTTTTTCAGGTATGTACCAGGTTAATCGATGAGCATTTACTTATCAGAAAGGTAGCTATACTTATTTTTCGTTATCATCGTGGTAATAATAGTAATAAAAAATTTATGACAAAAATGTTTGCACAATGCAGTTCCTATGAATTCCATGAATTCTAAAACAATAAAATTAACGTTATAATATATGTTATAATAGCATGTGAGATATAGTGAAATCTATACACAGCGCTTTCAATAATAATAATATTGGATAATTTGTATAGCGCCATTTTCGTAAAAACTTCCACCTCAAGGGCGCTTTACACATAAACTGTTAGTTCTACAATTATCTTTGTTTTTAAAATTAAAAATTGTTATTTTCACTTATGGAAATTACTTTTTGAAAAGGTGCGTTTTTAGTTTCTTCTTAAATAAAGTCTCTGACGCACTGTTTCTTATGACGGAGGGCAAAGAGTTCCACGCTTTCTCCCCTGCCACCGCAAATGCCCTTTCACTAAATTTAGACATCTGGCAACGGTCGATCGGTTCTACAAGCCTTCCTGCAGCTGAAGTAGAGACTGGCCTGAGAGTTTGACGTCTACCATTCAAATTGTCTGAGATACAAAGATCTCGAAGATGCAGAGGCATTATGTTGTGTGTCACCTTGTACATCAACCAGCACAATTTAAATTCAACTCTTTCAGGGTATCGAAGCCAATGTAGCTGATGTAAAAGGGATGTTATATGAGAGAATTTTGAAACGCCATATATTATCTGTGCAGTTGCATTTAGAATGGATTGTAATTTATTCAATAATGTTTGTTGACATTTGTGGATAAATTTGATTGTTTATTCTTCTTGTTGTTCTTCGAGACTAGACACGAGAACTTAAAAAAATTAATTTGTACCTACATGTATTATTTACAATTATTTCTTTGATTTGAAGACAATTTTTTTTTTAAATTAGATTTCAGTCTAGTCCCAGATATATTAAATGTCGTATTTATTTTAGCTCTGAAACTTTTTTAAAATGATTATACTTCATTTAGTTTACATTTTTATAAAATGGAACCAGGATTTCTTAGCTTTAAAAAAATAATATGCTTTTAGAATATGGATTTTAGAAATACGTGTAGATAATCTCAAACTTGATATTCAATGCCATTGTTCATTGTTCATTGTTGTACATTGTTCTGCCGTGCCATATCTTTGGAATTAACTATAGTTTAAGGTATCAGAAGTTCTCAAGTAATTATTATATATACTTACCTATTAAAATACATATTATTTAACTTTCATCTTAGCTATAAATATGTTCATATAACTCGGTCGTGATCATAGAACTGCGGCTATTGGCGGATGATGGCATGGATGATCTGTCGCCACCTATTTCAGTCCGTGGCATTTCTTGCGCATTCAAGTTTTAACCAGGTCGGTCCATCGTGTTGGCGGCGTTCCACGAGTTTTGGTTCCATCCACAGTCCCTTGGATCACCAATTCACAATGCTGTCTTCATGTCTGGTAACTTGACTAAAATATCTGACGTACCGGAAACGTATAGTCGAGGATAGACGCTGGTCGATGTTTAATTCCCCTACGATCAAGGCATCTCTTTCCGCCAGCACCATATTTCAGAGCATCATCTTCTTCATTCTCGTTGCCTTAGAATCCATTCTTCAGTACCATTGAGAAAGATCGGGAAAATAAGTATACTGACCAGTATATTATTTGTTTTCCTGGCTATGCTTCGGTCATGACAGATCTTTATGAGATTATTTCTGCCTCGCAACTCTCGCATTTGTTCTTGAAGATCCTAGTTGTGTGTGTAATTGTTAACAACTTCGCAATTACCGATTTGTATTAATTCAGATTTGTTTTTAAAGTTTCTAAATGACCATCATTTTTTGTCTCGTCATAATCTCGTTTATTGCGAAGCTCTTATCGTTACTAACTCTTTATAGGATGGAGATAAGCTTCTCAGCGTCGGCAGCACTATTTGCTGAAAGGGTAGTATCATTAAGTTTAATTAAATAACTTTAATTGTATTGTAAGAAAAATCTTATTAATTTCAATACAAATTAAATTAATCAATTAGAAAGATATACAAAAAAATCAATTTATCGAAATAAATATTTGGTTGCTACCGCGATTCGAACCTGGACCTCTTCCTTTCTGAGGAAACGTGTTACCATTCCACTACAACATCCAATTATGATTACGACAAATTTAAAACTTACATCTTGTTGAGGTATACCCTGGCGATCTATCCTCCACCGGCCAGATCAGCGGAGAAAACATAAAATGTGGGTATGGCACTCAGAACTCACCTTGCTGACGACTTTTCTCTTCATTTGTGGTAAATTTATAACAATTTGTATAATTTGGATGAACAAGAATCTACTCTACATTATTTAAAGTAGTTTCTATTAATTACGGCGGCTTATTACAAGGAACATAGCGATCATTACAAATGCAAATTAGAATAATCCTGAACAAATATAGTCCGCGCGGAATGTCCTAAGTTGAAGACGTAGAACCGCCATCACGGTAGGTTCACACTCCAGTGCAGACTGAAAAAATGGAATAATAATAATACACGACCTTGGGTTTGGGACGCGTTTCATCCACGTTTTAAACTCGTTACTTATAATTCCTGTCGCCACGTACCGATTTAAAATGAATTGGCTTATAGATCCGGGTCATCCGCTACCCTTATCGGTAGATCGTGGCTAGCGATCGGACACCCATCCACATTCCGTTTGCGACATCGTTCAACATTAGTTCTGGAGTTGTTCATCTCGCACCCAAGCGGAAAATAAAATATTTCTGCAGGAGATATGAATACAGTGCAAATTGGAATTTATCACAAGATTAGTAGAAAGTTGATGCACTAGTAATTGTGACTATTTTTCTTACCCAGTATCCATTATGGATATATTAATTTACAAGAGCCTAAATCAACTCGTTCTATGGCCGGCAACGCCATCCTGGCGGCCGAATAAAATCTACACTGGATTAACGTGGCCAACTTTTAGGATTGTCTCTATGCGAATGAATTTCTAAGCGGCGCGCGCGGGCCTAAGACGCTCGGTCACCGATCGCGACAACCTACCACGCATGTGCGAAAGTGTTGGCATTATTCAAAATTTTATTCTCCATCCGAGTTGATAAATGATTTAAATAATTTAACTATTTATGTTTACGTATTTGTAACGTATTTATCTGTATATTTTTATAATTTATACATTAATTATTCCATTTTTAAAAGCAATCAACGTGTTGAGTTGAATCTCAAATACATACTTTTGAAATAAATAAAAACAAAAATTACTTATTAATTGCGTGTAAACACGTATGTTTATATATATTTTTAATTAGGTTTTCTGATTTTGAACTATGTTCATTTTGATGTAAGATTCTCCTAGACAGATTATTAATATCATAATGATAATTAATTAAATTAAATAACTATCACTTTGTATGAAACTACAAGATTTACTAAATGTCAACCGGTTTCGCTTATTTGTTTATTATTTGTCAGGACTTATTTGAAACTGTTTCAAATACCTACCGATGAAGCTTGAGATAAACGAAACCGGTTGACGTATAATAAATTTCGTGGTTTCATACAAAGTGATTGTTATTTTATTTAATGTAATATGTCAAATCACAAAGTATTTGGTTTCTACGAAAAAATAATATTTTAATTATTTATTACCCTGCCAACGACTATATCTAAGATATCCTTAGATGCATGAAGATGTGCGTGTATTGAAATCGAAAATCTTATATTCGGTACAGATGAAGACCATTTAATAAACTCATTTCAAACTAGCAACAGTTCTGTGATTTAACATAGGTAGAGTTCCCGCGTGCCTTTAGCCCGAATAGAATTGTGCGCCGATGCCACTCCGATATGCAAATTAGACTATGACGTCACGCTAACTGTCAAAGGCTTTCGGAATAGCCGACGTGTGAACATCCGTACATCTTCTCTGACATTAACAACCACACAGATGTAATCAAATTAGTGAAACTATAGTAAGATAAATAGAGATTTGAAGTAGAAAGGGAAAATACAACTACATAATCTTTTACCACCAGTTATTTGCAGATAGTCTTATTATAAAGTTAGTGATCTCCGGCCGTGACAGTAGGGTCTCCACGCTCTTTCTTTGATGACGACCAGGAGACCTTGAAAACACCCTCTCAGTCTTATCTGTCATCTTGTTTAAAAATGACAACCGTTAAATATTGGGCCTAGAAAAAACTTTTACAGACATGAAATACCTGATTCTTACGTCCCGTGCCGGACGTATTATTTGCTATTATATTTGTAAGCACTAAGGATCTTTTTGTTTCTATGCATAAAAACAATCAATTTTATTTTTTAAACGAGATATTCACGCGCATTGCAAATGGACAAAATTTTTGTATTTTTTCTTAAAAATGGTCTAAAAGTAAAAGAACTCATTTTTTAAACGCTACCTTCGACTTTAATGCTTCCTAGAAAATACCTCATTGTTTTCCTTAATCCGGGAGTTTCGGGTCAACCCGCTTGCGACTTGGCATGTTACTTATCCCTTGTTTGTTCGTGATCAGTGGTGAGATTTTGACGTCGGATTGTGATGCAGACCATGAAGAGGTACGTCAGCAGCTGGAACCCGGATGCGCACCGGAGAACAAAGGATTCCGACATCGGTACCCCGCTATCAATTTTACAATTAATATTAAATACAAGGCTTATTCAAAAAGTAATTGTTTATTAAGTTTTCCCGCTCGCGCAGTATTCAATCTAAGGAAAATAATAGCAGAGTGCCTGGCTGAAAATCCATCAGTGTCTTGTGTAAATATTTGCTTTTTTCTTTGACTTGCACTAGATCATTTACCAACTCTTCTTTTATCAAACTAAGATTAATTTTTTGAAATTATTTATTACATTTTATTTTCTATTTTGTTTTTAGTACGTGAGAAAATTTAATCACGTCTCGTCAGAGCTTTTAAAAGCCTAGTGAGGATTAGTAAACTTATATATATATATATATATTTTAAGTTACTGTTTCCTTTACCAGAGATATATTTTTCAACAAATTAAATGAATCAATTAGAAAGACATACTGAAGAAATCTATCTATCGAAAAAATATTTTAGTTGCTACCGGGATTACATTTAATTTGTATTAAAATACTACAGAACTATGTTCTGAAAAAACTGCAACTTTACAATTATAACTACTTAAAAAAAAAAAAATATTTGATTGCCGCAGGAATACGAACCGGGAACTTTTCGGGAACCGGGAACTGCGATGCCAATTTAATATTAAATTACGTACTACTCAAAGATTTTTGGGATTCGAACAAGTGATATATTTACTGATAATGTTATCAGATCTTATTTCAATGAACCCTAAACCTCCAAAACTGTATTCCCTATTAACAATTCACAAAGTTAATATTCCAATAAGACAGGTAGTTTCATACTGTAATGCTCCAACTTTTAAATTATGTTCATTCATTACAAAAACTATAAATAGACTGCCCAAAATACACTATAAAATACTTTTTATAGTGTATTCAACCAAAATACACTATAAAATACTTTTTATAGTGTATTCAACCAAAATACACTATAAAAAAATCGTTGCAATTAGTAGATATGTTTAAGGATATGGATCTTCCCAACAATGTTAAACTTGTTTCTTTTGATATTGGTAATTTGTTTATTTACTAATGTAACTTTTAATGAAAATAAAATTTTAATTTCTGATTTACTAAATTCATCTAATTTACCTAATAATTTAGTAAAAGATATATGTCGTTTGTTAAACCTTTGTATGAGCCAAAATTATTTTCAATTTAATAATATAATGTACAATCAAACAGAGGGTCTTCCTATAGGAGCACCCACAACTCCACTAATAGCAGATATTTTTGTAGACAATTTGGAAAGGAATATTTTTGATTGTGATTCTCCTTTGTTAAAAAATGTTTTGTTGTGGAAAAGGTATGTGGATGATATATTATGTATTTGGTTAGGTTCACAACGTCAACTAACATTTTAAAATTTCGTTAATTCATTTAATAATAAAATATAATTTACATTAGAAATGGAAAATAATTCGACCTCAAATTTTCTGGATCTAACGTTGATTAAAAATAATAATAAAATTGAATTCAAAATTTTTAGAAAACCAACTTTTACAGATACTATCATACATAGTGAATTTAATCATCCATTATCACACAAGCATTCAGGGTTCCACTCCATGATCGTTCAGTCAATATTCCTATGTCAACATCCAATTTCAATATTGAATTGAATACAATTATAAAAATAGCAGTTAATACAATATATTACAAGTTTAATAGATACAATGGAATCCTGGTACTGACACTGATGTATGGAAGTGAGGCCTGGAGCTGGCAGAAAAGGAATGAAAGTAGACTGAATGCAGTGGAAATGAGATCACTTAGACGTATTTGTGGCAAATCTATTTATGACAGAGTAAAGAATGAAGAAATAAGGAAAGAATGTAAAGCTGATGTTAGTATAGTGAGTAAGATTAAGAAAGGATCACTAAGGTGGTTTGGTCATATGGAAAGGATGAATGAGGAGAGAATGGTAAGAAAGATATATGACGCAAGTGTTGATGGAACCAGTAATAGAGGACGTCCGCGGAGTACTTGGCACGACCAGGTAAACCAGATAATGGAGGATGGTTCTGTTAGAAGCCTCAACAATCGGCGAGCTTGTATGACAAAATGTATGAATGTGGATGAGGCGAGAATTGTGTGTCAGGACAGACACACAATTAGACTCTATCCTCTCTGCCTAACCCCACGGGGAAACGGCGTGATGGTAAGTAGGTAAGTTAATAGACACTGTTTTAAAATATAAATTAAAAGAATATAATAATCGTTTTTTATATAAATGACAAATAAAACATAATGATTATTGGCATAGATACATAAAAAACTTTTTGAATCAAATATCTAAACACCTACCACGAAACATTAGACCGGCATTTAATAAATTGAACAATTCTGGTATCTATAAACTTAGTTGCAAGGATTGTTCTGCATTTTATATTGGTAAAACGGTTAGAAATTTTAATATAAGAGTAAAGGAGTATTTGAAATGTTTAAACAATAGTGGATTTTCAGAATTTTCTAATCATATGATAAAAAATGGTGATCGTTTTGATAAAAAATTGGGATCGTTATTTTTCCACGTAAACGGTGTTGATCATAAATTAAATAATTTGGAATCGTTGGAGATAAATAAAACGTGTAAAACTAATCAAAAAATTATAAACAACCAATTAAATTTAACTACGAGTCCATTATAAAAATTATTCGAGTAAATTTGTATTAAGTAACAATTTGAGTTAGGTACTTTTAAATTTATTTTTTAAATAATTGTTGTTTTTTAAAAATAGATTCTGGTAAAGAAACCACATATTTTGATTAATATTGACATCATGAAAAAGAAATTTGATGTATTTTTCGAAACCGGTAGACGTATTTAAACTCAATAAGGGGTTATTAAAATAAAGTTAACAAATAAAATAATGATAACTTATATATATATATATATATATATAATTTACTTAGGACATCATGTACATGATTGCATTTATAAATCTCAAATTTTACGAAATCTTGTATGATTAAGTGTATGTGTTAACATAGTGAAATTGGTATCGCTGTTCTCCGGGACAAGAAAAAGGTTCCAAGTTCGTCCAAATAATTGTTCAATACATAGATTTTTATTGTACATCTTTCAATTTTTTTTTTTTTTAATATCATGGAACTATGTTCTGAAATTACAGCTCTACAATAAAAATGTGCTTTCATTAAATATGTTTTCATTTCAACATTTTTACGCTGGAGGTATATTTCCTTTTCATTTCGTTAATGTGGACAAAACGGGAAGAGAAATTCTCTAGTCGAACTATCGGCGACTATTGAAAATGGTAAAAAGAAAATAGTAAAACGGAGCATAATTTATTTTGTGTATTTTTTAATCATTTCTGGTTTGTTGGAGTTATTTCTTCACAGATTCTGTTACACGCCAGGAATTATTACTCTATTTTAAAGAGAACACATTATTATTATTGTGAAGTTGCAGTTTTTTCAGAACATAGTTCTGTGATGATCAATTAGAAAGATATACATACAGATAAAATCAATTTATCGTAACGGATAAAGAAGAGTTCCTGATTTAAATCTCGGTGGCAACAAAAATGTTTTTTTTGATACATTGATTTTATTTATATTTATATATTATATATTTATATATATCTTTCTAATTGATGCATTCAATTTGTATTAAAATTCGAATCTATATACGCTTAGTCATTCTACTGCAGTGATGTCTGTTTGTCTATGAATTAATCGTGGATTGGACTATCTCTCGTCTAACCTTGCATTCGGCCCATCTGTTGCACCCTTTGTTCTCTACTCCGGGTGCCTAGAGATCGCGTCAACCACAAGATTAATAATTATCAATGAACAATTCGACTCCAATATAACATATGACAGTGAATTTATCTATTTTTATTTGTTAACTTTGTTTTATTAACCACTTATTGAGTTTAGATGCGTCTACCGGTTTCGAACAATACATTTTTCTTTTTCAAGATGTCAATTCTAACTAAAAACAATTCTTTACCAGAATCTATTTTTAAAAAAAAAAATATTTAAAAAATAAATTTAGTACCTAACTCAAAATGTTACTTAATACAAATTTACTCGAATATTTTTTAGGAAAAATTTTTAGAATGGGACTTGTAGTTAAATTTAGTTGGTTGTTTATAATTTTTAAAATTTACTCATAAATTTTATTGTGCTGCATTTTATATTGGTAAAACGGGTAAAAATTTTAATATTAGAATAAAGGAGCATTTGAGATATTTGAACAATAGTGGGTTTTCAGAATTTTCTAATCGATAGATAGAAAATGGTCATGGTTTTGATAAAAGATTGGGTTTGTCAATTTTGCGAGTAAACGGTGTTGGTCACAAATTAAATAATTTGGAATCGTTTGAGATAAATAAGGCGTGCAAAACAAATCAAAAAATTATAAATAACCAACTAAATTTAACTACGAGTCCCATTCTAAAATTTTTTCCTAAAAATTATTCAATAAATTTGTATTAAGTAACAATTTCAGTTAGGTATTAAATTTATTTTTTAAATAATTGGTTTTTTTTTAAATAGATTCAGGTAAAGTAACAATAATATATGTTTTAGTTAGTATTGACATCCTGAAGAAGAAAATGGTATTTTTTGAAACCGGTAGATGTATTTTAACTCAATAAGTGGTTAATAAAACAAAGTTAATAAATAAAAATATGAATATCAACCACAAAGTTAATTTAGCTAATTTCAAAAGTAGTGAATTTATCGTTTAATTATAAAGTTTTAACAATCTTGTTAATTATTATCTTATTAACTATTTTTGGAAGTAAATGAGGATTGAACGAATAAATAAATACTCATTATTAAGGAGAACACATTCTTATTGTGAAGTTGTAATTATTCAGAACAGACGGTCTGTGATGTTTTAAATACTAATCGCATCCCGGTGGCGCAAAAACAATATTTTTCGACAAAATTTATTTTATATGTATATATTTATAATTAATAATTAACACTGGTACCTAGGCGCGGACTAATGGCTGAAATAGTAAAATTAGTACATGAATGATGTTAGAAAAGTAGTAGAACTATACAGAAATATGACTGCGTATAAGTGGTTTATCAAGTTATATTTTATTCATTAAATATTGATTCACAACATCTTCGACCCATTTTTGTATTTCTGATCTGTGACTTTCTTTCGATGTCGTATTAAATGTGCTTTCGCATATATCTTCTTGAAGTCAGAACCACCTGATACAAAAAGAACAGAAATGTTGACAGAATTGTGTTCACCATTGATAAAGATAGTCTGCACAATTTCTAAGTAGCCTCCATGTACGCTAGACCCGTTGAATAGTTAATAGCAGCCATAATTCATATGCTGTGAAATTTTATATCGTTTGATTTCAAGATATTTTTATATTTATTGAGACGTACTACGAATCCACTTTGAAGTTTTTTTTTACGACAACACGACAAAGCGAAGCAAGCTTAAGTAGTCGTAGACGCTCTAAAATGTGTTTTTTTTTCAATTAATTACGAGTACAACCTTGGTTTCCTTTACTCTATAACATTTACCAAGGCGGTGCTAAAGGCCTTAGAAACAAGTTGACTCGAGATGTTTAATAGTTTGACATAGTAGGTCGGGTACTCTGTATTGTATTGATCCTGTGATCAACACAATATCAATATTTATCGTCAAATATTCCGATTACACTTTAATATTTAAGAATAATAATAATTTACAACAAATTGTTTACTTTAATAATTGAAACATATACGAATACATGCACATATCGTAACTTTGCACATATCAACAACGACGTTTTGGTCAAAACTGACTTTTTTGTACCAAAATTATTACAATATTTTTCTCTTTTAAGTTATGTTTAAAATTTGTTAAATTTCCCTATAGTTTAGGAAATAGCAAGGAAATAAAGTTATATTTGAGTCACACTACTAATATTTATTATAACGATAAGGTTCTATTTGCTATATAAAGACAACTAGATACCATCTACAATAGATAATTATTTTACAGAACAACAAGGTTCTATTTGCACCGTTACCGGTTATGCCGGTAGTAGTTTTTCGATAACGCAATTTTGTAAAAACTAATAGAAAAATAAACCTAAACTTAATTCATATTGATTTTTTGAAGATGAATAATGGCTAAGTGAATACTTGTTTTCGGATTTCAATATAAATAAATGTTTCAGTTGTATGAATAGAAATGCATCAAATCTTAAAGTACTGTGATCATATTTGCGATATTCAGATATTTACCTTTACTGACCTTATTAAGATTATAATTTTCTTAAAAATGACAGATGCGGCACTTATGAGCTTTTTTACAAATGAAAGCAAAGTGTATATCGAGGCCACATAAAACAAAATTATGAATATAAATGGTATCCCTACAAAAAAAAAGTCGCACGGTGTAAGGTCCC
Organism: Eubasilissa regina; assembly: GCA_022840565.1. Classification (NCBI taxonomy): domain Eukaryota; kingdom Metazoa; phylum Arthropoda; class Insecta; order Trichoptera; family Phryganeidae; genus Eubasilissa; species Eubasilissa regina. The sequence continues at coordinate 20,965,714 of JAINEB010000018.1, read as the reverse complement.
GGTGACCGAGGTGCCCAGGATATGTCTCCGTACTTGCTGATTAATTTATTGGGAAAATTCCCCTCAGTTTCTCCATTGAAACTCTAGCTGTAAGTGGAGTGGCCCAGTCTTGCTGAAATTGTGTTCTGTTGAAATTGTTGAACCTGGGAAACAGCTGCAGTTGCGGTACCAATGCGGTATCAAGCACACATCGTTCGGCAATACACGTCAGCAGTGACAGTCTCTCGCTGGTTAAAAAAATAAGGGCCTATTATCATTCGGGCAGAAATTGTACACCACACTCATTATTGGACAATGCAAACGTTTTTGATAACATTCCCTTGGGTTGTCGGGGCACCAGTATTTCATGTTCTGTTTATTAACATAGCCATCGATATGAAAATGTACTTCGTCAGTAAACAATATGTTTCCAAGCGCTTGTGCTATACCAAAACGTTCCAGCATCGTTCTTGCCAAGGTTTCACGTAACGTGTACTGTTGATTTTTTTATTCCAGTCTTTAATCTCCAATCTTCTTTATCGATTTACGCGAATTGCGCATAATTTCACGTCAAACTTAAGCTACGTGTTCTGGCGTCGTTACTGACATTGATGGTCCCAGAGGAGTTTGGTTAACCATTAACCCTTCTTGTATAAACTTTGAATCCAACACCAGATAAGTTGTGTGCTCGGCCCATCACTTACTCGTCAAATATTAAAGTGAGTACAAAAAGCGCGACGCGCACAAACCAATGAATCACCACACTTTAAATATTGCTCAACCGCGAACGCGCGGTGCGCTCCCGACCAGTGAGTCATTGCGTCTGGTAAATAAGCAAATCACGCGCGTCGAACAATACCCCTCCCACTTGCCTCACCTATGGTTTACGGGTAATTTCAATTTAATCTTGAAATTTTTCCGCTGGACACCCTATATTATCCTGTTAGAAGCTTCAATAATTGGCGACAATGCATTAGATGTATGAATGTAGATGAGGTGAGAGTAGTGTATCGAAAGATAATAAGATCTAAGAGTGAGGCACTCTATTCTCTCTGCCTACCTTCGTGGAAGTATTGTGATGATATATAAGTATGTAAATATTGCGGCAATCAGCCACGAATTGTGAATTTAAAATATTTAATCGTATTTTTAACACTTTGAAATATACCCCTGTGTTTCTGTAAATGAAAGTGATCATATTCATAAACTTAAAAAAAAAATCAATTAACATAAGCCACATAACACATACTCTTCACACACACACATTTGTGCAAATCTCCGATGAAACATTCTCAGAAAAAAACAAATATCAATAAGCTAATTGAACTTGAGTTTGACCTATTTTCGGAACAACAAGGTTCTATCCGATAACTTTACCTTCTATTTTATATAGCTACAATACACATTTATCAAAAAAATGTTTAAAAACATAAAAGTAATGCAATTATAACAAGTTGTCGATTGCAACAAGTTGAAATTTCTGTATAGTTATTGTTTTATTAATACTCAAAACTTTGTCGCTCAATATCTGTTTGATGTAATGGGCAGTTGATACCTTGTTGTTCTAAAGTCACGATATAATGTCAATGAAAAAATATTTTTTTTTACGTTTTCGTGAATTCGCTCGTGCCTTTAGTACTTGCGGTCTACGAGGTGGACATCATCTCTTTTTTTTTACATTCTTTGTAGCAAACTTGCAGAAAGTTTGAATGGCAACATTTTCACTCGATGAAAATTGATGTATTCCCAGTTTCTGTCGACGATGCTGCATTCTTCCTCACTTTATTCCTTTGAAATATTTGAATACATCTGTTTTCATAAAATTAAATAATGAATCTAATGTTTTAAATCAATTTTGTCAAATCTTCTCGTTACAAGCTTTTCTCTATCTCTATCCATAGCATTCCAAAATGTGTGTGAACAGTGTACAATTCTACTGATTTTCAGCATATCCTCGGGGATGATGTATTTAAATATCGTTTGACGAAATAAACTACTGAAAGTAAACTCGGCGTCTCTCCATAAAATTAACGATTTTATTTGACTGATAAAAAAAGTGCGCTATTATTTCAGCCCTTTGGTCATCAATCACGTCGAGCAAAATCAAGTAGTTTCTTTAGTATTACTAAACTTTTTCTAAAAATTACCTTCTATTACATTTCATATGATTGTAGCGTGTTTTATATTAATTGTTATTTCATATTCTTTTAAGCCTTCAAAAATATTAATCTTTGTTTAGCATATTTTCGCTTGTAACAATGAAAGCGATATCATGACAAAGCTTTAAATGTGCGCAGGAATTCCAGCTCGCGACTGCGCAACTTCGGTGCGGCTCGGTAACGGCGTACATTACTCCCTACCGCCCTAGAAGTTGGCAAACATTTTAAAAGAAAACTCAAATTTGTTGTCTCAACTATTTCGTAAACTTACCCCCAGCCTGTCGTGTTCCTAAATTTGTTCTTTCCTCGTCCTTTTAGTGTCATCTCGCAAATTATCTCGGGCAATTAATTTTGAGAAGTTTTGTTACCCGCAGAAGTTAGTGCACGGCCGTTCCCCTAGTCCCGGAAGCATAAAGCATTCGCCCTACCCTCTGCGAACATCTTGTGCGGGACATTCATCTAACAAATCATTCTCTTTTGTATTTAGGTATCGATAATTAAAAATCTGTCTAGCTTGCTGACAAAATGATAATATACGAGTATTTCATCATAAATTTCGTAATTACGTTTATTCAATTGAATTTTTTCCACTATGAAGATTACTGTGACTTTAACGTGACGTAAAAAAGGTGACAAAATGTGCATTGGACTTTCCTAACTGGTCGCCGTTAGGTATTGATTTTCCCGAGCTACCGTTCTAGATTTCCGTCCGATATAGAGAAATTTTCGGCTGAAAACTTTCGTGATAAAATAATGAAGGACGTCAAAATGACACGTTTTTAGTTTTCATTTAAAAGTTTGTATTATTAAGCGTATGAAATGAGTATTCCGCTAGAAACAAAACAAGTGGATTTGTAATATCGACGAATGTTCATTGTGTTTCGCGGACAAATGGCTCGCTACTGTACAATGATGTTCTTATTCCTAGCGTCCCATATTGTTTCCTTTGACTTGATGCAAAGTTTGCTGGTGATGCAAAGTTTGGTAAAACAGGAATTAGGTTCTCGCGTACATCGGGGCGCGAGTGCTTCCTGTTCTAGTTTTGTTGTTTTAATACCGGGGGCCAATGTTTTTTCTGCATTTCTCGTAACGTGAGTTTTCATTTAGTGCTTAATTCTGTTTCCGATATGTAGTAGCCCTTTTTGTGCTTTTAGCGAGCCTCGTACAGCTTAGCGGTTTTGATTAGCTGAAAGGCATTTTAATTTTTTCAATAATTATATAGAAAACTTTTTATTTCTATTTTTAATACAGACTATTTTTCCGACGTTAATTGTCGACATATAATATTTTCCAAAATTATCTGTTTTAAATATTTTTTGGTGGAACAATATGTTTTATTTTGCGTATTTAATTTTGTGAATATTACACCAAAAACATTATTCGTGTAAAATTTATTTTTATTGTAAATAATTTGATGATAATTTCTGATTAATTATCATTTTTAATAAAGTAATAAAAATTAACTTAATTTTATTTAGTAAAGCTCGTGTATAACATATCTATAATTTTCTATCATATATAATGTAAATACAAATTAAATGATATACATATAAAATTACAGTACATCTATCGTTTCATTATTTGAAAGCTACTTTATAACGATTTGTAACTTTTAACACACGGTGCTAGTAACTTGTATCTAGATAAAACTCGTATGAAAGAAGAAGCTATAATATATAAACAATACATCCGCAACTTTATTTTTACGGAATCTCAAATACCTTTGAGTAATCCGATAAGATAAGAGATCCAGGTTCGCTTTCAAATAAAGGAACGATAGATGTATTAATTTGAAAAGTGTATCATATAGGTTCGAAAATTTGTCGTCAAAACACTCTGTTGGTATAGCATAATCGGTTAATGCGCGTTCCCCCTATTGGAAGAGATCCAGGTTCGAATCCCGGTAGCAACAACAATATTTTTCGATAAAAATTGATTTTATAATATATATCTTTCTAATTAATACATTTAGTTAGTATTTAAAATATCTCAGAATATCTGTTCTGAATAATTACAACGTCACAATGAGAATATGTTCTGCTTAATAATAGTATAATGTTTTTTATGGTGAGAATAATGAGCGCTTGTTGAAATCTGAATTCAAAAATGTTCTTATTATAGTGAATGGAATTTAAAAACGGTCGCTTAGGTGGTTTGGTCGCGCGGATTGAGACGATGAGAAATAGGAAAGGAGTTACACCAGATACTGGATGACAGTACTGTTACAAGGCTCCGCACTTGATGTGAATACGTGAGAAGATGCAAGAACGTTTTGACGCTGCATCCTCTCTGCCTACTACATTATGGTACGTAAATTTGATGCATTTGATTTGTTGCAGAAATGCGCACAAGCATAAGTCGATTAATGTCCTGAAATCATTTGTAAGTCGTGTCGGGCCGAGTGCTGAGTACACTCCGTGATTCTTCAGTCGGCCCTAGTTCATATTTTGGGTACCCTAGAATTGATTGGATGTTTCGGATAGTGGATTGAGTAGGTGACTGAATACTATGTTTAGTTGAATATTTTATGTACCCTGCCCTTGGAAGCCACGGCCGCAGCCCAGTAGCAACCGGTTGCGCCGCTCATGCATCATGTATCGGCTACATATGTCACCGTCGAGTAATTGAAAGCTTTTACAAATGCTCCGAAACGTTTCATTCGTCCATTCTCAATCAATAAATGTCGCTTGGTCGACTTTTTGGATTGTTAACTTGATATTATTTTCGAAATCGGTTTGTAAAATTGAACACCGCTAATGACAGAGATATATGTTTCTCTTTTCACGTACGGATTTTGTATTTTCCATTCGAGCATATTCTTATACACTTTCGTCAATAACTAATATTTATTAAGAACACATTCTTATTGTGAAGTGGTAATTATTCAGAACAGACGGTCTGTGATATTTTAAATACTAATTAAATGTATTAATTAGAAAGATATACATATGAAATCAATTTTATCGAAAAATATTGTTGTTACTACTGGGATTCGAACCTGGATCTCTTTTCTAATCCGGGGAAGGTGCATTAACCAACTATGCTATAACGACAGTACTATGGACGACAAATTTTCGAACCTATATGTTACAATTTTTTTAATTAATGCATCTATCGTTTCGTTATTTGTAAGCCATCTACTTTGTTACAAAGTAGATGGCGTTCAATATCTGTATATCTTTATTTAATTTATATGTATATCCTTCTAATTAATGCATTTAATTAATATTTAGCTAATATTTGGTTGCCCTATTTAATTAGTTATTTTCGGTCTCAGGTAAATGTCGTAGCATTCGACTTTTAATGGCAGCATTCTCTAGTTTACGCCTGAACCGTGTAAGTAACCTTTCTTCACCCTATTTATTTCACTTATCTCGCCTTTATATCCTTTCTAAAGTTCATTGTTATATCTTTGTGTAGCGTCAATCGATTTCGCAGTGAGTGTCCTCATTAAATCTGATATCGTCATAGTTACGAGTAAGTATAAACTATTTCTAGATTTTCACTCAATTCATTCGCCACAGGAACGACATTTAGTTTTCGTTGTTAGAGATTCCCACTGTATTTGTATCTCGGTCATTACACACGCACATTAAGAATAAATAAAGGGCGATTTTATCTTGCCTTCACAGTGTGACCCTTGAAGTTTAAGCAGAAAAGCTATGTTATATATTGTTAGGGGTAGAACGGGGTGTTGAGCCATATACCAGCTGCATCAGCCAACAGAGCATGAGTCAGTGTATACTTACAAAAAAACTATGAAATTCTATTAAAATCTCTCCTTACTTACGGAAAATTAATAAAGTATCATTTTTAAGTGGAGATTTAAGAATAATGAGGTTTTTATTTAACAAATATGTTTCTATTTAAAAAATTAAGCAATACAAATTTATTATTGCAACAAGAAAAAAAAAATGACCAAAATAATGATTTCCGATTACGGAAACTTTATAATGAGGTTGAGTTTCAAGATTTATGCACATTGAAATAATATTAGTCAAAAAAATCATCACACCGTAGATAGTGTAATTAATAGGTTAAGTTTAAATCGAATAGAAATTATTGCTAAAACAAATAATCTATATTACCAGGCAGCAATCACAATGATTTTCTAACCGTGCCTTTGAAATAATTTCTTTAAAAAAATGAATATCCGAGCGAGTATGTCATGACATCAGATCTTGGTTACGAGTCACAATTGCTATAAGCGACGCAAATTAACCTAGGTTAACATTTAAGCAATTAGATTTCATACTAAATGATTTTAAGGTCCGTGATTAAATTTGAAATTGAAAAATTCAATAGTAGACTAATGACTTTAACTTAAATTAAAAATTTCACATGTAATATCAAATCTCTGATGATCGTACTCGCGAGCAATATATAATAAGAGCAATCATTGAACAAATCAATAATGATTTCTTTCAACAAGGAAAAGTAAAATATTTCTGGGTTAAGTAAAAAATTCATTCTTTGAGTTTTACTGATGCAACGTCATCTCCTTGCACTTCTTTTTACATTGCATGAGACAGCAACATTGATACAAATTTACTTTGCTGTGTTAGGAATAATTAATTTTTTATTTGCGCCAAAATGGTCAGCGTCATAATTTCATCTGACAAGCCAAACCCTACACTTTTATCTGGCGGTGGCGATTTTAGAGACATCCAAATTATAATAATAATCTTTCCCCGTTATGCATGAATGCTGTGTACAAGGGTGCGCTATCGCCATTTTAACAAGAATGTGCTTTTCAACACGAGATGACGCCATACCGTAAAAGGAAAACACGCTTTCTTTACTCGGATTCTTTACATTTTCTAATTAATGTTACAAAACTGAGTAAAGTGTCCATTTCCTAATACACAAATTTCGTGGACATGTGAATATTTTGTTTTGAAGATACATTTATTAATTTTTGTTATTAGAAATTTGAAAATTAGCCTTGAAAAATATAATTTTCTGATGTGAACATTATGTGGGTAGATCATTTTATTTAATAACTGGCGTTTCCAGGAATTTATGTTTAATTCAATTATAATTTTATATGAAAATTTAGGGAAAGGAAGTGGTAACGCGGAGGAGGCATATTATCATTGTTTTAAAAAATAAGTATGTAAATTTTAGTTTGGATTAACCAAAGGATGTAGAATATTATAGAGAAGAGACAGGCAGATATTCAGTTTTTTACACTTATATTTACATAGATTACAAACATATATGATTTTAAGCTTCTTTTAGAAATATCCTTCTCTTAATGACAACCGTTTATCAGTATTAAAAATCTATTTATCTGTTATTATTTAACGTTTTAAGAATATAGTTGAATTAGAAGCAAGTTGATACGGTTTTTAAACAATAACAAGAAATTGGCGAAAACAATAACAACTAAAAGGAATTCACAACATCATAATTTATACAATCGTCAAACAGTTTCGATGCCATGATATAAATATATGTATGTACATATTACCAACCTGCAGATTGCCAACGTATAAATCCCTTTAGATTGCCAAGATCAGGATAATTCACAGACTTGAAAATGACTCGTAAAGTTGAGTATATGCATGAATAAATTTTCATACGTTTCAGTCTTTATCCCTTTAATATATTTCGTGATGATATTTGTTAATTTATGTTCAATAAAATTATACAATAAACTTTGTATTTAATCACGTTACTTTTATATGAAAAACCAATCATCAGAGTGACATTAACATTATTATTTTTTTACTTTTTTAATTTTTGAAATAAAATGGAATAATTTTATAGTTGGGTTTAATTTTTTGACACCGATTAAGGAAATAGATTTTTCTGAAACTGGTAGATTTTTCATATAAAACTTTACGTGATTGTGACAATTTATTGTATAATTTTAATAAAAAATGACTTTGCAGTAAATATTTTTTATTTTATTTTTATTCGTAAAACTATAAAAACATTAAGATCTTTCGAATGTGTATGAAGATCTTGTAAACATGATCAAACGATTATTTTTATTATTTCGTCGTAGTTTTATTAGTTCAGATAGAAGGATATGTAAATCTTCTATGTGTCAAATTAATTAATCAATACTTCTTTTAATTTGCTTTTTTTTTAAATAGCTTTCAATTAAGATATGAATAAATAGAAATATAAATTGAATCAGTTCTGCAAAAAATAATGTTCTTTTTATCGATTCGTATCTTGTCTAGTATAACATATCAATATTTTTTTCAATATGACTGCATTATGCCTTTATTACTTAATATTTACATACACTTCTGACTGAAATGAAAATTTGAATGTAAATATGAAGATTTAAATTAAAAACAATTATGAGATCGCTGGGTATATAGCAAAATTAAAAGCCAAATCTATTTTCTGCCAATTAACCCCCATAATATGTACAACATATTAAGGCAACAGGAAAAGACAACACATGATTAGATTTAAAAAAAACAGATATTGAAGTATGCCCTTGTTAGAAACTTTAACATCGACGATTATATAAGCACATCTGTAAAAGTGAGTGAACGAGGCAAGAATGGTATGGCAGGATAGAATAGTGTGTTGTTCATTCTGCCTAATAATGATGAGCTCCAAATCACAAACCGTGAGTCAATCACTGATATCTTTGAACCACACTCACTATCAGTGATTGAATATCTGGGAATATCGTGATTCGCGATTATTTATTTTATTTTATTTTTGTTTTGTTGTGAACCGTGATTCGGCGCATTTGCATATGAAATGAAAATATTCACGAAGGGATGACGTTATAAGTCGTGATAAGCGCCATCTAGTAGATTGTGCCAAACATATTTTACGCATTTGACCCGGGAATGCTAAGAATTCGACCCGAAAAATAAACTCACATTATTTAAAGGGTTTTTATTAATTTTGTTATGATATTAAATTATATATGCTAGAATATATTTTTTACGCAAATATAGTTTGAATGATATAAGCAATACGCTCAAAATTAAGTTTTTTCTAAATTTATTAATAATAATAGTAATAAAACTGTGATCACAATCACACTAGTGAGTCAAGAGTAGCATTTTTTGTCATCACTACTGCCTACCCTTGCGATGAAACGTCGTTAAGGTAAGTTAGTTAGTTTTAGTTAATACATAATGTACTCGTATATCTGTGATAAAAATTAGGCGCCTTTAAATTCTGATTAATTAATCAAATTTTTTTACGTCACCCACAATTTATTTATCATTAATATGAACAATTTAAAATATATATTTATATCGTTTGACAGATGGCGTTATTAATTATCTCTGCGAAAAAAATTTCATAGGTAGTCATAGGTATTATTATTATTTTAAATTGTACATCCACATATATAAATCATCCTCTTTCGATCTTTCACACTTAACGCGGTCTATTTTTCAGCAGCATTGTCCTCCTTCGGAATGGTCAACACATTGGACAGGAGGACCATTCCGAAAGAGGAGGTAGTTTTCGCTTCTTACTTGCGTTCCTACTACTTTCCTATCTGTATCTATATTTGTCTGAATAAATAGGAATTTTTCATCCTATATATATAGCGCATAGTATTTATGTCGAATGTGTAATTGTATTTTATTTTACTAATTTGTAATTAATTGCTAATTTGTGCTGTTGCGGTTTTATCTCAAGTGAAAGATAGGTTTTGTCGATTTTCACTTAGAGCAAAAGATTTGGTAACCAAAAATTATTTTCCAATCGAATTCGAATGCTGGTATGCATATTGTCTTGCTGTATGTATTATTTTTTTTACTTTTAATTTAAAAAAGGTTAAAACACAGTGGCCGCAATCCACTATTTATTTTACTTGTTATTCAGAGTTGACAGCCGCCAGACGGTTAACTCATCCACTAGCCGCCTCTCACTGACAGTTGATGACAGTGGCCTAATGGATAACAATGCACTTTATATTGCCGCGTGCTAGCTAACCGCGACCTAATCGTCAATACATTATACACTGCTATTTTCTCAAATGAAATTTTACTTATTCAGAACATAGGTCTGTGATATTTTACATATGAATTAAATGTATTAATATATTTAATTAATATTTAAAATATCACAGACCTATGTTTTGAATAATTACAACTTCACAATAAGAATGTGTTCTCCTAATAATAAAGTTGTATCAATGTGTCAAAAATTTAATAAAAATGAATTGGCAATTCTGGCGTCTGTTATCAGATTACAGGGATTCTGTAAAAATAAGATAGATGGCCCTTTCAAATAATGGAACGATTAAATGTATTAATATCAAAAAGGTAACATATAGGTTCGAAAATTTGTCGCTAAAAATATTGTCGCTGTAGCATAGTTGGATAATGCACCATCTCCGGTTAGGAAAGCGATCCAGGTTCGAATCCCGGTGGCGCAACAACAATTTTTTCGATAAAATTGATTTTATATGTATAACTTTCTAATTAATATATTTAATTCATATTTGAAATTTCACTCCTTTTCTTTTGTTTTAACATATCAGCACTTGTTGGCACAGAGCTTTGCAATGATCAAATCGTAATTTTTCTTCTCTCAGAAAATTTAAACAGGTTTAATAGATTGATAACTTTTAACACGAAACTGGCGTTTCTCCCGTGGAATTTAAATCCCTTCTTTCTAATATTATTATTTTTTATCGCGGATGCCAAATATTAAATATTAATTACCCGCTGTAAAGGTATGAAAATGATGAATGATGTCGGTTATTTCACAATATTTCAGTATGTTTGTACTTAAAGGCTATTTGAATAACTACCTGTCTAGCCGCAAAATATAATTCGTTTATCATTTTAAATTGTGATAACTTTGTCTGTAGTGCGAATGCTTACAAATGCGATTACGCTATTATCGATTGCGATATCAACGACCCGAGCTGACACCGCAGTAGTTAATAATAATATACGTAAAACTCATTTTTCTTAGCGTCCGTCCATTTGATTTTAGCTTTAAATCATTCCCGAGAAAAATACGTTCATAAATTACTTTCTACAAATTGCCGATCTAATAAAAAATGCTCGCACGAGCTCGTAGGTTACCGGACGTCCCTTTGAATTTATCGGTTTTTATTAATTAAATATATATTGGTTAAACATTATGGCATCATATCGATTCGGATCTTTATTCTAGATTTATATTAATTGCTTATTTATGTTAATGTGCCTGCTAAAGTGCCTGCTGTATATAAATCAGTTTGAGTATGCATATTCGCATACTGAGCTCGTGGATCTACACTGGTTAATGACTTGAACTAAACTTAAATATTAATTAAATGTGTTTATTAGAAATATATATACTATAAAATTAATTTTATCGAAAAATATTGTTGTTGCTACCGGGATTCGAACCTGGATCACTTTCCAATCTGGGGAAGGTGTAATGCACCTTTCTTATTGTGATGTTGTAATTATTCAGAACATAGGTCTGTGATATTTTAAATACTAATTAAGTTAAATTATGTATTCTCCTTAATAATATATAAGTTGTATCAATGTATCCAAAATTTAATAAAAATTAATTTTGGCGTCTCCTATCGGTTTACTCAATGGTATTTGAGATTCCGTAAAAATAAATTAGACGGCTTTCAAATAATGGAACGATAGATGTATTAATTTGAAAAATGTAACATGTAGGTTCGAAAATTTGTTGTCAATATGCTGTGTTGGTGTATAGCATAATCATATAATGCACGTTCCCTGGATTGGAAGAGATCCAGGTTCGAATCCCGGTAGCAACAATAATATTTTTCGATAAAATTGATTTTATAGTATATATCTTTCCAATTAATACATTTAGTTAGTATTTAAAATATCTCAGACCGTCCGTTCTGAATAATTAAAACTTCACAATAAGAGTGTGTCTGAACTAAACTTGTTCATTTTTAAGAAAATATTATCACTATTTTCCCGCAAACTAATTTTCATACTATTATTAGGCTTTAGGTTCATGGCCAGTCATGGCAATGTCTCCACCACACGGATGAAAGTCTGCGAAACCAGATAGTTAGGACGAATTGTGTATTTTTCATCACTGTCGCTTATTATTTTATTGAGAGATTTTGTATAGAAATTGGGGTCGTTACGTAAGATCAGCATTTGGCATTACAGATTCCACCCGAGCTAGCACTAGTAATTCCTGATTAGACTTCTCATATATGCTCGCTTCGTAGATTTGTGCAAACAGTCTAGACATCACGCTACCACGGCAACGAGCCAACCTGACGACCGTGACTTGAGCGAACACTGTTAGTCAGCATTTCTCACTTGTTTATACTCCTATCGTGCATCATTGATCTCTAAATATTTGTTTTTTGGTAATAATTTAAATATGTTATAATCAAAATAATTGAGAATTACAATTATAATCAAACCTAGTGTGTCTGGAGGGGGGGGGGGATTGAATGTAATATTGTACATCATCATTTTCAAAAAAATCAAGAAACAAGAGAGATATGTGTTTAGATGTTGATGCTAATGTATATTAATTCTATTATGAAAAACAATCGCATTAATACGATATACAATGGTATTTTTAGTACCGCGCGGTATCTTAAAATGTTTCATAAATTTCGAGAGCGAACACAAAATGTGACATTTATAATAAATTGTGATTTTTATCATTTTATTCAATCTTTTATTTTAGTAAGTATTTATATGTGTAAAGAAAGACGTTAATCCTGCGCCGGTAGGATCTAATGAAACGAATTGCGCGATCTCCGAGTCGCGCGTCCCGCGGATTGGATTACGACGATTCCGGTCGTAAATCGCAATCGCCGCAGGGGGGTTGGAGAAAGGAAATAAGGGAACCTGGATAAGATGGATAAGGGTCGATGATGGGTAGGGAATCCAGTCGAAGGACCAGTGATCTCGGGGAATCGGGAATCTGAAGGGCTGCTTGTCTTAACTCGTGTATGACGCCTCCGTCACCCCACAGTCGCAGCCGAGATCACACAAACTGCACGCAGATGGGCAGATCACCGCTTCCGATTGAAGAGTGCGATATCACAGCTTCACCCGCGGCACACAAAACAACAAATGACACTGCACACAAATATCTTTTTTTTTATTTATTTGACAATTTTTTCAATTTTTTATAGCATGAATAACATTTACATATTTTTTTAAATTGCATGTTTTTTTTTCCGCTTACCTATCCAAAAATTAGACCAGCTCTTTTACTTGGAGAGGGAGTTACACTACAATAATTTTATATAATACCTTACACATTCTATTCGTTCTCCATGTGTGTACTTCTGAAGTGTTTTGTAATATTGTTTATTGTCCAATTATTTGTTTTTAAAGTATTCATTTAGTTTCTTTTTAAACTCTTTTATATTCTTTATTTCTTTAATTTGTGTAGGGAGGCTATTGAAATTTTTTATCCCTAAATATATAGAATTTTGCCGATAGTGTTTGGTGTTACATTTAGGGATTTTAAAGTTATTTTTAAACCTTAATGATGTGCTTGTTTCAAATTTTACAGTGTTATTTTCTTTAATTAATTGAGATATATATATATATATATATATATATAACAGTACTGATGCACTGGAGCTGAATAAATCCACACCGCTAATACTCTTGCGATGTCGAGATCGAACAAATACCGGTCTCGTTTTACGTATGCTGACGTCAAGGTCACTATTCACACTGACAAGCATTAAGGAAAGGCGTATTTGGACGGGGGAAAAGGTGGCAACAACACGGGTCGCGGCCGTTTCGTATGACGCGGTAAAAATATGTTTTACGAACCCTAACAAAATGTATGCACGTGTTTGCCGTATATAAATAATTAATTGATATAACATAATTGAAGAATTTTTAATTGTAATATTTAACAAGATACAGTTGAAAATGTTTGTAGTATAAATGTTTAATATGGAAAAGAAATAAGAGAAAAGTGTCGCAATTAACAATTAGAAATAAAAAGTAAATTGACAGCAGCAAATGTGTACCTACCATCATTACAATAAATATTATAGGAAAATTATATTCTCCGTGCAACTATACTTGCCCTAGGTATAAATATATTTTTAAATGGATTCATTTTTTTTTTAAATCGTTAAATAAACACAATTTCAACTAAATGTACAAAATAATATAACAAGTATTGTAAATGTATAATTTTAGCAATGATAAATAAACTATTTAAAATAGACTAGTATGTTAGACTCATAGTTCTGAATAGTGTTCTATAAAATGAGGCGCGCACTTATTATTCTCTGAATTTTATAGATTTCGTGTGCAAAAAAGTAAAATCGAAATTAATATTATCTACGGTAATAATACTATGTATTAATTATAGCTAATAGGAATTTGTCAACTGAGGCGAGACTAGCGGTTCACAATGGAGTCCTGGTATCGACACTGATGTATGGAAGTGAGGCCTGGAGCTAGCAGAAGAGGAACGAAAGTAGACTGAATGCAGTGGAAATGAGATCACTTAGGCGAATATGTGGCAGATCCATTTATGACAGAAGAAAGAATGTAAAGGTGATCTTAGTACAGTGAATAAGATTAAAAAAGGATCACTTAGATGGTTTGCTCATATGGAACGGATGAATGAGGAGAGAATGGTTAGAAAGATATATAACGCAAGTGTTGATGGTACCAGAAGTAGACTTGGCACGACCAAGTAAACTAAATACTGGAGAATGGTCCCGTTAAAAGCTTCAATAATCGTCGAGCTTGTATGAGAAGATGTATGAATGTGGATGAGGCGAGATTGTGTGTCAGTACAGAAGAGCGTCGGCTCTCTACGCTCTTTGCCTACCCCCGCGGAGAAACGGCGTGATGGTTAGTAAGTAAGTAAGTACTGTATCGTCTTAAGTTAAGAAAGGTGCTGGTGAGTGTGAAAAGTTAGCAGTTTATATTTTCTTCTTTGAAGTTAATTTTAATCTCTATACGCATTTTGGTAGTAATCCATTGTTCTATCTTCCGACAGTATTCCGAGTATTTTACTCATCTCCGCATTGTTTTCATTGATACTGAAGCTATCACCCCTCTGTTCCATGCCGCGCCGCATAAGCAGATGATTTATTATTGAACACGTGGCATTATTACGCCTCAAAGTGCCGCCTTGGCGTCCTCGGTTCAAAACGTCGAACAGTTTTTACAAAATTGTAGCGCTGCAAGTAATGCCATATCTCATATTAAAAATATACAAAAAAAAAATAAGTACCTGTTTTATTAAATGGTGATTTAATCGAGAAATAATTTACGAAAGTTTGAAACAAACAAAATAATATTTTTTTTACAAATTATTTCATTAAATTTGTCAATTATTTCAGTATGGTTGTCAAATAAATCGACCCCTCCCACGTAAAGTATCGTAAATAAAATATGTCATTTTTATTCATTCTAATATTTCGCGTGTATTTGAAATTTATTTATGTAGCAGATTTTGAATATTATAAACATAATATTCAAAAAAATTACAGCTATTTAAAAATATATCAAATATGTGCAAAGTACTAGAATGATTAAAAATGACATTTTTTTCTTACGATTCTTTACGTAGGAGGGGATGAAATGTTATCCCATTTTTTATGGTCTTAAAAAAACACTTATTACTAGAATTATTATTTTGATAATTAAATAATGATGATTCAATAATTAAACAAAATACTTTGTTTAAAACCACTATTTATTGATTTTTCTATATGTCTCGATATCTAAGGTATCTTCTTCAGGAAACAATCCGTTTTCTCAAAAATTATCAGGTTTTTATTCCATGCTTAGTATATTAGTTAATGTTCCTTTATCCATAAACAACCTCAACATAGAATTAAATGTTATTAAACAAATTGCAATTAATAATGGTTATACTATGAAATTAATAGATAATTTGTTAAACAAATACTATAAGAAAAAGTTTATCAGATCATATGTTTACCCACCTATTATTGATACTGGGAAGCAATGGAGAAAAATTGTGTTTTTGAATAATCTTATTTCAAATTCAATTATAAAAAATATCCCAAATTCTATACAGCCAGCTTTTTGCACTAATAACAAATTAAAGAATTATATATTAAATATAAAGGATGAGGACGATATTTCAAAAACTGGGGTCTACAAATTAATTTACAATGATTTCAATTTTTTATATATAGGTAAAACTTGCAAAAAATTTGATATTAGAGTTAAGGAGCACTTGAGATGCCTAAATAACAACAACTATTCAGAATTTTCTAATCAGTTTTTGTAAAAAAATATTATTTTGGTATTAACAAAGGTTTCTACATACAAATTTTAGAAATAAGAAAATGTGTTAATAGTAAGTTAAATATTATAAATAACCAAATCCTCTTTGCAAATAGTCACCTTTTAAATTTGTTTTCATATTAGTTCTTACTTATTCACCACTTTATAGTTTTGTTTATAGTTTTGTATGTAGCTATGTTTGTATTTTTAATTTTGGTATACATTGTTTCCTGAAGAAGATACCATAGGTATTGAAACATGTTGAATAATCAATAAATAGTGGTTTAAACAAAGTACTTTGTCTAATTAATAATATAAAATAAGACCACAAAGTAATTTTGCAAATATTGAAGAAATGACGAATCACTCGAGTGAAATTTTTTTTTAACAACATGCTTTGAGATCCATTAAAACATTAATACTGATAAGTGATATTTAATTATGTTACGGCGCATGAAGCGTCATCGCGCTTGCCGGTGCTCAAATCAATTCTGTTATAGAAAATTTTTCTTTGCAATTTTCTTAAATATTGACTAAAGAAAATCTTTTGTGGCGTTGATAGGCAAGAGAGATGGTACTACTTAGATTCGCACAGAACATGATGAAACATATTTCACACAATTCGGAATGTATCATCTTTCTCGGAGTGTATCGCTCCCGGGCTTGTTTACACGCTTGAGGAGGCCAGGGATATTGATGATATATCCTTTTTTTTTTCATTCGCTACGAGTTTGTTGAACCGTGTATGACTATATCGTGCGTGTATAGCTGTATCATATATCTATACATTTACGTCTGAAAATATTTTAATCATTAATTGATTGAAATGTTTTTTAGCGTTTTACGATAAATGTTATGTGTGTGCGGTATCTTTTATTTGTTTCGATTGTGTGTGTAGGTACGTATCTGGCGGCGTATTTTCGGCGTCCGGGGCAGCTCTAGAGACGGAAATAGATGTTATAACATTTAAAACACAGGATATTGTGGTCGTCTGCCGCGCCGCCCTTCCACCCCCCGCCCTCCGCCGCCGCTAGACGCTGTGATTAATATACCCGCCCGGCCTTTATTCCGCACCACGTGGATCTACTTTACGCGATGGAAGGAATGAGCATTTTTCCTCCTCTCTTGTTCCCGAGCGTAGGAAGCCGCCAAACGATTAGTATAAAGTGGGTACCTATATATAATGTTTATCATCCGACAGAATCATTACAATATTTAAATTTGTAACTATCTGACTTAGCTATTTTTATTGTCATGTATGTTCAGGGATCTTATCTATCTGCCTCGTCTCGGAGAACTTAGAGTACCTTGCAATGGAAATAATCGTATTCTGAGATTTTTCTTCTTCTTTCGTATATAAAATCTTCTTTTTACTGTACTCTGATCTTTCTACCATATCTTTTCTTTGCTTTTTTTTACTGTTTCTTATGTCTACTTATTTTAATCTATTATAATTTTTTACTCCGTTTTTTATCATGCCCTTACTTTAATGTTCTCTATAATCTGTTCCTTACTTCTTACATGTCTTCAGTCTGTATCTAAATCTTTACTTTGTTCCTTTTACTTATTCTCTATTACCTCCTTTTCGATTTTACTATTTAATTTGTTTGAATTAGTCCTACCTTACTTCCTATTTGTGCACTTATCATTAATATTAAAAACAATAATAAATACCTAATAGAACCTAATGGCTACCTATCTCAGAACAGGTACTTTATATGTACCTAGCGAGGTAGGAAACGGTTAACAGGCTTGCATATAAATAAAATGTAATATTTAATACTTATTGCACTTACTAGTGTATTAATCACATAAGAAATGTTAATATTGATGCAAGCTTCAAGAAAGTTATTTTGAAAATAAACGCCGATTTATCGGCGCTGAAATATAAAAAAATACCAAAATAAACTATGTTTTAGTTGGTGCCACGTTCATGATCCTGGTCGCTATCAAGAAGTTGTCTGTAGGAGCATTCGCTCAATATTTATTAAATATATTTTTGTCTGGGCCTTTTGCTTTGTCTTCTTCCTTCAACCTTTTCCATTATTACATTTCTGTGGTGTAGATTATGTCTGAGAAAGTGTCCTATTTATTGGCCCCGGCGATTTTCGATGGTGTCTATTATGAAGCTATTTTCATGAATTCTCATAACCTCTTTCTCTCCCTCTGTTTTATAAAATTCTGAAAATATGTTTAAATGAAATATTGTCTACACATACACCTTTATAGTGGTGTCGATGGGCCAAATTAAAAATATTTTTATATCCAAATTTAGTATAGTTAAGAAAATAATTATTTTGCTATTAAAGTTTATCCTGTGTATGGTTTATGGGATTTGCGTTTCAGCTATCTCTGTTTCTTTGAAAATTGTCTAGAAATATAGGATGGTTCATACATATTATTTTAAATATCGATCTATTTTGTTATCTTTCAAGGTTAGCAGTCATGTGTAAAAATTGTCGAGTTATTAGTTTCGGAGAAATGAGAAATACTCAGCCGATCGTGCGATTTAACGTCTCTGGACTTCTTTCTGTTGGTTTCTTATGCTATTCCGATAAAGATAAGATCTACGCTAATACTCTAAAGATGATCTAAGCATGTGAAATCAATTATGCAAAATGAACCTCAATTATGCAAAAAATTATTTAAATTACAAGATTGGATCATCCTTTACATATATGATGCACATATGTAATATAAAGTAGCTAGCGCCCACACTGGCACCACCCTTAAGTTTTAAATAATAATATATTCAAATAGTTTTGTTACTGTGTAGGTATACTAACAATATTATTTGAAAATATTAATATGTTAATAAGGTAGGTCTAATTAATATAATTTATAAATTGGAAAAAATTTTACACGCTATCTTAAAAAAAGAATTAAACATAAAGGAGATGTACCTATGTTATAAATAATAAATGTCTCTAATATTTCATTCAGAATTACTGAACAGTGGGAAGGTGTTAACATGCGTGCGTATAAACAAATGTTAGCGGTTTATAAAATAGATATCTTCCAACGTTATTCGTTATTGTGCCAGGTCATCGTAGCTTCGGCTGCCGGGGTTTTTGTCCGTTAATGGAAACAGGAAAAGCCGACACCTCGGTCTCCACGCTCAGTAAAGCTGCTCTCCTTTAGCGGTAACGCGAACGTGTTAACATGAAACAATGAAACGATAAAAGTCTGTCCGCTTCCAGCTGTTCTCCGCTGCATGACTCGGAGACGAGGAAATTCTGAATACACTTATTCAACATTCTGCGTTCCTCTGAAATTTATTCTTTTAATCTTATTCGCGAACGTTTCTTTTATTGAAACTAGAAATGACGCAACAGCCGCACTTCGTTACTAGTCCCCGGTTACTAATCCCCGGTTGTTGTTGGAGTTTTTCCCCACTTTTCTCTACGCGGCTCCCTCACTGGACGTCACAAATCTGAATAATAAATACATTATTACAATTTTATTAACGTTTTGAGACTACTTATGTTTTAAACAAATATCCAAGTTTCTACTAAAAACATTACAACCATACACTTTCTTCATCACCAAGATACCACGTTGTAAACATTTTACTATTCAATGTGTAATTCTTTTAGAGCCTGCTTTCAATTCTTGATATTACACCTTTTTGTGTTATTTTTACTAAAATATGTATTATAGTAAATTTGTATTGAAAATATTAATTCAGTAATATTCTTAATACACACACGTTTAATTCCTTATATATACAGTAGTGATGGTAAAATTGTTATTTTAACCGTGATTGTGACTGTGATTGACTTAATTGATTAATCTAATTCTTCAAGCAATGACTGGTACGCTAGAAAGTAAGCCTCTAACAGTAAAATCTTACTTAAAAATCATCGTTAAATCTCAGTTACCAATCAGTCGTGTAATCACAGTCACATAACGGTTTACCATCACTAATATACAGATATATTTTTGGATTAAATTCAAATGCAAAAATTTTAAAATTCAACTGGCACTAAGTAGAAAAATATTGAAAACTAAATGTTGTATTTATAAAGTTACACTCGTAAGCCAAACTAAAAATAAAGTGTTATTAATTTTAGAAAGAAAATATAATTTTCATCGCTGTTTCTCTTTTATCATTAAAGGTTAGTTAATATGGTCTATTTATAGACGTCTGTCTAATTTAAATGTATCGTTTGTTTTTATTAAATAGTAGAAAAATAAAATGAAGTATGTGTGTTCCGAGTTTACGGGAATAAACTCCGCGAAATTAAATACAATATATATTTTGAGAGCTAAAATGTTTAGTAAAGATTTTATTTGCGTGTTGTTGGTACACGATTTTTTTTCTGATGGTTCATGTTTCATGTTTCATGTTTCTGCGCCAAAATGTTAGAGAAAAGGTTCCTTAGGGCCGGCTGTGTGATCAGTGATAATGCGAAAATGGGTTCGATCTATGGTAAAAAATATTTACTCATCGAATGCATAAATTAATTTTACCATCCAAAATCGGATAGGTAAAATCGTAAATCGTTAGTTAAAAATGGCGGACTCTTCGAAAGTCATTTGTCACATTGATGCTTTATACAATAATGAGTCATTCAATATCACCATACTTTGGTGATGAGAGTTCGTCCGATGGTTGTATTTATATTAGCACACATACACTGAAGATTGTTCGCCAGCAAAGTGAGAGATTTCGAATTCAGAAATGTATAAAGCTACATATAAAGCATAAAATTATATGTATTGCCAATAGTAAATATTAAAAAGTAAATCTAATTTGACGTAATTCTCAGATTTTTTATGATTATTCGCTTTGCCAAACTATTATATTAGGCCGGATTAACTTTTATAGTAATACATTTGACGTTCGAACAACCCGCAAACGTTTTTTTATCACGCGTGATCGTAAAAAGTTACTATAGTCAAAATTTACTGTGGTAAAATTGTACTACTGATTAAACAACCTGCCCTTAGAAGTTGCTGTACCTTCCTAGCGGAGTAACGAAGTACAGATTTACTATGTGTATTTGTATTTTTTATGCCTTAAGTTGTATATCGGTTATACAAATAAAACAGAATAAAAAAAATGTAGCGATGATCGCTGGAAATTTCGCTGGATGAATTATGCCAATTAATAGAATTGATAACACCATCGCTGGCATCGCTTTTATATGGATTGTACAATTATATCACTAGAAATTGAAGAAATTTTGTTTTTTTTTATTTACGTCGGTATTTCACGAAGTGATAAACTAAAAATTATAAACTTGTAAAAATAATAAGATTACCATATATGTTTTTCGTTTTTTTATAAAAAATGTTGTTTTTTTAAATATTATCTTTAATTAACACAATTAAGTTGAGTCTTTATGGGGCAATAAAAGTCGGACCTAATAAATAACGTTAGTCACATATTTTATCAATTTTCTGAGCAAAAATGGTTCGTATTATGTTTTATAACTGCCAAATAAAGCATGCGAAACAAAAATGAAATGTAACAAAAAAAAATGTGTTTTCAAGACCAAATAACGTGTACCACTCTATAAAAAGGAATTAATCATTGTGCTTTTTAAACATTCATAATATAAAACTGTGTCGAGAATTTCCTTTAATGTGTGTGATAAGATATTTTTTGTGTGATAAGATATACTACCTAATTATTGGTTCTCTATATATTCAAAATTTGCATCGTATTGACATACTTACTTACATATGTATGCTAGATTTTGTTCTTCTCCCAGTGTGGAGACAGATAGAAAAAAATGTAAAAATCATAACTTTTCACAAGATTATATCCATAAATTCATATAATTATTTTTAAGCATCCTTACTTCCAAATTTAGAAGTGAATTTAAAAAATTGATTTAATGTAAATGATTTGGCTTACTTGAAGATATTAAATTGAGTGTTATGTTATGTATGAGATTAAGTTTTTTTTGTTCATTTATATAACATGTTATATATTTTAATTATTGTTTTAATAAATTTATGTATATTTATATTTAGTAAAAATATGAAGTTCCAGACAAACGTATAGAAATATAATATATTTGTGGTGAAATTTTTATGATTTTCATTATCTTATTGTATTATTATTATTAGAATTTAAGAAACTATACTATGATTTACAAATTAATAAATACACATTAATCATTTCTCTGTTTGCTGTAAACGCTTACCAGAGTTAATATTTGTCAAAATTTATTTGATACATAATACCTTTATAATGTCATTTAATATTATTGTATTTAATTGAGTTTTGCACACCCGAAATTCTAAAAATAAGTTCCAATGGCTACTTACATTTGTGACCCACATAATGCCTTAGTAATTTAGGTCAGCTTTGGCTAACAAATTGTGTTGTAATTTTTTCAGCCGTTATATCAAATAATTTTTAGATAGGTAGGTTACGTTGAAGTAAAAATAAAGTATGACGTATGAACATTTTTCTATTTATTTTTACTATTTTATTTTAGTTTCTCGTTATATATTCTTTACGTTTGATTCATTCTTCCAGATATGTTATTTATATAATGGAAAGCTATGCATTTCTTTCCTAACACACATTCAGTTTCTTCCACATTTATAAATCCCTCTTTTATTTATATTCGAGATTTATATTTATAGCTCACCACTGTATCTTATTTTAACGCTGTATACTTTGGTTACATTAATTTTCAATCACATCCTCTGTACATATATTATTAGTAAAAAATTTTTTTGGAAATGTAAATATTAAATATGTGGAAAAACATTTCGGATGAAGACAGAGACGATTTTCTCTGAATTATGTTTGTAATACATCGGATGTAGTACTACTAGAGGAGATGAATGTCAAAATGTGGTCAAATTTAAATCCACCGGACATTATTTTTTGAACCTGTCATGCTCGCGGCGTAGTACCTCCTTCTCCTAGCAGCGGCAGCGCGGTGGTGGGGAAGTGACATTATTTAACTTGTCAGTTCTCCACAAAATATTTCTTGACATAGTCCCGTCAATGGTTTTTATATTGCTAAAATAAATATTTTGCTCGTTATTTAACTAAGTAATATTTCGTGTAATTTTCTAGTTTATTAGTCAACCGCAATTATATCACGCTCCGATTAATTGTCAATTTAGTATATAATGTATACGACAGTAATACCATTTCCTTAAAGAGAATTAAGAATCATTCATTACATATCATTCCGATACCAATGCACGAGTCGAGACTGATGATTTTCTGCCTACAAACCCGTTGACATATCAGCAGTACCGAATGATAGATTGCTTTTGGCATGGTCGACTTGGCAATAGCGCTAAAGTGGACATTTTTTATACGTGTACGAATATGTTTTAGAATAAAATATTATTTTATCCCGAATTATGATTCTTATCAAGATTGATAGCCCATTAAATTGAAATGCCTCCGCACGGAAAGGTCTTTAACGCTTTCAATGATGAAAATGTTGATGTAAGGAAAGAAAAAAAATGCGAAAAAAAGACGCGCTAAGTCCCCTGTTTCGAAAACAATTTTAATTGTTTTATTTTCGCGAGTTGATGAAGTGTAATATATTTCTTTCGTTCAAAATAATGAAAGTCGCCTAGGAAATGTCAACTTATTTTGGTCGCTGTGTCCAGATACGTTAACAACATAAACCGCGCTGTCGAATCCTCCGCCCGCGCGCCGACTAACAATTAATTAAACATTGCGCCAGGTTTCATTTCACTCGACAAAGGAACTTTGAAATATGTATCTCGCTTTTATTGTATCCCAGACGTTAAATAAATTCATCCGCTGCGATCGGATTTGTGCCGGCGACGAGAATCGCCAGACTGCTTTGCGTTTGTGCCAAGAAACAAAAAGTGCCAACCGCATATTGGACAGCAGACAGTGTAAATGGAACAGTTTCCAAGGTTTCTACGTCACGACCACGTGGCTTCCGTCCCGAACCAACCCGATTTACGCACATTACCACGCGCACATAGCTTATTTCACCCAACCTGGCTTACTTTAACACTAGGTATTATCATATGTCGCCTTTTAAAATCTACTGATAAATTAATTTGCTAGAAGAACATAGGAATTGGTACACTAACTGGACTCCCTGGAAAATACGGCCACCACCGATCGAGTTAGGACTAGGGTTTGCAATTTACCGTCAAATTGCAATTACCGGTAAATTATAAATAATTCTTCCATTACCGGTTTACCGGTAAACGAAAAAAAATAGACGTAGATCAGATGATTAAAGTATAACTGTATGTGGCTATCTTTATTAAAAACGGTATCCAAGATTAAAACCTAAATAATTTCAAATACGTTTCAGGTGAAAAATGTCATATAAATACATACATATATATATGATGTCTTTTTTGTTTTTACTGAGATATGGTAAAGGGAGATCAAATAATCACTTATGTATTATCGAGCTTGGTTAATTTGAATTACAACTATAAAATTTGGTTTACCGTGAGGAGTTAATATTATTAATTATTAGTTTATCCATTAACTTATTGATGTATGTAAAACATACATTAGGTGTATGAATACATACTTTGTATACACCTAATATAAATTCGTAATTAAAATATATTATTACAACTGTTTTTATTTAATTTATTAAAAAAATCCTAATTTTTTGGGTAAAAAATTATTAATAGTGTGTTTTGGTTGATTTGTTTACCGGTAATGCAAGCCCTAGTTAGGACCCTCTTCACTTCAGACTTGGAGACTGGATGGTATGAATTTAAAACTCACCAAGAGTGTACAAGATTAGAACACTTGTATTGTCTGGTCACTTGGATATACTATCATTGTTTTGTATTTAAGATATTCTATAATAATACTCATTGATAATTTCAATATTTCAATTATGTTCAATTTTTAAAAATATTTTCGGACTATTTTATTAAACTAGTTAGGAAGTAATGCGTTACATAGCTTATATTCACGCTCGTTTAGAAAATTACTACTGTCCAGTTTACATGTTTTAACATAGTTAGAATATTTATGTCCAGTTTATATCACGTTTCAAAGTATTATAGATGTAATGTTCCACATGAAAATGTTAATTACAATTTAGAATATTTATGTTTATTACAATTCTGCAGTATTAGAACAACTGTTGTGCCGCTTAGTCTATTGTAATAACCACATAAATATTCTCATTTAAATTGACAAAACAGATCGCTTTATAAGGGAAACAAGGATACGATAAGAAAATTTTTGCTTCGTTATGTCTTTTAATACATATTTCTATCTAATCTTATTAATATCTGTATTTTTATAATAATATTACATTTATTTATGTTATGTATTTTATTTCACTGAAACATATTAACATTACATGTCAACAGGTTGTTTTATGACTTAAAGATAATTCTGCAAAGACACGTGAAAGTAAAATATCTATTATCAATGTGAAGCCATCGGTGCTAGTGGAGCAGGTTGAGATGAAACGTCTAAAAAACATACTTAAATACCTAAAAATATTAAGTGTTCGAATTATTAAAAATTTCATTAAGTTATTGAAAAATTTATATATTACTTTATATAAATTGGTCCTTGACTCGCCCCTCTCATAGGGATTGGGAATCAAGCTAGCTGTTTCAGAACAGGTATATATACACACACACACATACCGATCATTTCTAATATACAAATCCAATACAAGTAGTTCATTTCTGTAATAAAATTTGGGATAATTCATAGATAACAAAAATAATGACGATTATCATTGTAACGTTTTTTATTTTTTTATTAATATTAAAAATATAATACAATTTCAATAATCAGTGGATATATATATTTTATCATTCGTTTCTTCTCTATGGGAGTAAGACTCGTATATAGAGAAGGAGTATATTCGAGTTAATTTATGTTTCAGTTAGTCTGTGTATATATTTTTTATTACTTCAACTACAAATTTATGATAGTCCGTAATTTTTCTAATTGTGGTGGGGAGATTGTTAAAAAATTTGATACCTTGATAAATATATTGATTTTGAGTTGCGGTATATTTTAGTTTTGGGATATCAATTTGATCTCTATATCTGTATAATATTGTATTGTATGTCTGTATAGGTTGTCGGAAATGGTTCCTGTAAATTAGACCGACCAGTCCATCAGTTGTAGTTTTTTGTATATTTAATTAAGATGTGCCTGTAAATGCATCTCCTATAAAGTGCCAGTCAAGATCAATAGCAACACCGCCACTAATAAACAATTAGTTGCGTGGCAACAGTGTAGTTATTAGAACTAGTCTAATATATTGTAAACTTTATTGTATATTCTCTTTTCTTTACTTAAACCTTTGAAATACAATTATTATTTTATTTCAAAGTTATTAAACAACATTTAAATATAAAATATTACCAACTAGTTAATTAATTTGTACATTTTATAAGCGTATGGTAAAATTTTGTAATGTTATTTATACATTAAAATTATTTATAGCCCGACATGGGAAGTATTAATGCTTCGTGTTGTACATTCACTCGAGAGCTTACTATCATTTATATGTGTCTGGCAACTTTCTGAGCTTTTATCGCAAAACGTACAATTCTCATATTAATCGTGACATTACCATTCTCTGACTCGGGATTTTTATTCTAACGTGCAGATTCACTCTTAATGGTATTTCTATATAAATATCTCATATTCATTAGCGAATCAACAGATATATATGTATCATATTTATGTGTAATGAAATTAATTAATAATATTATTTCGACGCTTTTTTTTTTCAAAAATATATATTAAATATGAATTAAATGTATTAATTAGAAACGTATATACATAAAATCAATTTTATCGAAAAATATTGTTGTTGTTGTTGTTGTGTTCTCCTGATAATAAAGTTGTATCAATGTGTCCAAAATTTAATAAAAATGAATTGATAATTCTTGCGTCATTATCTATCAGATTACTCAAAAGTATTTGAGATTCCGTAAAAATAAGGTAGATGGCTCTTTCAAATAATGAAACGATTAAATGTATTAATATCAAAATAAGGTAACATGTAGGTTCGAAAATTTCTCGCTAAAAATATTGCCGTTGTAGCATAGTTGGATAATGCTCCTTCCCCGGTTTAGAAAGATATCCCAAGTTCGAATACCGGTGGCGCAACAATAATATTTTTCGATAAAATTGATTTAATATGTACATCTTTCTAATTAATACATTTAATTAATATTTAAAATATCACAGGCCTGTGTTCTGAATAATCACAACTTCACAATAAGAATGTGTTCTCCTAAAAATATATATGTTAAAAGTGCCATGCAGATTCTCTGTAACTGTGTTCATTTTATCTTCACCGATAACTCATTACAAGTTTTTAGGTATCTGTGTGCACTCAAAATATAATACAATAATAACATACGCAACACACATTAACTAACAGAAATCGATACACTGATACTTGGATCAAGTCAAGTATTGAGTACTACTACATATTCTGTACCATTTATGATAGAAATTATCTCAACTCTTTAATCTGCGATTAAACATATTGATTAAACGACTCTTGAGGGTGTTAAAACCAGATTTCTCAAATGATCGCGGTCTCACTTCACTTATTAATGTGCGTTTTTTAATCGGCGATTTGAAATTAAAAAAACAATAAAAACACACATCAATAGAATCGGTGTAAATATCATTTACTAAGAAATTGTGGTTTTTTCGATATAAAACTTGATTCATTGAGTAGATGAAGTAAATAAATATATATTTTTTTAATAATTACTTTTCACTTACACAAAGTGTTTTAAAAACGTTGAAAATTTATCATATGTACTGCAAATTGAATAACTATTAATTTTAAACGTTTTGATAATTTGGTTCAATGCTGATTTGTCACCGTAATCTTAACTTCAAGATTATAAAAAAATATATTTCGTATATTTAAGTATTTTCTATATTAAAGCAATTTTGTGGCATGCAGAAAATAAATTTAATGATTGTAGTCTTTCTTATAATGCATGTATTTTCTTAATTATGACAAATAACATTCTGTTTAGTAGTTTTAAATAAGTGTGAAGGTTCTATCTAAGTAGTAGTTTTAAAAGAAGTCAAATCTATTTTATAACATCTGATATAAATGAATAATAAAAACTCACATTTTCGTAAAAAACGCGAAAATATGACTTATTTTTGAAAGCATGAATTAAATTAATCAACCAGAAAAATATTCAAAAAAAATCAATTAATCGAAAGAATATTTTTGTTGCTACCGGAATATTTAATAGTATTTGATTAATTTAATTTGTATTAAATACCACAGAACTATATGTTCTGGAACATTCTGTAACTTCACAATAATAATGTGTTCTTCTTGGTATCTGAATAATACAGTATAGCTATAATGTTATTACATGAGGGGATTAAAAGTAAAACCTCCACTTTGCATTTGATGGAGATTGAAGGTGACGTTTTTTAAAATGATTACTTAGTAATAGTGGTAGTCTTACAGTTAATAACATGAAAACATGTATGTTTTAGAATCATTTTATCAAATTTTAAAATCTCCGCTTTAATTAGAAAATCAGTTACTTATAAAAAAAAGTCTTCATTTCTTTAATTTTTAAAGTGCCATATATTGTATTTTAAGTTTGGGATAGGTACCTACGGCATCTACATATTTAAAGTTCATTTATTTCAATTTTGATAAACTTTTGTGTTTTATTTACTATCTTTATAGATATTATTACGTCATTTAAACCGTTTATTAGGAAAAATTAATATATATTGAAATGATAGGAAGAATCAAATATTCATCGTACGGGGTATTAGGGTAATCATTGAAAACTAGCTTTAAAACTAAACGATCTAAAATATTTCAAAACTCAATGTTTTATGATAGAAACGAAAGAGATCTTAACTTTTATAAATGTAAATGTGCAGAGAGAATTAATGAAAATAATAAAAAATCTTAGAATAGCGTCAAATTATTATATGCTAAATATTCTAAAATAATCAGTGTGGATCGTACGACAATGTTTATGTTAACTGTTCGATGTGCGATCTCAGATAATGAGATTCAAATATACTCGTAGATGGGAAATCTGAAATTATTATTTTTTAATTTGTGAAAATTATCGGAAGAAAAATGTGTAGATGCAGTTAGTCTATGGCAACAGACTCCAACTCTAATTTTAATTAAAGTTTTAAATTGATCGATAGCATCGATAACCAACTCCGGAACAATTACAAAACTCATAATCTCATTAAAAGATTGATTACATAACTTAAAGAATTGTGTACGTGTTTCGAAAATATAACGATTGGATAAAATGAATAAAGTCCTATTCTGTCGGTACGGACATGATGTTAATATATTTGAACATGTACACATGACAGCGAACAAATCGGGTAGCCATAGATATCGGGTGCTAAATAGGTGTAAATGTGTTAGTTTTCGTGAAAAGCGTTTTTTGAAGCGCCCCATGATAAAGTCAGGTAAGTAATGTTCATTCCCGAATGTAAGGATCTTCATTACTATCGGTACAGGAATATGATTATATTTTAAATATAATAGCTAATGTTTTTCTTTTTTTAAATACAATATCTTATGTTATTGGAATTTTTGGGTTCGACCTTATTTTAATTTGGTGATTTCGAAAACCTGCGTCCGGAACAATCGGCAGAGATATCTATATTACTCGCGACCGAAATACCAAATTGGCACATTACCAAAAGCACCAGGCTATCTAATAAACCGAAACAAATCTTTATCACTAACGGAATCTTGGCATTTATCCCCAATAGCTCAATTGAGCGACTCGGAATTTCGAATGATTGTAATCGTATTTATATCTGCTTCTACATTTAAGTAATTTGCAAAATTTTATTGTTTATGTATCACAAATAAGAATAACAATTCCAAAGTAAATACATCACCGAAAAAAAAACGCAAAAGACAACATTTTTCTTTATAACTGATGACTCATTGAAAAGGATGCAAAAAATAAATCTGACACGTGTTAATTGAGTTGCCGTAGTTACAATACTAGTAGTTGGAAGAGGAATATAAAGGTTCGACTTAAGTCCCGGTACCAGCTCAGTTTATTTTCGTTACAGATATGTCCTTTGCATTTTTCGGTGGTATATATATATATATATATATATATATATATACTGTCTTTAATTTAATTATTATCGAGGAACATAATATATTGGGACAAAATTACGATATCATACGTAATAATTGAATTTTATTTTATTAAATATATAATGAAAATATGATCATATTTTATTTCGTATTTATTTACATCCTATCCCGAATCGTTTTGAGAATTGTTTATTCTCGTTTCGATTCGTCATAATTACATAGTTTTTTTATTTTATTACATTCAGTTATTATTAACATTATCATCATAATACTATCATCGGTTGACTCCAGTATCATGGTACCAGAGCCATACCTGTACAATTTGACGTCAGACTCGTTATCACATTAAATTCAGAAGGCAGCCAGAGAAAGCTATAGAAATTACATATCCCCAAAAGGGGAGGGTAGACGTCACATTTATATGTTTCAGTCGCAGAACTCGGTCACAGTTCGGCAAAAATTCACCCTGTCCAGGTCGCAAGAAGAATGCTCCGTTAGGTATCTCTAGTCACTGCTCTTCCCGGCATCGTCCATCCCAGCAACCCCTAGCGAGAGACCCACACCCTAATAAATCCCTGAAAATGTCCCAGATTCCTGTGATCATAGTGTATAGGATTAATAATGGTTTGTTTAGATTGTTTTGTTATATAGAACAAGTGAATGAGGAGTGAATGGTAAAAACGATATACGATACCAAAAATAAGACAATCAAAATTATGGAATTGAAACTTTTCACCATTAACCGCCACCGCCACCAAGGTTGTCAAGGTCAAACATTTTTTCTATAGGGCAAGTCATGGCTTCCTTTTTTGACGTGTACACGTTTCTGCCATTATCTTTCGAATGATATATATGGTGAGTACTTTGCTAATCTTTTCAACCAGCTGAATTAAAAAATATATGAAAAATCAGGTTTATATAAATAATGCACACAAGTATCCTTTCATTATCAAAAATAACCGTGTTCATGTTCATGTACGATTTGCTGCCCCGTCTTCCATATGTTACGAAACCTCAAAGAATTTCTTGGTGGCAAGCGGTTCTTTTTAAATGATGAGTTGGAAGCGGCGGTAAAGATCTATTTTGAGGGTTTAATTAATTCCTCTTCCAGGATGGAATGGCACTGGACATCGCTGGACGAAGTGTTTTGAAGTTCAGGAAGTTTATATACATGTTTTAAATACGTTCTTCCACTACCAAGTCGTGAACTTAAATATAATATATAATTTTATTTTAATATATTTTTGCTGCTTAGCTTTGTATAGATTTCGGATAATAGATTTGCCTGATACCAGAATCAAAATCTCCAAGGACCAATATAATCCTCATAACCGTCGCCTACTAGAATTTCAACGCTTTAAGATCAGTCTATGATATAGACATGTAAATTAGTTTTGTAATATATGCATTTTATCACTTTGCATGCAACAAATACCGTGGAAGTTACAAAATATCAGAAAACATTTTTTGATACATTTTTTTCTTAATTTTTTCATAATCTCAAATTAACAAGCAAATGTAAACTTATAGTCTATCCGCTTATTTGAAAAACAAGGTGTTATTCCGTCTTAGGACATGTACATACCTGCATTTAAAATAATAATAAAGACATTGTATATATATTTTAGAGTCTATTATATTTAATTTATTATTCTATTCGATTAATAAATTAAATTTTATGATCATTTCCATCCGTATAATTATCGTACTATCAAATCTGTCATTACGAACAACTGTAAAATGTTTGAATATTTTTAGTGACAAGTACCCAATTGTTTGGTAAATACAATTTCCAGTCTTTCTGAAAGCTTTGATGTAATTTCATCTTCTAATATTTTTGTTATCAGATGAAATGACATCATAGACATCACATTATGTATATATTTCTTTTGACATTTATTTCTTCTCTATAAGAGTAAGACTCGTGTATAGAGAAGGAGGATATTACATTACGAAGTACATTACGAAGATATGTTTCCAATAATGAAATATTGAATTATTCCAAGATAGTTTGAAGATTCAATTATGTTGTTTATTACATTAAACGTTTTAAAAAAGTTTTTTTATTAAATATTGTTACATTACATTGTACAAATATATCTTATAGTTAAATCCAAATACATAAACATGCGATCGAAAAAATTGACAAGTGTTTTTTTCCAAAAAACTACATTTCCACCGGGACAGGAATCCGGAATATTTTTATTTATGATTAACACAGCTCAGTTGGCAGAGCAATCTTCTGGCAATAAATAGGTCCCTGCATCACGTCCCAGTGGCAATTGTTTTATTTTAAAAATAATGTTATCATTTGAATTTTTTAAACGAGATGTTAACTTTAGTTATTAAATAACTTATAGTGAGTTCAAATTTATATATGTGCTTACAAGAATTTATTATCTTTTTCAACATAATTAATTTAATATAATTATGTACAATAAATAAATATATTAAATACAAATTTATTACGCCTTGTGTCTTTTTTCATTTGTTGTTTTTTTTTACAATTATTATTACATTCCTTGTCTCCTGAGCTGGCGCGTAAATGCGGAATGACTGCGTATAGCGCACTCCTATCGGCTCTCTCTAAATCCGTCGACGTCGTGACGCGACGCCCGCCGGTCGACCACGTGACGGCCTGATATAACCTCAGACGACGCGCGACGACCGCGAGTTACACATGCTCGGGAGGGCGCTTTTTTTTTTGTTGTTTTTCTCTTGGTCCAACCGCTTTACGAGAGAATCGCGATTTGCCGCTTTCGTATTATGACCCGAGGCTATCTATGTTTATGATCACCTACTGAATAGCTCCGTGTAAATTGCCCTTGTTATAGAAATGTTTCTACAACACGGATGCTAACAACGCTCGTCATAGAAATGTTTATTTTTTACGGAAATACAATTTCTGTATTTTATTGCTATTGTATTTATGTTTCTTAATTAGCTGGTACTAAAATAAAGATTGTACGTATGTTAAAGAATATTTTTAGTGTTGCGATCCTATCTTCGTAACGTCAATAGGATACTGTATTTTGGTCTAGCAAACAATTAGATTTAAGATCAAGTTATACTTATTTTTAATTTATTAGTTATTTACGCTTTTTGTAACGTAGCGCGACGCTATATATCTACAAAAATTATAAGAAATACCAATAACTATAAGTTATATATATATATATATATATGTGTGAAATATGTAGAGAAATCATAATTTTTCTGATTTGTTCTCTAAATATAGCAAATCATTACAGAGCAACTTTTTTAATCTGATATTTCCAGGCGGAACCAGTTTCATCTTCTATTTTCCTCCGCGACAGCGACAATTCAGAGATGTATAGAAATATAAATGTAATAATTAAAAAAACCCAGTTAATACTATCTTCTCATATCTCCGAAGTATGTGAGAATCATTTTTCTGCATTGAATTATTTTTATTTGCTGGAAAATGGAGTAATTGGTATGTCTTGCAGTCCGCATAATGCGTAGCATTCTCTTCTAACACCATATTTCATATTTAGTGTGTTCTTCTTATTCTTTCTTATTCTCTTTCTCATCCCCATATAACAGTTTTTTTATAAATTTGCAAGTCTCGTTATTACAAACTTCGCAGTAGCAATTCGTCTTAGCCACACCCTCAATTTTTCCATGCTTTTCACGCCATTCCACACCTATAGAGGGTTTCTTCTTCATCCGACGTTCATCCACTTTAATGGATCTTAATCCCACTCCTCTGTCCTCTAACTTCCGCAAATTTGGTGATCGCTACTAAAAACATAATTTGCCTTACTTTTTCGTCTGATACACTCTTGATTTCCAAACTACTAGGTATACCTTTAATTTTCTCTGTCGAAATACAATCGCTCACAGCACTCGATCTAATTATATATCATTTATGTTTATAGCATTGTTAATTAAGTTAGTTAGATTAAGTTGATTCACTGAGATTCTATATATTATTTCAAATCATTTATATCATCCCAAATTGTATGTACAAATCGCAATTTTCTAGAACTCTTTAACAATTCACATATTTCTACATTATCGCTTCTTTTGATACTTTGTGGTAACAAATTGTAACCACACGAATCTTGTTTTTGTGATTGTTTCAAGCGGAATAATTATATCTTTTTGATTCAATTCTAGCAATAATATATAAAATATTATATGAAGCTTATCTAATTGAAATCATATTTTGCTTTGTACGTCATCTTAATATTCTAAAAATCGAGCAATAAAGAAACATTTCCATTTTCATCTCTCTTATGGAGAATTAAGTCTAAATCCAATAAATCGCGGTCATATTTCGCCTTGAATCCAGGAAAACCTCTTCAATTTCTGTTACTCTTTAACATGACAATCGCGACAGCTACAAAAAAAAAAACAACATTCACAGTGGGGTTTGTCTGCGTGGATACGAATCCAATTGATTTTTATTTGTGAGAATTGCTTAAAAATTTTAATATTTATAATCCTCCTTTTACATTTTTTGAAATAATATTGTTATATTAAAAAAAAAAAACTACATATTTTTATTCGATTCCTGTTATTTATAATACCTCCTTAAACAAACAATATAAATAAATAATACACGATTATTTTCACAATTCATAATTTTACAATGAAAATGACTAGCAATTTTTATAATATTTTCTATTTTTTATTTATTATCTTTGTTTTATCAACCACTGAATTGAGTTTAACCGTTTGAATGCTACGCGTCGCAAAAGCGCTGCGATCGTTTGTATTGAAAATTGCTTAGCACTAAAACGGTTAAATACATCTACCGGTTTCGAAAAATACCATTTTCCAACAATACCATTAATAAAAAAAAGATAATAAATAAAAAATATGAATTTTAACCACAAAGTTAATATTGCTAATTTTAAAAGTATAATATTTTCTGTTTCAATTATACTTTTGGGGGATGTTTAACATTACGTCGCAATATTATTATTTATTATTTTCCCACCAGCGCAGTTCAATTTAGGTCGCATATGTATGAGTGGTACATATTTTAGCAAAGAGAAAGATTCGTTATTGATGTAACTCTGATGGAAATATATTTACTTACAGCCAAATGTACAGCCATACGCCTCGTTTACCAGTCGGCATATGTGGCCCAGGTCACATATGCCGCCGAGCTATGGGCGCAAAGGCTGCATACTAGGGTTGTCGCCTCCGCCTTAAACAGGGGTCAGATAGTACCCCTGTTGGCGCTTGCGGGGGCTTATCGGACTGTATCTGGTGAGGCCCTCCCGGTTGTAGTGGGGGAGCTACCTGCAGATTTCGAAGTATAGGAGACGAATGGCCGTCGCTCATTGCGAAGGGACCTGGAGGTGGACTACCCCCACAATACCAGGAGTTGAGTGTTAAACTGAGGAATATTGCGTTATTACGACGGAGAGATGGACTCACTCCTTCCTCTCCCGAGTGGCTGTGAGAGATAAAGTCTGGAAGTGTCTTCCGGTGTTTGATCATTATACTATGCAGATGATCTCGGACCATGGCAAGTTTAGGGCTAAATTATTTGACCCGGGACTCGCCATGGACCCGTGGTGCGTCTGTAAACGTGTGAAGTGTGGGTGTGTGAGATTATGAGGGACGCCAGGGAGGATATGCTCGCGGGATTGGATATGGCAAATCATCGTCCGGCTCGGAACGATGACCTGGAGAATGGGAAAGGAATTTCGTACTTTTCTGAGAGTTCGTGGGTGTTTGGATATCTCGGTGGATGATTTTGAGACAGTCAAGTGTTTAGAAAGAAGGTGAGGGCCATCCGTCCTTCCTCTTCTTGCTCGAAAATAACCTTAGGTTTAATATCTACCGGTTCTGGCTTCCCTTCGCCGGAAGGAACCATTTTTGCTTCTGTGTATTGTCTTCTTTTTTCCCCCTCTTTAAGGGGCGTGTGAAGAGCTTGGGAACCGACATTTGCTGTCTCTTTCAGTGCTTCTATTCTTGAGTCTATATATTATCTATTGTGTTGTATGCATTTATGTTATTTTATTAAATTAAAGTTTTTTACTGAACTGTACGCACAGTGAATGGTATTTGGTTGGCAGCCATGCCATGTTGCATTGTCGCTACGTGGCGTTGCGGCATACCGTGGTTGCCAAGTAGCATTAAAAAATGCCAACCTGGCGGTGAATCTGAAGAACTGATATGGGAAATTTTACTCATAAATTGGTCCTGGGTAAGCGGTGGGTCACCATTCACTGATGGAATTATATTGTTGAACCAGGACCTTGGTGTTTTTCGACAATATTTTAAAAGTTTATGTAATTATATACTGCCTAGTAAAAATTTCTAATATATTTATATACATTAGAGATTCATACATACATTATATGCATTTTCTTCATCTATATATGTTTTGGTATGACATGAATTATGAATACTATATGTAAAATAATTTTTAATTAATTAATTTGGCCATTTTATTATTGGGGTTAAAGCCAATTATATGTTACAAAAAAAAAATTTGTTTGACCCAGGTAGAGATATCTGTAAGGTACTTATATTTTATTCTAGGGTCATGGGTTCTATTATAGATAACGAGTACAATGAATATATTATTTATTTCAGATACAAAAAAATTGATTCAATCTAGAATAGAAGTTCACTGAAATTTCAGATCTTGGATTGTCTATATCCGTATTGTCCGTCGACAATATGGTCTACTCATGCCTGTAAATGTGTCTACGCAAAGGCCGTATTATTATTTATAAAAAAATCTTAGATCTAAGTCTAAATCTTATCTAAATCACAAATTAGATTTTTAATGAGCTCAGCAATTACAGCAAAACTTGTTTTAATGTTGAAATTTTTTTTGCTGAACTCTTATTGATAGTTTCCCACAGATATTTAGTGGGCAACTTTCAATTTCTGCGAAATAGAACATATTAAAATACAACTCCAAACATGATAGTCTGTTTCTACTACAACAGTAGAAAATGTTTTAATGGCTAAAAAATTAAAAGGTTCAATAAACTAGACTGTCAGACTTCCACTCTAATTGAACCTTTAATATACCTTAATTTTAATATCAAGAATCGAATATTTTCAATTGGCCTTAAAAATATAAATAGATAATTATAAAAATATACATGACAATAATTGAATTTTTACACCTTTACAAGTACTAATAATATGTATACATTGATATAATGCAAAGAAACAAAATACAATGGAAGGACTTTATGATGGAGGTTTGTTTATTTTTTTTGCTCACCTAGCCATAAATATTTTTAAAGTGCTGATTAATACCCCGGAAACATCGGAAGGCAGCTGGGAAAATATCTAAAGTTATTCAGGCCATCGCTCAGAGTCCGATTTTCTTAAATACTTTTTTTAAATATTCGTTTGTTAAGTTTTTTTTAAATATTTGTTTGTCCCATCCTTTCACTTTTGGCTCGCCAAAGTCACACAATAGGATCACCAGTCATGTGGAAATAGTCTTCAGAAAAATAATTATCTATTGTTTTCACTCTGACTGTTTTTTAAAAAGCTTTTAGTTCATTTTCTATGTGACACAAGGTTATTGTATTTAAAAGTTGACAAACAACATTTGTACTATTCAAGCATAAGCCTCACAATTGATATCTGACTGTTTGTAATTAATTCACAAAAATCTGTATCAAGATAGTTTTTCGTGAATCCAGTAACTAGAATCTAGATAATTTCTCCTGGCAAGAGCGACTTCCGTCCGTCAGGTTTTCTGGCAATCAATCATTCGACAGTAACCACCCTGCCATTTATTTACGTAAATGCTCGTTGCATCTTGTACGAACGAAAATATAAATATCTCTTGACGTTAACCCCTCAAAGCAGTGTTTGCGACCCTCCAAGTCGGGTGCTTCAAAAAAATTTGCGTAATTAGCCGCGAGTAAAGGCTCGATGGATATTGTCTGCGTGTACGGCTTCAGCATATTCTTACGTTTTGTCTTGTTATTATATAAGATACGGATCTTTATTGCTGTCGATATATTTGGGGTCGGTTTTGTTCTCCCACTGTGTTCTCATTTGTCAATTTAGTCGTATTTATAATTACAACTTAATACCCTGTTTCTGAACGTCTTGTATTTTGTAT
The DNA here is from genome assembly GCA_022840565.1 of Eubasilissa regina. Lineage (NCBI taxonomy): Eukaryota > Metazoa > Arthropoda > Insecta > Trichoptera > Phryganeidae > Eubasilissa > Eubasilissa regina. The sequence goes on along the minus strand of JAINEB010000018.1, from coordinate 20,927,220 downwards.
CATATAATAAATATAATTAATGTAATTAATTTACATCGTTGAAAAATTTCCTTTTGGGGTGCAAATGTATTGTACGAAATCGAGTGAATTATTACTATAACTAATCGACTACTGTTGTAACTCGAATAAATATGAATATAGTCTTCTTTTTATTAAATAATTTTCAACTGGATGATTCTTACACGTTTTGCAGATCTTCATAAAAAAATAAAATAGAAACATATTTCCTGTATTTATATTTCATACATCTCTATTCGTATATGTTTTTTATAGGTTTTTTTGTAGTTTTTATCATAATAATACAAATTAAATTAATCGACTATTATACATATTATCGATATTTATCGAATAAATATTTTACTTGCTACCGGAGTTACTATTTTTAAAATGGAATAATGTATGAAATAATAATAAAATAGAGTATGAAATAGCTACAGAGTATAAGTACAAAATGTACTTGGTTAATATAGCGAAATTGGGTAATGCATTTCCCCCGATATGAAAAGGTCAAGGTTCGAATCCCGGTAGCAACTAAATATTATTTCGATTAATAGATTTTTTCTATATATTTTTCTATATAATTTAATTTGTATTAAAATACTACAGCACTTTGTTCTGAAATTATTACTTCACAACAACAATAAAAATATCCATTGTATTACTGAATTTGATTTCGTATTTTTAAAAATGTAATTCAATTTTACGTTCTTTCGGTCCTCCTCGCATCCCCACAGATCCTCCCCTTTCTATTTGATTTTCCTCCCAACATTTCCCAAGCACCCTCCCAAATCACCCCCAATACGCCGCCAGTCACCTTTCACTCCAGCCAAACTATACAAGGAAATGACATTTTGTACCACGTCGCCCATTCAACGGGTTTTCAATACATTTTTTTTAATCACGATTAGAGCTGACTGAAAATTATGATTGCTTTGTTCATTAATTAATACTTTTTTTAACGTTTTCTAATCAATTTCTGTTGCATTCTACAGTTTATACTAATGGTATATAATATAAATTAAATATATTTATTACATGTAAAATTTATTCATCGAAAAATATTTTTGTTGCTACCGGGATTCAAACCTCGATCTGTACCAACACAAATATTTTTTCGATAAAATTGATTTTACGTCTATATCTTTCTAATTAATACATTTAATTTGTATTAAAAATATCACAGACCTATGTTTTGGAAAATTGCGACTTCACAATAAGAATGTGTTCTCCTTAAAAAAAAAATGAATAATGATATATTAGTTTTTTTTTACCCGTTATTTTATGTCCAGAGTTGGAAGTTTATTTCTTCAGATTATTATGGCATTGACATATTTTCACTAAAATTTGTCTTGTAGATTGGTACCACATTGCGCGCTTACATATTTGAGTTTATCTCGTCGTTTTCTGTGAACTTCAAAGGATGAGTAAATAAACGTGGACAAAATTTCGTCACATCGTGGTATTGTGGGTGTTAATATTATGTTGTAAACTTTTAGCACCAATGCTTTACTTTATACTGAAACAAAATCCTTAGCGTTTTGATGTGTCATTTGTTTTCTATATTCTTTATTTAGTCATCTATCGAGATCGTGATAGTATTATATTTTGCAAATTATCATGGTTAAAGAAATACAAAAAAAATTTTTTGTGTTTACTGGCCTTGAAATTTTAATTATGAATATTCTTTTAATATTTTCTTTTGATCATTTTTAGACAACCATAATATTGTTAAGATTCTGTGTAGCCCCATAAATCTATTTCAAAAATGTCTCGTGTGGGAACCTAATTAGATGGTTACATGGCGTCTCTCCTCACCCTGTCCGCCCATACGATGAGTGTTTGGCCTTGTGCAGCTTTTCTTTATGAAACCATTACAGAATAACAAGAAGACCACTTGTATGGGTTCGCCGTGTATGTAGATTCTGAAATTAATTTTCCCATTTTACAATGGCTTCATTTAATGTTTTCTGGAATCTTGCTATGTTATTCATTACAAAGTTTATTAAATGATTTTAGAAATTTCGTTGATACGGCTCGACGTAATGCTTTTTAAATAAATATGTAGCTATACATATATATAGGTACACGAATACATATTTCTTGGTTCCTTTTTTTCCACTGTTATTATTAGTTATTTGAAATCGTATTACTTTAGTTGTCGTGCGTTTTATAAAATCGTTTTTTTTAATACTCAATTTAAACTAATATTCGTATTTTTAAAATTATATCTAAAATTTGACAATTTGAGAATAGATTTAGAGTAAAATTATAAACGAGACAAGATAATATTATATGTTGTCCCACAACTTGGGAGCGTATTACTTTATTACTTTTCCCAACATTACTTTATTCAGCCAAATTTTTTATTTTAATGTTCGAGTATAACATTTATTATTTTTTAACAAATTTTGAGTAGAGGAACAACTTGTTAATAATATTAACAATGTCGAGGTAAATGTAAATTTCATTAAAACTTGATCACAATATTTACCATCAACAAGTTATAATGGTTTTAATTTTTATCAACAACGGACACATCTCACACAACACTCACAACTACTTCCTAACTAACACTTGCTAGGAAAATATTTTGCATTCCGACTGTGTTTACCATCGCTGCGTAAATGTAACTCCCACAATAACCTAGCACAAAATTTTAAAATATGTGCGCAAGATATCTTGTGCATCAGTTTTTTTTAAATATATATTCATTACTATGATTAAGGCACTAACATAATAGTTGTTTAATACTAAATGGTGTTTTTTAAGAGATTTATTTTTCGAATTGGCAACACTTTTTCTAGCGACAGCCAAATTGAAAGCTGACAGCTGATTTGTGCTCAGTTTGGTTTGCTATTTTACCATGAATAGACTTACGCCAGCACAACGCTTGCAAATTGTGCAAATGTATTTCGAAAATCGTGGTTCAGTTCACGAAACTTACCATGCGCTGCATCCATTTTACGATCGACATAATCGTCCATCCGAGCAAATAATTCGAATAATCATGGATCTTTCTCGCACCACGCATACTCTAATTGATAATACGCATCCGCAGAGACATCGTACAGTGCGCACCGAAGATGTTGTTTTTTCAAAAATGATGCCGGCCAGAACGTTACAGTCAATGAAGAGCGCTATAGATCCATGATTACTGATTTTTTCGTTTTTCAATTGAATGGTATTAATGTGGAAGAGCTGTGGTTTTAACAAGATGATTCAACATGCCACACAGCTCACGCCACAATCAATTTATTCAAGGAAACATTCGATGAGCGCATAATTTCGCGTAATAAACCTGCGAATTGGCCTCCAAGATCGTGTGATTTAACACCTTTGGATTATTTTCTGTGAAAATATGTGAAGTTGCTAGACTACGCCGATAAACCAAAGATGATAGACGACTTGGAAGCTAACATTCGTCATGTTATTGCCGATATACGACCCCCAACTGCTCCAAGAATTGGTCGAAAATTAGACTTCAGATTGCGCTTTATTCGAGCCAGCCGCGGCGTTCATATGCACTAAGTCATATTTAAACACTAATGGCATTAAATTATCTTTCCAATAAAGCCAATACCGTGGCTATTTCCACGATTTTTATGTGTTTTATTTCATTTTAAAGTTCTATACATCTAAAAAAAACGTGCTTTACTACTGTAGTTTGGTAGCATATTTTTATTGGCACGTGTTTGTATACGTTAAGTTATAAAGTTAATGTGTTTATAAAAAAAATATTTTATATTAATTATCTAATTAAACCACAAGGTTATTGCTACAAATATTTTTATGTCTAATGAAAAATAGTTTAAACTAAAGTATTAATTATATTTTATTAAGTTCATGTATGCGTAGAATGTATTAGAGATACATGACTTTTTGGCTTGCTGTCAAACTGGGTATATATATATATATATATATATATATATCTGTATGTCCACAAAAACGTTAACAACAATACATCTACATCTATCTTCTCCTTTCTCGTAAATGAAACATTTAAGCTTGCTTAAGTTATTTTCTTCATCATTCAATAACATACACACCTGTACCAGTAGAAAATGGTTTCTCAAATTTATTTCTGGATCATATCCAAAATGTTACACCAAAATTATAATTTTATGATGTTAGGCACACTGACAGTATTTAAGTTTTCTTATAAGTAATATTTATAAAATTAGTAAGTTTTTGCATGCTCTCGATTAACTTACTTATTCTGGTGTAAGTTGTACTTCGATACTCGTTGTTCCGAATAACTTTCCTCACTTTTGTAATATTGTTGTTAATAGCCCTCATGGTAAGTGGATCAAAATGTATAAATTGTATTTCTTAGCGATTTTTATGGAATTCATAACATCGAACGTGTGTCGTTATCATTATTTTGTAATCAATAAAGTTGGCCCGCTGTCTGATCGCATGTCATCCATAAAAACCAACTTAAGCCACTTATACCCAAATCACTTAAGTCTTCCGCAATGCTTAAGGGTTACCAAATATTTAATAAATCATTCCAACGTATTGTAAACGCGCTCTCCATGTTTTGTGGAACGTTTAAATGAGAATGTATGTATGAATACCTACTACATACATTAAAATATTATTTATTGTTATCCACAGAACACCAAATGAACTAACGCAATTTTTTTGTCCCAGTATTTACATTTTGACGTCATTCGCATAATCACTTTGGTACCACTTACGCAATCAAAGAATTCCGCGATTTTTTTTTAAATTTTAAAAATATGAGTCGATTGGAACGAAAATTTAAACGCTGACAATATAATACGCATTAATGTAAAAAATACGTCTTGTTTACAAAACGACATGAACTAACGCAAATTTCTTGGCTCAATATTTTCATTTTGGTATCACCCACGTGATCACGTCAAACTATCGGGTTTATGTTTCCACCAAAAATGTGTGTAGAACTATTGTTCCACATCTCTCTCCTATATGAATAATTTATTTCATGCTATTCATTTACTGGTCTGTGATTGTATCTTGTTATTTATTTTATTTGTTTATTACACACAAGTACGCATATAATATAAAATATTACATAATTAGATTCATCACAAAATATTACTGATTTGTTAATTGCATTGCCCAACCAGGCAAGCAAAGATAATTTGATTACTAGTTATTTACCGAGGTACTGTGTTTACTCAATATTTTTATATTATTTCTATTCTCAGGTAAATTGCAGCTAAAATAATGTGTTCTTTTTAAGAATGACTTTCCGTTTCATGAAACCAAGATTTCGATGAAAAGTGTAACTTTCAATAAGGCACGTGTATGGGAAGCGTGTAATAGTCAAGGCTTCCTGCATCCCGCGATATAATTAATTGACAATAAGATTATTTTAAAACAAATTAGATGAATCACATACGAAAAAATCAATCTATCGAAAAATGTATATGTATTTAGATACCAAATGACTATTTTCTAAAATTGCAACTTTACGCTAAAATACGATTTCCTTAAAAATATATAAGATTATTTTCATGAATCTACTCCGTATTGTGCATATACTATCAGTGTTTATAATGGCCCTTCTTATTTTGTAGATGTAGAATCTATGATGTTTTTCTCCCAATTGTTTAAAATTATTACAGTCTGTTAGCAAGTACGCCATTTTTTTTCTCAATACCATGAGGTTTTAAAATGGATATTCTATCGTGCTTTTTGGCCGTTTGTTTTCGTTATCAAATTTACGCTGGAACTCCCTTAGACGAGTTAATGCTCGCAATAAGGGCTTATCTTTACACCCCCCAACTGGTGAACTGCCTTTCAAGAACAAGTGACAGCTCAAATGTGATTCAGACCTTCTTTCAATCGATAGTGATTCATATCCATTTCACGTGCTTCATAAATGTATTCGTTAAGATTTATTATCCTGTGGGCGTTCTTGCTACCAAAAATAATGTGTAGTGGCGTATACTATTTACAAATATTATAAATTTGTTCGTCTACAGACATATCAATTGCTATTGAAATAATTGTCATATTTCTTGTAATATTTCAACTAGAGCCTTACAGCCCGCTATATATAACCTTCATTGCTGTCATCGTACATAGTTATTATTGTGCAGTAACAGGTATCGACACAGTAATATCGTAGTTCATGAGCAATATCAGATATCACCTTCTCATCTTAATCTGAAATATTATCCTGAATTGATTTCGAAAAAATAATAATCAAATATGCGCTATTTACTCAAATAAATAATAAAATTAAATAGCGTTAATGAAAACATATTATGGTATTATTATATTCAAAAACTTGAGTTTCTATCTTTGAGTTAAAATAATAACACAGATTGCACCAGTAAGTTCCTGACATCATAACAGCTAGGATTTATGTAGGATGAACTCATTTGGGGTTATATAAAAACTATTGTACATTACAAATGACCGCAAACATTAGAGACGCTGCTAGATATTGTGCAATTTACTAACGTTGATACCTTTCGTATGTAAAATACGAGTAGATTGAGATATATATATATATATAATTAAAGAAAACACATTCTTATTGTGAAGTTGTAATTATTCAGAACATAGGTCTGTTATATTTTAAATACTAAATTAATGTATTAATTATAAATATATACATATAAAATCAATTTTATCGAAAAATATTGTTTTTGCGTCACCGGGATTCTGGATAATTCTGGCGTCTGCAGTCGGTTTACTCAAAGGTATTTGAGATTCTGTAAAAATAATGTAGATGGCTTTCAAATAATGAAACGACAGGTGTATTAATTTGAAAAAATGTAAAATATAGGTTCGAAAATTTGTCAAAATTTGACAAAAGTACACTACCGATTGTGTTATCACAATCGGTAGTGTACTTCCCCGGATTGGAAATAGAGATCCAGGTTCGAATCCCGGTGACGTAAAAACAATATTTTTCGATAAAATTGATTTTATATGTATATATTTATAATTAATACATTAATTTGGTATTTAATATATATATATATATATACTGGTATAAAAAATTATATTTCGATAATACAAATTTTTGAACTTATATTCTGTAAAATTTCCAATTAATCCAAACAATATTAAAAAAATCTTCGAAAATGTATTCGATTGCTATAGCGAATGGAGAACGCGCTTCCCCGGGTCGGAAGAGGTCCAGGTTCGTATCCCGGTAGCAACTAAATATTTTTTCGATAGATAGTTTTTTTTTCAGTGTATCTTAATAGTTGATCAATTTAATTTGTATTAAAATACCACAGAATTATGTTCTGAAAATAATTATAATTATATTTATGTATATCTTTACAATTGAATGATTTAACTGTTTGGAATAACTAAACCATCTTCACACTGTAAGCGAAGAAAAAATTCTTTGATTGACATCGGATTTCTTAAATTAAAAAAAAATGAAAGCTAAATTACCTCGCTGGGCAGATCAACATGTTGGAACAATGTCGAGACAGACATCTGTCAAAACCACTCGGTCTCTGAGATTCATTTTGAGATAGCTTTCTAAAATAACGAGGATTTATTCACCACAGTCATTTACGACAAAAATTCTTAAAAACACTCAAATTATCCATTACCATCTGATTTACCAAAAAAAATGCTAAATTTTTTTTTATGTTTATCTAACATTTATGAATGCTGAGTACCTACCCCATTAAATACAATCTGCCTAGGGAAGCTTTCACAAGTAGTCGCCTTTTTATACAATCCTTTATTACAGAGCAGAGAAAATTACCCGCTTAGTCAAGTTTTTAAGAATTTTAAAATTATTAGTCTGCATTAAAACTGTTGAATGGGAATTCACGAGAGAGGGTGGTTTTTTTAATGGTTTGTCTGTTTTTTCTCAATGATGTAATAAAAAACGCCTTCCATACCGGTAGACTGGACCGCAGCGCTTGAATGGCACTCCGTAGTGAATGACAGCAGTCATGAATTTTCGAGTCCTATTAGTCCTTTAAAAAAGGTTTCAAATGAAAACACTAGTTTCTACTTCTTATCACCCATTTTTCACACATACGTATAGAATTTTTAAGTATTTTTGGTGAATATAAAAAAATTAAATAGGTATTATTCAATAAACAACATCTGAAAGTCATCTCAAAATATACGCGAGGAACATACCCAGCTTACTTTCGTTTAGGCTTTTGTATGATTGATTAGTTTCAACGTATTATAATGTATATTTTTTTAATTAAATAATTTTCGAGACGTCTTACAAGACTGTTAGAATATTTTCAGCAACCTAAGAGCACTTGAACATATTCAAAGTGATTGATTAATAATCAATATGTTGGTCACTGCAAGGTAATTTAAAAATGCAAAAAACCTAAAAATTTGCACTTTCGTGTACAATTCTTATTTTTTATTTTTCCAATTACGAGAACTTGTTATATTTGTAGTTACAAATATGGCTGGTTTACTTAAAATATAACCTTTGCACTGTAGAATTTTCTTCCTGGAGGATTTTATCTGTTTTACGGAAAATGTGAAAAATAAGTCTTCAGAAAATCGATATCGCCATATTAAGAATTTTTGTAGAGTTTATTGCATTTTATAATAGGATAAATGTATGGTGTATACGTGTGATATTTTAAATATATTATATACATGTTTGTGATTTTAAAATAATTGAGTTTACATTTTCGTCCGTCGTTGGACCTTTTCATTTTAAACTTTGCAACGAAGGTGGTCCGATGGGGTGAAAATTTTGGTTACGAAGGTTTTCTGACTCATGCAGTCGCGTGACTACCAATAATGTTATTCCCGCACCCTTCCCCGGCGCGCTTCGGAGTTTCGCCCTAACAAAAGATACCGCCGCGATTTTGTCAGACTTTGTTAATGGACTCGGTACTTTGATTACAGTATACTATTTACCGCGACTAAAGGCGTCGTAGTTAAAGAAGCGTCGGTGGCATTCATTTAGAAAATCTATGTTTTACCTATCGCAGACGTTAATCGAATCATGATCACACCCGTTGATAGATTAGGCCGATTACATTTACTTGTAATTTAATTTTCTTTCGTGGTAGTAATTCGTCTTTAACATGTAGATGCATATGATGTAATGCCCCACCACTAATTTAAAATTTGAATCACGAATCACGATATTCCCAGATATTCAATCACTGAGAGTGAGTGTGACTCAAATATATCAGTGATTGACTCATGCTTCGTGATTTTAAGCTCATCACTAATAAGTATGACTTCCACCGTCATCACTTTGTGTACTCTTCTAATTTTTTAAAATTTTCTCTCGTCTGAAAACCAATATTCCTAGACAAATGCACAATTGTAACGATTTACCGTATTTGTTATAACTGATAAGTTTATTTGTATTTTGTTAGTTTTGGAACAACGATATCCATACATATTAGTGGACTTCTACATACATACATGATTGATTTATTCTTTATATTAGGTAAAACAAGCAATATTGAGAATAATATATATTAAAAAATAAGGTCGCCCTGTGACAAATAAATCGAGTGGAGCCTCGCCCGCGACTTATGACTGTTTTAAATTTATTTTACTATATTTTTAACAAAATTTTTATTACATTAAATTCGCCAAGATAAAGAAAAATCTTGAAGTAAAGAAATATGTATAAATATATATATATATATATATATATATACAATATAATTATTGTATAAGTTGAAATAAATCATTATTGTGGATTCGTTTAATACGGAACTCAGAATGCCTACCTCGACTATCTTATTAAATATAAAATACTAGATAAAAATAAAATTTCTCCTACATGTATGAAAAAATGGGATAACGATTATATTATATTAAATAAAATAACAATAACTTTATATGAAACCACGAAATTTATTATACGTCAACTGGTAACTGTGATTTTTATGAAAACTGTGAGTTTTAAATACGTCCTGATGAAGCTTGAGATAAGCGAAACCGGTTGACGTATAATAAATTTGGTGGTTTTATACAAAGTTATTGTTATTTTATTTAATGTAATATGTCAAACCACAAAGTGATCGCTCTCTACGAAAATATGATTATATTATATATCATTTTCAATCTATTTGATTATTTCATGTCTATCGATATCCTTACTTCGAGTATTGGAATCGGTTTGTGGGAAACGATTGAAATTTGGCAGTCAGTGAACGCGCGTAGCGAGATGTGGGACGCCGCACGTCAGGGATTGAGATAACAGTGACACTGAATATTGTTTCGGACCCATGATTAATAGGCTCCACTGCAGAGTGCGCATATTATACGCTACATCAAGCCGAACAGTTTCGAGCCTCGATCCATCATACTGTCGCCAAGCCCCGTCAGAGCTGCGTTTCGCCACGAAAATGTCCCATTGTATTACCGGGGTGCGAATTAACAAACCATCCTTCATGGTGATTACTGCGTGTAATATTTGCTACGGTTTTAGGGTCTATGAGTGATGCATACTGGTGGTGATTTTGTATTGTCGCACCTTGTCCGGACCGGCTGCGCTGACAATTTGAGGGAAGTTAATTGTATTTTCGCCGGGCAGATGAGCGCTCAGCGAAATAACACAATTTTTTAAATTGCTTCTTTTGTGTTCATTATTAGTTTTTATTTCGAAAATAATCGAATTATATTCCTTTTATTGATAGAATTAATAACTACCAAAAGTTTTTGTTATTTTGATTTGCCTCTCATACATAGATCTTCTATTATTCCTGAAAAGAAATTTGTTGAAAATATTTATCGAGAACGGTTTGCAAATATACACTTCCCGTCTCTTTCAAATAGCCATTAATTTTTACTGACATATAATAATGGATACGCGATTGTCCTCACTGCTCTTCAAAGGTAGAGAACAAATGAATATCTTTGTGGTCTCGGTCTAGGCTTTATGTCAATCATGAATTACTTTATTTGAAAATACTCGTATAACGTATGTTCGGAATTTTCTCGGTATTTGGGAGAGGTCGCTGAGAGCTGACAGATGGACGGGTTTAAGCCAGCGACACAGTCTTGACTTGTAGCCATTGTAGGAAACGTGTAACATGTTACTACGTGCGTCATTAAATAATCACTATGTACGTATAAGAAAATGAGTTTGTGTTTAAGAAAAAGAAATTGAAAGTTTAAATTCTCGCAATGTTTGCAATGTATGATCAGCGAAATTCTAACTGAAATCATCAAATGTAACTGAGTCAGATACACCTTCGGGTTCTTCAAAGTTTTTCAGGTGTGCCAAAATTTCGTTTTATTTTAAATAATTTATTATCATTTTATCATGAAATTGTATATTAGTAGTCTATATTAAAATTGTCTGGTAGTCCCGTGGATCTATTATATAATAAAAAATATCAGTTATCTCATAGAGACAAAGCTATTTTTTTAAAATTATATTTTAATAGAAAATATATATGGAAGTTTAGGGTAATTACAGAGCTTACGACCTGTCTTCAGCTGGCTTAAGTGATGACTTTATATATATAACATAACATAATGGGGTGAGAATATATAAAATATATATATACTCCAATTCTCACCCCTCAATCTCCACACTTACCAAATTTTTGAAAGTTGTATATATATGTATGTAGCATTGTGTGTTCTTGGACATATTCAAATATTGCTAATTTTATGTAATAATTATTATTTCCAGTTTGATCGTTTTTTCTTTTTTTTAAAAACAAACGAAAAGTTTGTTATATTATGTATCTCGTATATAATATATTCTATATTGTTATTTGTAACATTCAAATGCATACTCTTAAGTATTAAATATTCCAGTAAGTTTTGTTATTCGAAATTTTATGGGTTTTTTTTTATTGCTCATATATTTTTGCCGACATGTTAGATCCAATCACATGATTTTGCGTTATTAGTATTGCGGGAAGTGAGATCGGCTGCGGAGGTCTCATATGACAAAAGAAAACCTGTACCTTCATCAACATTAACTCGGGTGCTGCATCTCTTTCGCCTCAATATCGACTAACTCCAATCGTTGGAACCAATTTCACCTATACGTTGTGTATAAATGTATAGCGTTTTCTCATTAATCTTTATATCTACAAGTTTATATCTCTTGCTGTGTCGAATACCAAGACGATTACAAACGTAGAATGTCACACATGTCTATATATGTTTATAAATCTGGATATCAATAAGAAGGCAACGGATTAATGAACCGGAAATGAGACAGCTTGTAAAAGCTTTCGGCACTCCGAAAGAGTTTCATTTAAGACTTTTAGTTAAGCGTCCGGAATACCAGCGTTGTACGATTATTCTAATACAATAATATTCGAGCGTAAAATGAGAAATTTAAATATATTAAAATATTCTACTCCTGTTTAATACGCTTCGACGAAATTTGTTCCTAAGTTGACTCATATATATATATATATATATATATATATATATATATATATATATATATATATATATATATATATATGTATACAACTTTTGAGGTATAGCCTCGACAATACCACGTTTTACCGTACCGAAACGTCGAATTACGTTTTCTCAAGAATTCCATGTACAAGAAACGCGTTCCAATCCAGAAGATACCAATTATTTACACTACTTTACATTTATGGTGACACCAGTCATTTAAGATCATCTTGTTCTCTCAACTATGGTATGAATAAAGTTAAAACTTAGTTAACGCTTAAATTAAAATTTAAGCGTTTATCCTTTATCTTTTTATATATCTCTTCGCTGTTGGAGACACGAATGTGTTGCATGGAATAAATATATATTTCCACGCGATGCAGTATATTTTTCAATAGATAGCGAGGTTTTCCACTTCGCAGTTCCCGTTTATTATGCCGGCGACAAATTTTCCCCGTCTTCCCAACAGGACTGCTAGCAGAACACTTGCACCGTCCCCCGACAGGACTGGTTGCAGAACACTTGCACTGAGTATTTTCATGATGTCGCGCATTTAATTCCAGAAAGACTATTTTATCAGGAATTCGTACGAAGACGTACACTATTGTTTCAATTTGTCTCTGTTGCAGCCCATTTTTGAAGGTTAAATATGTAAAGAAATATATATATATATATATGTATATTGAAACTGTGCGTTATTTTTCTAACGTATGATACATCGGTTAGTGCCTTTCTTACCGATACCGATGGTCATGTAATGTTTATTACACACACAGCCGCGGATGACGACTTTAATAATGACGCAGTAAGCTGGGTCGTGTAACGGGGTCAGAGAAAATCTTATTCCCGGAATAAAACACGGAAAAGTACAATTAGGAATCCAACACGAGCGCAGAAGCCATCAGTCTTCCGTTGCGTTGATCCCCCATCGTTTGTTCGCGAGTCGGGCGGAATCCTAGAAGGGAAAGGAACGAATCGGTCACCGCAAATGCGTCTGTTGACTTCATACAACAAGAATACGTTTTCCATTATTAATTAAATTCATCCTACTGTACGTATCTATACTGAGTACTTAAAGTCGCCCTCCAAATTTCAGATGTTATAGCCTTATAATCAAAGGAAAAATATAATGTTGGTGTTTTTAATGCGATTATCGCGTTATTTTCTTTGGTAGGTTCTTCCCTTGACGCCAGACCCTCGGGGTTCTCGGTAACAATTATTTCTTACTTCTTTATCACCGATCACTAAATCGAATTAACTATTTTACTATCTGTTCTAAAACAGGATGATCAATTCGTAAAAATATTTTTAAATCTGGAAACTGCACAGACCACCAAATAAATAGACATGAACTAACCTTCACATCCTTGTAACATTCCTTGTCACAAATTTTTCATTTTAGTGGCACCCAGATGATCACTCTGGTGCCACTCACGCAATCAAAGAGCTCCGCGACTTTTTTTAAAAATATGACTCGATTGGAACGAAAATTTAAACGCTCACAATTTAATATGCATTAATGTAAAAAATACGTCTTGTTTTCACAAAGATTTTATTTTCGAAGAGTAAATACTTTTACTGTTGCATAAATGTGTCATAATCTATCGAATTTATGTTTCTTTGGATAGTTAGTGCGTAGAATGCCCCTCGTTCCGTAAATAATGTTCCAAACCCCTCTCCTATGTGTATATACTTTGTGTCATGTTTATTCATTTACTAGTTTGTGGGAAACTATGTTATCGATACACCATTTTAATTTCTAACAATCTTTATTGTCTACGTGGTAAGTAAGTAAAATATTTTTTGTACTGTGCACTACGTACGTAATACAAAAAAAAAACATAATAAATCACCACTCTGTTGTTTTAACGATAATATTAATTTAAACAGTTTTAAAGAACAGATCACGGAACAGTTAAAAATTTCGCGAACTGAAAAGTTCATAATATAATTCAAATAAAATAAAATATAATAATCTTACATAACCTTACCTAACCTGTACCGTATATCAAGGTGAAAATGAAGGTAAATTTATTAGCTTCTTCATAAATTTTCGTGAAACTTTTGACAATCGCGATTAATGTTCGTGCTACGAAGTTCAAAAGTCTGTGAAAAGCTTTTTGGAATATTTCATGGTCTGTTGTTGATGTTCATTGTTTTGAAGGTTTTAAAATAAACTCAAAAAAAAAAAAAAATACACAATAGTCACCCAATCGAAATCGGTAATTGATTAATACTAGATTGTTTGTTATTTATTTGTTTGCCTTAATGCTAATATTTACAACGACAGCAGTCCCAAATATCCAGCATATTTCAGTCAATTAATAATTAAGTCCGAAAAATCGTCAGTTCCAATGATATTAAATGTGTATAATAATTAGTTTTATGTATTACAATTATTTTCAAAACCGTCAGAAGTATTCACACTTGTCAAGTTGGATAATTTTTATGATTTAATTCTGGCAAAATGTTATAATTCACCGAATAAATGACAGAAATATCTCGGTAAAAGAGTTTACAAATATCGTCTGAAAATTGTGATGGGCAGACCCCGATGGCAATAAATTTTATTTCAAACAATGCCGAAGCGCGAGTATTGGCTGCCGGCCAGATTCTTGCATCATTTGGTAAATCGGTTCTATAAACTCCACCTAGAGATGAGAAATGGCTGTTTTCCCACGTAAAAACTGTTGCACACTCAATCCAGATACTACCAGACTCTTTTCGTAATGGTTTTTTTTAATTTCTCACGTTCAGTTTTGCCTCACTCCTAAACGCTTTAATTCTTCAAAAAATTAAGAAAATAAACGCTTTTATCTGTTAATATGTTAATCAATATGCACTGATCGGCCGACAGTTTTTCTTTTGGAATAATTACTTATCCAAAAATAACGTGAAGTGGTATATAAACGCGACCCGACAGTATTGTACGATTACGATACCTGGAACTTCATAAATAAACAAAAATAAGGCCATCTTGGTATTCAAAAATTAAATCCTCCGTACGGTACGTGCAAAATTACCGAAAATGCTGGACTGTCTGAGATTTTAACCGAATGTAACAGAAAATTATAGCTACTGACGTTGAGTTGACAGATAACTTGTAGCCAGAAGATTCCAGAACACTCCTAAAGATGTTCAAAGGAAATCAGAACGCAGCCCTTGGGATATCTGAGAATTAGATGAGCGGATATATATACAATGCGGCTGCAAATCCCCGCTGGAGGACCGCGGCTCAATCTGGCTGGTTGATCTAAATGGTCTTTTTAGAGCCGCTAGAAGAAGTAAGTAATTTATAAAATGATTTATCAGTTTGCCGACTGATGTAAATTTTGTGGAACACGCTGAGCATGTAGAATCCCAGTAGTCTTAATATCTTACGTTCGATTGTGTCCATAAACAGTCAACGTATAGTAAATGTATACACTGTTATCAGTCGACTGTTAATCTACTTTGCCTATAATGAATTAAACGAGTAGATTAGTGGAATATATTGTTCTTTTTGACGTTCCGAAACGAGAAACAAATTATGTTTTATTTATCTCGAGTCATTAAAATTTAGTATAATTTTATTTTTTTGTTGCGCATCGCATCATAAATACGTTCAACAATATTATAGTGTAAAGAGTAATTTTAATTTGACAGCTTAATCGAATTTGAGACCCAATTTAACAATTAACTATCCTTTTAGAAAAGTACCGAGCGCATTTTATTAATATTAAATAAATAATTTAAATCAATCATAACATGTTCATAAGTCCAATACGTATTTGAAACATGTCACGGTGCGTTAATCTCTTATCGTGAAGTTGGACATACTTAAAATGAAAGTACCTGCGAACTACGCCCCTGGTGGTGTAAAGCTGTCGGCGAGATAAATATTTTTAGATTTATCTTTGACAGTTTGTCATGGATATGTTGTTCGAATTCCGCTATGATTGAAATCAACAGTTTTGATGTTGGGATACGTTATGAGTTGTTAAGTGTCGACACCGCCGTAAAATGTGCACTCCCGTCCTCAATTTGTTATCTCCATTCAAAAGCTCTCCCATTTTGCTCATCATAATATGATTTTTATTTTATTATATAGTGGTCTACAGTTAATCCTAACTGATCCAATTAACGTAAAAAAATACCCAGTGAGACGACTGAAAATACAATAAAAAAGTCTTATTTAAATATGTGAAATACAATTCGGTCGCCAATACGGCAATATTGATTACTTTCGTATATTTGCTCTTTTAACAGTAATATTTTACTCCAACTGACTTCAAAACGTGCGTGGATAACTTTCTAAGGCGTAATAATTTGATAATAGATTATGTATTTGTTTTGTACTATAATAAGTGAATCGTAAATCCTGTGACTTTTAAGATATGCGGTAGGTACCCAAATACTCTCTTTTCTTTCAGACCTTGCAATTTCCGTTGGTAGTTCATTAGACAGCTCTTGAATCGTACATTTTTTGTATTCAATATGATTTCTGCTAATAACGTTGTATTATCTTATTTTACGGGTACTCCAATTTGGGAAAAAAATTCCTTACCGAAACTTTTAACGTCATTGTTGTAAAAATCGCAAATGTTTTTTTTTGTGGCAACGATAGCTAAAATTCACACAGCGTTGAATAACGTTTAAAATATTTCGAGGGTAACTTGTCCACTATTTTGAATATAGTTGTGTCAAAACAGGCAAAACACGAAATGACCAAACACTAAAATCCGCACAGTCAATCCTCAATATAAAATACGTACGCACTTTGCAAAAAAAAAAACATAGGAATTTTCCGGTAGCAGGTACATCTTTTATTGTATGTTGTTATTTGCGATAACTTTAGAAAAATTTCGAAATATTCCAACTCTATTTTTTTAAATTAAAAATTTTATTAATTCAGAATTTTTTATATTCTTTTTGGCCCGATATATAAATTTATAAAAATTTCGTTTTTATAAAATGTATCCATTGTTTAGCCGTTTTACTATTTCACGGTACCTCCTCTCGCAGAAATTCGACCGAACGGATTTAACAAAACGTTTTAAGAACAACCTAATTTGTTTAAAGGCACGTTTTGCTCGGTGGTTATTAGTTTGAGCCGAGAAAACACGGCAAAAAAGTAATTTCAATTAAAAATCCTGATATTTAGTTGATTCCAGCTGCGTCGGGCAGATTGAAATCAACATTACGTGTTCGCAGTAATCGTAAGCTCCACAAACAACACTTTTTACGACGATTCGCACTTTATTGATGAATTTTCATTTTATAATTATTTTTAGCACCGCTAGAGGTCGCTTTGCGAAATTTACCAAACAATCCAAATACGTGGTGGAATTTATATATATACTTTGACGAGCGCATAATTAAAATCTTCTTTTTAACTAGAATACATTTGAAATGAAATGTTTTTGTACGTAAATCATGAATGGTGACGTCAGACTACACACAATCAAATTTTGAAAAATTGCCATAAAACGTAAATACGATCATCACGTCACGTTAAGAACGATTTATTTATGAATTTCTCGCTTTTTACCAAACATGTTCCGTACTCATACGGTTTTTTATTTATTTAGCGTAATTCAACTGGCGTCTCGTGTATTACGTAACTGCCTTAACAAATATATTGTTTATCTTATGATTTCGTTATCTAAAATAATATATTTTCCTGATCTCTAATACATTATTTAATTTGTATTTAACTTTTTAAGTATAGTAGGAATATACAATTTATGGTGCAATATATGATCACGTTTCTTCCATCACCTCATATTGCCTGTCAACTATTAAAATGCTGGATTCTAAAGGAGAAGGAAAGGTATTGGAATGGAGAGAGTAAGATTGTATTCGATTCTGATTTGTCTACGAGAATTTGCTAAGTTGAGATCAATTCAGCCCATCTTATGGTTTGTTTTATAATAAATACCCATCATTTGTTGAATATCTGTGTTTGCATTTTTATGGCGTATAAAACCGCGGGCGCAGAGCATGCGTACAGCGTGCAGACTTGAGAATTGAACGATTGCCAGGTTATTTGGAACGCGTAATGTTTGACGTAGTTTTATTAAATGAAACAAGTAAAGAGAAACTTATTTATTTGCAGACTATGACGCCAGACTCATCACTTACCGATGCGGGCCTTATTATGTTACACGAGAAATCCGAGCTAATAATTCACGTGTCTAATGAACGATCCGGCGGATTACCGAGACAGCTCCAACTGGCACATTCGTCCAAATTATGACGCGATTAATCACTGCTTTTCTCAAATCTGTATAAACATGCAGCATTCGAAATGGACTGCAAATAATCAAATTTGCATTCAATTAATCAAATCAATCATTTGATGCAAATATTTCCTGATGATTTAAAAATTTAATTAAAATTTATTTTTCCCGTTCAAAATATTTGATCGAAATTGAAAATTATAATATATATATATATTATATTCAATGTCAGGTTTGCGAAAGTGTATGACAATCAGATTAACTCAAATATTTTCCCAAAACCCGTAGGAATTAGAATAATCTAAAGCGTGTCTTGAGTTCAAAATTAAAAACTTAACGTTGTGTTTAACTTTCAAGTCAAATAGAAAATGCAATTTATCTACAATCTCGTATCTATTAATAAATAGTTAATTTGTTTA
Source organism: Eubasilissa regina (assembly GCA_022840565.1). Classification (NCBI taxonomy): domain Eukaryota; kingdom Metazoa; phylum Arthropoda; class Insecta; order Trichoptera; family Phryganeidae; genus Eubasilissa; species Eubasilissa regina. The sequence continues at coordinate 20,908,229 of JAINEB010000018.1, read as the reverse complement.
TTACTTTTTTTTAGTTAAAAATTGATCCTCACACTTGAAGAGAAACTTGTTTTTGTCTCCTGAAATCTTGATAATTTGTGCCATAAGTTTGAGTGTTATTGAGTCATCTATATATATATATATACAATTAAAGAAAAGTACTAAAATATTTCTGATTTAATATACAATAAATATTATGTATTAGATTTTTTTTTTTTAATCGAAAAGGATCTTTAATATTTTCTAGTTTCGTTAGGTAAATGATTAGATCTAGAAAAACGAGTTTCCATGCTTTTAAATTATTATTATCCATCAAATAATTTTACTATAAAACCCTTTTCTGCGCTTTAGCGAGCGGGTCAAACTTTTGGGTTTAGGATTCCCCCAATGTGGCATTAGTGTAGTCAAATTGACGCTTTTGATGGTATCAGAGTTTGTAATGTTCCTAATAGATCTAAATACACAAGTTTGCAAATACTTGAACTGTTTTACTATCTGATCTTTCCGACATACATCTCAGCAGCAATTAAATTTAAAATCGGTTGTGTCGTAAGAATTTTTATTTTTTTATTAATATTTTTCGAGTATGTGAAATAGGTACCAGGTATTGAACTGTTTATAAAACTGCAAACTTTTTAAAACTACTTCATAGCACAAATGGTGGCTATCGAGCATGCGAAACTCTCACCGAGCTTTGGATAAACTATAAATTAAAAAAGTCGATTTCATTACACGTGTATCCGTCCTCCTCCCGTCCTCGTTCCTTACACTGAGCCGGTCTAAACTTTTGGTTTACACAACGCTGTGATGTTTTCTGAATTTGAATATTTAAATTAAAGCTCTCAAATTTTTTCGATAATGCCAAGTAATATTCATTAACTCATTAGTGAATGAAGTTCATAAAGGTGATTTTTTTTAGAAAGTGTTACAAATTTAGACCAAGTCACACTTAAGTAGGCAAAATAAATTTAAATATATAAATTTTTTACATTGTTGTAGAAATTATGGACCGTCCGTTATAACGGATAAGATGCATGGTGACTTAATTACATCGTATAATAGTTTATTAAATAGTATTTTGGGTGGAGCCCAACTTGTCATTTTTGACAAATAAATTTGGCCTTCTTTTTGCAATAAACACATATCTTTTCTGTTTCATTGTACAAAACAAAGTAGTCTGATCTCTTCCATTGTACATCGTTGAAATGATCGATTGAGCCGATATCTTTTCTTGTGCGGATTTAGTTGGGCATTTATCCAGTTCGTATTTTTGTAATTGGTTGGTTTTTTTTGGTAAGAACGATGAAAGTGGTAAATCATATTCAGACTCCCAGTCGCTTTCTTAAGTTTGCAGTTCGCACACAGTTTTCAACAAACCATGACCAAGTCCTTCGTACTCATCGTCTGAACGATCGCTATCTTCATCTGTTTCTATAGTTTGTTCGTTCCTCTGGAGGTAGCAGATATATTGTTCCCTCCATCTTCCTCGATATTATTGTCTTCCATGAGGATGTAAGGGTAGTTTTCTAAAATAAAACATTTTTATGGATATTGAGCTTTTATTCTTTCTCTCCGTTATAACGGAAATGAAACTTAATTACAAACATGAGCAAAATCAAGGTACTGTGTTTTTAAATTAATGCTTTTTATTATTAATTGACAACTGTTACACTACATTATATAATAAAATCCTCTAAAATTATTATTTATGTACTTTAATTTTATGTTTACTCACCTTCCCTGTCCAGAATAAAAATGTTTAGGGTCCGTTGTACCGAATTAATTCAATCTTTCATGCAACACAAAACTACGCTCAACAGAACAACTTGCAATAGAAAGTGAGGTTATGTAACAACATGAAGCCAGCTACAGAACTCCTGTTACACAAGTCAGCATCCTGTAATTTTTTCAATAATTAACGTCCGAATAAACGGACGCTATCCACTAATGGGTTTTAAAAGTGTTAATTCGTTCTATACCAAATAATACATAAATACATTATATAATAATTACACAAGTTCCCTAGGCATATTATTACTGTTTTTTTTCTTAAATATGTTTTTCAGATAACCGTAAATATATACTATTTGTCATTCTTATTAATTCGTCTATTCTCTATTCAAATTACCTGTAACGACTCTTGTACAAATTTAAGCCCAAAAAAAGAAATCAAATATCTTGGTGTAATTATAGATCAAAATTTAAAATGGCACAGTCACATTAACGAATAACGAAGAAGAACATAAAAGAATAAGAAAATGTATCTATATATTCATAAGATTAAGGAACATTCTGAGTATAAATAATTTAAAAAAGGTATATTTTGCTATTGTTCACTCACTACTCCAGTATGGAATAATCGGGTGAGGAGGAGCATACAATAATATAATTAACTCAGTAAAAATAATACAGAGAACAATTATTAAAGTGATATTAAAAAAAAGATCAACTTTTTCAACACAAACACTTTTTGCAAAATTCCCAGTCCCCAAAATTGAAAACATATACAAAAAAACCTCAATTAATCAATTAATTAGAGAAAATAACACTAGAAAATTTGAAACAAGCACATCATTAAGGTTTAAAAATAACTTTAAAATCCCTAAATGTAACACCAAACACTATCAGCAAAATTTTATATATTTAGGGATAAAAAATTTCAATAGTCTCCCTACACAAATCAAAGAAATAAAAGATATAAAAGAGTTTAAAAAGAAACTAAATGAATATTTTAAAAACACATAAACAATATTATAGAATTCTTCAAAAGCACACAAATGGACAATGAAGAAAATATGTAAGGTATTATATAAAATTATTGTAGAGTAACTCCCTCTCCAAGCACAAGAGCTGGTCTCTTTTTTGGAGAGGTAAGCGAAAGAAACACCATGTATGTGTATAACCTTATGTATGTTTGTAACCATGTATTTTTTTCGCTAAATTAAATAAAAAATAAATAACAAAATTATGGCTTTAAAATATTAATGATGATAGTCATTTTTTATTTTTATTTATAATCTACTACAAATATCTTTGAGATAAGGTAAACAAAATAAATGTATTACTAGAGCGGCAATAATAAAAATCTCCCTTTAATAATTTACGATTAAAGGAAATAATTTATGATTAAGACATCGATTTTTAATTCTAAATAACTATTTTTATTTTCCCTAAAATTTTCTACATTATGTACATATCATGATAAATTAAATGTCATTAATGATTTCAATAAAGTAATTTCAACTAATATTATTAATCTATAAAAACGATAATTTTAAAGATTTTGCTTATTGAACAATTTGTTTTGAAATATACACTAATTTCTTTTTGTTTTAAACAATTTTCCGTTTCGCGATATTTGTTTTTAAACATTTCTGTTGTACTTCAGGGTAGGTAATCACCAAACAACTTTTTCGAACCTCCTAGCTATCTCGCAAATTGGTGACGCAGATTTCGTCATGTCCGTAATCGTTTTAATTCACTTAGTTTGTAGTTGAAGCGATTCGTGCATGAAAATATTTAAATGTAATATATTGACCGACGAAATCAAAATTATAAATATTTTTAATATAGATTATTTAAAACGTTGTTTTTGACCACTTTATCCATTATATTTAATACGCCGACTAACTAACTAAAACTAAACATGTCAAATTGTTCTTATGTTGTTTAAATTCTATTTTAAATAAAATTATTTAAGAAAATTTTTATTATCTAAAAAATAAATCTAGTACTTAGCTTAAATTGTTACAATGTGGAAATTAACTTAATGATACAAAATTATTAGATTATTTTTTTTAACAGTACTTGTGGTTAAATTTAGTTGGTTGTTTATAATATTTTGGCTAATTTTACACGCTTCACTTATTTGTAATGATTCTAAATTATTCAATTTAAGACCACGGTGGATTATATTGTAAAACAGACAGTCTCAAGTTTTTATCAAAGGTATGATAATTTTCTAATAAACGAATGAAAAATTCTGAAAAACCATTACTATGTTACTTATGTTAAAATTTCGGCCTATTTTTCCAATCCAATATTATTATTCGTATATAATAAATAATTATGTTTAACCGGTGACAATGCTAATATTTCTGAAAATGTTTATGTGACTAAAATCTTTAAATTTTCCGGTAGTGGTTTGTGGAATTATTTTTTATTACTATGTTATCTCGAATAATATGCTCGTTTCGTCAACCCCCATTTAATTATAATATAATAAAAGCACTTTAAATTCTTGGAAATGTTTGAGCCCATTTGAAAATCAACATTTTCGTAATTACTAATGAAACAATAAGCGTAGCTTTTGTGTAAGTCAAAGGCGATGTCTCTAAAACAAATTAGTATGTCGTAAACGTTTCCAGCTGTTGGACTTAAATTAATTTAATGGACTCAACTATTTTCTCATCTGATTTTTATTTATTTTATTTATATTTATCTGAATACTTTTCTCCCTTCAGTTTTCTTTTCCCCGGCGACCATAAAACGATTTATTTTGTGTCAGTAGGCCAGTGCTGTGCCATTCTATAGTGTTATGATAATACAGTTTTTGAAACAATTATTTTTAATTGAACAATTCATATAATTTGTATTACATTACATTTGTGTTACAATTCAATTTAAAAGTAAGTTACGCTTTTGAAATAGTTCTGTCGTTAACAGTACGTACATATTAATAATAAGATTGTTATGAAAGAGAACACATTCTTACTGTGAAGTTGTAATTATTCAGAACGTAATTAAGTATTAATTTAGAAAGATATATATATATATATAAAATCAATTTTATCGAAAAATATTATTGTTGCGCTAATGGGATTCGAACCTGGATCTCTTTCCAAACCGGGGAAGGTGCATTATCCAATTTATGCTACAGCGACAGTACTTTTGACTACGAATTTTCGAACCTATATGTTACACTTTTCAAATTAATACATCTGTCGTTTCATTATTTGTAGCGTCAGTTAAAGGTTTACCCAAAGGTAATTTCGTAAAAACAAAGTAGATGGCTTTCAAATAATGCAACGATAGATGTATTAATTTAAAAAGTGTAACATATAAGTTAAAAGTACTGTCGCTCTAGGGTAGTCGGATAATGCACCTTCCCCGATTTGGAAAGAGATTCAGGTTCGAATCCCGGTAGCTCAACAACAATATTTTTCGATAAAATTGATTTTATATGTATATCTTTCAAATTAATATAATGAATTAATATTAAAAATAAGATTGTAATTATAATTTTTGTAGCACCTCGTAACTTTTTTCTACTTTTAAGTTTAAAATTTCGAAAATCGCTTATTGCGTTATTACATTCTTTATTACGCTCGTTCTTTGCACCCACACAAAGCTAGGAACCCCGGGATTGTGACGGGTAAAGTGCAAGTAAAACAAAACGGAGTATTAATTTGAAGACTTCCCAGTGTGCTGGTACTTTAAAATCGAGAGTATAATATTAATGAAGTCATGAATGCTGGAAGCGTGAAGCGGTCGGTGGTACATTCATCCCTTAGATAACGATTTTAATTATTTATGGCTTTCATTATAACTTGATGATGGACCTTGGCTACGATGGTCCGACGGTTGTATGAAAATCTACTTCGATCGCGCATCAAGTATATTTATTTGTAAATGTATATTTATTACAATTTTTGTCTTTTACGTGTTCGTGCTCTGTGTGCTTAATTAATTGATCAATCAAGATGTTAATTTGATATCGAAGCCAAAATGAATTTAACATATTTGGACTTTGGACGTTTAACAGCTTATGATCATTTGCGATGAGGGTATTATACTATAACAAAGGTTTAGCGATTTACACAAATTTTTAAATTTGTTAAATTATTATGTTTATTATGATTTTATAATGTTAAATAAATATTAATTTGGGACTATTTAATGAGTATCTACTTCTAGATGCTAACAATATCTACAGGTAAATTATAGAAACAATAAATAATAATTTTTTAAACCTGCTTTCTAAATAATCAATCAATTTTGTGTGAAGTGAAATTTACCACATAAATTTAATTTAATTATGGTTGAACTTCAACTTATTATCAGCTGATCTTTTTGACCTTATAGTTATTATTTGTATGCATAACGTTATAGATAAACAATCTAGAGTAGGTATCTATAACGTACGTATTTATCTTTTTTTTTTTTTAAATATTTTTATATATTATTTTAGCAAGCTATTACATCTGATATGTTGCCGTCATCTCATCTCTAGTTAAAAACAAATGATTTTTTAATTTAATAGTAGAATATTTAGTATATTTATATAATATTTAGTATTTACAATGTAGTATAGTTTGTACTATATTATCCTGAAGAAGGTTGGGTTCAACTATGACTAGTTGACATTAGTGTATGTACATTATATTATACATTACATTATATTATATATAAAATTTAAATAATTTTTTGACCACTTTTCTTCTTTGCAGGTAAGCAAGCGATCAAAGAAGATAATATATTCAATTGGAAGTCTCCGGTAAGTTTTCTTTTCCAATAATTTGAATAATTTAAGTCAACTTTTATGACTACCCAGAGAGAAATGATACAACTTATAATACATTTATTGGGTAAGTATTTATACAGCTATAAGTGCTCTAGATATTTATTACGGGTCTTTATGTATGTATTTCAAACATACTTTGGAGGCAAAACTTGCTCGATCGCCGATGGTGTCAGTTGACGAGCGGCTATAAAACTCGGAAGTTATTATCAAACCTACTTATAAAAAAAAAAGTATTACATGATGCTGTAGATCGTACTTAATATATAAAAATATATGCATCAAGTTTTGTGCCCCCAGAATTGATAAAACGGGAAAGAGAAGAGAATTTTTTACCCGACTGGAGTACAAAATTTTTTACTCGTATGCGATTTTGGAAATATGACGAAATTTTATTATTACGAACGTGTTTAAATAATTTCCGAGATGTACAAACTATGCATGTAATTTCATGTACAAACTATGTGTAGCACATTGCTTTGTGCTCGTGTCCGAGTTCTCATGTCAAAAAGAACACCTGGTCTTATTTAGCACACAGACCGTAAATCTGCATGCACATATAAGGCACATATAAGTGAACACTATTTATGTCAGTTTTCTGGAAAAAATCTGCCGTATAATTTATTTTTGATCTTTTATATGTGTATTTCTGTACGTTTGAAATGGAACAATTATTTTGGTATAAATTATTTAAATCTTTGTTTTTAACCATTTTCTTGTTATATTAAATACACCAACCAGTTTTGCAAAATACCATTTTCTTCATCAGATTTTCAAATCAACTAACTAAAACCTTATAAGTTAAATTTCTAAAGTTTTTAGAATTCTATTAATAAAAAAAATAATTAAAGATGATAAATTTAATAATTTCAGTGTTTATAAACTTAGCTATAAAGATTGTACTGTTTTCTATATCGAAAAAACAGGTCAAAATTTATCATAAGAGTCTAAAGAGCATTTAAGATGTTTAAATAGTAATGGTTTTTCAGAATTTTCCACTCATTTATTAGAAAATTACCATACTATTGATAACAATTTGGGATTTTCTGTTTTACATATAAACAATATTGGTCTTAAATTTAATAATTTTGAATCATTAAAAATAAGTAAAGCGTGTAAAATTAACCAAGTGTTATAAATAACCGCCTGAATTTAACCATAAGTTCTATCCTAAAATTTTCTAAATTTCATCGTAACCATTTATGTTAGGTACTAGATTTTTTTAAAAATAGAATTTAAAAACATTAGACCAATTTAACATATATGGTTTTAGTTAGTTTATTTGACATCCTGACGAAGAAAATTGTATTTTCCGAAACCGGTCGGTGTATTAAATATAAATATAAAGTGGTTAAAAACAATGTTTTAAATAATCTATATTAAAATGAATAAAAATCACAATGAAAAATTTGCAACAAGCATGAAAAAAATGTATATTTTGGTTTTGGCATCATTATTTACTTCGTTATTCAATTTATTGATATACCTTTACAGAGAACAACTTAATGTACTTCGTTTACCTCCGCTGTTCACGTCCGAAAGTTCGCGGGTGCTCTAACTCGGACCGCTAACCGTGAGATTCTCCCTTACCTCGAGTCGAGTCTGACTGAACATCGTTGCCCGCACGGCGATGGGGCTTTATGTTGCGTTCAACCGTCTGTCTGTTCCAATGAAAAATACTTCCCCGTTGGCGTACGGCCGTCAAGTTTTGTGACCTCTGACATTAACATCCGATTTATTGCAAACTAGCCTTTATAATATGTATATAATCATGTCTCTGTAGACTGGTCCAAGCAACCCTCGTTCAGTGGGGAGTGTGGGTAATGACGTACCTACAACAATTTGCATAAGCAATTGCTTCAATCTAAAAAGTTTTCTATGCACCACGCTCGGGGGAGAAGATTACCTAAATACCAAATTTTCATTGTTCTATAAATGTTTATACTTCTCGCAACCCTTTATTGCGGCTGATGCCCGCAGCCCGGAAACTTGTTTAGTACTAACGCATAATAGTTCACGTGATACACCGAAAGTTAAATATTGTAAAAATATACTATATAACAGAACAATCGACAACGCATACCTTTATTGTTGATTAAAATTACATTGTCTGTAAATCATTATTTAATCATAAAGGTGCACGTACACCGAATAAATGCAACATCAATATATATATATATATATATATATATATATATATATTTTTTACAAAGCACCATAAAACACACTTTGGTGGTTTCCCGTCCAGTTGTCACCGGATAATCGTCGTATTGCTTTACTAAATAGATGCGTCTATACGCAACTGGCCTTTCTTCTCGGTTAGATCGCGCTCTTTGTGCATGGTTTCCTTGGGGAAACCTAGGCCGACATTTGGGCACGGTAAAACGTGCCATTGTTAAGGCGTTGCCTCAAAAAATTACGGTATCGTCGTACTTTTTCGCATGAGATATAAATCTCTCATAGTTGAGTTAATTTTAGTTCGAAGTCACCCTTTATTTTACTAATTCTGTATCTTCTTTCATATGTTGGTTGCACATACTATTGCTCGCGGAAACCTCATTAAACATTATATAAGATAACTGCGGGTAATGCGGTCTAGCTAAGAGAGATTTGAAATAAAATGAAAAATACTGCAGATAATCGATATTTTTCATTGTTAACTCATCTTACATGTCTAAATGTCAACTTCTAACATATGCGATAAGAAAATTTTAAACCTTTTTTTAAAACAATACACATTGGCCTTATTATTCTTTGGTAGGGTAATAAGGCCTTCGGCTGTAACATATGTAAACATTCGAATTTCAAACTATGTTCTGTACTTTAGATTAGAAATAAAATACATATTGTTATTTCACAATTAAATCTTTCAGAAACACGACAATTTGCCTAACTCAACAGCCAGCATGACTGACACTCTAAAGTATCAAGATCTTCTGCTGATAAACCAACGCACTCATCGTGATACCATTCTGTTTTCATCTGTGAAGAATCAGCATCCTTTGCATTATCAGATGTTGCACATTTTTCTTTATTACTATTCATAGGCCCTAATGCCCGCATGCACGAAAATTAAAAAGTATTTTAAAAGATAAGAAATTTGACTGTCACATCTAAGTAATGCAACTAGAACCGTAAAACGTTCTAGTTGCATTACTTAGATTACTAAAACGCATGAATTATAGAAGATAGAGTACAAATTTAGATATTTTATAGTAATATTATCAAAATTACTTTCTATTGTTTCTGACAACTTTTTTATTATTTTACTGGCGCGCGCTCTTCTCATAAAAACTAACACGACACTGGCGTCGGACAGCGAAATATCCGAAGGCCGCGATCAGGAATCACCTTGTTTACGCCTAACGTATGTTTGTAAGTAGTGTTTTGCGTGTGTGTGTATTTTAAATATGATTTTTGCTATTTGGCTTTATTACCCGACAGGCCTTATTTACCCGCATGTTATTATTGTATTTTATTTTAATATTGGTTTCCAGTGAGAGCTCCATCAAAATGTCTATTAAAAATAGAACGAAAACTTGAACAGACAGTTGAGGAAAATGCAAAGTTGTATTTTACTAAAATTGTTGGTTAATAATTGATAAAATTCCTAAATTGCCTTAGTTTTGATAACAAAAATTTGTATACTTTATAAATAATTTATAAAAATGTAACAATTTGTGTACGGTTTTATTAGGATAAAAAAAGTCATCTTATATTTTAACATCTAGAAACCGCTTTTCTGTTTTTCAAAACATATCAAAATTGATTTACGGTGTTGTTGCGGGGGAGGTGTCCAACGTTAGTTGTTGCCGCCAGCAGCAATGTCCTCATCATACATCATCACACCTCTGGAATAGCTTTTCTGTTCCCTGCTTTCTTATTATTTATTTTTTTATATATGCACGTAATAAGATTTAAAAAATAAATGTGCGCAATATTGAAATTGAACGTATTGTAATTTAAATTTGCGGAGAAATAAAATGTTTTTTAGATTGTCAGATCAAAATTAAGATATAAATTAAAAATTAAAAAATATATCAACCGTGCAATACATCAAACAAATGTACAACATATTTATGATAGCATCATCTCTCACAGAGGCCCCATCCAAGGAATTCACTGTAACCTTACTGTGGGCTTATTTGCAGAATTGTTTGATACATTTTTGTAATTGTACTAATTCGTTTATTGATATATTTTTAATGAAATAATGTAATTCAAAAAGGTGTAATATTAATATTTAATAATCTAAATGTTATAAATACTAAATTAATGTATTAATTATAAATATATACATATAAAATCAATTTTGTCGAAATATATTGTTTTTGCGTCATCGGTATACGAATCTGGATGTCTATTTCCATTCCGGGGAAGTACACTACCAATTGTGTTATAACGCCAGTATTTTTCATGACAAATTTTCGAACCTATATGTTACATTTTTTTTTCAAATTAATACACCTGTTGTTCCATTATTTGAAAGCCATCTACATTATTTTTACAGAATCTTAAATATCTTTGAGTAAACCGACTGCAGACGCCAGAATTATCAATTCATTTTTATTAAATTTTGGACACATTGATACAACATATATTATTAAGGAAAACACATATTGGTCTGTGATATTTCATTTTAAAAACAATATTTTTCGACAAAATTGATTTTATAATTAATACATTTATTTAGTATTTAAAAAATCACAGACCGTCTGTTCTGAATAATTACAACTTCACAATAAGAATGTGTTTTCCTTAATAATCTAAATGTTATAATTTTGATGCTAAAAACACCATATAAGGTTTTTATATACAAAACTTTATTAACACTTGCGTTTAAAGAATTATAATAACTTAAAAATTATATTTTTTTTTTAGTAAATAATTAATATTTTGTATTTTTCTAGTAAACGGATTATTTTTAATAAACAGAATCATTAATTCACCAACATTGGTGCATTGTGTGGCTTAAATTAAATTTCCCCGCGCCGTTTTAGCCGCGAAGAGACTTGTGAAGTTATCGATTCACTTTCAAGTACATAAATGTTTAGTAACTGAGACAACTTCGTTACAAACCAAATATCTTAAACCGGTACAAGGTCGCATTGTAGCGAGAAGCGAACACTGGAAGTATCAAAACGTTTCCATTCTATGATTAAAGCTCGCATGAATAAAACATCACATGCGATAGTGGAATGTGTGAGAGCAAAGGCATGGGGGGCAGGGGGGCGTTTGGGGGAAACGTTTAATTGGAATACCGATGAAATTTCCAATATGGCAATAATTTCTTTATTTTTTTTTTATGAAAATTCTTTTGAATCCGAAACGCGTTTTATCAGAATTGTAAATAAAAAATTTCAGCGGTGCCTTGTTTTTTAATAAAAATAATTCATGGAATACTCGGAATTAAATATAAAAGTGAACCACTTGCTCATCCATCTCAAGAATTATAATTTTGCACCAAATCTAATTAATTGTTAGATAAAACAGACGCCGACTAAATTATTTTGGAGTTTAGATATATTTTAACGTTCGTTTTTTGGCATGCATGGGTATTGTGCCTGATCTCTACCGTGTCAGAGAAATAAGCATTTTAAAAATAAATCGTAATATATCGATTAATTTAAATATTTCCTTGATTCCGAGTTATATATTGAATACAAACAATTAAAGGTCATTGAATTTCGAGCGGCCAAACTATTATTAGATAATTTAGAGACTGATTCAAAGATATAAATTAATGATGCATAAATTTCGCAAATATTTATTTCGAAGTAATACTTTTCGTAACGGTGCAGAATTTCCACATATTCTTTGAATATTTTCGACTCGTAATTTAGTCAGGTAACCACCCATGAAATATTGTGGACTAGGTCTGTTACACCCTGTATTTTTCTCTATCCAGCCGCAAGTATGATTTTCTTTGGATTGTAAGTAGATAGATTATAAACTATTCATCATTTTGTCATTGCTTTTTTCGGCCAATTTCGAACTTTTTGGATCCTCAGTATATTTAATAAGTTCATTAGTACTATCAAGATATCTCCATGTTTTCAGATTTGTATTTATATTTTATCGGTTTCAACAGTTTTACAATAACATTCAATAACGATATTTAACGTCTATGATAACTTTTTTGATATTTTAAGAACTTGGTGAAGATTAATTTCTATCGTTTTCGAGGCGTTATTTTACGTACGATAGTTGCACCTATCTTCTGCTGAACTTCTAAAAGCGTCATCTGTTATTTAACGCGTAGGTTATATTTAAAAAATCAACGTTTTATACAACCGCAACCACATTCAAACGAATCATATTATTCTTTTAGTTAAGTATGTAGGTTACAAAAATGTAGCTTAAATGTCTTCGACGATATTAGAGAGACAATAACTGATCGATGCTACTTGTTTAAGATGATATACTCGTATTTTGATACCACTGATATCCATAACTATGAAGCAAACCTCAAAGGGTCCCATCTTATCCATTCCGGGATAAGGTGGGACGTTTTGAGAGATGTTTACTCTCGTTTCGATTCCCCTCAAGAAAGCAATTTAGCAATTAGCAGACTATAATTTAAAGTTAGAGTAGTTAGTTACTAAAACCTTATGTCTTTCCTTCATATTAACTTCTTTTTTTTTCTTTATTATATGGCACAATTATTACAGTTATTATTACTTTTTTTATCACATTCTGTCATTAATATCATAATACCATCATATGTTGGCTCCGATATCATCGTACCAGAGCCATTCCAGTACAATTTGACGTGAGACGCGTTATCATATTAAATTCAGTAGGCAGCCAGAGAGAAGCTATAGAAGTCATGCATCTCTAAAAGGGGAAAATAAATGTCACATTTATGTATTGAATACAACAGTTTGGTAGAAATTCACCCTGCCCAGGTCGCAAGAGGTGCGAGGGAGAGCCAGTGAAACGCTCCGTTAGATCTCCCTTAACACCGCTCTTCCAGGCATCGTCCATCCCAGCAACCCCCAACGGGAGATCCACACCAAAATAAATTCCCAGAAAAATCCGAGATTCCTTTCATTTCTTAATCCTTCTAATCCCGCAATAATGATCACACGTCCATCATTCATAATCAGACAGTCCCAGAGGATGTGCTCCATGATTAAATAATTATTGTCTAAGATTAACGTATATTATTTATTTATATTTTTCATATTGAAAAGGTAAAACCGAACGTCAAAAATCATAATGCGAAAGTATCATATATACACGTACGTGTGTCACGGGACTGATCTAGCGTGAGTCGGCGTCTACCTATGGGTAGTTGGGCGAACCCGGCCCAACACTATCCCGAAGGATTTCAGATATTTTAACAATGATTCTTGATGCTTCAGAGGGCGCAAAATAGAATGTATGTATGTAGGTTTTGCAAAATATTGCGATCCCCAAAAATATATTCATTTTCAGCTAAATATAAAAATTGGCCATTATGTATCGATACTTCTGCTGGGCCAGGCAGCGAAGCGTTGGCGCCATATTCAAATCTGTCTTACTTGTCTGTCGGAATATAGATTATTCTAGTATTGGTAGTTGAAGTGGGTATAGGTTGGAAATAATACTACAAATTGTGTGTAAACATATTTAAGTATGTAGTATGTACGTTGACAAAAAATAATATAGCTTATAATAATAACTTTATTTTCATTTTTTATTTTAGAGAGAAACAAACAGTACTAATACATAATAACTAATATAAATAATACATAATGTATAAAAATAATACTAATGATGTTTCTTCGGAATTAAGCAAGCTAGGAAATAATAGTACATAATAAACTAAAGAATAGTACATTTTAACAAACTGATAAACAAAAAGATTTTTACACTAAAATAAACATAATAAACTAAAAAATAGTGTATATTAAAAAAACTGATAAACAAAAGAGTGTTTTTACACTGAACATGTAAAGTGGTAAGGGTGAGGAGGGGAGGGAAATGGGGTGCAATATATACTTTTTTTTAAATATAAATATATATTATTATATTTAAAAAAAAAGTATATATTGTATTTGAGATTCTGTAAAAATAATGTAGATGGCTTTCAAATAATGGAACGACAGATGTATTAATTTGAAAAAATGTAACATATAGTTTCGAAAATTTGTCAAGAAAAATACTGGCGTTATAGCACAAAGGTAGTGCACTTCCCCGGATTGGAAATGAAGATCCAGGTTCGAATCCCGGTGACGCTAAAACAATATTTTTCGACAAAATTGATTTTATATGTATATATTTATAATTAATACATTAATTTAGTATTTATAAATATATATATTTACACGCATACACGCATGTATATACAATTTATATCAATAGTTATTAAAAAGTTGGCTTAGTTTAATTTTAAAGGGAAACAATTTATCGTTAAAAATGTCCAAGTTATTAGAAGAATTTTCGGATTATATGTTGACGTAGGGCGGGTCACAAAACAAAACACACTAAAAAGTGGGTTGTTATATTATTTGAACCTACAGAGATACTAAATAAATACCCATAACAACAGTCGCGAACCTTCTGTAAAATGTTATAATATTTTCTAATGGACTATTTTTAATTCTGTTTCTTAACACAGTTCATCCGGAAATTCCATGTTAAAATATAACAATAATAATGATATTTTTCTGCATTGATTTGTTACTAATATTCAATCAACCCGCACCAAAAATTTATCCTGTTTCTTAATGTCCTTTTGGTGTGTTCAGAAATGACTAATAATATAATTCAATTTGAATTTTTTAGAATGCTTTTAGAAGAACGTGAGCTTTTATTTTCTTTCGAAAAGGTTAATTACACATTTTTAAATAAATTTATTAGACACCCCCTCCGACAGTGTGCGGTGTCCGGTCGGTTCCGCCTGTCTCCCCTCCCCCCCGTAGCGTATTTTTAATCTCGGCGAAAAATTTTCTTCGCGAGTGGCTTTTTACGATGCGGTCCGGAGATTCCTTGTTTTTTTTTTTTTTTGTAGGTTTCTCAAATTTGACATTTATTGCCTAAAGGTAGGCTCGGGGCCAGCGCATTGTAACCTTCACGCTGGGCCCGTCCCGCGGCGCTGGACGCCCGAGATGCCGGGCTAATAATAATGCTATCGGGCTAATCCGATTATATGGGTCAAGTCTTTAATAATGCGGACATCCCGTCGGGTACGATATTTATTTGCAACCATCGACAGAATCGCGCGGGATTAATGGCATCCCTGTCCCATTTGCATTGATATGGAAATTCGGGTCGTAAATATTTATTCCCTTTTTCGCTACGATTATAAAGGCGAAAAGTAGACTACCTAATAACGTGATGCAACGATTACATCGAAATATTTCTACATTGTGTCCTAACGACGACACTTTTGGAGCGTATAGATTATATATTAGATGTCATCCCGAGACAGTAAAATTGTATTGACCTATGTCCAATTTTTTATTTTAAATAAAACAATATTCTTAATTAACATGGCGATTACCTTGCGGTGCAACATGATTATTTTAATTTTCACAACAAAACCTTGTATTACACACGCATTGGGTTTTTGTCACTACTATAGTTTCGAGAGGTCCAGTCCCCCGATAACTAAACTACACACTGTTATAACAACATAGATTACAATACTATATTTGGTTTTAGAAACCATGTGATAATTTAACGTGTGTGAAGTACAAAGTTTAGTTGTAAAAATTAAAATAATTTCGTAATATTGTATCTAGAAGATATGTTAATTATTCGCAAATATATGACGAAACACAAAATACTCGAGTAATCTAAGGCAAACGTGTCATGGCTATTCTAAAAAGAATTGCAAGAGCTTAAAAAAAATGTTCGACATTTGGAGCACAGAGACCGGCTAGAAAATGTGAAATAGTGAAATTATTATTATTTACTTATTATTATTTATTATTAACAAAATTTTCGCTGAAATCCCGATATTTTGACATGCTCGACTACCGTGCCTAACTATCATATACTGTGTTATATAGTTACGTAGTGTTAATATAATATCCGAAGAAAGCTAACGATTCAGGCACCAGTAACGATAATCATCCGATGAATCGATAATTTAATAATATTAGTGATATACTCTGGAATTTATATTATTTAAAAATTTCAAATATTTATTTGTAATTGATCGATCGATTAGTTGGGCCGATTTAAAATTTTACTTGGCGAATTAAATTTTTAATCTAAACCTTTTTTTGAATGATTTCCTCTAAATAACATTAATTGATTTTTGCCTTTTCAAAATAATTGTTTTTTTATTCAGGTTGTTCACAGCGTACAAATGATATTTTGTTTCAAGAATAATGAGATGGAGAACCATTATTGTGGCGGCATTATAACTATTAATCCTCGGCGGTATCGGTAGAGATTATTGCCTAAGAGCTTTGTCTTTAGGCCACACAACTGTTTCTCAAGATTTTGACTAATTCAACCGCAAAGCGAAAGCTAAGTAACGCAAAATGAGAAACAAAACATTTAGGTAAAAAATATGTTATACCTTCAAATGCCAAAAACGCTCTTTGAATTGAAATATTTTCGTGTTCAGGTCTTGGCTGGCTTCTTAACGATTTAAAACTTCTTATTATTTTACTATTTCACATCCCTATTTATCTGGCGATTTCATACTTCTGTTTATTTGGTTTACTTTAAAATCCGATTACTAGTGGTGTACCTTAATGCAAAAACAGTTGCTCCTGAATTATTTTAATGTTGATTTAAGTGCACAAAACGTTTGATTCAAATGTTTGGAACATTTCGGTGAGTTTTAGTTTGTTGGTTTTGTATTTTGTAAAAACATGACTCATCTGTCATCATAAAATATATCATACTACTTGATATTCATCTTTTTGATATTAATGCCAAAATGAATTCAAGGTATGTTTAATTTTATAATTTCCATGAATTTACTGTAATTTTTTATAACTAACTTACCATCACTCCGTTTCCCCGCTGTGGTAAGCAGCAGAGAGGATAGAGCGCCACACTCCTCTGTCCAGACACACAATTCTCGCCTCATCCGCATTCATACATTTTCTTATACAAGCTCGCCGATTGTTGAGGCTTCTAACAGAACCATCCTCCATTACCTGGTTTATCTTCATGCCAAGTCTTCCGCGGATATCGTCTATTTCTGGTGCCATCAACACTTGGATCATATATCTTTCTTACCATTCTCTCATCATTCATCCGTTCCATATGACTAAACCACCTAAGTGATGCATTCTTAATCTTACTATACTAAGATCAGATTTATATTCTTTCCTTATTCTTCATTCTTTGCTCTATCATAAATGAATCTGCCACACATCGCCTAAGTGATCTCATTTCCACTGCATTCAATTTACTTTCGTTCCTCTTCTGCCAGCTCCAGGCTTCACTTTCATACTTAAGTGTCGGTACCAGGACTTCATTGTGTACCGCTAGTTTTCCCTAATCCACCTAAGTGATCCATTCTTAATCTTACTCACTATACTAACATAAGCTTTACATTCTTTCTGATACTCTTGACTCGTTATATAGTATGAACCTTATATCTTATCAATAGAAAATATTAATTTATCGTTGAACACACTGATTTTGGCGCTTTTTTATTTTCCATATAAATTTTAATGTTTTATTTCTCGCTTTTACATAATTCTCAGCTATTATAACTATTATTATTTCTACTGTTCTCAGTTTATTACAAATATTATTGTTATAAAAAGGTAAAATTAATACCTAAATATAGTCTTAGTATCTGACTTGAAGCAACAATGTATACGATTGAAATATTATTTTTTCAATTGATTAGCTAGTGTAAAGATCGCGATGTTTCTAACTTCCGCAAAATTCGTAATAAATGATGTGTTTACCGTTTATTGGCGACTAGAATTCGTCCGCAATATCTGGCTTGTTATTCTCGTGTTTTTATTGTTATCGTTTATTGTGCAATATACTGAATAACGATCCGTTAATTGCGCCGCATTTTACTCTGTGACAAATGCTCAAAGCTCCAGCTGATCGCGACGGAGCTTTTTCCAGACCACCGCTGAAGCGCGTGTGCAGTACGAGTAATGAGCAAAATAGCGATTGAGAAATTCCTACAAATTAAAGAACACATACTCTTTCCCATTCTGTGCATTGTACAATTTTTCAAAATACAATTTTTCACGTGTGAACGTTCAGTTCATAACGTAATAATTTCTTAATTAAAAGTCAAATATTGTTGTCCACGTTTATATGGAAAATCTTGATAGCTATGTCTAGTAGTTACGGCACTGGTCTTATTACTTTGGACATTCAGCAAAATAACCTTGACTCCAAAATATATTTATGTTTCTATGTACTTGTACTTTATTTTATCGTGTAGATTATTATATCCTCCTTCATAATATAAGCATTTTAGTAATGTTGCATATCAATTTACCACATTAACCTGGACAAGACGTCTACGATCGTTCAAAAGCTGCAGACCGATGTGTGTACACTGTGCCTTCCAAGAAAATACCAATGCGCAACGAGTGGATAACGTACCCGGACAAAATGTAAAACTTAAAATATACACAAGATGTACTCAAACTACGAAGAGACCGAAACGGAAATAATGCACAAGTCATCAAGCTTGAGCCAAGGATGAATGTTGGAAGACTAGTATTCCAAAGGTATTCAAGAAGTGTGAGAAGATTTCCAAGAAGACCAAAGGCGCACTGGGTAGATGATTTAATGATCGTTAAGAACGGAGACGTCGTGGAAAGACCATCAACCCGCAATAGATTGACACAGGCTGGTAATAACGATCGTGTCGACCATGATTTTAAAATTTCACTTTTTATTCCTCGATCTTCGAACTATAAAAGGTAGTGACAGGTGTCAGATGTCAGACCATAATTAGCTGAATTTATACATTATCCCGCATATGTCATGCGGCGACAGTACTCGCCTGTACCACTGTATGCATCTGGAAAACTACTGTACAAAGTCCTGTGCATAGACCAGAAACGGATGCAAAGTAACGGTGAGCTCCAGTCGTCTCGGACCACCCTTGCCATTGGACTAAGCCCTCCATTGTTCAAGAGTGTGCGGGTGGCACTGTGCAATATCATCTACACCTTAAATAATTCCGCCCACATGCCTCTACCATGGCCAACCCGATAAGCCGTGGGGCAATGTACTGTACAATACATGTGGACGGGTATGCGATTCGAGAATAGGACTTCTCAGCCACAATCGGACTCACAATCGTAAACCATGGTAGATATAAGGTAGGCACAAACAAGTATGACAAAGAGCATAGATCATATTAAAAAATTTCCTTTCCATAAATGAGCTTCCTGTGCACCCGAATAAGTAAACTGTATATAACCATTTCTCGTTTATTAAAATTTGATGCTTCTAGGCATACATTACTTATCCATATCATGACATGTTTTCCAATAATAATGTAGGCACTTGTTTAAAGCAGGCGTACTGTTTCCTTATCGCGAAGGCCAGCCGGGACATTATGCGGTGGTCGTTTGTATGACATTCATTTCGGGTTTCGGTTTATACGAGTTGGCCAAATAGGTTTTCCCCCGTCAAATTATGAAAAGGATATTATAATGATTATAATGGCAACAGCCGCACAGAAAACTATAATAAAACATATACTACTTACAAAACGTGTGCTCTTTATTCTGCTGTCATTATATTATTACAATAATTAAACTATTTACTCTGTACAGAGCATTCCCGTATTTTTGCAATGTTGATTATTCTACAGTTTTCGTACTCATTCTGCGAGAAAATACCAAATTGCACCGAAACGTAAACGAAAGCGTCTGCGAGCTAAATATGTTTCCGTGCACAAGGTAACGAGAAAACTCTACGGGTAATTAATCGATAACATTGAACGTATAAAGAAAGAACGCATTCTTATTGTGAAGTTGTAATTATTCAGAACATAGGTCGGTAATATTTTTTTAAATACTAATTAAATGTATTAATTAGAAAGATATACATAAAAATCAATTTTATCGAAAAATATTGCTGTTGCTACCGGGATTCGAACCTGGATCTCTTCTTATCCTGGGAAAATGCATTAACCGATTATGATACATCAACACAGTGCATTGACGACAAGTTTTCGAACCTATGATACATCCATCGTTTGAATCCCGGTAGCAACAACTTTCTATTTTATTTATATAACAAATTATATTTTTATAAATATTTGAATATGTCCAATAACACACAATTAATAGAATTTTTACCTACAAAGGCACTGCTATTAAACGAATATTAGATATCTCATAGAGACAAAGCTATTTTTTATTATATTTGATGGAAAATATATGAAAATATGGAGTAATTACAGGGCTTACGACCTGTCTTCGGCTGGCCTAAGTGATCACTTTTTTTTGTCTCTATGAAATATCTGATATTTGTTTAATAACAGTGCCTTTGTAGGTATAAATCCAATAATTGTGTATTTTTGAACATATTCGAATATTAGTAATATTTTTTTAATTAAAGCGACGAACAAACCTTGTTTAAAATTCAAGTCAAGTATATCCAATTATATTTCTATTTATTTATTTATATGATATTTAAGAACCACCTCGTTAATTTCTGATTCACACTCCCTTATCTCTGGTTACGTTCTGATTAGTGTTTCTTCACAGATAAAATGAATTATGTGTTTTACGATTACTGGTTAGCGCTACTCCGTGAATAAAGAGATTATTACCTTATTCCACGGACGACAAAATATTTGCAAATCTATTGGAAAAATTCAAAACCAAGGCAGAGTTTTTGAATGAAGTTTGGTGTCAGAGGTGATTAAAATAGTACCAAAATATACATAATTTCAATGTTAAAAAAAATCGAAATTAATTATTTTCAATTGTCATATTATATTTGTTTATCACTAGTAAAAACCTGATGAGTTGATAATTATATTTGAAAAATAAAACATTCTGTTTTCTTACAGATGATTCATTTATCACATAAGTATTTTATTACCTTTAAATAAAAGATATTGCATATTTAAGATTAAATGATACCATGTTATAATTACATTATAATCAACGTTCTTTAATAACAGATTTCAGCTCTTGCAATTTGCTTTCTGCTGTAACCCTTCCATATAGAGATGTTTTGATCGTGAACTATGTTCCAATGTACACCGCTGAAGGAGGTTTTCTTATTTTCAGAGAATTTATATTATATTCAATAGGCATCGTCAATTATTATTTTATGTATTTACTCATTTCTAATTAATAATAGATGTTATTCATTAATACACAAACCATTAATAAATAAATATTTAATAATAATTAAATCTGTTTCAAACAAAACCATCATCCATAGAAAATCAGAATGGTAAATGAAATATTTAAGAAAATTAGCTGAAATGTATGTATATAAAATTAGCATGTATTCCCAATGCGCACAGATGATATATTATTGGACGTAAAATATCCTTGGTCTGAGCGAAGTTAAAAGGTTTTAGGAATGGAAAGAATCTAGAAGAACAGGTTTCATATTTAAAGAATCTTTTTCATAATTCGATAAATAATGGTTATAAATATTATGAGTTACATTTTAGGATCACTCCAGCTACTTATTACTCAATACTTATACTCAAATAAATCAGCACCTAAATTCAGAAACCTGTTGGGTGTGACATAAACTTTTTTGTATAACATTCTAATTACCCACCGCTTTTACTTTCTTCCGAAAAATATTCTGTTTTATTTTAAACTTTGACTATAGTTTCGAGTGCAATCCGACAACAAAATTCAATTCAGTCGGATAACGACCTTTTCTGACAAAGGGGTAAGGCGTGAAAGGGGGGAGGGATTTTGCGGTCTTTATTGGGAATATTGAAAGAATACACGAATATAAAGAGGATAACAGAAGAGGGTGGCATTTTATCCTTTACCTTTTTTTAGCTTACTTTAGTGAGTACATAAGTACTCGTAAGCGTATGAGGACGAGAAAATTGCAAAAAAAAATCAGAATATTACTGTTTATGTAAATGACTTCGATCGCTGGTTCCCAGGTTACCGATTGAAGTTAAGTACGCATATGATACGCGAGCACTAACTTGTTAACTTTGCAGTTCTTAGTTTTCGGCCGGCTGAAGTGCGCACTGGTGGTTTTAGGGCTGCTGGACTGGTCCAAACACCGGATGATAAGAGAATGACGCCTTCGTAGGTTTTTCTGCGATTTCGAAAGCGAGGAGGCAAATCACGCACACACATGAACCTCACTAAACAATCAGGAAACCCAATGGTGCCAACCGAAGTAATAAATCGCGTAAACAATTACAATGACACCGATAACAGTACACAATTCCCTACGTTATATCACATACTCTTATGTAAGCAGTTCACATTATGTAGGTAAGTGTCTCGAAATGTTATTATTATTATTCATTAAAATAGCAAGAGCTGAATTAAATTGTTATTTTAACTAACGCCCCATCTGGCGTGAAACCGAAATTATGGAGAGTATTAAATTGTTGATTCCCATCTGAAACACTTCTCCTCGCACCCCCCCGATGGAAATAAAAATATTAAAGAGGCATTTGGGAGAATCCTTTCGGTTCTTAATTTCAACAGTTCATTAATTCGCCGGGAGCTTTCACTCGAATGCCCGTGGTAAACTTTAGGCAATGCTCATTAGCGGAGTGGTTCGGAATAAATCACACCGTGTTTCCCCTACATTGCAATTTGTTTTACATTTTAATAATTAGGAAAGGGAATATTTAACATTTTTCAGTGGGTATTCGGAATGATTATTTTCACCGTTTTGTGGCCCATCTCACATTTAAACTTTTTGTGATTAGTGGCGACAGTTTCTAAATTCAAAGATATTTTGTGTACTTGTCTTATTTATTTTATTATTTCACGTTATATGTCATGTTTGTTTATTAATGCTCAGAAGTAGAACATTTTACATACAAAATTCATTCATTTACCGGTCATGCAAATACCATAATGAGAAATTGACAGAAATTGACTTGTTCAACATTAGCCTTACTGCGCTTAAAGAGTACTTTTTATGAAACACCTCAATCTCAATTTTGACTAATCATTCTACCTACAAACAAGTCTTGTTCTCCCTTTACCGCAACAATAGTTGCAATCTCAACACCCGTTCTCCCTCTTTTTTATCTTTTTATTTATCTTCTGCACCTAAACATACTTATGTACATAAACATTTCTGTGGATTTTCATAAATAGTATCACATGTTCAATATATATTATGTGAATTATTATAATAAGTTTATAAACTGTCAAAATCCCTCAATACAATAAAATGAAATAAAATACAATAAAATAACGTTCTTGGAAAAATAAAATGAGTGTTATTTTTAATCCTCACCACCCTAGACCGTAAGTTATTAATCTTTCTCGTGTGATAGTATGTATATTATATTTTGAGCTTATCGGTCCGCATTTCAGTAAACGTCATTAGGGTTGATGTGATAATAATGAAAATGGGAAATGCTAAACCCCTGGCCTCTACCAAAATCGACACACGTCAAATGCCTGAATAATCTTCATTATTGCCTGTAAATAAATGAGTGTTCCATAAGTCATGTGTTCCGAAAGTCTAAGAATTGAAAATATATTTTTGAGATTTAGAATAGTGAGCTTTCTCTCTTATAAGAATATTAACTGTAAATTGGTGAAGTTATCGGTGAAAAAACTTAGAAAATGGTACTAAAGTCAAATATCCATCACAGAAAGGATTAAAACAGTTTGAGAACTTATGATAAATATTTAAAATTGAAAAATTCTAACATCTTTATTTTTAACTTTTTAAGTCATTTCTTTATTACAATACTCATAGCATTTATTTTATTTAATTATTAGATAGATTTCGATTGAAAGACTACCTATTACAGAGGGTCTCATGACGCAACTACCGTAGTTCTTATCCGATTCCAATCAAACTTTTCTAAATTATTAATCTGGATATATTTCGCCTAAGTTTAGTGACTAGTCTGATCAAAATCTCAATCGATTTTGTTTCAAAATGGTGGCCGTTCATAAAAAACGTTCAAACTTTAAAACATTACAACTTTGTTAATGTGGATCCTAGGGAAAAAATTTTAACATTTCTCATTCTTCTTCTCGTGCTTTATTCGGTCAAAAAATATGTATATTTTTTAAATTACAAAAGCGCAACTCAGTTAATATTAGACATAAAAAAGAGGTAAAAATATTATTTCACACACAGACAAAATCTGTCTATCTCTGCCTGAAATTGTTATTTAAATCTGAAAAAATGTCTCATGTACCTAATACTGAAAAAAGTTACGTACTTGCTTTAATACTGGACATCCTAGTAGAAAAAGAAAAATAAAACAATTATCTACAAAGTTACAGATTGCAAGCCTGTCCTCCACTATTGCGACTAGTGATGAGCTAAACCGTTATTGTGACTGTGATTGTTAAATTTGTGTTCGATTGTAACGATGAATAATAACTGATTATTCGTAATTCGGCGAACAATCACTGATATACTGGAAACTAAACGTCTAACAGTAAAATATCAGTTACAAATCATCGTTATAAAAGAAATACCAAACGTACAATCACAGTCACAATAACGTTTAGGTCATCACTAATTGTGACCATTGTTATTACGCAGCAAAATTACAAGGACAAACGCATACATTTATCTCTACGTTTGTTTAAAGATAAAGATTTTGGAAGGCAGTAGAAATACCAATCCAAACATTCAGTGGATCGACTATTCTTGTTCACTCAGATTCTTATGAAGAAAACATTTAAATAGAGCACACATCTTTTTAAATTTTTTTCTACAATTTTATATCTTACATACTATATTTGTATTTTCTACATTTATTTTAATATTATACTCAAAGAGGTCGTTACTTTTAATTTAGCGGTTCCGAAAATATTTTAAATAATTGTACATAATTTTTTATCGCTCTCAGAAACTCCACGACTTTTATCGGATCGTTGCCCCTCCACCGACGATCATTTCAAGGCCTGTCTCACGATGGCTTTGCGGTTTTGGCGTTAAATAAATCAATGGCAGACTTCATAATATTTCCAGTGTCTGCATAATACTTATATTAACATATCTCGCCACACCGCATCGTATTATTTGAAAAATGTTAATTGGCCTTAATTGCCGCCTTTTCCAATCCGAATTAGTCAAAGAAATATTACATTTGTTTTATTATTTATTTACGGTACAGAGACCTTTTACGTTTAACTTTTTACTAAGATGAAATAAACAAAAAATTAAATTAAATAAACATTACAAATTAATCAAATTAAAAAGATGTAAAAAAAAATATATTACGTTATTAACAAGCTTATATTTTAATATATTAGATACGGGCGAATGTATCGCAATCTTGTATACCTACTTTAAACATTTTTTTTTTAAATTGCGATAGTACTATTTAAATCATGTTAGGTAGCAGGTTCGAATGCTTCGCTACAAATTTTGAAACTTTAACTTTAAACTTTAATGGATTCGAGTTTCGAGTTGAAAATCAATCAGGTATATAAAGCTTCTTAGAAGGAATTAATAGACCACGAGCAAACTTCCTTGAATCAATTTTAACAAACTGATAGGATCAGGAGGATATTTATTTATTTAATAGATTTATACAGTATGGTGTACCATTTATACGATAAAAATGTATGAAAACAATAATATCCTTTTTCCGAAAAATAGAATAACAATACATGAAAATAGTAAATGGTTTATGCATTATATTAAAATATTTATAAAAAAAATGACAGTGGTGTTTTGTAACATTTCGTATTATTAAATTGTTTTGTTGTTGGATAATTCCTTCTCAAAAATCTATAAAATGCGTAGGATTATGTATTTAAACGCAATAACATTTATATATACTTTTTATATCTTACGTTTAATTTTTCACATTGCAACACTAATGCCGAACAAAACTAATTTTTCTAGCGAGCACCCCTTTATATCAATTCGCATCTAAACAAACTATACATTTTCAATACTCCAGTTACCTCAATTAAATATAAATTCAATACATAAACTTTAATAGCCTTTATTTTTCATTTTATTTATATTTTTATCACACAGATTTTATTCCGTATCCCATTTTCCTTTTCCTTTCCCCTCATCCTCCCGTTCTCCTCGAATTTTTTCTCTCACATTTTTCTGCATTGTAGTCCTTTTTAAATTTTAAATTGTACTCACTGTATAAAGTATATTATATCTTCTGAGAAAACATGTAACTGGTTTAATTATTGTTTAACTTTTATCATGATTTTCATATTTACTGATAAACTGTATGTTTTCCGAATAAAATAAAATATGATCTATTTTTAGTAGCTTGTTGGTCTAGTGGTTAAAACGCTAGCCTATTGATCTAGTGATTGGGGGTTCGCGCCTCGTTCCAGGAGACTGGCAAGTCATATTTTCATAGTACAAGCATTTAGCTTTGTTTAAAGATAGTAAGAATATTGATGTGACACGTATTCCGTGTACGCATCTCTTATTTAAAAAAAAAATTGTCATGTGGTATATTATATCTGAGCGGAATATTTCAGGTGGCACCGCTACCGTAGCACATGTGTGTACAATCTGTGAACGAATACATGTACGAAAGCGTATACATGTACGAAAGAAAGAAAAACACACATTCTTAATAATTGAATAAGATAAAATGTATTATTTCCACACGCTTTCATTTTTTTCATCAACGTCGCAGTATTTTATAATACATTTTCAAACGGCCCACAACTCTGAAATATTTTTTTATTTAATGAGTCAAGTCATTTTTGGATTATTATTAATGTTTTAGGCGTGTATTATTACCCAGCATACTATCGTGTGCGATGAAAAAGTATTGAGAATTTACTATTTAAAGATGAAAGCGTCTTCATGCGAGTGTAATGAGACACATTAAACACTAACATTAAATTTATCACTTGAGCTGTTGTTATGTAAACGAACACACCGGTCTATTTTTGTTTTCCCTCAGCACGTGTAGATTTGTTTTGTTTTCTAAAATAAATGTAGTGCTTAAACTAATTGTCCGCTGCGTACTTCTTCTTGCCAACATAACAGCAATAAATATGCATGTAACTCGTTGAATAATATATTATATGCAATTCACAACACAATTATTTTAACTTTGCTGTCATGCTAGCATTAAAATGTAACACTTTTGGAAGCGTACGGAGATAACACTAACAAAGAAATGTCAGTATACTAAACAGTTAATTTCAAATTATATTTAATATAAAAACGCCCTTTACTTTCACTAATTTGTTATTTATTATAACTTTTTTATGTTGACGCATCATCTTCAGTAATATTATTACTAATACTAAACTTAAGATTAAAGTACTAAGTGCTACTTAGTGTTGAGGAGTGGAAGGGGGGGGATTAGAGTTGGGTGGGTGTAGGGGCGTGGTCAACAAGCGCAGGTGAGGAGACATAATAGAAAATATTTGAATATTGATGACATTTTTGTTACAATTAATCGTTAAGTTTTCTAAAATATCTAGTTTACATCCTTTTTTACAAATATATACTATTTCGTTGTATTAGTAAAATTACTGAAGACAATGCGTCAGCATTGAAAACGTTATAATAAATAACAAATCAGTTAAAATAAACAATGTTTTTATTTTAAATATAATTTAAAACTTCGCAAATTTACACAAGATAAAGTTAATTTTAATTCAGTTTTTACGCGACGTTTATTATCCAATTAGTCAATAAAAATTTGGTTATTGCCAACCAATGGTAAAATTAATTATTTATTTTATTTTACAAAACCAAACAATCTCAGGTCTAATAGTACAATACGGCGTACTTTATCTGCGCGAAAATTCGAATGTGGTTGTACCAAGCAAACACGTATAATATGATCGTACGCGCATCTCAGTCAAGAACAATATGATTCCACTTTGAGACTAAAAGTTTAACATAAATAATATATCTGATTTGTTAATGTTAAGTATCTTTAAAATTCCTTAAAATAGAATGCTAAAATAATGATAGCTTACTTCATATTCAATTATGGGACGATTAAAATGTGTATATTATAGTTAAAATAATAAAGTATTGGAATAAAATAAAATACTGAGTTATAACTAGTTTTAAAGGTGAAATATTTGCTGACTAAATCCTAATTTGTTATACTAGTCTAATTAGAAAATCTGTCCTTCATAAGTATATAGAGACTGTTCATACTACATGAATTACGAATTATCTATTGATTTCGGTGTATGCCATCGCAGACCTTTTTGTGGGACTATTAAACTCTAAAAGTTCCTCATACATTGTTTCGAGTATCCTCTTGTAGTTCAGTCGCTGTATCGTATTTAAAATGCCACATTTATTTCCGACTTGCTTAATACTTTTTTTCCTGCTCAGCCTCTTCATGTTGTACGGGTGTTCTAAATGAAATATGCACAACTTGATATGATATAAATTCTGAACAAAAAAAACTTATTTGAAAAATTGGTCTAAAATACTTCACTGCCGAGATACGAGAAAATATATTTGTACCTAATTTAAATTTTCGAAGAGATTAAATGATGATGGATTAAGATTGCGTGTGATGAAGAAAAACTCTCTAGGGCACGGAATCCAATTGTTGATTGCTACGAAAATGTATCAAAGTAATAAGATTTAGGTACAAATATTTTTTCTTACATCTCGCTAATGAAGAATTTTACGCCAATCTTTTATATAACATTTTTTGTTCGGAATTTTATGTTAGACCTGCATTCAATGATATGAACGTTTCATTTAGAACAGCCTGTATATCTTAAAACTGCAGAGAAATATAATGATCTCTTGCATAGTACTAATTACCAATAAAGAATGCAAACAGGGGCGTCGAAAGGTATTTAAATTCACAAAATAACATCACGTATTTTTTTTTGCAAAATACATCATTAATAATTGCACATAGATTCTTGCGAGTTGAACTTTTCTCGCTTTCGTTGAGAGGAACCGATACATGAGTGAAAACTTATATAATGGTTTCAAGAATGGATTACCTTCCGATTTCTCACAAAATAATAATTACATATTTATATATGACGTTATTAAGAAATAATAAAAGTATACATCTATATTATAATATATTTTTTATATCCAGCTAACTTGTACTCTCCATATTTATAAAATTCATATACCATATTGGGTAACAAAAACATTATGTGTAAAATGTTATTGTTTACTTTTAGACTTAGATGCTGGTATGCCAATACTTCACTCGCCATCTAATCTATTGTTGTATTCAACATTATGTCGTCTGAGTATTGATTAATTTATTAATAAACAAATACATTTTATTTATTATTTTCTGGTCCAGTTCTCCCCATGTCTATAGACGAATCGGCCGAGCTATCGGTCGTTACTCACACACGGCTCTGATATAAGACAGCTATGTAGGTTATCCCTAGCGCCATTAGAGATTGGATATTGGATTGTATGAGATACTTGCATCTTCCAAGCATTTATAGATACTTGGAATAGAGCTATTGAGATGAAATTGAATCTTTTGAATTCTAATATGAAAACTGTATATATACAGGGTGTAACAGACCTAGTCCGCAATATTTTATAGGTGGATATTTGATCAAATTATGATTTGAAAATGTTCAAGGAGTATGTACAAATTATGTACCGTCACGGAATATACATTATATGAGATTGTTAAACTTTAAGTCTACGTACTTTATAATAAATATTTGCAAAACAATTTACCTAATATTATACCATATTTTTTGTTTCAAGCCTTAAATCATCTAACTAAAACAAAATTCCTTTTATTTTTTATATTCAATTTATAATTTGTATCTTATTTCAATTCAAGTGATTGGATAACTACGACTTTTCAAAAATGCTTATATCTCTGACATGGTTAAGATTTGACACATATGCAGCTTGAACATCTACCGCGCACAAGTACCGTTACACCATAACTCAAGTTATTATCGTACTTGTGCACGGTGAATATATAACTGCGGGAGATTTATATCCCTCGTGTATAAGTACAAATATACTGTAACTTTTGAGACAAAACCTTAACAATGGCACGTGTTATTGTGCCGTAACCGGTAAAACGTTAAAACGCGATTTAACGTAGAAGAGACACTGGATAAAAGACCTACGTCCTTCCCTTTCACCGGCTAGACAGTGTAGAACATGAGATCCGCGGGTTCTTTTATTTGAGCACACATACTCATCTCATTTTTGTCACATTCTGCCTTCATCCTAAACTGGGAAAATTTTATAATAATACCTGGAGGTGATAAATAAAAGATATTAGTCTTTAGTAAAAATAGGACATCTAATCAAGAAAAACACAAGACTACAAGAAATAAAACAAATCCAGACGACAAATTCTCATCTCGTCGGGTTGAGCCCAAGTTAGACGTCTTTCTTGTATGGGACACCAGATGTTTTGACATCACATCACGTTTTGGCCAGCAGCATCCAGGCCGACGTGATCAGATTCGTAGACGTGATTTGTTGTAGATCATAATAAAATTTGTCGCCTTCAGTGAGGCGACTAACTCCAACTGGTAATTCCAAAGTAGAAATTGACCTTAAAAACAGAAGTATGCACCAGTGGCATAAACCAAAGGCAAAAACCAGAGGGAAACGTCTTGTTTCCTGTAAAGGTTATTTACCATGCGATTAAATTAACAAGTTAATATTAAATTATGCACTAGTGATGGAACAATAAAAAATACTTACCCTCTTGTATAGTGAATCACACACAGTTACATTTTAGTCTAACAGCTTAGGCGATGGTTTGAAAATGAACCATAGATTGCAACTGTTTTTATAAGCTGAGACACCGAATGTGATACCTGCTTGAGGGTAACTATTTGTGAAATGTCAAGATGCTTGACAAAAATAAGTGACGGTACAGTTTTGTACGTGACCTCCATTTATAACATCACAATGTACATACATTTTCATGTATATGTAATTATAAATACGGTTTCATGTATCCTCTCCCCGTATATTGGAATAAAGTTGTGAAAAAATGCTACAGTGATAGATTGATAACGAATTTTTATGGAACGGAGCTTCTTCTTACTCCAAAAAAACAGCAAATTATTTTCCTTTCGGCCTTCTATGCGCACTGCGTCTGCAAACACGTTACGATCGCAGGGTGTAAATTAAAAGCAAACGCATTCAGTACTTTTCCTGGCAACTTTATTCTAAACATGTAATGTCAATACAAATTAAATGTATTAATTAAAAAGATATACATATAAAATCAATTTTGTTGAAAAATATTGTTGTTGCTACCGGAATTTGTGTATTGTATATTTTTATATAGTATGGAATCCTGGAGCAACGGAGATTGGTGCCTTTGAGATGTGGTACTAATATGCGCATACCATGGACGGCGAGACGGACAGACTCTCAACCATTAGCCTGGATGAATCCTTCAATTTGTTGGGCATCTTGTGAGAAGGGAAGATAGCTTGCAGAAGCTTGTTGTGGTGGGCCACGTCGATGGACGAAAAGGAAGAGGAAAATCCCCCAGCCGTTGGACCGACCAATTGGAAAAGGCAATAGGCACAAAATAGTCAAAAGGGCGGGAGTTTATAGAAATTACGATCTTGTTACAAAGTTAGGTATTACATACACACACTGTTCTATGTTTTATCAGTTGGTAATGGCATAGACATTTATATAAAAAAATTGAGATAAATCAGGACGAGACGAGACTATATAAAACGAATTTTTTATGCGTCACCTTTGACAATTTATATGAAAATAATGGTCGCCAAAAATGTAAAGATACCATATTCATTCTATATAAAACTACTACGTTAGAGGTTGATTTTCGAGGGAGCCGACAAATTTTTTACACAAATAACAGTTACAGAATACAAATTAAATAACACTGGCGCTAAACATATATGTAGTGGTTGTATGCTAAAACTTCATGTGTTCATCTGTTATAGGTACGTAGGTATTCTTCTATGACATCTTCAACACAATTTAATCATTATATTTCAGATAGACATTTACGTATTAGACTACATCCATTTCAATAATGTTTTCATTTGAATCATACGTGCTCGTAATATTATAAACATCTGTTGCATCCCGGGATGAATTCTTCCCTTTCCCGGCTAGGAAAGCTCCCCGTACGTATTTTCCTTTTATTATTTTTGTATGTGCCGCCCCGCCGCCGTTAACCATAAAATATGGCCTGAATATCAATACAGCGACAATGGATTACTCGCTTCGTCTAGAGAAATACTTCACATCTGTTACGAGAGAGCTGGAAACCTCCTATACTTAATTTATTTCTGCATTGCAAAGATTTTTCTTTGTGAAGTACTATTATTATATTCATTCATATTGAAAAAGGCACGTTTGGACTTTTAATTAAAAATCTAACCTCGGCATTCCGATTGAATCAATCTCGCCAGCCAGTATTGTACACTTACTGTCTACTTATATTTCGGAAAATCTCTTTGAAAAAATGCTTACTAGCAGAATGAAAAATTGTAATGTTCTTCATATCATTTCAGCATTATGGTGATAATAGATAGGTATCGATTTACCTATATTATTGTTTTAAATAAAACCAAGAAAACCGTACGACCTTCTTAAAATTACCGTTATATAGTGAATATTGTCATTGTATTATAAAATCAATACAGAGTAAGTACTTTCGTCTTAACTTGCATTATTTAATATTGTCGTTGTTTTGTGTATATAATATTTTGATAGAACCAGAATGCTGAGATGGGAAGGGAAAAATATTCATGAGATTCTTGGGTGAAAAATATTTAGCAGCGAATAATTATTAGTAATTCATGATAATATTCCCTCCGGCAAGGAGACGGCTGGTCGGAGTTCATGAAATGAGTTTATCTAAGATCTAAGAACGATTAGTTTTTTCGATTTAATTACCAATAGTAAAGAGTAGGTTTTGTTCACAAAAAAGTACATTACAGTGATATAAAAAATAATCAATGAAATCTTTAAAATAAAACAATGAAAGGTTTTATGAAAAATATTTCAAAATATAAAGTGAATGTATGTATTGGGTTGATGCGTGAGTTCGTAGTTATTATTTGTTTTTAAAGGCAAGGGTACTTTGGATATATTTTTTTTGACATACCTTCCTTTTTTAATGTTAATTTAACGTTATAGTATTGTTTTATTGAATACATCTTGAGTTATTCAATTTGTAAAATGTTTGTGTTTAATTTTAGATTAAAGAAAATACAGTGCCAAATACAAAAAAAAAACGAACGATACCGTCATATCCTTTTGTTTAAGTTTAACCGATGAGTTAAAGCATGAATCAAATACCACTTCTAATACTACTATATAATGCTTTCGTTGTTTTTGGCCAACAAATCCGTCGCTTTTAGGTCACAATTCAAGAAGAATCGGGAAAATAGCATCGAGTGATTTTTCAGCTTCAGGATGCTCGTCCGTATACTGCTAATATTACAAAATCGACTAATCAAAAGCTCGGTTGGGAGGTTATTCTGCATCCGCCTTATTCTTCTTATTTTGCTTTATCTGATTTTCATATTTACAACTCTCTATCCAACAATCGCCGAGGAAACTTTTTAAATGACGCTGCTCTTCGAAATTGGCTTGATGACTTCTTCATCTCCTAATCACCGGATTTTTCAAGCTTAGAATCGAAAAAGTATGTTGGGTGTTAATCGTAAAGAGTGTAGAAGAATCGATATATCGGTGGCTTAATAACACAAAAACTTATCCAAAAATGTGTTTTTGGGTTATGTATACAAATTTTTTCAAAATAAATATTTCCATCTCGAATATTTTCCCAAAAATCATACGAAATGAAATAATCTAAAAAAGTATCTCAAGAATTTTAAGTTAAAAAAATTAAAACAACGACGCATCACCTCAAAAAACATTGTATTTTACTTATTAGTATATTTAAAAGAGAAAACACCACTTTATTATATGTCTGTTGAAATTTGGTTTGCTTATTACTATTAATTAACTAAAAATCGATCTTTAATTTGAAAAAATTTAAAATTAACATTATTTTTCTTGTAAACTAATAGTAGGTATATAGTTACAAATATAAAAATAGTATTAGATAGAAAAACGATTAATGTAATATTTTTCTTCTTTTACCGCCTCACGGCACTCGAATGACCATGACCCCAGTCACTACAGAGCGCCATCTATTTTTGATATCGCCATTGTGGTCCAGTGTACTGGGCATTCACCTATCTCGTGCAAGTCTGTTTTGACATTATCTGCTCGTCTACGTCTCTGTCTTCCCCTCGGTCTTGATCCTGTTCGCTTGTGCATGATGGCTTTGTGCGTGTTACTGAACACTCCATGCTTCGTCCACTGCTGTCTTCTTGCTTTCACCTTTCTCTGGATATCTGAATCGTCATACCCGTTACTATTAAAGCTTAGAAAAGATATCTTAATTTTTATAATTTTTTATATTTTTTTTACTAAAAAATCTCGAATGAATTTTTAAATTTAACGCTAAAACACTTTACACGAATTGTAATATGCGTAGATTCGTATTTTTAGTGAACGTATGTGTATAGTTGGTAGTGATTTATTTCTATTATTTTCGGGGTTTTTCTATAATCTCCAATTTTATAGTGATGGGAAAATTCCGGTATCCATGTTTACAGCCTGTAGGAATATTATAACATACTAATATATACTTCGAAAAAACTAGTACGAAAAAATAGGGATAGTGCTTACGTACATTTGATTCACTTTTATACTTGTATATTAAATAATCATTTAAAGTAGTAAAATTAACTTATTTGTAGAGAAGTTAAATGGGTCTGAAAAGTTAGCTATTTATGCCTTATTAATTTGTAGAATTATTTCAATTATTCGTCCTCGAAACCAGAATATTTAACAAACTTTGAACATTATATGTTTTAAATTCAAATTCAAACTACAAAGTAAGCTTTGACAAACACCAAATGATCCGGAAATACCAATCATAATTAACTATATTACTTCTGATTGTAAAATACAATCGTGACATGTGAAGTTTAATTCTATATTTATCGAAATATTTTATTGACTATAGATTTTCAATTGATATATAATATATCGCTAGGCCTTTTTATCTTTGATCAGTGGCTTACATATCAACCATGGCAAATATCTATTTACTTTTATTTGCTTTTAAACATACTTTATGTTTGCGTAACATGCGATCGTCTCCATGGAAATACCCGAACTAGTCCTAATTTATTAATTATTTTTAATGAAAACACATTTTTATTGTGAAGTTGTAATTGTAGAATATATTTTTAATGAAAATTAAATGAATTAATTAGAAAGATATACGGAAAAATTAATTTATCGAAAAAATATTTAATTGCTATCAGGATTCGAATCTGGACCTCTTCCTATCCGGGGAAACGTGTTACCATTCCACTACAGCAATCGATTACGTTTACAACAAATTTAGAACATGCTATCTGTATATTTTTATAATTGATACATCTCTTATTCCATTTTTAAAAGCAATCAACTTTACATTGTAATCCCAGTAGCAACCAAATATTTTTCGATAAATTGTTTTTTTCTGTTTATCTTTCTATTTGATAAATGTAATTCGTATTAGATTAATTAAATATGAGTAGTACATATATTATCGTAACATCCAACTGTGTATTACGATATGAAATGATACCAAAAATAATTGAGAAAGTATTTTTCTACGTATTATTAAAATTCTTGATATATTATAATTTTCTTTAAATTAAAAACAAAATTATTACCTAAAGCTACGATTAATCTTCCACTGTTTTGTGTAAATACATATTTCGGAGCATTAGGGCACTGGATAAATAAAAGATAACGTGACTCGATGGGCGTAAATCATGAAACTTATAAGGAAATCGCTCGCGATTCTTAGAAAAGGGTATCCGAGAAAAAAGAGGCGATTCACATACTATCTGCTATTAATCCCTTTATTACTGAAAATATTTATTCTTATTGAATGGGTTCTAAGTAAAATTACCACTAGGTTCATTATTTAAAAAAAAAATATACTATTGAATTAAATTTTTTTGATATTTTTCTATTCTCTTATATCAATCCCTTATAAATAATCAGTAAAAGATAGCAGCTTTTAATAAATATCATTTTAAAAATTTCCATTATAAGTGTTAGGGTCCTAAATCATTAAATCCTTGTTTTGAGTAAACGAATTCTTTTTAATTTCGTTACTTTAACAAACGTAATATGTTGTTTTTGATAACTCGCCTTAAGTTGACGATTGCCCTATTTAATTTATTTTTCTGAATAGTTTATCCTATCTACAAGCTTTTAGTCATAAGCTGTGACAATTAAGCCATCTTAATTAATCCCGAACGCTAGGACAGCTTGCCACCGCTGCCAATGAGGCAGATAACAAAGACATTCCTTTGACAATAGAGGCTGCCAGCTACTTGATGCGTGAACCTTGGGAGAAGCATCATAAAAATAGCTTCGTATCCTAGACTAAACCATTCGAGAATTTTCAATTATATAGTATTTCAAGTTTTTCAAGCAACATATTCATATAAAATGTCGGCCGCACTGGCGTGAAGGACGACTGACTTGGTAAAGGAA
Organism: Eubasilissa regina; assembly: GCA_022840565.1. Taxonomy (NCBI): domain Eukaryota; kingdom Metazoa; phylum Arthropoda; class Insecta; order Trichoptera; family Phryganeidae; genus Eubasilissa; species Eubasilissa regina. The sequence goes on along the minus strand of JAINEB010000018.1, from coordinate 20,871,112 downwards.
CGTTTTGTTCACTGACTTTAAGAAGCACCTTCTCTACCCTAGTATGTAGGTATACATTTAAGAAATGATTTGTATGAATGGTCTATTCGACCACATGTATTCTATATTTCAGTTTCTTTGTGTTAATCTTGCATATTAACACAATGGTGAAAACAAAGTTTATATATTCTATTGTGTATTACGTTTTCAGAGATATAATAACATTTTTATTTGGAATCGAATTATGATTTTATATAGCTCGAATAAAAATACCTCTAAACACTGAAAATTATTTCTAAACATAAATACTTAGGAGGTATCTAATGTGAATTAAGCAATATAAAAGTAAAGCGAGGAATATTGTCCGCCCACTATTTCTGTTTATGTCCTAGAAGGTACGTAATCTATCTTTCACTTTATTAATTTCTCTCTTTCTCGCGCCATTCCTACCATTTTTTGATAGAAATTCGAAGCATTGTTTGTGATGCCCAAGTTTTTGTCGTTTCCGAGAATTATTTCCAGATCTTCAATGATGTTAAATTTTAAATACTAAATTAATGTATTAATTATAAATATATACATATAAAATCAATTTTGTCGAAAAATATTGTTTTAGCGTCACCGGGATTCGAACCTGGATCTTCATTTCCAATCCGGGGAAGTGCACTACCTTTGTGCTATAACGCCAGTATTTTTCTTGACAAATTTTCGAAACTATATGTTACATTTTTTCAAATTAATACACCTGTCGTTCCATTATTTGAAAGCCATCTACATTATTTTTACAGAATCTCAAATACCTTTGAGTAAACCGATTTGCAGACGCCAGAATTATCAATTCATTTTTATTAAATTTTGGACACGTTGATACAACATATATTATTAAGGAAAACACATTCTTATTGTGAAGTTGTAATTATTCAGAACATAGGTCTGTAATATTTTAAATACTAAATTAATGTATGTAGAAAAAAAATGTAACATATAGGTTCGAAAATTTGTCAAGAAAAATACTGGCGTAATAGCACAAAGGTAGTGCACTTCCCCGGATTGGAAATAGAGATCCAGGTTCGAATCCCGGTGACGCAAAAACAATATTTTTCGACAAAATTGATTTTATATGTATATATTTATAATTAATACATTAATTTAGTATTTAAAATATCACAGACCTATGTTCTGAATAATTACAACTTCACAATAAGAATGTGTTTTCCTTAATGATGTTAAATTTGTACAAACTAAAGAAGTACGCAATTAAGTACTTGTGTTATATATTAATTATATATAATTGTTTTTTAAGAATTCCAATACATACACTAATATTCTTCTGTCGGGCGTGAGCCATGTCTGTGATCGCACGCCGCACGAGTTAGAAGTAACATGACGACCGTTTGATCATCGAATCCATTGATCAGTCATATTCCTAACTTCAATTGTATTTGTTTACGCTGAACTAATTAACATCTGAATTTTAGCTGAGTGGGGAATTTTGTCCATCCGTTAATTAACTGATGGGTAATTGAGAGTATAACGTCCGATTACGTCGCTAACCTTCAAGTTTCTTTAGCATCGAGGAATTAAACCCCACTAAAGCTGCTTTTGATTTAATCATTAATTATCCATTCGTATAAAGTTCGTAAAACTTTAAATGCCGTTTTATTACTATTTATTAATACTTTTAAAATTTAACTCCTTTCTTGTATATTTTTGTGGTTAAGATTATTAATGATGTAAGTACATATCGTGCGTATGTCAACTGTTGGGGTAGATTTTTCTATATCTTTATATATCTATCTTTATATCTATATATCACTAACACTGTGCACAATATTTTAGAAGTACATAAGGAAATATTTAAAAAAATTAAAACCTATATGTTACATTTTTTCAAATTAATACACCTGTCGTTCCATTATTTGAAAGCCATCTACATTATTTTTACAGAATCTCAAATACCTTTGAGTAAACCGACTGCAGACGCCAGAATTATCAATTCATTTTTATTAAATTTTGGACACATTGATACAACATATATTATTAAGGAAAACACATTCTTATTGTGAAGTTGTAATTATTCAGAACATAGGTCTGTAATATTTTAAATACTAAATTAATGTATGTAGAAAAAAAATGTAACATATAGGTTCGAAAATTTGTCAAGAAAAATACTGGCGTAATAGCACAAAGGTAGTGCACTTCCACGGATTGGAAATAGAGATCCAGGTTCGAATCCCGGTGACGCAAAAACAATATTTTTCGACAAAATTGATTTTATATGTATATATTTATAATTAATACATTAATTTAGTATTCAAAATATTACAGACCTATGTTCTGAATAATTACAACTTCACAATAAGAATGTGTTTTCCTTAATAATAATATTGACATTATTAATAACAGTAATTTCATCCGTGTCATAAGCTTCAGGAATCTGACTCCCCGGCTGAGATTCCTCGGCGGTTTCGGTTCCCGTCTCTCTGGCATCTCTCTGGATATCCGAAATAGATCGCTCCCGTCCCGATATCGCTCGCTTGTTCTTATTGTTTCTCTTATGTGATGCCACTGAAACAATAGCTGGACTGCTGGACTTGTATTATTGGGCCCCGAACCGCCTGGTGCCCACCAAATGTACTGAATATATTCCCAGATAATAGTTAGTTACATATACATTTATCAGGGGCGTGCAGTGCATACTAGTAAAAAACTGTGCATTTTTAAAAATTCTGGGAAACAAATATAAAATAAATAATTGAATTAACATAAACGACGACATTATTTTACAATTAGCGCCATCTGTGTACGACAACTCACCGCTGTACCCATAGTGCTCTTTTATTTACGCCGCATCGAGCTATTTACATTACTATGTTCTATCTTTAAGCTAGTCAATTACTTGAGTCATTTAATCGGTTATTTACTGAATTGAAAATTTTTTTCAGTTGATCCATTTTGTATGGAGTCGATACCTATGCTATTTTTTAACAAAATAACATTAGAAAGACTTACAACTGCGTGCAAATCATTGAAGTATCTACTTTCTCTTTTACTAATTCGCGAATTTACTGTCTTACTGATTTTATTATTGTTCTTTAAATTTGGTGCATGGATTGGTTTTTGATTTGGGAAAAACGAAAAGCAATTGACAGAACTATTTCCTACGTTAACCTTTAATAGAAATTATTATTTCCATTACTCATTGCGTGAAGGATTTTCAAACAATAAATTAATCATATTCATTCATAAAAAGTGTTCTTAAAAACGTTCATACATTTTTTATAAGGATAAGAAGGTATTTTTTTACCTTAAAACTTAAACTTTAAAAACACTATTAATACTACTAAATAAATACACGGTAGGGTCGTGTAAACAACGGATTTATTTTGTCTAAAGACGTTGGTTAAACGAAAGTACATATATTGTTTATGATTGTATAATGTCATTGGTAACAGCATAAGCATAATGTTAGTTTATGTAGTTAAAAGGTTTATGGATTTAAAATTAAATGCTTTTATGTACTTTGTTTTCATAGAAAATAAAAGTTACTGTTAAGTTAAGTTAGTCCATAAAAATGCATCATTTTTTTATATATTCTTGTTAGATTTGTCGCCGGCATAATAGTTTGTACATTATATATACGAAAAATCAATAAAATTTAATTTTAAGTATTAAATACCTTACCTTATTCTATCGTTTTCAGTAACGAAGTACTCGTATATTATCTCAGTAATTAAGTTATAAATGTGTAAGCCCGTCAATAATGAAAGAAAGTGACCTGCCTCTTATTACTTTTAAGTTTAGAACACTACACAAGACATACTCACCAAGTCCCCACTCCCGTCCCACTCCCTTCTCATTCCCCTGCTACTCTCTTCCCACTCCCCTCCCTCTCGCCTCCCACTTCTCCACTCGCCTGCCACTCCCCTCTCACATCCTTCCACCTGTTCCTCCAATTCCCCGTTCATCAGGAACGCAATTCAAAATTATTTTGTCCAGTTGAACTCTGGGACCCTGCTGAAAATATAGACATTCAACCCCCTTCCTTTTGGCGATATAGAATAAGAGACTGCGCCTTATTTAAGTGTATTTAAATATTTCATTTCATATTTTATTTATTTATATTTCAAACTACCTGAAGTACCGGGCGTTGTCCGAACTTTACACATAGTGAAGAGGCTTCATTTAGGGAGATAGAGGTAGATTTTTTTTCGAAATCCGATGTAGACAGTAATTTTTAATTATTTTGAACGTCAAGCGTGGAAAATTTCGTCAAGCTATACAAAATTCTACTTTAAGGGGTGTGTGGGGATGGGACTGGTTTTTTGAATTTTTATGTAGACTAATTTTCCCATTATTTTAATCGTCAAGTGTGCAAAATCCTAACAAAAAGTACCAAAATTCGGCTTTAATGGGAGGGAAGGGGGATGGGGGTGTTTTTTCTAAATCTCATGTAGACAGTGACCTTCCTCTTTATTTGAAGGTCAAGTGTGAAAAATTTCATCAAGATAGGAATAAAACTGTAGATTTATATAAAAACCAAACAAACCAACACTCTTCTTTATATATATAGATTATATATTTAAGTAACAAAGTATCGACGATTATAAAATGAGTATGTTCAAAATACGCGTGCATATACGGAATATGCTCGCAGGCTATTATTAAAAGTGTGATGTACAAACGGCGAGAATTATTTTATTAAGTATGGATAGTATTCCATTTTATCTATTTTGTCTTAATGTGACCTGTTTATATGAGATTCTACATTATTTGTAATTTGACTTCGGCTGATTGCACCACAAAATAAATTGTTATTCCTTTACTGTTAAATAAATACAAGAAGAAATAACTTCTGTAATAGAATATTACCCGCCTGTCATAATATTTTGGACGTTCTCCGCTTCAAAGAAGATGAGCGATGAAGGCGAGCGAGCATCGCGCGCACTTGCGTGGATACTCACGTAATGGTTACCAAAAATTTGTTTTCATGTATTTATAATATAATACAAATTAAATTAATCAACTTGAAAGATATACAGAAAAAAATTATCTACCGATAAAATATTTAGTTGTTCCTTTATATATATAAAATATATTTTTAGAGATATTTTAATTAAATTGGTCGACAAAATAAATTAATCATACATATTTAATTAAGAAAACCGATTTTTTACATTAATTAATTAATTATAAAATAAATACTAATTAAATGTATTAATTATAAAAGTATACTTGGATGTGTAAATATGAAACCGAAATTTTTGTATAGAAAATACACGTTTATTGTATGAAAATGAAAAAACATATTTTATTCGAAGTAATGCCCATCGCTAGCTATACATTTTTCCCATCTCTGACAATTTGCGAATGCCACGCCAAAAAAATTGTTACTCTTTTGAGGCAAACCAATCATCGAGCCATTTTCGTAAGAAGTGAAGCGCTGCTCAGCAAGTGCGTGTCCCATTGATGCAAATAAGTAGTAATCGGATGGAGCCAAGTCTGATGAGTAAGCCGCATGCGAAAGAATTTCACGACTAAACGCCTCAATCGTATCCTTGACTGGTTTTGCTGTGGGTGATGGTGCATTATCATGAAGCAAAATCACTTTGTGTTACCTTTTTGATATTCTGGTCTTTTTTCAGTATTAACGGTTTCGCCAGGTTTTAGCAGCTCATAATAGATCACACCCTTCTGATTCCACCAAATACAGAGCATTGTCAAAACGTCAATATTTCCACTTTTGAATTTTTTAAACCACTCAAAGCGCAGTGATTTACCAAGAGCATACTCACCGTAAGCTTCTAAAGCATTCGATGCAATTCTGCAGCAGTTTTCTCCAAATAGTAACAGAAAGTCAATGCTGTCCGCAAATCGTACTTTCCAGGCAAGAAATTAGATTATTATTATTACTATTAAAAACTATGCTGTTGAATGAAACTTGTATTGTTATGAGTTGAAAATCTTTGCCAGATGTAAAAACAGGAAAATGGCTCCAATGACGCGGTTTGACGGTAACTACATTGACAGCTAGGTCTATCTACGCGTAAATTCCGGTTTCATAATTATCTGCTATCGGTTTACTCAAAGATATTTGAGATTCCGTAAAAACAATGTAGATGGCTTTCAAATAATGAAACGACAGATGTATTAATTTGAAAAAGTGAAGAATGGATTCGAAAATTTGTCGTCAAAATTACTACCTCTATAACATAGTTAGTAATGCACCTTCCCCGGATTGGAAAAAGATGATCCAGGTTCGAATCCCGGTAGCGCAATAACAATATTTTTCGATAAAATTGATTTTATGTGTATATTTTTTAAATTAATACTTTTAATTAGTATTTAAAACATCACAGACTTTTGTTCTCTGAATAATTACAACTTCACAATAAGAATGTGTTCTCCTTAATAAATATAAAATACTTTGTTTATCAAATATATTAATCATTTATTATTTTTATAATCCATTTAAATATACCGTAGGTATATACCGACGGATGTTTGAAAAATAATAATATATTTTTAAATGTTATCTATCAAAATCTAATTTAAATCAAAATATACAGTGAAATTGAGAAATACAAAAAAACAATTATTATTATCGTGGAAACGTCTTCTTTCGTATGGGAAATCCTTTAATTTGGCGCAATTCTGATGAAAATAAAAATTAATCATTGCTCTTTAAAGTTTTTATTAATGTACTCTTGGTCCTTACGTTTTGGGTGACTATTGAACTTTTTCTGGTAGTTGGAGTTTTTGCTGTCGTTTTCTCTAGCGAGCTTTAGGCTAGAGTCGCACCGTGATGTCGTTCAAATATTTATGATTTCCCAATCTTTATCCCGCATAGATTTCCTCAAGCTCCGTCCTGCTTAGAATCTGTGCGCTGCTCTTAAACTGCCACCTCGTGAGAAAATCAGTCACGCGGAATCACGTATTATACGGAACGAAGCCAAGATACGGACATTTCTACTCTATTGAATGTTACTTGCCGTTTTATTTCCCACTTGACCAGAACTGCATAAGCATTTATGTATGTATGAGCAGACTTTGCTTACACGGGTACCCAATAAATACACCCTTCCATTTTATGGACCTTGCAAACTTTCGACGCTATTGAAACGTTTGTTGTATTTATAGTTACAGCACCTTTATTAACACCACAGCACGTGTTTATAGTTGCGGTAAAAGCGGCCATAAACTGTGAATTCTGGGTGATATTTAAATTAAACATTTTCGACATGTTCTGGGATGTTCGCCCACCATTAAACAAGTATTAATCTCGCCCAGCAACTCCTCTTGTGAGAACCATCTTATTCTAATAATTTCTAATTCCACTGTTCTCCAATTTCACCAATTTGCGCTTGTTTGCACACAGAACGCTTCACAACATAGTATTTTCATAAATAAACTCCTCGAACATCTTCACCGGATTGTTGCTGGACAAAACTAAAATTTATTAATTTGAACAAAAGTAATTTTTTCTTCAGATTATGCGTTCATTGTCTGTGATCATTTATGCCTCCTTCCCTTACATTACGTGTAATCTCAGTAAAGGTCTTTGAATAAAAATGAAATGCTTTTACAAATCGTAGAGTAAAACATTTCTTTGTAGATTATAAATACATTTCGGTAAAAAAATAAATATTTTACTTTATTTTTAACCTCCGTGTTACATTTAATTTTACAGCGATTCTTCCTTACATTTCAATTTATTCTGCCGATGCTATTTTATAAAACAACTAACCTAAGTACCCGGCGTTATTCGGACTTCACGTACGCAGAGTGAAGAGGCTTCATTTAGGGTGTAGTTTTTTTTTTCGAAATCAAATGTAGATAGTATTTTCCTCTTATTTTGAAAGTCAAGTGTACCAAAATTCTGCTTTAAGGAAAAGGGGATGGAGGTGGTTTTCCTAAATCTCATGTAGGTAATGACCTTCCTCTTGTTTTGAAGTATGCAAAATTTCGTCGAACTCGGAATAAAAATGTAGATTTGTATAAAAAATAAACCCAGACACCCTTCTTTATGTACATATATTATATTTTTTATTTCGTATTTTATTTGCTTTGTTTGTTAGTCTATTTGTTACTATTTGAAAATGGTTATATATAATTATTAAACATATTATCAATATTTTTATTTTGTATCTGTGTGATAATACTTAGAAATAAAGATATGCCAATTCTTAGAAACAGAGATAGAAAAATAATCAAATGTAAGTTTTTGTCTGTCTGTGAGTTATTATTTTAATCATAGATCCCTCAGCCAATACTGCTAAATCGTGTTGGATCCATCGTCAGTTCATTTGATCCGATTACAAAAGGCACAGAACCCATAAAATTGACGTCCTGTAACAAGTGTTTGGCAGTCATACGATCCAGACTCCCAGACTTCGGTTGGCATTGTTTCTGGTAATGACTTCCTAGTGGCAACGTGCCAAGGAATCTTCCTACTATATAGTCTCCCGTCACCTCCTTCAACAGCACAGTACCAACAAATCAACGTATTTTCTTGACCAAAGCAGCTTTCCATCATACATTTTTATAATATAACAAAAACAAAAAATATAACAGAAACAAAAAATATTTATGACTAAAGACAATATTTATATATTGTCTTTAGTCATAAATATTTTTTGTTTCGTTTAACTCAATTAAAAAATTTATTTTTTAGTCGTTATGTCGCACAGAAGATGTTGAACTGGTAAAGGATGATGTGAAAAGGAATTTTTTATCAAATTATTCAGTAGCCTTGTACTTACAAGTATAAGGCTACTGAATATTGGATGGGGAAGAGCGTAAAAAACTTCAGTATCACAATTAGAAATCACTCAAAAAATGGTGATAAAAATTAATCAAGTATCCAACTCTCCACAAATTTCAAAGTACCAAAAATAATAGACATACACAAAAAAAATTGCCGATTGCTTATCTACTTGTATGATTTAAACGGTTCTATATTTTTCATGAGCTCCATTTTTTTTGTAAATAATGCAATAGGCAACTCGTCTCGCAACGAAGCGCCATCAAGAAAATAACTTTTCTTTTTTACATCGACTTACATAACGACAAGCGTGACGGGTGCGTTATTCTGAATATGTGTGCAAATATATTGGTGGAATAGCACCTTTGGTGCCAGAAACACGGGAACAAGAAAAATGTACGTTCCAAAATCGACAATTAGACTCACGGAGCCTCCGAGTTTTAACCATTCCAATTCAAGGTCGCCGATCGACTGACCACTCGCTGGGGTTATGAAGGGAAGGTGGGAGGCACTGAATCATTAGTTTTTTCAAGGTACATCATATATAAATATAGTTCCCAAACACCTGTATTTTTTAATAAAACGCATTTTATTGTGAAGCTGCAGACTCTACAATATTTCAAAAAAAATAAAACCCTAGCGTGTATTTCAAAAGTTTTTGGGAATCATTTCAGATTATATATTTCAAAGATATTTTAAAAATGGTTTAACAGATAGGTATGTCTCGAATTTGTCGTAATCTTAAACGGTTAATGTAGTGAAATTGATAAAGCAATCTCCGGTAAGAAAGGGTTCTGGGTTCATATCTCGGTGATGACGAAATATTTTTTTGAAAGATAGTTTTTTTCCGTTTGATTAATTTATCTGATTTGTTTTAAATATATTTTTATTTTAATCACTTTACACGCGTACGATTATCAAACTATTTATCGTTGAATATTTAAAGTTTTAAGCTAGTTAAACTACCCGTAATTATGCGTTTGTTTTTGCAATCTTCACCGAGGCAATAAGTTTGCCGGTCGGTACAAGTAACTGCGGTTGGATGCGAAACTGAAGAAAACACACACAGCTCGGCTAGAGTTTGTAAGCCAAGAGAACCACCTCGTTAGGGAATAATACTTAAGGACGTTTGAGTCTGGAGCTTCTGTTGGATATCTAATACTGGAATGAATCCTTTTAAGTGTCTGTTCTGCGAAGTGCACGCCACTGCACTATTACACTGCACCGCCTGATCCGCACTGATTACAAACCATATGTTTGCACTATGGTTATGGTTAGACTCGCAAATGATCATTATTTTAAGTGGCCTACTAAAATCGTCATTATCATCATTCTATTCCAATCAATATTCCAAACTATATATATCAAGTCTCTGGTTATAGTTTATCAGATGTAATTCATTATTAAACTGTTAGTAATGTATTTTTAAAATTAACAATATTAACTTTGTGGTTAAAATTCATATTTTTTATATGAATTTGAAAAACACATGATGTTTTTTAAACTCAATTAGTGGTTAATAAAACTAAGATAATAAATAAACAATATGTTAGTAATGTATTGGTATTTTTATATAGTCTTATGTTATGCTGGCACTACTTTGCAAACTTTATTTAAATAATTTATTACTTTGAATGATGCTTGATGAATGTTATCTTTAAACAAGTACATTTTCTGAAAATAAATAAAAGGACCACCGATTATTTTGTTGACTGATAAATATCGTCTTCTACCTCTGCGTAAGCAATTATTTATTTATGTATTATTATTATACACGCCCTATTGAGGCATTAACATAATTTGTAAAATAATACAAAATTTCATCAGAAGTGCAATACACAAAGAAAAAAATTATATATCAGCATGTTTTTTCATTATCAAAATTAAAAATTAAAATAAATACGTGAGTGCAATCTGGGGACTGTGGAGTTAGCTAATGCATGTGTTCTGAGATTACCGCTGTAATAGAATAATGAATTGTGTATTAATGGTTCACGAAAGTCAAGCAGACCAACAATCTGGGGGCCGTCTATCATACCATTGATGATCCTGTTTAGAAATATAAGGTCGAACATCGTAAGTGTCATTGATTATTTTAACAATTTCAGACAGCAAATAGAAAGTAATATTTGATATCCTCAGAGCGTATATTAATTAGTTAATAATCTACTGAAAAAATAAATCAAACTTTATTAAATAAATTAGTTAAAATGTTAACCAATAATGAGAGAATATCAACTAAGTATATACATTTTGTTGATTCGTCCGAAAGAACAAAAATAATTACATAACTCACTAGTATCCTTCACTCACTAGTACACTAGTCACCTTACCTACTCACTTTGTAAGGGGTTAGTTCAGGTTCCATTTTATAGTCATATGATTGTTCAGTCAAAAAATTTATTATACCTTTTTTTTATTTTTTAACCTTTCCCATGGACTAGCAAATATGTAGACATGAACTAAAGGAAATTCCTTGTTTCAGTATTTTCATTTTGGTTTCATCCACGTGATCACTTTGGTACCACTTACGTAATCAAATAGCTACGCGATTTTTTTTAAATATATCACTCGATTGGAACGAAAATTTAAATGCTGACAATATTAAAATATGCATTCATGTAAAAAATACGTTTTGTTTACACAGAGCTCTAATTTTCGAAGAATAAATAGATTTACTGTTACATAAATGTGTCAGAAACTTTGGATTTGTGTTTCAACAAAGAATGTGTGTATAATGCCCCTCGTCCCGCAACTAATGTTCCAAACCACTCTCCTGTATGTACACTTTATTTCATGTCTATTCATTTACTGGTCTGTGACCTCTCCCTTAAAAATCAATTTATGCCTCGGTAATCTTTATATTTTTATTACCCGCATGAATGTCGTCATGAAATATTACAATAAAAGTTTTATGTCATGTATTTGACTCACCGTAGGCGGTATTACTGGAACGATTTTTTCTTGATTAGTCAACGAATTTTTTCGATATAATGATTACCAATATCGATTCACGGTTGTTTACGCGACGTATTTTTTTATGTAATTCAGGATGTCCGTATTGAAAAAAGAAGTATTTTTAGTTCAAATTTTTAATTATTTTTTACATTATAATACTATTTTTACCTACGATGTAAAAAAATTATCGATTTTATCATTATTGTTATTTTTCTTTATTAAAGGAGAGTACAGCAGTGTAGCTATACGTTCAATTCGAACGTATAGCTAAACAAACGAAACAAAATTTAGCCTATTACAATTTTCAAATCAGGTAAGTGAACGAATTAAATTCTGTATTGATAAAAATATTTAAATTAATGTTCTGTAAATAAAATACATACTTGTGCATGCGTGTGCGGTGTGTGTGGTGTGTGTATGTACGTATGTTGTATAATTATTATATATTAATACTTTGTAACATATAGGAAAAACTTCTTCTTTTAAAAGTGTACACGGAATACGTTATTCATTATTATATTCTTACTATTTTCAAAATAAGCTTCACGCTTGTGCTATGAAAATAGGACTAACTTGATGGTCTCCTGGAATGAGGCTCGAACTGCCGACTATTAGATCACTAGGCGAGTATCGTAACCACTAGATGTCATGCAGGAGTGGTATAAAACATCCAGGGGTGGTATGAAACATGTATCTCGTCACCTAAGCAGCAACACCACATATCTAAGAATTGTGTACCTTACAGGAGAGAGACAAAACATAGTTTAAAATGATTTTTGTAGAATTACTGAAGTATTACTTACCTTTCTAGAGTTTTAAAGAGGAGCAGATTCTTTCTTAACTGAAACTAAACTTCTTTTAACTTGTGCGCAGTTGACAGGGAGGTTAAAGATATGTGCTGATTACGCCCCTAGCGGATGTTATCGTGAATCTAGTGATATAGAACGATTCCCTGCGAAAATCCAATGATATAAATATTATTAAGGAAAACACATTTTTATTGTGAATTTGTAATTATTCAGAACATAAGTATATGATATTTTAAATATATAATATAAATATAAATATCTTCATTTCACAAAAAATTGAGATATACAATGTTGCTGCTTAGGTGACTATCTGAAATATGAATCGCGTTTTTATCCTCAATCATCCACTGCATATAAATAGATACATATAAATTCTTTCTGAATTTTTCTAGTTTTGTACATCTTATTAAATAATTTTAATTCGACTTATGACCAATCTCATTAAAATGAAATGAAATTTATGTATGTCGCTTAATTAGTTGGAAACGAACCAGCTTTGTGTTGAGGGAATAGTAGGCAGTGGGGCGGGCCGCTGCGCCTGAACTGTGTTGGGCGGAATTCCTGCAAACGGGCACTTATTCTCCCTTCGGGTTTCGTGCACCGAACAATGCGTCGTTAGGGCTTCTACTCCAGACGCAGATTTATTTGACGTCCAGAAAATACTGCAAAGATTTTTCACTAACAAGAACTTAACGTTCAACGATCGCGAACGCGGCAGACTTTTTATTTATTAGTTGCATTGATTTTTTTCATTATTTTTCGTGGAAATATTCAACGTCTAATGTACTTCTTATTCAATTATTTATGATGTCATTCACAGCAATGTTTTTGTCGTGAAATTTGTTTACAAATTTTGCTGAATTATTTAATAGTTGATCTACCTAATTGAGATTGTTGAATTCCTGTTTTTTTTTTTATATGTTTAACCGATATTGAAAAATAGCAATTAATACATTGTAATAAAAATATTTCGCACATAGATTTTCTCATAGTTTTATTTAGATTCTTTCAGTTTTGTATGTCGTTATAAAAATTATAAATCTAGTATAATATTAATATTTGTACCTTTACTGTGGACTCTTATTTAAAAATGTATTTATTTATAGATAAGTTCATTTTCCTATCCACAGGTCATTTATCAAACCGGTTGTGATAATAATCAAATTAGAAAATATTGACGCTTGAAATCATATTAAAACGCGTTAAAAGTGTTTCAAGTCTGGAATATATTCCAGAAATTTTACAAAAACTCTTAGTGAAATGAGACATAATGTAAAAATGAATCATGACAATTTTTAGTTTTTTTTTTTTAACTGTCTTTTCCTGCCGATGTTGAAAGTTAAATAAATGTTAAAAATTACCCTGTCGATAAAAACAAAACAATTTCTTGTTAAATTGTTCAAAATATCTAACCAATAGAGTTAAATTAAAATTATTTAATTTGATTAGTAAATTCATTTAAATAATTAGACAAAATACTTTGCTTATACCACTATTTATTGATGTTATACCACTACATGTTTCGGTACCTAATTATTTGTATGGTATTTTTAATTTCAGTATGCATTGTTTCCTGAAGAAGATACCATAGGTGTCGAAACATGTAGAATAATCAATAAATAGTGGTTTAAACAAAATATTTTGTCTAATTATTTATATAAAATGAGGCCACGAAGTAATTTTGCAAATATTGAACAAATAAATTCGTTGATTGAATGAAAATTAGTGAATTCTTGAAATATTATTATTTCCGCGATACACATAGTCGTGATTTACGGGAATCGATTCTCTCACTCGGTTCCTCATTACTGAGCAACATGATTTTCAGCCAACGCAAATGCCCCTCCAATCTTGTCCGTACAACTCGATCCTAGGCACCTTGCGTTGCTAAACAGATCAGACTTCCAATAAATCCACTATTTGATCTACTATCATCTTCTATTGCTCTACTTTGTCGGTCCTTCATTTTTTCAATGACCACTTTTAAAAAATATATTAACTGTCACGGTAGCACCCAATACATTATCGAAGAATGCTCCGAAAACGTTAGAGGATTGTTTGTCTTTAACACCAAGCTTTTCTAAAATTAATGCATTCGTGCGCCTGGGTACCACGGTACCTTTAATTATCACCTACAACACCAGATTTCAAAGCATCAGTTGTATTTCTTTCCCTGATTCTACCCCATAGACGAATATTGGAAACATTGTGAAACACTGAGGAATATTGTAAAGGGCCCAAGTTTCTAGCTCGCTTTATTGTAGTCGTTTTGTTACGCCTCTGTTCTTATGTATATTTTTTGTAGCCTAAACAATGAGTATATGGCTGCGGCTATTCTCCTTTAGAATAATTCCAGGAATACTGCCTTTTATGAAAAACTTATACTCCCTATTATAAATATTATGCCAATTGAATTTTGTATGAAACCAATTCTATAAATCTTGTATCCATTGATTTTTTGAACCAGGAAACTCTTTTTGACATTTTTTTTCATGTTTTGTTTTCTAATTTAAAGTATACAAGTAAATTTGTGAAGAATTTCAACTTACATTATAACTTTTATGAGTATTTTCAGATTATGCGCATGTTATATTTCTTAATTAAACTACGGAAAATGTTGTGCTCGTAATTTTTTAGGGATTCTCGTGGATTCTTGCTTTAATTTTTAACTCACGATTAAATTTTCAAGTAAATATGTACTGTATTTAACTTCTACAATTTATTTTGTTCAACCAGACAGTCATCAGAAACGACAATCGAAAATATTTGTTATCACCAAAATGTTATACAAGTATAGTCTTATTTAGTAATAATTGTAATCTGAGCCATTAAAACATTTATTCGCACACATTTGCACGCTCATACAGTCGTCCTAAATACATACATTTTACTTCATAAATAAACTTTAACATGTCGTTAACTTTCCCTGTTTAAAATTTTATGTATTCTCTGAGTCATGCATTTTAAAGATGCCACTAGCAGTAGTAGACCTTTAAATAATTTTAACAAGAATTTTTAAGTACATTATTTATTAAGTAAATATTGCGAAAGAGAAGGGTTTTAATAAAGGTAATGTTCGTGAAAACCTGTTACACGAATGTTATTTCTTATAAACTAAGTAAATTAAACGTTTGATTTTTGAAAATACCACTAACTTGGATGGCAACTCCCAAATACGGCATTTAATATAAATATTAGCGAGATCTGCACATGTTATATTTCATTTCATAAAGAGATTTGCTTTAAAGCCCTTTTATGAAATATATAATGCGGTTTAACATCACGATGCAGCAATGCGGGCACCATTTGTTGAACTGCTGACTAAATTGCGGACTTCGCTCGTAAACCTTTTTTGTTTGGTTTTTCAAATTAAGTTTGTTGTTCGCTGGCACTTGTCTTAATAGTTAATAATAATAATAATGCATTTATTCCAGCGTGATCAGGTTTTCATTTTTAATCCGATTCGCCACAAAGATAATACATTAAAGTTACGAAATAAATTTAATGTTATGAAAAATACAACCAAGGAAAATATTAATATATAAAATTAAAAAAAACTTCACACATGTTTAACAAATTTAATCAAAATATAAATACTTCAGTCACGGCCATTATTGTATCTGTAGCTATTATATAAGCGTTGCCATTCTTTGGTCAGGGAACCAGCTCTCCATGAGAGCGCCGCTTGCACCAGAGAGTTGGTGCTGAGCTCCAACCGCAGTTTTACGCCCGCAACTCGATGTCTCAGAAGCGAAACGAATCCATATATATACGGCCTTCGGTAAACATTGTAGATGCGCTGCAATAACGCGCCAATCCGAACAGTATTATATATGAGTTGTACTGAATTCGGAGATAGTTATACGTCACTTGCTTGTATTTCGACCAGAGCTCGCAGGTATATATGGCTGGTGAAGAACGATTTAAACATGATCCTCTTCACCTCCTTACTGTGTTGGTAGAAACGCCATAACAGCATATTTGCACGAACGGTCAACTGTCTCCTCTGCCATTCTATGTCATCATCGTCTTGTCCATCTTCATTGAATATATGGCCAAGGTATTTGACCTTATTTTGAACGCTCGTCGAATTTCGTCCCGTCCAGCCACACGGGAGGTATATTATCTGACCCTTTTCCATATTTGGACGCCATTATAACCGATTCACTCTTCACTTTATATTGATCTCATCGCTGGGAACGTTGTTCCGACACTTTTCGGTACTTGTCCGGTTAGTTAGAAATCGTTTAAGTAATCATCCCGCTAAACTCGCTTACTTTCATGCGCCTCGATTGTAAGCAGTTTCATGTATACATGTGTACTGTCGCATTTCTCTTTTTTTTGTATTCTGTTAATAAATATTAAATTAATATTTAAATCGACAAAATCTACTCCTGCAAAAAAATACATAATCCTTTTTATAACAGAATTATAAGTTTTAACTAAAATAGTCCTAGAATTATTGTGTCATTCCTTTTTTTACTCACCCATATCCGGAGCTGCATTCATTCAATATATCCTATCTAATTACTTCAACAAATACCAAAAATCGTCTTATGAAATAATTTTATTTTGTTGATTTTGTATATACAACTATACATTGTTTAACAATGTGGTATTAAGCTCTTCATTTGAAATAGGTATTACTATTTTTGACGTTAAAGTTCATTATTGCTTTTTTTTTAACTTACATTCTAGGACATAGGTTATTATTTTTTAAATCTCCATTCGTCATCTCTACGAATCTCTATTTTCACATATTGTGTAAAACTATAATATATACCGTACATATGTACTTAAATTATAGTACGTATGTACTTGACTTCGATCACTTGATATTGACTAAAGGTGTACTAAATGTTCAGTTCCATTCGTCATATTCTCCGCATATCTTCGGATCTGATTGGTGAATCAACTCTCGGAGCTCTATCCAATATACACAATTTTATGAGCAACCATTAAGTGCGAGCAATTTAAAGTGCATCAGATCAAATTTTAATTATTTTAATGTCAGCTATCTTATTTGTGAGCTTTCAACTCATTGATGTGCAAAACACGATTAAGAAGTTTCATCTTAATGTACGTTTGCCAACCTAAAATCGCTCCGTTTTGAAGTTTTGGCATTCGTTAGTATTATTGATTTTGTGTTCAATTTAAAATAATAATATTATATATGTATCTCGATGAAATTACACTAAATATTTGTGAAATACTTACTTTAAATAATTTTATAAGGAATGTTACAGCTTATTTCCATAAAGTTTGAGAACACTTAAAAGATGTGTCTCAACACCAAATTCCAGTGACATTTTTTCGATGGAGAATATCAACATTTGTTTCTGAGCGTTCTTCGTACATAGTCTTAAGCTATGGAAATTTTAGGTTTGTGTGAAAAATATTTTTAGGCCCGATCCGTACTTAAAAAAAATTAATTTAAAAAAACGTATTTATGATCATTTTTTTCATGAACTATATTTACTCCATCGAAAACAGATTTCTGATAAAACCTCGCCTAAGAAAAAATATTTTTTTGAATCTTAAATACCCAATACTCTAGAGGTGACATACACAAAGGTCGAAATCCCTTTGATCATCAAGCCTAGCTCCCGGCAGACGTAGCTTGAGATAATCCTCTTTTAATACCACATAACGTTTCGACTTACATTAAAAGGAGTAATGAAATTTGAATATTATTCCAAAGAATTTGAATATTATTTGTTGAATACTAAAAATATATTACCGTGCTACTTGCGTACCTGAGCCAGTTGTAAATAAGCCATACTCTCGTGACAAAAGTATAATCTTATGTCTAAGTAAGTGGTTTCCATAATACATAGTGTAACACAGATCAAGCTTTTTCAATTTTGGAATTTACAAAACATATATACGTGTTTGATAAGTAGTGTACCTAAAGATTAAAAATATATTGTTATTAAAAACTATGCCAACGTTTTGATTGGTTCATTAATAATCCTCAAATTTTAGGCTTACATTAACTATGTATCTAAAAAATGTAAGAGAGATTTTATTTCAATAAGGATTTATTTTTTACCGTAGTAAATATTTTGCCGAGAAGCAGATTTAAGAAATTTCTGGATGAAAGAAATACTTTCAAGCAAAATAATTCATTTACAAAATAACGAGTTCCAGCGAACAGCCATATTAGCTTTCTCCTATTATTGGTATTAAGATTGACATACGTATACCTATATTTTTTGTTATTTGGGCACATATCTTATTTAATACAAATTAAATTAATCAACTTGATAGATATACCCACAGAAAAAATCTATTCTTTAAAAAAATATTTTAGTTGATGCTGAAATAAATGTAGTTGATTAATACAATAGCGAAATTAAATAATGCATTTCTCCGGATAGGAAAAAGTCCGGGTTCGTATCTCGGTAACAGCTATAATATTTCAAATTCTAATCAAATGTATTAATTAGAAAGATATACATATAAAATCAATTTTATCGAAAAATATTGTTGTCGCACCATCGGGATTCGAACCTGAATCTCTTTCCAAACCGAGAAAGGTGCATTATCCAACTTTTACAAATTTAACGATAAATGTATTAATTTAAAAAGTGTAACATGTAGGTTCGAAAATTTGTCGACAAAAAAAATGTCGCTGTAGCATAGTTGGATAATGCACCTTCCTCGGTTTGGAAAGAGATCCAGGTTCGAATCCCGATGGCACGACAACAATATATCTTTCTAATTAATACATTTAATTAGTATTTAAAATATCATAGATCTATTCTGAATAATTACTACTTCACAATAAGAATTTATTCTCCTAATAATATATAAGTTGTATCAGTATGTCCAAAAACTTAATTCAAACTTTACTCAAAGGTATTTGAGATTCTTTCTGTATATCTTTCTAGTTGATTAATTTAATTGGTATTAAAAATACCTCATGTTCAGAAAAACAGCATCTTCACAATAATAATGCATTTTCCTTAAAAACATATCTTGTATTACTTCTTGCACTTGTTTTTATGTTTTTTTTTTCAACTTAATAATAATTATCTAGATCGTTTCTTAAACTGGGGTTCGCGGAGCAATTACAGGATATCCGTGTCTAGTGTCTTTCGGCAAAATTTGTCTCTTTGAACAAAACAATCTCATTAATTTGACATGTGAAACTCCGTTTTAATAAAGAAGATATCACTTTTGTTTTAATTTGACATAAATCTTATTTCCTTGAACTTTCAAATTAAGCAATTAAATATTTACATCCATTTTCTACGACATACTTGTGTGAAGAGGCTTTCTCTGTCCTATTAATATGTAAAATCAAAGTACAGAAATCTGCCAAATGTAGATTCGGATCAAAGAATAAAACTTCCGTACATCCAGCCAAACATTGGGATTCTAGTTTTAAACCATCCTTCATACGGTAAAAACTGCTACTAAATTATTGTATAGTGCAATAAAAGTCTACAAGTAGAACGCAATCGGTGAAGTCGATAATTTATTAATATTGCTATTTTTCTGTTAGCGGTAGGTAAATAAAATAAAGAGTGGTTAGTAAAATAAAAATGAAATAATTAAATAATGCAGATTAGTCGATCATCGTTACAATTAACATTTGATATAATTTTAAATACTAATTAAAAGTATTAATTATTATAAAGATATACATATAAAATCAATTCTATCGAAAAATATTATTGTTGCGCTACCAGGATTCGAACCTGGATCTCTTTTCCATTCCGGGGAATGTGCATTACCTACTATGCTACAGCGACAGTATTTTTGTCGACAATTTTTCGAACCTATATGTTACACTTTTTCAAATTAGTACATCTATCGTTCCATTATTTGAAAGCCATCTAAATGGTTTTTACGGAATCTCAAATTATATGTATATCTTTATAATTAATACATTTATTTAGTATTTAAAACATCACAGACCGTCTGTTCCAAATGATTACAACTTCACAATAAGAATGTGTTCTCCTTAATAATATATGATTTTAATTGAGTTTCTTCGTTAAAACTGTTTGAAAAGCATAACAACCAACCGAAACTTTATCTGTAAAGGTTGGCGCTTTTTCAGAATTGACGTAGTTAAGTAGAGTTTACAATACCGCTCCCGCTTTCGTGTTGTTGTTTGATCTGAAAGTCAGCAATGCAATAACAGCGGTAAAAGTTGACCAAATTACGGCACAGGCAGATTGTGAACTTTTTGTGCAGTCGCCAGCCTGGTCGCTAATGTCGTTAGGCTCACAGCTATCCTCTCTTTCTTTGAAGTGCATGATCCTATTATAATCTCTCGCTGAGCTTGTTTCGGCATCACCACTGCACGCGGTAATACCGCAGCCGGACTAACGTTGCTTCAACAATGTCATCCCTTTATCTATTTTTTATCATTTGCGGTTATCATTCTTTACAACAAATATATTTTTTAATATTTTTACCGGTAAGCAATGTTTCAATAATTTGTGGGTTTTTTTATTATTTGAATCCATCCATCTAGTCGGTAGATACTTCCATATGTTTTTAGTGGAACAATTAGATTATTTATAAAAATTATTATTTATTGAATATAATAAAATAATTTAACTTTTTTTTCTATTGTATTTTTCAATGGGATATTACAATCAAATCTCAATACCGCCATACGTTAATTTCTTATATCTGTAAGAGAAATAGATTAATTCATTCCTAATCATGCAGAAATATAGTCAGTGGGTCTTTGCCTACTCAGTTTAAAATCATGTTTATATTTTGTTCCCGAGTCTTTCCTACAAATTCCTTTCTTATACAGTCACTTTAGGTTTTTGCGTGGTAGTATTTGTTTTACGAGGCGTAGCATATTTTGCAATATAAATGGTTTGCGGAAACTGAAATATCATAACTCCTATCTTTCCTATCAATATGGAGTTAAAACTAATTACAGTCCAGATCTTTCTAAACAAATTGGTTTTAATCATTTTCTATATATTCGTATCTGAACGCCACAAAAATAATAATATATTAGTGTGATAAAAACGTTTCATTTGGAAATTTTTTAAAAATTTAAATGATCCGGGTACCTGTCGAAAATTACCCGGATCTCGGTTATTTTTAAAGCACGTGGGTACCCGTTTTTCCAGTTTGGTTCCGGTTCTATCAGATTCGGAAGCCATAGTCGACATCACCCGCTATATTCTGTACAAAATACGATGTAATATTTTTTTTTCATTTTCATCTCATGTATATATTTTTAGAAGTTTTCCCTTATTTGATATATTGCCAAAATATATTTGTTTGCTTTGAATGATTCGATTAGATGTACCTACCTACATTTTTACAACAGGCCATGTACAACTTTCTGCCATTAATGTTTTTCCCGAAATATTACCAACTCACACGTATTTGATACTCGTGAACGTATAGATACTTACATTATGCTCATATGTGTGTTTAGTATCCCATACGAAATTTATAGGTTGTATGAAAACCTCGTAGCAAAATTTTACGGGTATTGAAAAGGTCATCTCGTTTTACGCTTTAGGAAAGACCCTATTTTCTGGGCACATATTATTATTACTTGAATCGTCTCAGTTCATTGCACTCGGAAATAAACAATGCATCAAAATTCCAAAATAAAATTGGGAAATAAAAAATGAAACGTATGCAATAAGTAAGCGAAAATGTGTAATACAGTTATTATTGTTAGGAATTATATTTATTTTATATATATTATATATACAGTTTATAAGATAGTAAAGTTTCCTTTCCAGGGACTTTGTTATAGACACTTGTACATGTATAATTTTCTATCAGAAGACAGTACCTATATCTAAAAACCTTATACCTAATAAGATGGCTTATGATAGTTTTTATTTAACTGTTATTATTTTATTAACTACTATATTACCACATAACATCCCGTCATTATTTATTTTTTATACTTATATGTATTTAGTTTTACAAAGAATCGGGTAAATATTGGTATAAAATAAATTAATATCATTTAAGTATTAAAAAATAATTGTTGTAATATGTTTTCACCGTAATAAATGTAACTTAATTGAAAAAGATCAATAGTCTTCCGAGAATATTTGCATCAGTCCGTGATCGCAGGCAGAACACAAAAATTTGATAGCATCTGAGCTGGATGTTGAGATTGCCTTTATTAGTCTATTAAATTTGCTAAAGATGAAATTGTTTCCATTTAACTAAAATTAAAATTAAAAAATCACGTAAATTGTATCGCAGATGTGATAACATTAAATTTAACGAACATATTAAAATAATGTAACAGTGTTCTATATAACCATTTTATTAGCTTTAAAATTACAATTATTATACTTTTCAAATTAGCAATTAATAATTGAATAATTGTTTTTTTTTTTAAATTTTTAAAAATTTTAAACATAGATTCTGATGAAGAAACAATGCTACATATTTTTGGTTAGTTGTGACATCCTGAAGAAGAAAATGGTATTTTTCGAAACCGGTAGATGTATTTAAACTCAATGCAGTGGTTAATAAAATAAAGATAATAAATAAACAATTATTATGTTTATGGATTTGTTTTAAATTGTTACGTTTGTGGTGAGGAAGACGTATGCTGCCAATAACTGTCTATCCTTTCTAGCACTTTCCTATGTGCATCCACCACTAATCTTCCGCATCGTTACCACTGAAGGAGTAGTCATGTGGTGAGATGGACATGGACGTACACTGCCATCTATCATACTAGCGACATTCCAGCCTGTACCGACTGGACGCAGACTATGAGGACGAATGCTGCAAGTCCGCGCTGAAACTGGAAAGATCTGTCGAAGTGAAAGCGCAAAAGACCCTCTCTCTATCCAATGCCTTTGAACCGAGCTCCCGAATGCCACGCCATTTTTTTTTAGCTATTTTGATTTTTAATATACGTTTTATTGATGCGAATCATTGTTTATAAATTGCTATTTTAATTGATACTTTCAACATTAGTGTAAACCTCAAGCTTTCTGTAAGTATTACATGTGTTTTCTTGCTCGCCCTGATTACATACTTTTAATATTGAGACCTAAATATTGGAGCTTATCAGAGGGAACTGGAACTACCTACTTGCAAATGACACTATCAACATAAATAAATTATTTACAAAAAATTAAATACCATATGTATCCGGTACCTTTAAGTTATTGAATATGAAGAAGTTTTCGCATTAATTCGATGGATCTAAAAAAATGATAAATCATTAAATATTTGATGTTCCCATTTTCAGTATCTCAAACAACGTTCTGCAAACACAATTTATATTTGTCTTTTAAGCTGTATTTGGAATTATATTGGTATTGGTCAAAGACTGTTTATTCTCTTTTCAAGCTCCTAGACTATATAATCAAATTTTAAATAATATAAGAACTTTAAGTGACATAAATCTTTTAAAAAGAATGTTTTAAATAGGTTTTTAAAATTAGGTAGAGCAGGTAGATACTAAGAATAAACTGTTGTATATTATGAAATGATTTTTATAACTGTATTATGTGTACTCT
This sequence comes from Eubasilissa regina, assembly GCA_022840565.1. Lineage (NCBI taxonomy): Eukaryota > Metazoa > Arthropoda > Insecta > Trichoptera > Phryganeidae > Eubasilissa > Eubasilissa regina. Next base: position 20,847,107 of record JAINEB010000018.1, on the reverse strand, counting down.
TATACTGCATTATATGAATATGTCCAAGAACACACAATTACTGAATTTTCACATACAAAGGCACTGTTATTAGACAAATAATAGATGTCTCATAGAGACGAAGCTATTTTTTCTTATATTTAATGATAAGATATGGAAGTATGGGTAATTACAGGGCTTACGACCTGTCTTCGGCTGGCTTAAGTGATCACTTTATACAAATATAACGTTCACCATTCTCACCCATTATCTATCAATTTTTTATATTTATATACAGCTTCCAAAAATTTGATAAATAGATATTATTTGTTTTATATATTTTCACTTAACTTTACCTTGTATGTGCTTTCATTTTATTTATACTTGTTGTATTGCACATCTGTATTTGTATTCTCTAATTTTTTATATGTTGGCTTTTACTTTGCCTTGTATGTACTTTCATTTTGTATTTTAATTGTGTTTTCCCTAGTATTCAATGAGTTACATTGGTTTATTTGGTTTATGAAATATGATTCGTTTACCAATTTGCCCTAAAATAGGCTTGTCTAGTTTAGCAATGCATTTTAAAAATATATTTTATAAAGTCTATATGTAACAAACACTATTTTTAGCTATACAATACATATTATGTATCTAAGAAATAAATAAGTGTAACATATAGGTTCGAAATTTTGTCGTCAATCCACTGTGTTGGTATACCATAATCAGATTACGTTCTCCTACCATAATGTACGTTCTCCTAATAGGAAGTGATCCAGGTTCGAATCCCAAAAGCTGCAACAATATTTTTCGATAAAATTGATTTTATATGTATATCTTTCTAATTAATAAATTTCATTTGTATTTAAAGTAAATAAATAAATAGGGAACACCGTTTTAGTTCCAAAAATAATAGCAAACCTGATTGCGGTCGACAGTCGTCGAGTATTCATGCCTACCTAGGCTCCAACTTTTTTATTATTGATAGTTTAAAACACTGTCTCTGTATCTGTGTTACTGTTCGTGGTTCATATTGTGTTGTGATATTATCATTTTAGGAGCCCCTTATGTTAAGACAAACGGCCCCAAAATGTCCAGTGAGACACGCCTCTGTACCATAAATCCGCCCCTAGCCCTAGTCTACAAATGACAATAAGTAAAAAGTAAATTTCTAGAGATATATTAGGTGCATACTTAAAGGCAAAATGCCGGATCAAGTCTTGCAGATTATAATTTTAAAATTGATTAAGAACAAATGGTAATGAACATATGCCTAGCATTGCAAATTCCGACAATTTCCAGACCGTTTTGGATGAATGTGTTTTAAGACTATGTAAAGCTGCAAAATCATATTCAGACCATAAATTTTCGTACATACGAGGTGCGTTTTTCAAGTAAGTACTTACGAGAATTTTTTTAAAGAACCTTTTCTTTTTTCGGACGCTACACACTTTTAACTACTTCTCAACACAGTCGCCAACACTTGTTACTTACGAGGCCTTATTATTGGTTCATCATTATTATGAGGCACCAATTTTTGTATACCTTCCTGGGATGAAAGCCATGTCTGTACTCAGTCTTTGAGTTCATCATCGTCATCAAAACGCTTGCCGCCGAGGAACCACTTCAGATGAAGGAAAATGTGGAAATCACTTTGCGCCAAGTCAGGACAAAACAGGACACACTCGGTGATGAATGTCAGCTTGTTTCATGTTTTGTGCATTCAAGAAACGATTCAGGGACCGTATCTCACAGTCGGCGGGCTGATGTATTGTCTTGAACACTTCAACCGCTCACTACAAGATGGCCACACTATGTGAATGTCTCTAACGATGCATGCGGTGAATAAATAGATGAAGGAAACCATTGCGAATGCGCAACATCCTAACTGCAGCGCTACACCGGAAATAATCGGCAACGGTACTTTCTTAAAAACGCGCCTCGTATTTTATATAATTTTACGTGAAACAATCATTTGAACCACCACAACTAAACTCTCGGAAGAAGACAAGTTTTTACCCATTTCTTGCCTTAAAATAGAGCTTTTAAATGTACATTTTTACAACCGTGTCCATTTCCTTTCGCTAAGTCACCGCTAAAGTGTGCAAGCATCAAACCTCGCCGTTAATTACTGTTAAGCTCCGAAAACGGGTAAGTTAACTTTAATGCGGAGTTCATCTCAGCCGATCAGCGGCTCGGGGCGGTTTTTTGTTAACTATTTCAATTGCGGTTGGAATCAGAATTGAGATTCACCGGAATTTTTTTTTGTTTTTTTGTCCAAAACTTTAACGCGGAAAAGTTGCTTTTGTTTATTTTTGCTTTCTTCTTCTAGCTATGTGCGAGTAATCGATTTTTAACGACCATTCAAAACGCTTGCGATTTTTCAATTATATTAACATTTTATGTTATAAATTAATCAAATATTTCCATCTCAGACTGAATTAAACTTTTAAATATTTATTCTTGGTCGAAATATTAACTTATATACTCCAATTATGCGATGACGGATTGAATTATATCTCCGATGTTTATAAAAATATATTTCTGTAAACATACGATGAGAGCGCTTTGTTCATTTCCCGACGTCTGGATCCAGCCTGCGCCGATAACTCTCCGAGAACCCTCTCTGCCAGCTGAGCTGTCGCGCGCCCAGCACGGCAGATTGGGCAGTCTATAAATATACAGGTAACTGACTAGTTGTTTGGGAGCCCCGCTCACCGATATAATGAATACAGCTGAAACTTTGTGTGTGTCCGTATATCTTCAATTTTCGGTCGCAGGAAAAGATATAGGAAGGTTTACCTCTGGAATATAATACGATGGCTGGCTATGGGGACCAACCTTCATAATTAAACGGGTTATTAATATGGCTCATGGCCGTGAATGAGGGTGAAAATCTGTCGCAGGGATAGCCGGTGACCGGATAAGTAAGTTAGGCAGTTGACTCCACAAAATTAAAATTGTCGCCAGGGAGCTTTGACTGATGATAAAAGTGTGTAACGATTCGTGGATTTGGATATTAAAAGAAATTAGTTCGTAATTGATAGGTTGGTAATATTTAACGATCAATATTTCATTAGGGAATTAGTGTTGTGAAATTACAGCCATGAAAATAAACACTCGGGTCATGGGTATGTCAGCCATTTTGCTTTTGAAATAGGCTTCTCAAACTCTGTCAGCGGTCTTTGTCTTGCACAGTTGTCGTATATCCAAGACCAGCAGTTATCTTCGGCCCAACACGTGTTCATAGTTCTAGTGCCCAGGCATGGACCCCACTGCAGAATCGTCCAGGTCCATCTCGCGTCCACAAGTCTCGCTACATCAACAGAATTCAGCTTCGATCGTCTAGACAATGTCGACTGTTTTTTTTCTTATCCTATTTTATTATATTCTAAACGACTCGCCATCGATCATGCTACAGCTCTTTGTGCAATAGTCAGTTTTAATATAATCTTTATGTACTATGACTGTCATGTCGGCGCTTACTCTTACAGTATATGTCATGAGTGTCTGGTGATGTTGAGATATATTTTTATTCCTTTCCAAAGGCTACCTATTCCAATCGTTCTATTTCTCCTTCTCCAACTTCAGAACCTGCTCCAAGTTTAAATATACTTTAACGTTCTCCAGGAACGTGCATCTTTAACAAATGCATTTGTATTTTTAGCTGTACATTGCTTTGATTTTATTGATATTTATTATCAAATCAATTTTACTGGAGAAATGTTCAAGACCTGTCAGTATCAATATTGGGTCTTCTATGTTGTCGCTAATCAATAAATTGTCATCAGCGCCTCTAAAATGGTCGACCATTCATTTGTTGAATTTTATACCTTTTTCTTTGAGAACGTCTTGAACGACTAGCGTGGAGAACTTGGAAAATATTCCGTCCCCTTGTCGAACTCCTCTATTTACAGAAAATACATTAGTGTATGTAGGTAACTCGTGTACGTATCTACACGTCTTACCTCTACATAAAATATATTATTGTCGCTTAATAATAATAATAATAATCTTTAACAATTTTGCATATCTATTGTCATGGTTTACGTGTAGAATTAAAAAAGTGAATTTTGTAGCCTTTTTGCGATCGCCCAGTGTTCCGCTAAATCTAAATATTTTTTGTTATCCACAAAACCCAGGTAGAGAGGATGGTTGTTTTCGGTGCATTTTTCTACCACTGTTCTCGTGGTCACGTGTTTCGAAGTTTCTCTGAGAAACTTGCCTGATATCGCCTATTTGACTTGTTGGTATCCGTCTAGTTTCAAGGAAATTAAGTATCTCCTAGGTAATTTGTAATTGTGACGATCAATTTTGTTGTACAATTATGATATTGATTGGCCGACGATTTCCTAACGGTGGGATCTTTTTTTAAAGAGAATTGAGCACATTAAAACTGAATAATAATACTGTAAGTATTACCACTCAAAAATATGTGTTTTACAATGTTTGATGCCAACCATTAACTTTAACCGATGATTTTTAAACCTTCGTGAAAATAATGTGACTGGTGAAGCGATATATTAAGGCAACCGGTGTTAACCAGCTACAGTTACTAATGAAACTAGTTTTTTTGGTGAATATTAAATGTTTTTCCTAACTACCCGGTGCAATGTTTTCCGACGACAGACGCAATTAGTCGGCTCGCCGAGCTGACTGCTGACTGCTGACTCCCGGCTGCCGTTTCTCCTGCACCGGGGTAATGGATGTTGGCAGGAAATACCGAGTGACGTTTCATATTCGTACTCTCGGTACGCGAATATTCATTCGAATTAACTATTTTGCCTTTAGGCATCGGTTGTGGCGGACCACGAAAATTTATTAAAAAAATATAGATATTTTGCATTTTTAACGACTGCAAATTATTATTAGTATTTTTGATTGTACGCTAAATAAAATCGGTTATGTAATACATCCCCTATTACTAGGTCTTGCTTTACCGGTAATTACCGGAAATTATTTTACTGCGACTCATGGATAGATTCAGGTATATTATAACTAAGTTTATTGTAAATATATTTTTTTATTTTTTTTTCGGTATATATACATATACACCATATATATATCAGTAAAAACATTCAGTTGTAATATTAATTTGTTTTATTTTAATTACGAATTTATATTAGGTGTGTGCAAAGTATGTATTCATTCACCTAATGTATGTTTTACATACATCAATAAGTTAATGGTAAACTGATAAAATAATATTAACTCCTCACAGACTGGTAAACTAAATATTATACAGTCGTAATTCAAATTAACCAAACTGGATCAGGCATATGTATAAGTGATTATCTGATCTCCAATTGCCATATCTCAGTAAAAACAAAAAGGACATCATATACATATGTACATATTTATATGACATTTTTCACCTGAAACGTATTTGAAATTATTTAGGTTTTAATCTAGAATACCGTTTTTAATAAAGATATACTTTAATCATCTAATCTCCGCCTTTTTTTCATTTACCGGTAAACCGATAATGAGAAGAATTACTTACAGTTTACCGGTAATTACAATTTGACGGTAAATTTCAGGCCCTAGTCCTAACTCGATCGGTGGTGGCCGAATTTTGCAGGCAGTCCAGTTAGTATACCAATTCCAATGTCCTTATAGAAAATTCATTTATCGTACAATAATACGTAGTTTTAAAATTAGGCAGGTTGGCTGTGTATTTTTTAATAAGGTTTACAATGATTAATAACGATAGCAAAAATATATTATAGATATGGAACAATATCATCAACAGAGCGTAGTTATGCAGAAAACGACTGAGACAGCAATTTGGAACTACTGCATCCTAAAAATATCGTTAATATTTGAACATAATTATTAACTAGTACCATACAAAAACACCTGTAAAAAAACCCTAAGAATTAACATGAATAATGTTGTCTTTACCTTATTTACATTTATATTGTATAGCTATCCTACTTCACATATTACTTTTCTTAGAATCGTGCCAAAACATAAAAACTCTAAATTCCTATTATTACAATAAGTTCTAAAATTTACATAGCTGCCCCTTTTCAATAGATTTCATATATATACAAATTGTTGAATTTAAAATGATTAGATTGATAATGCCTCCCTAAGGCGAAACGCATCTCACGGAAAACGAGTACAACTAAAACACAAGTATTTTATTTTCATATGTTGAATTTATATTACTATTTATTTTGTCACGGAAATCACAATTCTACAAAATTAATCTGTACTTCAATTGCCTTTTTCTATTAAAAAAAACTCAAATATTCTGTTGTAAGTATGTAATATGTAATGCTGTAACCATTCATGGTGATCGCTGTCGTCACATGTTGGAAAACTTCTTGGTGGCTGAATTGACTGGGTCGATCGGACCTGCAGCATATGTGGTTTCAACAGGACGGTGCCACCTCACACACAGTCTGTTCTACGCTTTAAATTTTGCGAAATATTTTCCCGGCCGCATTATGTCAAAAAGTGGTGATATCGACTGGTCTCCCCGATCACCTCATTTGACCGCTCCCTACTATTTTCTACTGGGTACTTGAAAGGAAAGATCTACGCCAATAAGCCTACAACAATTCCGATGATACAGGACAATATTCGAAATGAGATTGCTGAAATAACACGCGAAGTGTGCGAGAATGTTATGAACAATATGATTAAAAGACCACGCATTTGTGCCGCTGCCAGAGGCGGCCACTTAGCCGATATCATAGTCTATGCATAATTGTAATAAGCCAAATAATCTATGAATAAATAAACACATAAATATTTTACCAATAACTATAGGAAGTGAAATAATTTAAAATGTATCTCATGAGATTGAAGTTTAAACGACACAACACAATTAAATTAACACAACACAATTAAATTAACACAATGTATCACCCGATATATCGCTGTGTTTAATTTTTCAGTTTATTTTAGAGAAAAGTCATTAATATATATGTTTAAATTTGGTTTGTTTATTTCTTTTCTTGTTTCTTCCACTGCACTACATCCCAAAGTGGGATTTGGCCTATTCTACAAGTGCTCTCCATCGACGCCTATCCCTGGCCGTTTTTCTTCAGTTCTCAGACCCTCCCATCCTGCTGCGGTCCTTTTTCATACAGTCAGTCCACCTCTTCCTTGGCTTGCCTCTAGGTCACTTCCACTAGGGTGGACTACCGAGTCATAATCTTTGGTATAAGTTTATTTTTTTATGCTTATTTAGTTAGGTAGCTAAAAATCAATTCTCAATCCTGAAAAAACTTGTTTCCTCTCTCTTTGTAATTTGTAGATAGGTTTTTGTGTTATTTAGCCATCGAAATACATATTTCTTTTTGTTTTTCAATTTTATTTAGACTAAATCATTGGCTGGATACATAACATATACGGTGTTATTGGGCTACATTTATTGGTGTACGTATACACGTATATTAAATAATTGAAGATTTATTATTGTTAAAGAGCTTTTTCAAAGTCATAACCATAAGTTTTTGTTTTAAATGTGTAATACTTCACTTTTTAATTAATTCGCTTGTTAAGAAAGACAGGCCTTTTAGATTGTAATATTCTCGATTCACCGCGGGGAGCAGAGGTAGGCGGCGAGTACTTAGTACTTACGCAGCTTTAGAACGGTTGAGAACAACGTTTTCAGTCTAATTCTCATGGAACGATTGTCCGTGGAGCGGTACTCCAGCATCTTCTGTTCTCGCAAAATTAAATCCTCCTTAATCGTCTTGGCGAAATCTGGCTTTTGGAATAAATGGCGCTGCGATGAAATAAAGTCACCGTAAATCTCCGTGCGAACTGTTCGTCGGTAGAACCGCGGTGGTGAGTCAATAGTTAGAGACTTACACAACTAAAGATTACAATTCAAAGTAACTGACGGGGCGTGTTGTTCGCTGGGTAATGTTGGTAACTTATTTTTTCTTATTTTATTTCCCCCGATTTCGAGTAGGTAATTTTTGGTCTGCCAAAACTTATTAGCATCTGCGTTTCTATTTATTTTTATTCAAATATTATTTTATTTTACGTACATTTTATATCTTATATTGTGTTTAAAACGAAAACTATTCAATCGATCCAGTGCTCGTAAACAATAACTCATCAAAAGAGGGGTCTAAAAATGAACACAAAGAGGCATGGAAAGATATATGTTGGGCTTCACACGAAAGGACGAAAAATGAAATATGTCGATAAGATAAGATATTGTAGATATAATTCAATACAAGCAGTAGTAGAACAGACAGTTGATATAATACAATACAAACAGTAGTAAAACAGACAGTTAATATAATTCAATACAAATAGTAGTAGAACTGATAATTGAATACCCTTAAAAAATTGTTCGTAATTGGAAGGCCATATCGCTCGGAGGACGGACAATCTCTGGACAAATGTAGTCATCCAGTAGTAACCGAGGCCACCCTAAAATCCTCTGAGCTATCGAAGTACTCAAATTCTGCAGAAATACGAGACAACGAATAACAATTGATGTGCTTATAGTATGATGATTATGATACTCACTTAGTGATTTAATGATTGGGGGTTCGAGCCTCGTTCTAGGAGACCATCAAGTTAGTCCTATTTTCATAATATGAGCGTTTAGCTTAGTTAAAAAATAGTACGACTATTGATGTGACACGTATTCCGCGTACGTGACTATTTTTTTAATCTTAAAAAATAAAGCAAAAGGGGAGACAAGAAAAGTATTATTGAGAAGTCTTTTTACCAGCATTGGCTAGTAAACAACTGATACTGATGATGCTTGAGCTTCGCCATATATACAAGTAACCAGTCTGTCTGCTCACTGCATACCATATCTTCCCCATTCCGTTTCATTCTTCTCGTGAGTTACATATCGCCCACCTAGATCCAAACTAAGACAACTCAAAAAAAGTCATTTTTCAGGAGACAAGAAAAATATTTTTTTTCATTTTTTGTTACTGAAGTTATGAAACTAAATAACATTTTAGATCTTAAATGTATCCTAAAATGACACTTTTTGAGAACTGGGGCTAAATTTATCCTAAAATGACACTATTCGAGAACTGGGGCTAAAGTTAGTCGCGTATATGACAGAGTATCCGAATACAATACTAACTCAAAATTCTTGTTTTTTTGAGTTGTCTTAGTTTTGATCTAGGTGTGCGATATGTGTAGGTTTAAGTATTCAAAAACATCTTCGATCCATGCATCTTTATATAATTCTACGAACGAGATGTTTTACTACTTAAAGATTTAATTGGCTTGAAAGTGCGTTTCTCTGTATGCGTGAGGTAATATATGATTTTTGACTCGGATCACTTGTAATGTTTAAGACGGTATATTTAATTGTAATATTAACAATAATAATAATTTTTACATTTCCACAAGTGATTTCTAAAGTTTGACAGCATATTAATACGTCTGCTATACTACTTTTCTACTGTGATATAGACGACAGAATAAAACTGATAGAAATAAACATTAATTTTGACACGATCCTACCTGCTGCGTATTAGGCGTGCGATCATCGGCAGGTATATCTATCCCGCCCGTATTTCAATTTAAAGCTCTCTTATAAACTCATGCCGACTTACGGAAGTGAGATATTCAGCATCCGTTGGCAATTTATTTACAATTTACAAACACAAGAGAACGCGCCATTTATCCGAGTAGGTCACGTGTGAGACTGCTTTTCAGAGTTTTGTATTTCATCCTTCTTGCGAGATTCGTCGTTTTAATACTCGGATTAACCTTCAGCGACTATTTTATCTTTTCCTGTTCCACACCACCCGTCATTAGAATGGTATAAACCCCGCACTCGCGTCAGCCTGTCCAAAAAATCATTATATATAAAAAAAAAATTGTTGGGTGAGAATGGTGAATGTTATATTTATATAAAGTGATCACTTAAACCCGTCGAAGACGGGTCGTCAGCCCTGTAATTACCCATACCTCTATATATTTTCTGTTAAATATAATAAAAAATAGCCTCGTCTCTATGAGATATCTATTGTTTGTTTTATTACAGTGTCTTTGTAGGTGAAAATCTAGTAATTGTGTGTTCTTGGACATATTCAAATATTGCTAAAAAATACTCACTTTCAGAAACGCACCTTTTACTGGATAACCCACTCGGGTGCGGTATTGTTAATAGTAAATTGTAATTTAATATTCGGCATTGAAAGTTTTTTGTTTGTATTCCTCGGTCCCTAGAGTGCCAGTGATTTTTAACTGATAAGTCGTATCTACCAGGCGGGTGAGCGAGCAGGCATGAAATGTTTCAATTTATGAGGTGGAATGTGTATACCTATAATGTGTACCTCGATAATAGTATTATACGCATAAATGTCCTAAACACCTTCGGTTCACGACAAACATCTGAAAAGAACCCGCTTTAGCAGCGATACTAAGAATGTTTACAGCAATAAAACAAGAATTATCTCTCTTGGTCTAGCGGTCTAGCGGTAAGACACTCGATTAGTGAACAACCGGTCGGAGGTCAAGAAAAAAATCTAAAATTAATTTGATCGTGAATGAAGAACAATAGCTTTACATGGTATACCTTTAGATTCTTACATACATATATGCATTGTGTAATTTATTTTGCATCGCGAATTTATTTCGGATATGCACATGCTTACTAAATCCAAAAGAAAAAATATACACTTGGTATATATTAGTCGAAATATATAGCAACTGTAAAAAACCTTATTACCTAATGTAATATATTATTTTTCGTACTTATGCGTTATAAATAAGTCAATATGTTCGATATTCGTAATATATAATAACATATACTTTTATATTTAATTATTCATTCATTCATATTATTGTTAACTTTAGTATAGTAATCTGAAAATAATATATTACCCGTTTGTACAGTCACATTTGCATTACAGTATTATTGGATGGGGAGGAGCATATAAAACTTCAATGTCACTATTAGAAATCACTCAAAAAATGATAATAAAAATTATTCTAAAAAAAAAAGAGTATCCAAGTACACAACTTTTCACAATTTTCAAAGTACCAAAAATAATAGACATAGAAAATAAATTTAAAAATCCAAATTTTGAACATTAAAAATCAATTAAACTTTAGAAACGAATTCCGATCTACAAGATTTAGAGACCAAATTGATATTTCATAACTAAAATATACCGCAATCCAAAATCACTATATTTATCATGGCATCAAATTTTTTAACAATCTCTTTATCACAATTAGAAAATTTACAGACTACTATCAATTTGTATCTGAAGTAAAAAAAATGTATACACAGACTAACTGAAACATAAATTATCTCGTACATACTCCTTCTCTATACACGAGTCCAATTCTCATCGAAAAGAAATAAATGTTAAATCAAATATATATATACACCCTACTGATAATTCTTAAATGTATTATATTTTATAATATTTAAAAAAAATGCTGTTACCAGTTTTTAGTTTATTTTTTCTCCCATAACCTATTCCCAAACCAGTACATATTGTTCCTTTGGCTCGGCTTGTCGTCTTTTTACATTCGAGGAGTTGAGGTGTATTATGTGATTATTTGTGTTGGATCACTACTTCGCACATACCGCTGTGATTTTTTGTTTGTGAACGTGACATTGATCAGAGTTTTTGTGCTGTGTCATTTACTACATTGGTTGAACTTCCGGAAGAGCAACGTGAGAGCGTTATCAACCAGATGAGTCGAGCTGTCTTTTGGTTCCGTGAGTCCATCTTGGTCCGCTATCGAAGGTCCCCCTTCATCCTCCAATCCTTCATCCTTCACTCCTCGATTCCCTATTTCCTATCTAACCCATCCTTCCGATTCCATCGTCACTCACCACTTTGGTGACCGTCGACTTGCGTTGATCACACAATGATCTTTCACTTTATTTATTTTACTACATTTGTTATGTATGTTACTATACTATAAGAATATATACAACTAACTGTTATGTTATTATTAAGAAGAACACATTCTTATTGTAATCTTATAATTATTCAAAACATAGGTCTGTGATATTTTAAATACTAATTAAATGTATTAATTAGAAAGATATAGATATAAAATCAATTTAATCGAAAAATATTGGTGTAGCGCTATCGGGATTCGAAAATGGACCTCTTCCAACTCGAATGTATAGTCAATGCACTGTGTGCCGAAGAATAATCGGTAATGCACGTTTCCCAGATTGGAAGAGATCCTGGTTCTAATCCAGGTAGTAACAACAATATATTACGATAACATTGATTTTATATGTATGTCTTTCTAATTAATACATTTAATTAGTATTTAAAATATCACAGACCTATGTTCTAATTACACTAACTTCACAATAAGAATGTGTGCTTTTAATGTTTAAATTACATTATTTTTTATGAACTGTGTTTTTATTAAGTTTAAATGAATTGTTAATTATGGCGTCTGCTATCGATTTACTCAAAGGTATTCGAGATTCCGTAAAAACAATGTAGATGGCTTTCAAATAATGAAACGATAGATGTATTAATTTGAAAAAGTGTACCATATAGGTTCGTATTTCATTATTTATCTTTTCTTCTTCATCTCAGTATTGACATACAGTGGCCTCAATCAGATGAAACACTGCTCGTAACTCACATCCACAAGTCTCGATCTTCAGTCGCCCTCACTATTATGACAGTCATCTTATATCCAATTCTATTGTAGACTTTATTTATTAAGATTTTATAAAATATTTTAATTTCATCTTTTCGTTATCCATCTACATCTACTAATTTTGTTACCAGTTATACTCTCATTTTTTTTTTATTATACCTCATTGTAATATAATAGGAACATAAATGCCGTCGACGACCAAAATTGTAGGAATGATCGATGGAACACGTCAAAAATGAAAGCCAAAACCGAAGTACATTGCCTACATAAATATGACCTCTAACCAGGAACTGTCAGCTACAACGAAGGACAGACAGTAGTTAGATGGTATTGCCGACAAGAAAACTATTATTTTATACAATATTAAAATATACTTGTACTTTTTTCCACTTTCTTTATTAAAAAAGATCATTAATTAACATGTATTATTGGTGTTTTATTTTCTTAAGGCTGGATTTTTATTATTCATTTCAAAAATTGGTCATATATACTGCGAATTAAATGGTTTATAACTACTCATTTTTAATATTTTGCTAATTTGGTTCAATGCAGATTTGTCTGTGTAATATTGACTTCAAGATTGTAAGGAAATAGATTTCGTATATGTAAGAACTTTGTATATTAAGGCAATTTTGTGGCTTGCGGAAAATAAATTTAATGGTCGCAGTCATTCTTATAATGCTTGTATTTTCTTAATTAAGACAAATAACATTCAGTTTACTAGTTTTACATTAGTGTAAAAGTCCTATCTAAGAAATAGTTTTAAAAAAGTCAAATCTAGTGTTTAACTTTTGATATGAATGAAACCCACATTTTCGTAAAAGACGTGAAAATATTAATTGCTTTTCCGCCCTTAAGTTTTGCTTTTAATATATTAGCCAATATTAAAACGTATTCAAATTGCAATACAGAAATTTCGATAAATGCTTAATGCATATTAAAAAAGTACTCATGCACTGAATAATATACAACATGTATGGGGCCACTGACGCAACTATCAGTGTTCCCAACCGTAAAGCTGTCGTGTATTCAGATATGACTACACACGGTGCAATATACGAATGTAGGAATGACCGAAATATATTAAAGCGTCGCTTTAGTTTGGACAGCTTTACAAATGGGAATATAATGTGTCGGTGCCGCTTTTACTGGATATATGAATCGGAAACTGTTTTGAACTTTATGACTCTTTATTCGGAAATATTTTTAATCAACTATTTTAAATCAGTTTTACTGGAATTGGGCTTTTTCTATATAATACACACTACTGGTGATTTAACTGACTTCTCCCCGTTTTCTTCTCCATCGTACGAATTTAGCATTCGGTCACCCAGCCCAGCGCATCTCGGCGTATGTGGTGTAGGAATCTCAAGCATGCTCCCCGGCGGTATTCCTATTGTCCTGGCCGATTGTCTCCGCCTGATATTACTGCGCCGGGATCCTCTCTATGTTTAGATTAGGCGCTCTAGTCGCTAGCCCTGTGCGCCGATGTCGCAATGTCAAGCCGAACGTCCTCCTCTGCCTCAGCGCCACAAAAATAAAACGAGGGACTAATTTATCATTCTGATTTTAGATAACGCTGAATTTCCGTTTCTTTGGCAACTAAAAAATACAAGTTTTTCTTTGGTGCGGAACAATACTGACAATGCGCTCAGGTCTCCTATGGGCGCGGATTCGCCCCATTGCCCGCCTCTCGCCGGGAAGACTGTAGTCCCGAAATACATAACGCCACATTCAGATACTCAAATATACCGATAAGCATATAAGATGCACGTCATTAGGCGGTACCATTTCGTTATATTCTAAATGAAAAATCATCATAGAAACTCTTGTTCTATTTTGTACGATATTGTTCATTTTCTCCGAGTACATATTGAACTCTTCGCCGAATACACCTCCAAATTATCGCGGGGACTGCTTGTTTCTTTATCATATGGGTTTATTTCCAGCTCAGGGTTATTGTCTCTAGTTCCTATGTTGACTCCTAGTAATAGACGCTCCTAAATTATAGTAAGTTCTAGACTATAGTAAGTTCCTATATCGACTCCGTTTCATTTCTTTAATTCAAAAATTGGTACGGTACTTAATTTTATATATTTGATAAACTGATGACGGCGTCCTTGTTTTTAAGCGAATTATACAAATTTTTGTTTAATTATATTTTATAATTTCGAATTATAAACATATACAGAACTCGGAGTATGTTATCTGTTTTTTAAAAATTAATCTTTTACTGCAAACATAAACCTGTTTTTTTAGTCCATGTAAATATATTCGTATTTTATTGTTATACAGTGTATATTATATTTTCAGTGAGAGTGCGTTATAGAAATGACTGAACCTGCAGCTTTCGTTGCCGTTGCAGGCACCCCAGCAACTTATTGCGAATTACAACACTATATTATTACAACGCTCTTTTTGAATCGATTGTTAAGAATGGATAGATTAGAAATATATGAATAGAATGTACATTTTCAATCACTGTTGTCAAAATTTTGAGATTCCTTGATGACCGTTTTAAAATATCAATTTATAGATAATATTGATAATCCCCACAAAGTAATTTTGCTAATATTGAAGAAATAATTTTATTTTTTCTGCGTAATAAAAAATCTGTGTATTTGGTTATTAACTAAAAAAAATCTCTTAATTATCGGTAGCTTGATTTATTAATTCGATAGTCGGCTTGAATTCAGTGGTGGAGTTGCAATCGTGTGAGTTTTATTTTCGCTATGAGACTCATTTTAAGAAAAAAATGGGTCGTTTTTTTTCCCGTTCACGGCTATTTTAAAATAAACATATAGATATTCTGTCCACACAGTTCAGCTGCCAGGAGTATTGTCAACCTGTCATGTTAAATATGAATACGCGGGTTTATTAAACACAATTCTAGCATGTCTAGGAAATTCTCGGTTACTATTTCCGACTGTTTTCTCCTAATTACCAGATACATCTGTAAATGTTTGCAATTACCAATTTGTAGTGAAATTTAACTTGTTAGAAGGGCAGTTCTCCAACAATTAACGTCAGCAAACATTAAATCGATGTGTCACTGCCAATTTAATTCATTCTAGTGCACAGCTGTGAGATTATTCAATGTGTCTTTTAATTTAATTTCAGTCATCCGACGACGCAATTCTCGTGTATTAATGTCTAGTGGTGAGCTAAGCCGTTATTGTGACTGTGATTGTGTAAATACTATTCGATTATAACGATGACCGGTAACTGAGATTTAACTGTTGGAGGTTTAATTTCTAGTGTACCAGTGATTCAAATTATTATATATATATATTTTTTTTTAATTTCATTAATTCATTTAATAATAAAATACAATTTACATTAGAAATGGAAAATAATTCAACCTTAAATTTTTTCTATCTAACATTGATTAAAAATAATAATAAAATTGAATTCAAAATCTTTAGAAAACCAACTTTTACGGATACTATCATACACAATGAATCTAATCATACATTATCACACAAACATTAAGGGTTCCACTCCATGATACATCGTTTAGTCAATATTCCTGTCAACATCCAATTTCAATATTGAATTGAATACAATTAAAAAAATAGCAGTTAATAATGGGTATAATACAGGTTTGATAGACACCATTTTTAAAAATAAATTAAAAGAATATAATAATCAATTTTTATATAAATCACATATAAAACATAATGATAATAATAATAATTGGCGTAGGATTTTATACATAAATAACTTTTCGAAACAAATATCTAAACAGCTACCACGAAACATTAGACCGGCATTTTATACAAATAATAGTATAGGAAATTTACTCAAATTCTAAAGACAAAGATAATAAATTTAACAATTCTGGTGTCTATAAACTTAGTTGCAAGGATTGTGCTGCATTTTATATTGGTAAAACTGGTAGAAATTTTAATATAAGAGTAAGGGAGCATTTGAAATGTTTGAACAATAGTGGGTTTTCAGAATTTTCTAATCATTTGATAGAAAATGGTCATGGTAAAAAATTGGGATTGTCAATTTTGTATATAAAAGGTGTTGGTCACAAATTAAATAATTTGAAAACGTTGGAGATAAATAAAGCATGTAAAACTAATCAAAAAATTATAAACAACCAACTAAATTTAACTACGAGTCCCATTCTAAAATTTTTTCCTAAAAATTATTCGACTAAATTTGTATTAAGTAACAATTTGAGTTAGGTACTAAATTAACTTTTTAAATAATTGTGTTTTTTTTAAAATAGATTTTTTTTAAATCGATTCTTGTAAAGAAATAATAATATATGTTTTTAGTTAGTATTGACACCCTGAAGAAGAAAATGGTATTTTTCGAAACCGGTAGATGTATTTAAACTTAATTAAGTGGTTAATAAAACAAAGATAATATATACAAATATATGTATTTTTGCTCAAAACAATTTACATTAAACTTTTTCATTATTCTAAGTATATAGTATATATAATATAACATCCCGATACAAGTACACATAGGTACAATATAAAATTGCGAGATAATTTAGCAATAATTTGCTAAACATTAGTTAAATTTATACGATTCTATAATATTTATGCGCCTTGAACATAATAAATATTTACTCATACATCCAGTTACCATAGTCATTATGCATACAATTTTACAATCAATATACTATATTACATTCAAAGTCAACCATATTTTAGGCAGTTTATTGCTTTTATACCCTATTTTCTTTTTAAATGTCGAACTACTGCTACTTCCTAAACCTCCGTAATAAAATTCTTACCGCGATTTGGACTAAAGTTTAAAATATTTGTATCATTAATTGACATGGCGGTTATTTTATGGTATAACATGATTTTTTTAATTTTCAAAACTAAACTTTATACTACACACACGTTGAGCTGTTGTCACTACTTTAGTTATCACCCATAGGCACCTGATGATGATAAGGACTGCACCTCTCGAAATTATAGTAGTGACAATAATCCAACGTGTGTGTAGTACAAAGCTTAGTTGTGGATATTAAAATTATTTGGTCTATGTTGATAAATGTGTAGGTATATAATTATTCGAAAAAAATAAAAAAATTCAAAATCCACGTAGTTCTTTGTGTAATATTCGAAATTGATTGACTTAGTCAATATATATTTTTTTATAGTGCATACATAAGTATTTTTTACGTATGCTCTAATATAAACAAAATCAAAATCGTTTATTTTTACTAGAACTTATCTTTTACATATCTACTTTGTTTCACTTTGAATGTCTTATGTCTTCTGGCATTATATTAAAAATCTTCACCGCACTGTATATCATCGATTTCTGAGATTTAGCTTTCTTCCTGAATGGCAGTCTCAGTCTATCTTTTCCTCTTGTATGACGTTCGTGCTCATGTTGATTTGCATAAATTTTTTGTACAAATTTTGCCGATATTTTCTTAGTGAGGAATTTACAAATAAATACCATTACATTGAAATAGGTCATCATATTCAGATCTTTCAGCATTGCACTGATTCGAGTACTGAAAGTAATAAATTCTCTCCGGATGTGTTGTGTTTATATATATATACACACACACATTTAAGCATACTGAATTTAGTACGAAATTTAACTAAAAAGATTAACGTCGTGTGTGGTTGAGAACTATCGCCTTGACAGGCGTGTAATCCTGAATGGGTTTAAAACTCTCTTGTTAATCGACAAGTTTCTCGCTGTGTGAGAGCTTATTCGTGTACTTACTACATAAATTACATTACGAATAAAATGATAGAAGGTGCGTGCGCGAGCATGAATCCGATAAGCGTTTTGCAAAACGACTGATGCATTTAGACGATTTCTCCGAAAACATTACATAAATTCATACTTTATGTTTGTTTACTACATTAACATCGTTAGTTATCTGCGTTCCGGAAACATCGAGAATTTTATTTCCGGTACGAAACATTATTTTTAATTTTCTTAAAATATATCTCATTATCGTCCATCTTGTTGAACGCAAATGAGAAACGCACATATAACGGTTTTGATTGTCTGCTTTATGTAGGCGGTTTTTTTTTCTATAATGTGATGTTTACTCTATATTCTTATACTTAAAATATTCAATAATAAAAAAATACTTTCTCACATTTTATTATTTTATAAATATCGTTATGATATTATTAAAATTGTATGTACTGTACGCACTTTTACTACGTACATAGTAAAATTATTGTTTTTGATGTTGTTGACTTTGTTTATTGTACATATTTCTTTTTTAAACCCGCCACAGCATCATATGAATCCTCAGTAAGAGCTTCAATAATTTAAGCAAACTTGGAGAGAATATTAATTTACCGTATTAATTTTTTGCGAGCTCTTTTGTTTAGCAACAATTTGTTTCCAAAAATATAATACGATTTACCCGCAGGAAAAGTTTCCGCGGCACCGACCCTATCCACGCCTCTTATTTTCCCATTTACTCAATTCCAGAACATAATAAAGCTCAACTGCATAAATGCCATTTAAAAGCAAAATGTTGAGCGAAGATATATAATATGTACTGTGCAATGTATACGAGTATATTGAGGCAAATCTGTACAAGTGCGCTAAACTTTGATATTCTCGCCGTCCGCACCGGTTTAGGTCCGTCTTGCAATTAGAGTTCCACATGATTATCACAAATTAAATTATATTCTTAGTTAATTGTCTTTCATTAACTTGTATTTCTGCGATTAATTCTACGTGACAATTTTATTCAGCGAGGAGATTCTCAAATATCTTTTTTTTTAAATATGTTTTAACACTATTCTGTGTCACTTTGCAGCCACTATATAATAATACCCAACGTAATTATAGTGGATTTTAATACAAATTAAATTATTCAACTAGAAAGATGTACAAAAAAAATCTATATAGATACTTTTAAAACTGGCAGAATTAACTTTGTGGTTAAAATTCATTAATTTTAATATAAGAGACCATTTGAGATGTTTAAACAATAGTGGGTTTTCAGAATTTTCTTATCATTTGATAGAAAATGGTCATGGTTTCGATACAAAATTGGGATTATCAATTTTACATGTAAACGGTGTTGGTCATAAATTAAATAATTTGGAAGCGTTGGAGATAAATGAAGCATGTTCCATTCTAAAAAATTATTCTAGTAATTTTGTATCATGTAACAATTTGAGTTCGGTACTAAATTTATTTTTTAAATAATTACTGTTTTTTTTTTTATTAAATTCTGTTAAAGAAACAATAACAATGTTTTTCATTAGTTATTGACATCCTGAAGAAGAAAATTTTATTTTTTGAAATCGATAGATGTATTTTTACTCAATAAGTTGTTAATAAAACAAAATTAAAAATTACTAATTATAATTATTTTTCAAAATTATTAAGGCAAAAGTAAATTTCGTATTTATCTGTGAAGAAATCACCTGGCAAAATAATCGATCTTACAAAAAATACTTCATGTATCATAGTATCAAAAGTGTAAATAGTTGCTAGTTACGAACATTTAGTAAAGGTCGTTTTCGTTGTCTCCATAGGGATATAATAACTTGCATTGTTACTATTTATGAGAAGAAAAATTAGTAAAGGTCGATCTCGTTGTCTCCATAGGGATATAATAACTTGCATTGTTATTATTTATGAGAAGAAAAATTAGTAAAGGTCGTTTTCGTTGTCTTCGTAGGGATATAATAACTTGCATTGTTACTATTTATGAGAAGAAAAATTAGTAAAGGTCGATCTCGTTGTCTCCATAGGGATATAATAACTTGCATTGTTATTATTTATGAGAAGAAAAATTAGTAAAGGTCGTTTTCGTTGTCTTCGTAGGGATATAATAACTTGCATTGTTATTATTTATGAGAAGAAAAATTAGTAATGGTCGTTTTTGTTGTCTTCATAGGGATATAATAACTTGCATTGTTACTATTTATGGGAAGAAAAAATATAGTATGTGTAATAGTAATATATATAGCTACATATTGGTATATCATTAACAATTTTTAGGTTTGACCATTTGCCTCTTCTATGATTATTTCGCTTTTCCACTACAAAACCGCAGCCATCTATTTCGGCCATTTTTTTCATTTTTTAATGAGACTGCGGGGATTTTAGATATGCACAACTAACTACACATGATTCCTATGTTGCGGTGCACAGTATGGAATAGACGAAGCCGCCTGTGTTTACGGTTTTTCGAAATATTTTTTTATTCTTTCATCCTACAGATTTTTATAGTCGGTTGGTGTTCGGAAAAATATATTTTGCGTATAATATATGAAACTTCTCATGACAAACTGGCCGCCGTTGTCCGAATCGCACCATTGTATATTCATTTTGGTTTCCGCGGGGCTTAAATGTTTTCCCTTTTCCGGGTTAAAAACACCGCAGGAGACTGCTACTTGTAGTCCGTTATAGCACGCGAGGTATAGATTTTCTGGATATACACGATGTTATTTTTTTTAATAGTAATTGCATTTCCGTTGCGTCAGTTTTTAAATAGTTTCTTAATTTTAAAACTATTCGCCGAGTATTAATATTTCTTTACGAATGCGACAGTTTATCATTGTTTTAAAACATTTATTTTTTATCTTTACATCCTAACTTACTAATTGAAATAAAAAAGAATTTGTAGTCAAATTATTAATAATATAAAACCGTAATTACTATCACGATATATATATATATATATATTTATTTATTTACACCCTATCTCGAATCGTTTTGAGAGTTGTTTACTCTCGTTTCGATTCGTCAGTATTACATTTTTATTTTATTACATTATTATCATAATACCACCATAGGTTGGCTCCGGTACCATCGTACTAGAGCCATACCTGTACAATTAGACGTGAGACTCGTTATCACATTAAATTCAGAAGGCAGCCAGAAAGGAGCTATATAAATCATACACCCCCAAAAGAGGAGGGTAGACGTCACATTTACGTATTGCAGTCGCAGAACTCGGTCACAGTCCGGCAGAAATTCACCCTGTCCAGGTCACAAGAGTTGCGAGTGAGAGCCAGTGGAATGCTCCGTTAGGACTCTCTAGCCACTGCTCTTTCCGGCATCGCCCATCCCAGCAACCCCCAGCGAGAGACCCACGCCCTAATAAATCCCGGAAATGTCCAATATTTCTTCTAATCCCGCAATCATGATCTCGCGTGCATCATTCACAATGACGCAGTTCCAGGGGATGTGCTCCGGCGTCTGTCATTATCGTGATGTATAAATCATCATTATATAAAAGTTAATTAAATTATTTTGATATTTTAATGTCTATTTTAGGTGGTGACTCATTTTGTAACACAGTTTATGTACATATTACCTACACCACGACATTAAACTTCAAACATAGAATTTTGTTTAATTTGTGGATATATTAATTATTCAGCCAACGAGATATAATTGAAAATATGGTTTCGCTCATTCCAGCTGTTTTAGTAAAAGGATTCCTGGCGTTTATTCACATTATTGAACATGTGTAGCGCCGCGCGTTTCTCCTTTGACTAGATCTTCGAGTGATGTATTCATCACCGCCGAACGTTTAATTAGAAGCATCTCACCACGTAACAAATAACTATTATGTTTAATTGCTTTACCCGCCAGTGTCCGCGCTGACCGCATCCCAGAGGCTACGTTCACATATCCGGTGGAGCGATTTACAGGAAATTGTATGTTAATTATACCATTACCTTATGTAACCGTAAGGGATCTTAGACGCCGGAATAATCCTCAACTTGTGGTTTAATTAATAGTAAGGTTTTTACCTCATTTTTGTTAAAATCCTCACGACTTGATTGTTGCTCGTCTTTAAAAACAATACAACATTACATGTCCTTCATATTTTTACTCTAGAATTCGATACCGTTTATGTCTATCGATATTCATTTGTGCTATGTACTCGTATGTTCTCTCTTACCGTCCTTTCTAATATTATTTTGCTTGATATAATCTGTAGTCTATAAATTGTTAGGTTCAATCAAAACTTTTCGAAACTATCAAAACAATATGAACCTATTATTTTTTTTTGCAGGTGAGATTGAGATTATCTATTCACTCGCAAAGGTAAAAAAAAAAATTTCATATATTTTCATGTTTGTTCTAATATATTTGGTCTGCTGAAGCTTTCTTGCAGAAATCCGATACGTATTTCCTAATTAGTACCTGTGTATCTACAACATAATCGTTTCTAAAACATAAAAATCTATCATGTTCCTACTTAGTTGTTCAATTAGCTTATTCTGGATTATTTTAAGGTCCTGTACTTTGATTCATAAAAATGTACATTTTACTCGAAAGTATTATAGATTCTGGCATCGTACAAATAAGAAAACCTGTATCATTTCCAATAAGGCGAAAGGTAAAATGTCTCGACTGAGATTAGGTTCTTATCTCTATGTCTACAACCAATATTACATCCTTTGCAATTTGCAGTACCACTGATTTTCCCTATTCTCTTGGGAAACCCCTTTTCTAGATTTACGTAACCCTGACTGTTGAACAATGATTTTTTTTAATCAAAGGATTTCAACTGTATTATTTGAAGATGGCGCGTGTGTTTGTGAAAAGTATTTTATAACTATTTTTAATTTATTGAAAAAAAAAAAAATATATATATATATACTTTAAATGTCGATAGATCACTTTTGTATTTATGGGTTATATCTCACTCCATGTATAAGTTTTTTATATATATAGGGTATGTGTAAGAATATCTTATACACAATACATGAAATTCATTTTA
This sequence comes from Eubasilissa regina, assembly GCA_022840565.1. Classification (NCBI taxonomy): domain Eukaryota; kingdom Metazoa; phylum Arthropoda; class Insecta; order Trichoptera; family Phryganeidae; genus Eubasilissa; species Eubasilissa regina. The sequence goes on along the minus strand of JAINEB010000018.1, from coordinate 20,823,838 downwards.
CGTATTGTTTATTTCTTATTTTTCTGACCCGTCTGATATTGTGTGCAAAATTAATTATAATTTGAATTTAATTTGAAAGAAAATCTTTTCAATGTTATTAATAAAAACAACCGTCCCTGAAAATGTAAACTTGCTTGAATAGATTAATTTTAACGAACTATTCAGTCGCCCCGCTCGGCGTAAAATCATATTAGATAACGTTATAAATAAGTATATCAAGATGGAATTCTATTGGTCCGAAGCATAATGTTCACCTCACGTGTACCTTAATATATTATTCATTCATATCACTTGGGAGCCAGCGTTCGGGCCTTATCTACGTGTCCTTGTTTTAAAAATCTGGGAAGAATTTTGTCCTTTCTCCGCTGTCGGGTCGTCGGGGCGAACGCGAAAAGTTTTTGTTTTTGATCTTCTGATGTTCAACTTTTATTACCTACCTCTATAGATGTCTTTAGGTAGAAAACATTCCGAGTTGAAGTTGAAGCTTTTGAAAATATGCTCGACTCATATAAAAGTATTTACGATTACGTGAATTCGCTCGAGCGAATTATAAAATTTGTCTATTTCAGCCGTTTTTTTATTTTTAGAAAACGAATAACTCTGAAACTAATTCAATGAATAAATAAGGCTTTAGTTTATAAATGTGTTTTTTTTAGTGGTATAGAACTTTAAAATTAAGTCAAAATCGTGGTAATAGCCATGGTATTACCTTTTTTGGAAAGAAAATTTTATGCTATTAGTGTTTAAATATGACTTGACGCGTATAGGCACCGCGGCTGGCTCAAATAGTTGTCTGGAAGTCCAATTTTCGACCACTTTTTGAAGCTGATGGGACCGTATATCGGCAATAACGCGACGAATGTTGACTTCCAAGTTCTATCATCCCTGGTTTATTGGCGTAGACTAGCGACTTCACATATCCCCACAGATAATAATCCAAAGTTGCTAAATCACACGGTCTTGTAGGCCAACTCACAGCTACATTATGCACTCATCGAATGTTTCCTTGAATAAATTGATTGTGGCGCGCGCTGTGTGGCATGTGGCACCGTATTGTTGAAACCACAGCTCTTCCACATTAATGCCATTCAATTGGGGAACTAAAAAATCAGTAATCGTGGATCTATAGCGCTCTCCGTTGACTGTAACGTTCAGGCCGGCATCATTTCTTCGCTTCTTCGGTCGGACTGTACGACGTCTCTGCGGATGCGCGTTATCAATTAGAGTATGCGTGGTGCGAAAACAATTCACGGTTATTCGAATTACTTGCTTGATTGTTTTTTGTCTGTTTGCTAGCGGCAGGCTGTGGGCCGATGAGGTTTTAGGTATTCTCTTTCACCCTGTTCATAAAAAACGATAAAATAATTTTATAATTAAATATTAGGAATTGTCGAACAAGGGATGGTGGTTACAGCTGATCAAATATTTTCTCACAAAATGCAAATTAAGAATTTTTGAATTCAGTTCGGACTGTGACAGTTGCACTTGGTCTTTAAAGTAAATTTATCTTCCTCGATTATTCATAGTCAGTTTTCAAATTCATATTATTTATTTTTATTGTATCTCAATTTTTAAACCTTATATTACCAAAGGGTTATATATACTATTTGTATTCAACTTAAACGATTTCTTTTTCTCATAGCGTCATAACTAAATAATGTAATTTCTTAGCACTGTAACTGTAACTGTAACCGTAACAGTTAATTCTACTCATTTGTTTTCTATGAAGACATTTCTTTTTCTTTGCGATAAAAGATGAATCATTAACAATTTGAAGAATATTCAAGTATTTGAATTATTTATATTCCAACCAGTTTTTACTGTTCAAATCACGTTAAAATTATCTGCGTCTCGTTAAAAAAATCAAAAAATGTCACGACCGATTATATCTCTAAAATTCAACCTAATTATTCCTTGCCATCTTTCAGTATTCAGATTTTTTGTTGGGCTCTCCCTTACCATAAATTGTTCTGTCTCTGTATTACCTGCCAATCGAGACCTTTTATCTGCGATGAAAATCCTGAAGTTACTTCCATAAAGGAAATTGTCTTTCCACGGCTGAAGCCCGTTAGGATCGTACAAACACATCCATCAAATGAAATTTGCAAGAAATTAACCGAATTTCTTCCATCGCGGTCTTTAATCCGATCTACAATAATCGTACTATTAATACTTTATTCAAGTTTTTTATTTTAATTTATAATCAAACTTTATGTTTATTTATTAAACTCATTTTTTTTTTATTATATCGCGTCTTATGCATATTTACGTTTGATAAAAACTACTCGTAGAAGCTGGTTGTTCTCGTAGTTTTAAGTTTATTGAATATAGTTACTATTTTAATGACGATGTTGCAATTTTTCAGAACACATAGACCAATGTATTAAAAATACGTCGCTGATGAGAAGAAAAACTTTTTCAACAAAAAAAAAAAATTCTGAAAGCAAACTAATTCTCTACTGGGTCGCGAACCCGAGATCTTCCTACTACCAGTAGATTTCTCTTCACTCGGTTAACATTTGTCAGATTTACTCTTTGGATCCTCTCCAGTAATCATTTTTACATTTCTAACAAAAAAATCGTCTTTTGCATTCTTTCATTAAAATATTTATATAATATTATTATATATTTACTTTAATTCAATGAATTTTTTGGTTAATCCAACTAATACTGCACATGAAGTTGATCTCAGCGTCGGTCCTATAAAAGATTAAACTTCTTAGATAATTATTACGGAAAATTGCTTCTTTTTTTTTACTGAAAATAGTATTTTAATTTTATTTGAAATTTCATAGCTAATGTTAATAGTTTTTATTATTTTAATAGCCAATATTAATGTACATGCTTACATTATTTAGATGGATATATGATACCATTTCAATCATCTTAATTATTTTCGGCATAGCTCTGGAGTCTGAGTTGATTTATGGTATTTAAAGCGGAGTCGGTGTCGAATGATTTCTGACGACTTCCAACACCGCTTCTTCTTTTAAATTATGTTATATTTAATTAATCTATGAAATGTGTGTATGCTTTAGAAATCTGGGACGAGAGCAAATTATCAATACAGGGTGCATGTATATTTTATAGCGGATATTCATTATTTTGCTAATTACATCGCGTTCTCGCTCTAGCGCGTGCGGCTGAGCTGATCTGTGCTGCAACTGAGAACTGTGTGTATTCCTTTTATTGTATATTGCTTGCTTAAAATTGTTCGGAGTCGGACTGTAAGGTAATGTCGGAGTCAGAGTCGGTAGTCGGTCGATTTATAAACGACTCATCAGCCTTTATATTTGATGTACACGACCTGTGTTATCATAAAATGTTTCAATATTTTCTATAAACCAATCATTTATGTATGTAGTACCATGACTAATATTAAAACTATAAAAATTATGTAAAAAATAATCAAAGTAAATTGTAAAATATTATTTTTTAAAAACCTTTTAACAAAATTTAATTAATTAATTATTAATTTTTAAAATTCTAAATATACGTTATATATATTCTTTTTATATTTATATGTTATAAATTTATAACGTTATATATATATATTTCTAAATTCGTTTTATATAACGTTTTCTAAATATACGTTTTTAAAATATGTTTAGCATAAACCAAAAGAAAACGCGAACACAGACGAACTATGGAGAAGAGTCCCTATATACAGGAAAACTAACCACTGACCTGCCTAAATTACCAACAATAGTATTAGAAAATATATATTAAATAATTATACTAGAATAGATCCGCTAGATACTAGTGGAGTATACAATAATAATTGTAAGAACTGTCAATCATCTTATATCGGACAAACTGGAAGGAAAATACACACACGAATAGAAGAACACCTTAAGCGGATAAAGAACTTCAGCATAAACTCAGAGATGACAGACCATACAAGATCAGATGGTCTTCGTTTCGCCCATGAGGACGTAGAAGTACTACATATATGCAGAAAGGGGGGAAAATTAGACATTCTAGAAAATATAGAGAATAATATTAACAATAAAATTGTACTCATCATTCAATCACCCCCTATTACGTCTTCTTTCCTGTTCGTATTAGTCCCGCTCACTACCACTCTCACTTTTCACCCCTCTCTCCTCTACACCGCTCTCATATTGTCACTCCTCTCCCCCTCTTTAGTTTATTACTGACGATAACGCGGTAAGGGTCGAAATCGTTTTATTTAATATTTAATTAAAGTTTTGTGTGAAGTAAACAACGTTGTGTTTTATTTTATAATTTTGTAAGAAGTTTTTTAAAAGTTAATTACTTTGGACTTCCACAAAGTTAATCATGAAAATTTTAAAATATTACTGTAAAGTATTTTTATTAAACAAATATTCTTAAAACGTTATAGAATTGCTTAAATAATTTTGAAAAAATATACAAAACCTAATAATTGAACGTGGAGGCAATTTATTTAGGATATTGACTATTCTCTTATATTCTCTATTATTGGGTTGACCGTCTCTATACAACTACTTCTGTCCACCAACAGTGCACAGTGCAGATGTGCATTTCGCATTATTTTTCCTTTATCGATACTCGAATATATTAGACGTCTTAAAATGCGAATTACAGTGAATTAATCTACATTTATTTAAATATAAATGGGACATAACTAGAGAAGATATAAGTTAAGAAAATTATTAAGTCAATTTTTGTTACAGTAAGTACCGTCATAAATCATGACCTTTTGATATTCTACATTTATATTTATATCTAAGTGTAAAAAGTAATTATATTAGTTATGTATGTATAACAATTTTACGTTGCTTTATATTAAAGTTAATTTGTTTTACATTTAATTTACTCGAATTATTTTTTCTAAAATATTTACACGGATATTCGGTAAGTGTTCTTGAGCTGGTTAAACAACTATCTTATCTTCAAAAAATTGATATATTATTTAAGAAAATATACCCGCTATCATATATTTAAAAAAATATTTTTTCTTTTATTTTTATATATTATCTTTATATATTAGATATTTTATGTCTTCTATTTTCAGTAGGTGCATAATGTAGTGTCACTGCAATTTAATGAGCCAAGTGTAAGAAATTTTATGCACAACTGCCGAATCTATAATCAATGGCTATTTTATTTTTGAATTTTTAAAATATTGATTACTTTTCATTCATTAAATCCGTAAATAAGCGATTTTAATAACGTTCCAATCTATGAAATGTTTCACAAACGCGAGCGCGTGTTACATGGTGTGGAATACGCTTAACTCGGAACTTTGTGGCTTGTAAGGCAACGCCATTTAACATAGATGTTTATCTCGGGACTTACACACCCCGATAAATGTTACAATTATATTTTATAACTATAGAAATATCACATTTAGATTAGCAGTCCACAGAACCGTGTTAGAATTAGTATGTTCCAAAAGGAATCGCGTGAGATAAAACCGAATTCATTCAAAATGTTGTTACTTGTAGATCTAAGTGTGATTTCACACATTTTCTAATTTATGTTTACAAAACAATAATAAAAGATTGCCGAGATTTCCGTAGGTAAGAAAATATGTTTTTCAGTAGTGTATTTTGGCGTAATGAGTTGAAAAATAGTTATAGATTTTCAGTGTTTAATATGATAAAATGTAAATACATCATCAAACCGTATTAAAGATTGATTTAAAAATGTCGTTGTTTATTTATATATATATATATATATATATATATATATATATATATATATATATAACTATTCTGATTTACCTCATTCCTGGGTTGACATGGTAACGATTCCACCGTATTGTTCAAACCTCGGTACTACGAACGCATCACTTGCAGCGAGGGGTGGCGCCGCTCCCACCTGCCCGATCCTCCCCGGGGCGGGGCGGCGCGGGGCGGGGGGCGGCGCGGGCGTCGTCAGTCCCCTCCGCGGCGTCGCGGCGCGCAGGTGTTTCCCGCCAGTTGTTATCCCGCCTTCGCACGGTGCGCACGCGAACATCGCAATTATCTATCGACAGTCGTCGCTCGGTCGGAAAATATCCGCAAACTGTTGAAAGAAACTTGACTGGTTTGTTTGTAATATAGCGTTTTTCTTAAAAGCTTGTCAGTTTGGTTCTAAGCAATCTTTAAGAAACATTAGTATTTTCCTTGCCGCGTTTTATTCACCCAAAGTTTTCACGTGTTCCTGTACTTTAGAACTGTTGATATTGGCGTAAGAATATATTTATTGGTTTGCAGTGAAAATGAGCGGATATTTGTGTGTTGTGACGTAATCGCAGTGTTTTGCCGAGTCCACGGCCCGTCTAGATCCGGCGGGTCTAGATGAGATGATTTATTTTAGTGTTACTCACGATAGTCCGACTTGAGCGCTCCGCCATACGGCCGGCGACTTCATCAATCCACGTGGTTAGTACCTACGGTAGACACACAATCTATTTGTTTTATTTCTTGTTCGGAAGTTAAGTAGAACCCTGGAGCAAAGCTGTTTGACTTTTAATTAAGTCGCTGTTAAATTTTTTTTATAATCATAAAAGAGCGCTCGGATCTCGCTTTTATTATTTTGATCAAGATAATTGAACGTAGTTTTATACGCAATATTTGAAAATGATAAATTTAACTAGCTATGTAAATATTGACTTTTAATTCAAAAACATTTTTATTCCATGCTTATTTAAATGTTTGATTTTCAAATAATTGCTTCCTGGAAGTGCTTCGTTTTGCGCCCGAGGATTGTTACCATTTTTACATTATGTTTCTCCAACATTCAATTAATCATTATAATATTAATAACTAAAAATGTTTCGATGTAAATAATATCGTCTTCGATATTGTCCATCCAATATCTAATCTACTCTGATTGCGAATAAGTAATCCCTCTTAACATACTTTCTACAAATACATTCGTCTTATTTGTCACGTGATATTTCTTGTGATTGCTTTCCAGCTGTGAATTTATTAATTACTCTAATTAAATTCCACAATTAATTAATCAAATCTTTGTATTAAATTCCATCATTTTGCAACATTTTTTTTTCCCCAGTTTTTCAGATTTCTTTTAGGTAAAATTGTAAAATATCTATCAATATATTGCTGCTAGTTTAAACCGCTAAATCAAATGACTGTTTGTGTTTGTGTCGCTCAGCTGCTGGCGCGACCCGTTCTGTGCGGGAAGTGATTAATGACTTCTGCCTTCTCCGTGGATTTTACACATTTAGTGGAGTTTAGCACAACAGAATATGAGAAAAATATACTCTACTCTTAAACCTCAACATTGTCAGTTATCGTACAATGTTTAAATCTACATTATTTTTTCATATAGTAATATAGTATAGAAATATATTCTTCGACACAGGACCACCTAGTAGTAGTAACAGTAATACAATCCTACGCACCTTGTAATCCCAATATATCGTATTAGTTAAAAATATGTAAAAAGGGTAGAGAAGATTATATCTATCATTCACGGGTATTGTGTGGGTTAATAGGATTTTATATTGAGTTTTGAGAGGCCTTAATACTAGAGATCTTTTAACAATCTTGTTTTATTTATTTTTTTACGGTAGATTTATTCAAACCCAATAATAAAAAATCAATTTATCTAAATAATATTTCGTTCCTACCGAGTTACTATGTTCTGAAAAGGTGACTGACTTCACAACAAAAATGTGGCCTCCATAAAAACATGACATGATAATTTTATTTACAATATCAAAATATTTTGACAACATGAAAGACGGTTCCGTAAGATTTTTTACGAAATGCAGATTTAACCTAAGTACTTTAAATCTGGAAACCTTTTCATGTTAGCCGTAGAATTCATTAATTTATTATTCTTATTGCCTTCGTTCATTAATTGATTACCAAAAGTTCTTATGTAAATTTTAATCTGCAATCGATTTTTATTTTATTTTATTTTTCAACAATTTAATAATCTGATCTAATCTTGTATATTTGAGTATTCGAAAAAATAAGTGTGTTAAAATTCTAAACCTAATCATTTAAATATTACCAATAAATTACATGTAAATATATTGTATGGTCATGATGATCCTATTTTCCGCTCATCTAAAAGCGTGTACCCAAAATGGAATGACATGAAATTGAATGATCTTACAGTAAAGACTTTCCGAAAATTCTTCCACTTGGAAAAATGGTTTAGTTTCCAACCCTCCGCATCACATTCTATTTTAGTATAACCGTTTGGTAAAAAAAATATATATATTCATTTACGTATGGAAACAACTTTAAAGTAAAAATCAAAACTCATGTTGTAATAAAATTGTTATATCGACATCTAGTGTCTCTAACTAAATAGCTTTTTTATAGTTAATTATATTTATTTTTTTAGTTTCGTGTTTAATATTTATTCGTATATTCACATAACAATACATAATAAATACAGAGGCGTTAGTTTAGATTGATTATTTTGTTAGGAGGCACCTATAGTGGTAGGAAAGTATGAATTTATAAATTTTAAAGGTTCTGTGTCCATAGCGGTGTTCGGAAAGGAGAATTTATTGGAGGAAAAACGAAATCCACGGTGAAGTCTTTGATTTTCAGATAGGAAAAGTTGCTTGTATACAAACTATCTTGCACTACTATAGTCCACCTCACTATTCATTTTTTATTCCTACTTCATTCCATACATTTTTCAATATTTGCCAAACTGCAGAATTGTATATTCAATTATTATAAGATGGTATTTAATTATTTTTCCATAGATTTTCGATATATAAGGACGACATCAGGTAGACAGCCGACCATAGAGTAAATTCTACTAGAATAGTGGTGATTAACAAGAATTTTCGTTTTTAATTTTCAAAATATTTCAACAAAAGGGCCAATTTCATATATAAATATTTGTATATTCGAAATTGGCCCTTTTGTCGAAATATCTTAAAATTTTTTTTTTTTTTTATAAAATGAAATATATATTTTTTAAATAAAAATGCGTATACGGAACGCGTGTTTCAAACCATGCTAAACACTTGAGCTATGAAAACAGGACTAACTTGATGGCATCCTGGAATGAGGCTCGATCTGCTGACCAACTAGGTCACTAGGGGAATATCGTAACTGCTAGGCCACAAGCACGTAAAATCACTTGAACATTACGCTGTTCGAAGATGTTTACTTATTAACAACGACACTTACCGTTAATGTTTTATTCAAAACCCCAATGTATTTCTATGTGCCACACGTTATATTTAATTGGAGGAAGTGTCAATTTCATTTTTAATTTATAATTGATCATTATGTATGGTAAAAGCATCAAATTTAAAAGCATCGTTAACCTTGTTTTGTAAAAACAACGTTAAATTAATCTCTTGTTTTCTTTTTTAAATATTTATTCTCGTAATAAATAGTTATGAAGAATAATGGATCAATTTAAAAGCCACCTAAAGATGAAAATTATTTTTAGGAGAACACATTCTTATTGCGAAGTTGTAATTATTCAGAACATAGATCTGTGATATTTTAAATATGAATAAAATGTATGAATTAGAAAGATATACATATAAAATCAATTTAGTTTATTCCATAAAATATAGTTTATTCCATAAAATCAATTTAGTTTATTCCAATTGGAAAATTATTTTAGTTTATTCCATTGGGGAAAATTTGCTTTATTTCGATTTTTACCAAATGAAAATATTAATTTAATTCACTTTTGAAATCAATAGGTACAGATGTATTTTAAAACAAGCTTCTTTATAATTAACGCCCAGTTCGACCATTAAATTGAAATGAAATTTCTGGCGTTCAACGGAGAATTGATTGAACGCATTTAGGTCATTTTTTTTTATATATGAATAAAAATAACCTCAAATATTAAACAAACTCATTATATTACATTACATGAGAAATCTCGAATGCAAATTGTAAGATTATCCATGACGGCTTTTATTGAATTTATTGCTACAACAGATGGTTTAAAAATAAACACTTCGAAGAGTTAAGCTGTGAATTACAAATTTAATATCTTACCGAATCAAGTAGCAATTCACTCATTTTCAGGTCTCCTCGGGCACAGTACCTCTTGCCATCTTTGGGAATAGTGATGGATGATGAACTAGTCTTTAAACAAACGTTATCTTTTTTGGTACGGTAACATTGGCGGTGGCACATATCGACCGCACTCTAATGCGAATAATATACATAATACGTAGGAGATATAATCATTTTAATATTATATATGTAGAAAAGTCATGGATTTAAGTAGTAAAGTGATATAATAGGACGCTTGTCTGATAATTTTCAAGACGTTATTATAAACCTGTATTATTTATAAATAATATATCATAAATTTGATTTATTTCCCAGAAATACGAACTGCACAACCCTGCAGGTAAATGAGACACATCTACAACGAAAAATGATGCAAAAATAAAAGAAATATAATAAAATTGATCGATAGTTACGTTAAATATATACTTATATTGTTAGAGATCGAAAAAAAATGTGAGTAATTTTGTTGAAATTAAATGAAAATATAATATTTAATATTAAAATATGTGTAGGTGAAATGATATTTACGTAATATACATGTAGTCTTTCATGTCAATGAGTTCACAAATAATGTATAAATTTATTATAACGAATCTACGACTATATATAAAACATATCACGAATACGTCGCACGTAGGTACATAATTTTCGTTTCAGAATTATTTACGGTTTCGACATTGATGGATGTTTTTGAGAGTGTTCTGTAAACTGGAAAAATCTCCTTTCTTTCATTTTTAGATTTATAAAAGAATATGACTTTATTGCGTTAGCATTCTTTACCAGGTTACATATTTGCTCGTAATTTATTTTATTTTTGTTACTCACACAATGGACCCGCCATTTATTAGAATTGGAAAAGGGCCTCTGGGAGGGGAATATTTAGTTAAAAATTAGAATAAAAGTTTTCGTATGTACGAATTTCGAAAAAACGGTCCACGACCAAATGGTCGAAGATGTACGTAAATGATTTAGGGAATCGACGCCATCTACATTGTTTTTACGGAATTTCAAATACCTTTGAGTAAACCGATAGCAGACGTCAGAATTGTCAATTCGTTTTTATAAAATTTTAGACACATTGATACAACTTATATATTATTAAGGATAACAGATTCTTATTGTGAAGTTTTAATTATTCTGAACATAGGTCTGTGATGTTTTAAATACTAATTAAATGTAGATGCCTTTCAAATAATAAAACGACAGATGTGTTAATTTGAAAAAAGTGTAACATGTAGGTTCGAAAGTTTGTCGTCAAAGATACTGGCGCTGTAGCATATTTAGTAATGTACCTTCCCCGGGATTGGAAAAAGGAATCCCGATAGCGCAAAAACAATATTTTTCGATAAAAATTGATTTTATATGTATATCTCTATAATTAATACTTTTAATTAGTATTTAAAATATCAATTCTGAATAATTAAATCACAACAAGAATGTGTTCTCCTTAATAATTTTTTTTTTACGATTTTACTTGATTCTGAATGTCAGATTTTGTCTTCAATTAGATATCAAAAAGTTAAACAAAATCGCTAATTAAATTCGGATGGAATAAACGAATCGCAGTGAAATCCTGATAGTGTGCGTCATAATTTATTATATTTATCATTGAAATATTACTCGATATTTATTACCTTAATATTTTTAATTAATCCATTATTCACGCCGTTATCCACAATTGTGTGCTCGGTTCTCCCGATAAGCACATCCAGGTAACGGTAGGTGACAACCTCTGATTGAATTAAATATTTTTATGCTGAAACTCTTCGTATAATGCTGATCAAAAATTGGCTTATCGCGTGTTTTATAGTTTCTGTGCGCCTCGATGTTTGCACGTGATGTGATGTCGTCTTTCCATTTTTATCCATAACTTTAATAATTTATTTTTCTTTTTGTGATACTTTTTTACCCGAGTTTTACAGGGATATATTAATGCGAATGGAATTCCCTCCTGCGTGTAGCTGTTGGTGAATGTTTTCCGAAATGTTGTAATTTATATTTTTCAAAACTAATTATCTATTAATCAATTTGTATTTACATTTACTCGAAAATTTCAATTGAACTCTTGCCGGAGTTTGCTTCTGATTGTCGGCCCCCAGCGAGATTGTTTCCTTTGTATTTCTGCAGTTTGGATATATTGAAATTTCATCTCTGGCGAATTCTGCATTTCAACGTATTTTTCAGATGGTTGATTCTGTATACAGAAGAACTACTTCAAACTACTAAGTTGAAGCTGACTTGTTCTTATTCAGCGAGGATACTGACAGGTGGCAACAACTTCTTTTGTGTACTTTTCCGCGGTTGGTTTTTTTTTTTTTCTTTTGTTAACTCCACATTTTAGCTGTTCCGTGTCGTAGAGCGAACGATATCTGTGAACGGCAGAGTTTATATTGAGATATTTCGTGAGAATATATTTAATCGAATTATTATTACTTTACCATCTTGACGAGGGTATAAATATTCTTTAAAATATTCAATGTTCCGACGGCATTTATTTTATTCTCCAATTAAATATATATTATTTTTCGTTTGAGAAGTATAACTTTCTTGTAAATTATTCTAAAATTTAACATTCTTTGGAAACCGCTCTCGGCGTTCTTTCAGCCTGACTAACCCATTTAAAATATTTGTAGACATAATGGACAGCGATAACGCATCACTCGAATTTGTTTCGCAGACTCGCGCTGAACCCCGATCATCCGCAGCACGCCCCGCTAGCCTGGCGGCTAGGGCGCGCGTTGAAGGAAACTAGATTATTCGCGCATTGCTGCAGACGACTTTTTTCAATTCCCGGGAATCAAGACCAAGAATTTTATTTAATTAAAATATATATGTATTAATATGATTTTTATTTAATTTAATTAAATAAGAATTTTATTTAATTAAAATATATATGTATTAATATGTATTGTGTACAGTAGCTATTAAGGATATTATCCGTATTAAATTGAATAATAAATGTTTGATAAAATATTTATTAGTTTTTTTTTAATGAAATTAAGCTTGCATTTATAAATTGATTAGAAAAAATAAATACATCTATAGAAATTACAAAACACGAACTTTTTTTTTAAATATACAAAAAAACAATTGATAAAGAAACACCGGAAGACAATAACCTATACATTTGGTCAAAATCAATGACAAACTGAAGTCCCTTGATAACCTTTCTCAAATAATTTCATGTCGTCTCATATTTGTTTCCTCAAAATATGACGAGATTTTATCTTAAATATATGCATCAAATTTTGCAAGGAAACATAATCCCCTGTTTGAACAAACCGCAATACTATTCCCTTCAGAATCTTTATAGCTGACCATATACAAGAATTGACACACGTGTATCGCTCGCCGCTCGCCGCTAGGTCGCTACCTGCTGTACCGCAATGGACCGCACTCGAATATTATTTTTTCTTTATTTTGTTTTTTTTCTATATATCTTTCTAGTTGATTCAATTAATTTATATAATATAACTTGTTTAAAATGAATAATATCAAGAAAAATCAGGGTCTCGTGTCTCGGGTTATTATTTTTTTTAAATTCCCGGGACTCGAGACAGCAAAAAAGTCTTGGGGTTTCCGGGAATTTTTTTCTCGGGTTGTCTCGACACAGAATTCCTACTGCAGACTAGCACAATGCGGTCGCTTGCTGTTTACTTTCAATCGCTTATCCAGCAATCCATCTCCCGCGGTAATGCGTGTCATCTCAGAGCACCCTCTGATCGCCTGCCGGTGGTTTGAGAGGATTCTCCAGTATGTTTTCTTCTGAATCTTAAACAACCGCTTCTTCCTAAGAATGTCTCACTTGCAGGGGTGCTGATTTATCAAAATATATTTTCTTCGTTATACTTTCTTGAGGACATATTTTTCTATTGTATGTGAAATATAATTTAATTGAGATCATTTAATACTAAACTAAATGTGTATTTTTGTACATTTATAACATTTAACATTTTGGCAATAAACTCTGAAAAATTCTGCGTCGCGGTACAAAATATTCTACTTATAGTTTATATTGAATTTAGCATTGTGAAAGAAATCGACTTCAAGGTACATGAAGTATTATTATAAAATTATAGAATGATCAAAAATTCAAGATGCGAATTTTTATCCGAAAAAATATTTTGCTGTGTTGTTTTAGAAGTAATATTAATGTATAAAATTTTGTGTATAAATTTAATGTACTTAATCTTTCCTTTAAATTTTTTTATAACGCATTAAACTGAAACACGAATCTTTAGTTTTAAATAATTAAAAGTATACAAAACAACATGGCAAAGTGACATAATATTGTAATGATAAAACTAAAGAAGTTCGTGAAATTAAAAATGGCATTTAAAGCAAAAAATCTCCAATAAGCTACAATGAACAATTTTTCTACATACGAGTTACCGTTGTATTAACAAACGTTTGTAAACACGTTTAATACGAAACATTATCATTATTGCAGAACGACTTTGGTGTATGTTTTTATCTCAGTATACACAATAAGGTTTCAATTATCATTTGCATTATTTTTAAATGGATACTTTTAAGCATTGATCCATAGATGTTATAAAAAAAACCAACGTATGTACGAAGTACATGTTTTTTTACATGAGATATTTTGAATGTTCTTAATTTTTTCAACTTTGAATAGTTCACGTAGTAGGTATGTCATTATATTAATAATATTCACGTAGTGTTATGAAATAATTTATGGATATCTTATGAGAATATTGAGCCTCCAATCTTTGGGTCAGTAAGTCTCTTTTTACGATGTATAACAATTTACTAAAAAAGTAATCCGTTATACTCTTGTTATTTTGCTCAATCTGAAAATAGTTTCCTTTTTAATTCATTGTACCTATATTTAATTCATTGGAAATCGAACTTGTGACTCTTGCATTAGTTATCTTAATATTTATCACAAGACCACCGATTTTATGTCACCCCTACACTCTTTAATCTCGTCTTTCCTACGTACTTCTCTAAGCAAATTATGTGTGTAAATTACATCTTGCCTGAGATTTTAATAAGTTAATCTTTTTTATTATCTTATTACATTGATTTACCTTAAGAGATTGTTTAAGAACATTATTATTAATCACAATGGATTCCACCTTTTGTCACAATGCAATCTAATTAGTATATATTGTTATGTTCTATTGAAAAGAGTATGTAATGAAACGAAGGTGTGTAGATTAAAGGGATATTATTTGATTATATAGATTTGTTGACTGCACATGGTAAAACTATTATGATATGAAGCAATGTTTAGGCTTTAATATTACTAGTATATGTGACATTAAAAATGAATCCAGAAAGATTTATGTAACGTGTTGAAAGACATCACAAAGATAATCCCCGGATGACGCTATATGAAACTTGACGACGCGACGCCACCGCTGTATCTGCCGAGGAGTGTCATTAAATGAAAAATAGTGTTTTCTCGTAGAAAACTACCTGCTGGATACTTGAGCTGGGGAAGCCGCCTAAACTGTCCGAGTACGTGGCCTCACCTAGAAACTGGCGAGTAATCCAGATTTAATGTTCCATCTTTATTATTTACTGTATTTTATTTTTAACTGAAACGCTTCACCTTCGAATTGTAATGAAATGTCAGGAAACTCTTATCAGCGTGTCTCGCAATAGAAAGTTGTTTTAATTTAATTTCTCGCAAAACCGCATCTTGTACTCTTGGTATCGATAGGTTATTTTTTAATTAATATTAAGTTATTTTCAATTAATTTAAGCAATGATGAGCGGTCGGGTAACGCCTTTGTTCAATTAAATTTTTGAGTTTACTTTTAAATTTCTATTTCTTAATTTAGTACCCTGTCCGTGTTCAGGAATTGACGCATATTTAGTTGCAAGACTACTGACCGTATCCACTATTTGTTCAATCTGATGACTATCCTTGGCAACTTGGATCAGCTCCTGAACTCGGGTGTTTCCTAATTAGGTTTATGTCTGTTCTAGAGTTCAGGTGTTTCATATTTTACTATTTTTCTAGCATAATCGCTTCGTTTTAACGTAGTCAGAATATATTTTACTGTGACTTATTAATTTTTTTTAAATGATACTAACATGTCAGCTATTATTTATTCATCCTTTTAGTATACAATACTACTATAGTTACCCATCATATCGCGCGGCGTCTGGTTTCCTTGCGATAGGCGAGTGCCCTGTTAAACGTTGTCATTTAATTGCTCTGCATTTCCGTCCTTATTACTAGTTAAATAGTTAGAATATGGTTCTCAATAATATGGAGTTTTCATCTAAATAATATTCGAGTGCACGAATGCACAGTAAGTAACGGTAAGTCGAAATTGTAGGTATTATTTTATTTTTATTTTATTTAGAAAACATACATACATACAGATGAGTAAATACGAGAATTACAATAAAAGCTGAACAGTAATTGAATCAGTTACATGTTTTCTCAGACGATACAAAATACTTTATACAGTAGGTAGAATTTAAAATTTAAGGACTATAAAGCAGGAAAATGTGAGAAAAAAAGTTGGGAATAGAAATTTTAAGATAAAGAAAAAAGTTATAAAAAGAAAGTAAAAAAAAAATATTCGGGGGGAAAGGAAAAGGAAAATGGAATAGGGAATAAAATCTGAGTGATAAAAATAAAAATACAGGCCTGTAAAGTTTACGTATTGAATTTAGATTTAATTGAGGTAACTGAAGTATTGAACATGTCTAGTTCAATACTTGTGCGTGGTGTGAATTGAAATAAAGGAGTGCTCGGTAAAAAAATGAGTTTTGTTTGGCATTTGTGTTGCAGTGTGGAAGATTAAATGTTAGATTAATTCTGGTTGACCTGGCTGGCACTCGAATGGATATGAGTGTGAGTAAATCAGGACAATCTACTTAAGAGTTAGCTATTTTGTATAATATTATTGAGTACTTAAATTTAATTTCACGCACGAGAAAACAATACATATGAGTATGTTCTACACCAAAATTATTAATGTAAACAACTAGTGTTGTCACGAGTAGTAGCCTACACCTGCACATCCACGAGCTACCCGCACCCATCCACAGCTTCATGAAAAGCACTGTATCTTAAAGGTAAAATATCTCTAGTAAGCCCATTACTGTGTCCTTAGAACCTTTCATCTCGCTAGACATCGCGTGCATATAATATAGACCTCAAATATTTACATGACATCTAATAATCGTTTCAATCGAATTATAATCTCATAATCGCACTTTATCTCATCGCTAAACATCATCACACACTTTGCTAGAGGCCGAGTGGTTCAATCCTTGTCCCGGGAAATCAGTTTTCATAGAACAATCAATTAACTTAGTGAATGGAAAATAATAAGAATATTGTTGTAATATGAATTTCGTAATCGCGTATCTATTTGGAAAAAAATCACACTATTTATTGTCTATTAATTATACGATTCGCAGCGCTGCCACCGGAAAATAGTAAGTTTCGTCTCGCCCTTTTAACCGTAGTCGTATCAGAAGGAAAGAGCTTTTTTTTTTTACCCCGCTGTGATTTTATTGAACTTTTTTGTAGGTAACGATAATTTGATACAAACTGCGTTCTCAGTCTCCCTGGAAATAACTGGCGATACTTTAATCTGGAGCAGTTTTAATTAAATTTTGTTCTGCGTCCTTCTCCAGTCCTGCCGCTCACCAAAGGAGCATTCCACAGGGAGACATAACTAAGTACATGTCGCCTGTACACTCTATTGTTAGTTATCACGTCCGCGAGTGTTCGGAGAAGATTAAAGCATTAATTACTTTTTTTTTTGTATCACGCGTAAGCTTTTGAACCAATTAAATCGCATCTTTATTTTTTATTTGCGTATTTTACTTATCATTCGCCTATTTTTATATTTTTTTCGTTATGCTGCTACTGAAAATAATCATTATTAAAAATATATCTCACACTTGTTACGTAATAATTTGCCGTATTATGTTGTACGATTTCATAAGTGTTATTAGTCTTGACAAGTTTTCTCTTTGGGTAGTGCTTAGGATTTCTAGTGCCTCATTCTGATTTTTGGTTCTTGGTACGGTGGTTTTGGATCTCACACTGCAGGCGTATCCCAAGGTGCGCTCAAAATCTTCTACTGCCTTCACACCCTGAGAAAAGTGGCGAGTTTTTTTAAATCTTACCAGAGCATATCTTGGTGACATTCTAAATATTATTTTTAATTCCTCCCTCTCGTATATTCAGTTCTGCAAACCGCTGTATTTTAAACGGTTGGCGTATTATAATATTGTATAGTTTGCTAGTTGAGAGCTGATTAAAATATTAAGTCCATTGATGATGCTCAGTGCACGTATTCTCTCTGTGTCGTCTAAGGCATTAAGAATCCAATCGGCGTCTCTCCCAGACGTGCACGTTTCCTTTACCAGAGCGACGGCTAGATCATTCATTTCCAATCCTGGATGTATTGCAATTGAAACTCAGCTCTATCTCTGAGGATTATAATTTTACAAATTAGATTAAATTTGTAAATTTTTATTTTTAAAGAGATGCTTTGGATATATATTATGTATTTTATTAATATTGTTGTGCAAATAAAAAGACATCTGTTTTGGATCGGCATTGCGGAGCGAGCGAAACGAACGACCTATTGAGACTTTCGAATAATGAGAAAGTAAAACCCCGTATGTATCCGAGCTTCGAGCCGTATGTAGCGACTCATTTAAATGGTCTCTCGCGAGACATCGCTCCCTCGATTTTTAAAACCTCAAAGTAGCCGAAACTTGCGTAAAAAAGTCCGCAACTGCGGCTCGCTGAACTAAGATCGAGGTTCCGCGCGAACGTCGATCATTACGCTTAACTATTTACAGGGCTCGACCGATCGACCAATTATCCACATACCCTTTTAAGGTTTTTAATATTAAGTACGTACCTATAACATTTTCTGCTTATGGGGGATTTTAGTATCACAAAACCGATTTATTCTATTATTCACTCGGTACGTAAATACACAATTGTATCAACCATAAATCAACCCTTCCATCCACTTTTTGTCTGCTCGTGCTGTATCTACACAGAATACCCAATCGGGTGACAAAACTAGTATTACAGCGAACTGGTTGGATTCCGGAATACAAAACAATCTTAAGAAAGAAAATCGTACATGCCTACCCATACCCATAACTGCTGTCTCTAAAAAAGTGATCGGCCATGATCTCGCAGCCAAGATTATATATAAAGATTAAATGGATATAATTAAATGCTCCCTTTGAAGGGCTTCGAGGTTTGTTGCTTGAATAGTTTTCACTATCAAATAGATATATTTTCCTTTTTAAAATCTTTCGTTATGGTTTTTTTTTTAAAACCACCCATAACAGCTGTCTGTTAAAAAAGTGATCGATCATTAATTCGCAACGAAGATTACAAATCTAAATGGATATAATTTGATACTCCCTATTAAGGACATGAGATTTATTGATTGCATAGTTTTCGTTGTCGATTGGATATATTTTCCTTTTTAAAATCTTTCATTATCGTTCCTTTTTTTAAATATTCAAGTAAAAAGATTGATTTGTACCTAATTAAGATTAATTTATAACCGGGAATGGAATGGACACTGATTTTGAGTATGCTTTATCGATGGAATTTATTTTCTTAAACTTTAACTATTGCATTAAAAAAATCTCGGGATCACTGAGGCAGGCCGCCGGCATTGCGGAATTCATAGTGACGGATCGCCATCCCACTCACACCTGTGTGTAGCTAACTGCTTGACCAATCGCGATGCAGATATTCATTCGTTTAATGTAAGAAGCAATAGTCCGCCATACTAAACTAACAAATGAAAAGTCCGCCGTGGTATTCCTTCGGTATTTTCTTTAACGAACTTTTATTTTTATTGCTTCGACCCGTATCATTCGGAGCTTTTGTATTTATTTAAAAATATCCACTCAGCACAAGTTACAATGCCACGTTAAAAAAGTCAACTATTTCGAAATACCTAATAAATTTCGGGAACGATATAATAATTCTTACTTCGCTGTAAATAAACTCTTCGTCCGAATTTATAAACACAATATTTTATTATTATTATTTAGCTTACCACCATTTGATTATACATTTATTATATGATATTTATATTCCTTCCATGTATATGGTTAAATGGTGTATTTCTTATTATTGAGTATAATATTTTTTACAAATCCCGTTGTAAATCTAGCTATTCTCGAATGTCCAGTGTCCATACTTAAAATATATTTCAATAAAAAATTAAGTAATACCAATAACGTTTATAGTACGTGTATACGAATGAGACTTTGACCTCTAGTCTCGAAGATTTGGCGGTAAATTCGGAATGTTTCATATTTTGATATGGTCATTCTACTCTATACAACATATAATAACCAATCGATGACAGCTCGCTTTCCGATCAACTGTTATTTATGCAACTTTCGAGACGAGACTCAGAGACACGTCCCATCCGTGTACACAAACCATTACGATGATTGAGGAATCACGATAAAACAGTTTTTTTGAAAAGCCTAATAACTATAAAATGGTAATAAGCAAACATCTACTCCCTATCAGGATTTTGTGAGAATTTAATATATCCATTCCGGAAAAAAAATGGTACATTTTCTATTATTATTCATTATTTCTTAATAAATCATTAAAACTGTATATTTCAAATAATACAAATATTTTTGAAATAGTTTGAAGTTCTTGAGATTTTCACAGAACAGGTAGGTATGTATATCCGCACACATACATGTGTACAGGCGGGAGCATTCTACGGACCGGGTTGACAGGCAGCGGTATTAGACCGGGGTAAAAAAGCCGCGCACCACTGAACCAGTTCTGGGGAAACCATCCGACTGGCCGAGTAACAGGAGACGGACGGTCCGACGCGCGGTGATGAGCATGAGACGCGAGCGGCCACGTCTAAAGGGACAAAAACTGGCACCGCCATGCGGGACCGGTCTTTTTGGCCTCGTCGACTACTCGTGTTTACTTTGACTCGACTCTTAACTAAACTTAACTTTTACTAATAAAATATGGTTTTTAAGGTTAAGGATTTTTAGTTCAATATAATATTCAAATATATTCATAAATGTTTCAGCTGAATAAATTAGAATCTGTTCTAAATGCGGGTGCACGGATAATATATGGACTTTCCTAATTTTCTCATATAACGTACGTTATCAGCCACATTGACTCCGATTCCCTTGAAAGAGTTGAAATAAAATTAAAAATACAAGGCGACGCTCAACATGGCGCCTCTGTATCTTCAAGAATTTTGTATCCCAGACAATTTGAATGGTAGACGTCAGAACCCTCAGGTCGGCCTCTACTTCAGCCGCAGAAAGGGTTGTAGAACCGACCGACCGTTGTCAGAAGTCTAAATTTAGTGAACGGGCATTTGCGGTGGCAGGGCCAAAAGCGTGGAACTCTTTGCCCTCCGTCATAAGAAACAGTGCATCAGAGGAGACTTTATTTAAGAAGAAACTAAAAACACACCTTTTCAAAAAGTCATTTCCGTTAGTGAAAATAACAAGTTTTAATTTTAAAAACAAAAATATTTGTAGAACTATAAACAGTTTATGTGTAAAGTGTCCTTGTGGAGAAAGTTTTTACGAAAATGGCGCTATACAAATTATCAATTATTATTATTATTATTATTATTATTCGCTTGTTCGTGTAGTAACTAAATATCTTTTGATTAGATTTTTTTTTCTGTGTATCTTTCTAAGTGGTTGATACATTTTTTTTTAAATACTAATCATAATTGGTCGATAAGATAAGATTTATCGATAATAAGTGGTAATGAACTAAAGATGACGTACGTAAGATGATGATTTTATGTCCATTATATTTGACCATGAATGTAGACATAAGGTCAATAGTAGATCTAAAGAGTATAGAGTAGAACTAGTAGATAGATATCAATTCTCTTGTTATATCCACTACACGCATTTAATAAAACATTTGTCGCGACAGACGGTTAATCTTTTTTAATTTCATCGCACTGTGCGCCTCCATGTCAATTTTTCTCGCGCCAATCGCGGAGATATCTGTAAGTAGTCGACATTCATTTATCCTGGAATTAAACAGCGTGAACAAAGCGACTGCAGTTCAGCGGACATTCACGTACTAGTAGAATGTACTTACTCGCTAATCTCCGTACACGGCAGCAGTTGCAGTGCCTCTCCGCTCACAAACGGTGGTCCCACAAACTGAAAGGAAATCTGTTACACGAGTATTTCGCGTCCTCAGATTAGGGGTTAACGTCAAGCAAATGAAAATAAAATTAATTACTCGCGATGTTGCACTAAGGCTGTTTTCTTCCTCATTAAATGGTCTCACGCGTCCGATGCGAGATTGTATAAATTAAGGATGAAATATGAAGAGATATGAGCTCACTTTATCTTCCCGGCTCAGCCGCACAATCAGCGAAGGATTTTTTCACTAGTGCGTGCATCTCTGATTAAATTTACTTCATGATAATCTTTACAGCCTTTTAAAATATCGCCTCAACAAAAAATTTGCTCATTAGTTTTACCGAGCATTACTTACGCCGAGATTAATTCATCCAATATTTAGCCCTTCGTTAAGCATTCCTTGTTTAATCCAAGCCTGAACGGAGTAAAGCAGATTTTAATAAAACAATATACACGCGTAGGTTGGCACTGCCTATTTATTTATATAATACACCTTATGTCGGTACATTCTTTTTTTTTACTGCTGTTTAAATGTGTTCAGTTTGGTTTCATTCGAATCCTGACAAACAACCTTACTAAACTAATCAATATTGACATTTAGCCATTTCTTCTTTGTTCAAAGGTTTAATTACGTTTCTTCTCTTAACTCGGTTAATTAGGGGTAACTAAGATGTATTAAGCTTTGCTTAGGAGATTATCAAAATTCGTTTATTAGATTGCTATATATATGTATTTATTTTATTTAGCAAATAATAGGAAATTAGATAATAACTATTAATTATTTAGATTTAAATTAATTGATCCATTTTTATTTTCAATTGACTCACATTTTTATATTTATTTCTTTGTTATCCTGTGTAAATTGAATTTAATATCTACTATGATAATTTCATGTCACTATTGTAATTTCAATTATTCAAATTTTATTATTGGAAGTTTAACCCTTTTTAATTTATTGGCGTGCTAAGTGTTTCGTAAATCACTCCCCGTCAACTTTACTTATTGTTTCAGTGGTAGACTTAATGAGAATTAATGGATATATCAGTTTCGATGTAAGGAGAATCGGTTATGTTCTTTTTCACGTTATTTCCACTGGGATTTAATGCCAATACAAACATTTTTTATTACTAACAATTTGATGAAAATTTTATGTTTTCCGTTGGTGAGACCTAAATAATCAATTTATAGGCGTATTTTTTTTTTAATTCTCATTTTTGGACAATTTGTATTGTGATTCTGTACCTTAATTAAAACGTGTTTTAACCGCTTTTTAAGTATCATCTTGGGGGCACTTTAAAATGATCTGTTGTTTTGATCATACTACAGCAGCATTAGTTTATTTCCAATTAATTTTATGAATAAGCCCTCCAAATCCCATTTGCATTTGTTTTATCTGAATTCTACTGCTTACATTTTATTGTATTATTCTGGTTAGTTCAAAATAATTCATATGTAAGCATCGCACAATATTCTGAATTACATACGAATGTGTAAATATTATAACATTTAGGTTATAAAAATGGAATAATCTCCGTGTGATAGTTCCAGAGATATACTGATCATCTTTGTATAAAATTATGTAAATAAATATAGCATTTTCTAAACTTTACTAATTTATCAATCATCCATGAGATCGTAATGAAATATTATTTTTATATTAAATCTTCTGAAGTGTTAATTACCACAGAATGTCCTAGTAAGTTCCTCAACGAATTGAGCGCTTCCGTCGTTGACCTCTGATGTGTCTCCCGAGCTGCCTGTAATAATTGATGTAGTGTTGACAGTGTGGCGTCACCGCGTTCTCGCACCCTACCTGAAACGTTATGGTACCACACTAGATGTATTAAATAATTTCCATACTAGATGCATTTGCTAAACTAAACTTGATCCTCGCGGCGATGAGGTCGAATGAAAGCTCCCGTACGGTCGAAAATCAATAGTAAACGCCTGAAAGATTCGGCGTCTTTTAATCGTGTTCTCGAAAAGTGAAGAAATAATATTATTAGACATTTTTTAGTTAAATAGGTAATTCGTCAAAAGTTGGATTTTTATCCTTGACTCTTTTTATGGCTTAGTTTAAATCTGCGACCTCTTTCTTGTTTATCAATTGAATTTGCCATTTAACGGCATCAACCTGCCTCGCGTACCTGTATTGCACGCGATGCGGTGCTCGCGGAGCGCTGAAACTCTACATTTCAGCGCTTTATTATCCGATTCTGGGAACGATGGCCGATATTTCATCCGAGCTGACTGAGCGCTGCGTTATTTTACTGGTTGCGAGCTTCCGTACCTTGTTTAATGGTGATTTATGGCAAGTATTTACTTAATGTTAAACAAGATAACTATATTACCAATTTACTTAATTGGTTGCGTGCATATATTAACATTTATTTTAATACTCTGTTGTATTTTATTAAATATACTGAACAGAAGTCAGTCATATAAATATCTTGCACTTGGACACGAGACATTATAAGGACAACAAGCAACGCAGGTGTGAACAAATGTGGTTGATCTGTATAAAATAATATAATTTTTATTTAATTAATATTTTATATTAATTATAAAATAATATAAAATATTAATTAAATAAAAAAGAAATACAATATTGAGTAGGGACGTTAAGAATTTATAAATAATGAAGTATAATGAAAATTAAGTTTGTTACATTTAACCGCAACAATAATGCAATAAAAATATTTATGAAAATATAGTCATTTACAATTAACCCCAACAATATTATAAAAATAACATTAAGTTAACATTTTAATACAATAAATAAAATATAGCCATTAACATTTAAAATGTGTTATTAACTTATTAATAGTCATTTAAATACAAAAATATCAACACATATATATATATATATATATGTGTATATATATATATATATATATATATATATATATATATATATATATATATATATATATATATATATATATATATATATATATTACATAAAATTAACAATATACCTACGATTATATTTAAAAACGAAAATATCATTAAATATATATATACAAATATATTATTATTTATACACGGTTTATACACGGTGCGGTGTTAGAATCCGGATAAAAAAACATTATTGCAAATAGTTGTTTATTTAAGCCAATATACAAAAATACCAAAAAAAACTGTTATATCTCATTTAAAGGATCCTTGATGGGAACTTTCATTAAGCCACCCTGCGTCTCTATTACCTCCTCGATCCTCCCCCTAAAGCGCGACCACGGTGTTCATGGCCGTAAACTCTGCCTCGATAGCGGCCCGGAGGGAGTTGACGTTCAGGTGCCTAGACTTGTTGGTTTGTCTCTCGACTACGCCCCACAATTAGTAGTCCAGAGGATTCAGGTCGGGATTGTCAGGAGACCAAAAGTCCTACCAAAACGTCAACGTTGTCAGGAGCCAATTTTGCACTAAATGGCTCGTGTGAGCTGGTGCTCTATATTGTTAATAGATATACGGTATCCCAGAGGCCACAGTCTCTATCCACGGCTTTACCACTGTCCTCAGTACCTCTAAATAAACCTACTTCGTGACCGTTTCGCCGATCTGGAAAAAGTGCGGCGGCATGACATCACCCTCACTTGAGACGACGCTCAGGGCGTGGATATTGGCCGGAAACTTGGTCTTGCCCACCACAGTTACGTCCTTGGGGTTGTGGACGTCCCATACAGTCATATACAGTCGATCTTGGGTGCATGAAGAATTTAATAATTTCGGTGGGAGTTCTTCCGGTACGAAGGCTTTCTATAATCGCCGCTCTTCTGTTGATCCATGCTTGGGTTGACAGGCTCGGCAATTTTGAGGTTATGAAAGTCTTTCTGACATATTTAACTAACTTTAGCGCCAACTAGCGCCTAACACTGAATTCAAATATAGCGGGAACTTCAAATACAATTTTGTCTGGATTCTAACGGCGCACTCTGTATATATTAACTAATTTACATTTAAACACAAAAATATCGCAAGAAAAATAAAAATTAACTCATTTACATTTAAATACATCAATATCACATCAAATACATCAATTTTGTGGACTCCTTTAATATCGAAATCATCTGTCGTCTAAATCGTCATTGCTACTACTACTCTAATTGTTAGTTATATTTATAATACGTCCTTCTGAAAAATCGTCCGTTACAATTTCTCGTTCCATGTAGATTTTTTCTTTATCTTACGCATGTCTACATACCATTCATTTTGTCCAATAGCTGCAACTTTTTCCTTTATTAATTCAAAAACACATTTCATGTTCATTTCTACATTATTCTGGGCGACATAACCGTTAATCTGAGCCCAGATTTTTTCAATTGGATTGAAGTTAGGAAGTTACAGAGGAAACCCATGTTTGCATAATAGTTTATCAAGAACGTAGCTTTTATTTTTTTCTTTTGTGTAAAAGAATCAAGTTCTATAACTCAGGTTTATATGAATATTCATTGAAAGGAATATTATTATCTCGTATCCAATTTTGCATATCTACTTTCTTAGAGGCTGAAGTCGATGGTCTATTTTCTTGAATGTTAAGATAACACGCGTTATCAACAACAATTACCGAATTTAGTTATAAATTAGGAATAAGAATTTCTTTCATCCACTTTGTATAATTGACACCATATCATTGTGATAATCAACAATTTTTGTGAAGATTTATAAATTAATAAAGCATTTGGAACAAACCCCAAATGACTGCCTGCGTGCACAATAATATATCTCGGTTCCTTAGAGACCGGTTTTTTTATGCCCTTTTCTGTCTGATCAGCCCGAGACTTTTGCCTCGTATGCGTACTGTGCACGAAAGTTTTATCGGTGTAAATGATCGGTCTTCCTTCTTGCCTAATGTCTTCTTGTTGTATAATGTCTCTAGAGTATGTTCAATATTCTCTCAGAATCATTTTTAATAAAAACATATTTTATCTAGAAGTTGCAATTTCAGAACTTAATTAAATTAATCAATTAGAAAGATATACAGAAAATATCTATTAATCGAAAAAAAATTTTGGTTGTTAGGAAGAGGTCCAGGTTCGAATCCCGGTAACAATCAAATATATTTCAGTATATCTTTCTAATTTGTATTAAACAATTTTTATTTTAATGACCTGACGTATTATGTCCCTTAGAGAGTTTCACAGGCAAGCAGGTTCAACTGTAAATTATATTTTAATAATATTGTATGACTGTAAAGGGGTGGCTTGAATCGCTTTAAATGAAAGCATATTAAGGTATTTTCTAATTATTTTATTCATTATTAATATAAATTAATAATGAATTAATAATTTACACCGGGCGAGTCGAGAGTTCTGTTACGTGGTCAAATGAAAAGTAATGCCCGAGTAACCTATAATGAGCAATAATACCTATCTAGTCATTTCATCGAATTATTATTTTGTAATAATCGGACTATTGTAATTGAACTACGAACTGGAATAATTAATTGAGCAAGAAACAATTTTAAGGTTAAGTAGGTCCCAAAAGCTGCGATGGGCTGAAAAATTTTCCAAGAATAATAACCTATACTAGAAGCCACTGCACGATGAAGACGATATTTTAATTTTATGCTAACTGTGAACCATTGTAAAGTTCGCATTTTTTTAAAAACGAATTCATTATTTTTTTATTCTTCGCTATATTTTATTTTATTATTACTCTAATCGTGGATATTATTAGCACAAAAAACACATTCACATATCATAAACATTTTATGTGTGTGGCACTAAATTCTTCTCGAGATGGCAGATTATCGATTAGTATATGTGTAGCTATATTTGTATGCCTATGCTTAATTGTCGGAGAAGTTTTGTAGAAAATTATTTATATAAAACTTTGGTAATATATCAAAAGTAAAGTATTTGTTGGCGTACTTCGACCGGTTTAGATGTTTTTTTTTTCCGCAATTAAATTTATTTGCTTAAATCCTTCGGATATAAGTTTAAAATAATTCAGAGTATGCCCATTCCACGAATGACAATGTTTACCGTGCATTAGTTATTTTAATAATTTGATTTATTTGAAATACAATTCAGTATTCAAACTTGTTCCATTTTGCTCCGCTAAACCATCGTGTCTAATAGATAATGAAATCATTCCATTTCAAGAGTTGAAAATATTTAATATTACCTTTATTAATATCAGACTACCTGAAATGTGTCTGACTTTATGAACAGCGTGTGTGTTAATTGAATCGTAGCTTTTAATATAATATGTGCTGTGTGCTATGGAAATTATTGTGTGAAATGTAATAGGTTAAAATCCAAGCCGTAGCCGAGTATTACAAAAAATCAGATGATTTCACATGAATGGAAAGGTCAAATTATTGCAACAGTGGCAGAACACTACTCCGTGTGGAATAAACATGTTATTTCTTTATTTATGACGAAATGTAATTTAGAGCAATCTAACGTCTTATCTTTCACTCGATCTTCGTGGCTTTTGGCATACTAACTTCATAGTATCAGTTAATTGCACAGTTGCGTAATATGGAATTTACGTTCATGTATATGAATTTACGTTTATATATATGTATTTATTACACGTGTTGCCAACAATTTTTTTTGTTTATTTTTCTCGTCTTCTTGACAGCTTTATTTTTCTCAGCAATTTAACTGTACAATACTTGCAATAAACTTTATTGTATGAGGGTATTCCATAAAATTCAATGCAGAGAATTGGACCTTATAATCGTTTAGAATACCTTGTTCTTTAGGAAGAAAGTTCATTTTCAGAAGAAATTATTTTTGAAAAACAACACGTCCAGGAATTTAGACATGGCTACTTATATTTTTTTTTAGGTTTAGTGTGGCGTGTGACAATCATCTTATATAACTAACTTACCAGGCAACTTTTTACTTACCATCGCGCCGTTTCTCCGCGGGGTTAGGCAGAGAGGATAAAACGCCACACTCTTCTATTCTGACGTACAATTCTCGCCTCATCCACACTCATACATCTTCTCATATAAGCTCGTCGATTATAATCGACGTGCTGAAAGGGCCATCTTCCGGTATCTGGTTATCCTAGTCGTATCGAATCCTCCGCAGACGTTTTCTATTTCTGATGCCATCAACCCTTGTATCATATATCTTTCTTACTATTCTCTCCTTATTCATCCGTTCTATACGACTGAACCACCTGAGCGATTCTTTTTGAATCTTATTCACTACGCTATGATCAGCCTTACATTCTCTCATAATTTCTTCATCTTTACTCTGTCATAGATGGATCTGCCGTGTATACGTCTTATTGATCTCATTTTCATTGCATTCATTCTAGTTCCTCTTAAATTCTTAATTTTAATTTGTTGTAAAAATATATATATGTATTGAATTGAAAAATACACTAGATAATGCCTTTTTGTAGTTCCGCGTCTGTATTTTACAACTATTTCCAAATAACAACATGTCGATCTGTGTACATACATAGATACATGTGACGTAAAACATCCTCCGAGGTGCTCGCTCGCTTTAAACTGTACCATTCATCTCGCCTCTGATCTCGAGTGGCCATGTGTTCGGCGGGCCTGCGCGCGATCCGCAGCCGCCTCGAATAATTTCGTTAAACGTTCATAAGCGAGAGTACGGACCGGCGGTATTAGAATGGATATATTGACATAAATTGGATTTCCTGTCACATAAAGTTGCGTGTGGATTGAGTCTCTGGTCTCCATATGCCCTTCAATATTTATCAGCTGAGAGCTAATGCAATGAAGCCGCGAGTCGGCTTACGAGACGGCGGGCTGCTGATACGAAAGTGGTTTTAGAAGGAAATCACTCTTAAGAAAATGTGTTTTTAACGTGAAACAATATTTAAAGGTCTCATATGTATGTTAGATCAGTCGACTAATCTTTAAATGACAATTTGGTTCTGATAGTCGGTTTCTTTTCACTGAGTCGCTGGGTACTTATTATTATTTTATTTTTCAATACTAAAATAATGTGACAAAAATCCAAGGGAAGCGGAATCGTCCATTTAATTTGGTCGATGATGTAGCCTCTAGCTGTAGATACAGCGTAGTACCTTAACGTGAAATATAACTTTCGGTTATTTTTTGTCTGGATTCTGAATATTAGTTTTCTATTATCTTGACAAAAGAAAATGTTTCAAGTCCGGGAGAATACGAATTTTGAAAAAAAATATGCGAACCTTCTATAACATTTTAATGGGATTAATAAAATCCATTCACTGTGTTTGAACAGTTTCATCCTGAGGCTCCGAGTACTGAAATAGTCGGGGGTAATTGCCCTTCTTAGGGAAAGGGTTGCCCGTAACGCCGTAAGCTTAGCATTATGAAAGTACCAGAGTATCTAGGTGTAGAGTATACTTTACGATACATTTGTATTTTTATTTGACATACCATTAAGAATGTCTCAAAATCTTTCAGCGTTGGTAATAATGCATGTCTTTTTTTTTTTCTTTTATCGTGCAAAAATACTAGATTACCCATGCCGAGTGACAACAATGCTGATTATTAGAATAGTGTTTAATAAAGAATTAACCACCGATCTTCTTCTACACGATTACCTACTTATTAATTTGGTTTAGATTGAAAGTTATATCATATGAATAATTCGTGTTGGATGTGGCATGTGGTTATGTTTTATAAAATATAGAAATAAAGCTGCGGTAACAGTGATATATCAGCGATGAAGAGCTTAACATCCGTACGATTCACGCAGAGGCGTTCCTTTCCCGTGACACCCAAACTATTCGGCGTGCTCAAACTGTTACATTTCACTTTAAACATAGAAAAAATGTGTACATAATCATAAATCATATTAAATATTGTTAATAAAATAGACTATCTGTGTGTGATCAGATGATTTATCGGTCGAATTTGCTTTAAAATTAAAAAAAGAAACGTTATTCGTATATCAACGGAAATATATAAAAAAATAACATGAACTAAGATATTTACATGATGTATGGTGTTCGAGCCGCACGCCACGAGCGGCTATTTTTATATTCCGGTGACAGTTTTTATTTTCCATATTTGCATGTAATATGTATTATACAATATATACATATACTCAGAAAATACGTACTAAGTTCTGATGTTTAACCCTCCAGTGCACAAGTGTGCGTGCATTTAATTAAATGCCTTTTTGTCGCGCCCAAGTATTGCACGTGATAATAATTTAATTTCTACTTTACAAGATCTACACGTAGTATCGATGCGTTTGTCTTGTTGAAAAAGACAAATTCACATTTTTTCAAATGATAACGTTATTATTGTAAAGTCATCTAGGTATCATGTAACATGTTGTGTGTATTTTTTAAATATAATGTAATTAACCATCGAAGTTACATCAAAATAAACGATAATATCTGAATCGTTCTGAATGTCTGTCAATATATAATATCTGAATTGTTCTGAACATCTGTCGATATATAATATCTGAATTGTTCTGAACATCCGTTGATATATAATATCTGAATTGTTCTGAACATCTGTCAATATATAATATCTGAATAGTTCTGAATATCTATCAATATATAAAATGTGAATGTAACCCCTTCTGCATCTTTTCACCCTTTTATTTCACACAGTTTCATTAAATATGTAAACAACATGCAAAGAAATATTCAACGCACAAAGGATGTTATATAAATATAAAATACTCAATTCCGCATGATGTATGTATTGACGTTCAGCTTTAGCAAAATGACGCTTGTATATTTTTATGGCAACTATTGAAGTTTATGAGTGTTAAAATACACCACTTGAAATGAAATATGAACACTATCAAGAATCTCGATGCATTATGCATCGCGTATGACGTCCTATTGTATACATAATGTTGTTATACTCGGTAGACTCAGTATCTCATATTGTAACTTAATATCATCATAGAAGTAGGTAGTTTCATAATTCAAATCTTAATTAAATAAGTTCTTTGGAGGATACTATTTTCTTAGCATGTGAAATAATAGATATCTCACTAAAATAGATTGAATACATATAATGCTAATAATTCAACGTACAAGTGATTGGTAAACATAGTGTAATTATTAACTCATTTTCCCGGCAAGAAAAAGTTCCGTATTCGAGTCCTGGTGGTAACTATGTAGTTTTTTATATATTCTATATATCTTTCTAAATGATTAATCTAATTTGTTTTACGTTTCAAATAACTTTTCTAAAATTGCAACTCCACAAAAAAAAGAGATTTCATTAAATATAATATATATTTTTTTATTTATTATCTTTGTTTTATTAACCTCTGAATTGAGTTTAAATACATCTACCGGTTTCGAAAAATACCATTTTCTTCTTCAGGATGTCATAACTAACTAAAAGCATATATTATTTTAAAAGTATAAATATAATATATATATATTTCTTTATTAAACCCTAAATGTTGATGCAACAAATAAATGTAATCTCACTGGAGAACCCGTGCAGAGAAAGGTATTTATTCTCGGGATGAGTGGATTTGATCGTGAGTGTATTTGGGTGTGAGAGATTAGAGAGCAAATGTGGCCGAACGCGTGAGTGGATCTGGGTGAAAGAATGAATTTAGAAGGGGGAGCGTAATCACTGGTCATCATTAGCCAAGATGCCGTGCAATATTTTTCCCCGGAAGGGCTTAGTTCAGTCCAACGAAACCGGTTATTTTGTGCAAGATGCGAATGTGTTCAGTTCTTAAATTCGGAATGGTACACGACGTACATTTGCATATACATGTAAATGACTACTTACGCAACCGATTGCAAATTAATAACTTTTAATATTTCCTCCGTCTATCAGATCACGTTATGGTAATTGAAAAATATGAAAATGAATTAAACATTTTCAAATCTAATTATAATTTACTGAATACGTTTTAAATCTATTCAGAGCTATACAAAATTAGAAAAAAGTAAGGATTGTCCCCGGAATTTATGCTCGGCGCGCTAAATTGTCTGTCTGTAATTATCGTAGAGATGATTTCAGTCTATATCAAAAAGTATGTACGTAGATAACTTACCGTTGTAAAGATCAACATTTTGTATACATCATAATGACAATAATATTATGCTTCAAGATTTTTACGTAATTCGTATTACATCATTTGTTTTCTTTTCTTTAAACATAGCTTCATTTTGTTACTGAATACAGTACAACCTCAATATAACGAACTTCGGATATAACGGACAAAAAATCCGGTCAAATGTAAAAATATTAAAAACGTCCTATTAATATTATACATGCTACAATTCAAGTGTCGCCGCATGTAAACTATTTTTAGCTGTCATGATAATTACGTCATACGTCTAGCACCAGAATTTGAGACATAATGCCGTCCTGCTTGTAGACTGCACCTAGCCGGAGCGATAGTATATTAGGGGATTCCTTGATATAATAACGCGTAGGTTTCGACGAAGCACACAGTAACATAATAACATTTATTAACTATTCGTCGGATAACGAAGTTCAACTATATTATACTCATTTTCGTAATTTTTGAGAGTTGACTATAAAAAAACAGCAAACTTCAATAGTGCAAACAAAACTTGATTCCTTTTTCAAAGCAAGATTACCGAAAGCAAACGCGTCGATATCAAACAGCAACGTTACTTCACGACGAGTGTCCGAATTTTGTTTGTGTTTTGTATTGTTTACGTATATCTAAATACAGTGTACATATTTTCAAAAAAAAGTTTTTTGATTTATTTTAAACCTATTTTTATATAACGGACTTAACGGCTTTAACGAACACCCCCTCCCCCCAATTAGTCCGTTATATCGAGGTTTTACTGTACTCTCAATTTAATGTCGTACACGATTCCTTTCTGGAGCCATTTCTCAATTAATTCGCAGTATGACGAAAGGCAACTTGGTTTATTCGCGGCGATTTTATGTATATGGTTCAGTTATAGTACATACTTATAATTAAGTCTACGTAGGTCTCAACATCGATGAACTAAAAATACTGCAACTAATATCATAATGAACCGGTTGAATTACACGTTTATAAAAAATCTGCAACGACTTCAAAAAGAATACAAAAATAGATTATTAATTTTTTTAAGAGTATGCGCCAACATTTAGAATTTGTAATTAGGAATTTGCCGCTTTTATCCAAGATACTGCAACACATATTGAGTGCCTTATGAACGTGTAAGCACCGTCGCGTCGATATTTTAAATATTGCGTGTATTTACATAATTTGTTTAGTCTTAATGACATAGATGTAACAGAATTGATTTTTTTATTTATTTGACATTTGACATAATTTTTTGTACGTCAGAAGTGAACATACAATAATATAATACACTTATTAGTTGACTGTGTGGGATGCGGTAGGTATCCATCCACCTTTGATATATGAAGCATTGTCTTGGCTACTTTGCTAGATTACCGTTTGTGTTAGTTAGCCAGTTTTTTCCTTGGTGTTGCGGTGTTATTTAATAAATTTAAAAAGACAGAGTCACATTTGACACATATATAGAAAAATAAATAGAAACAATTAAAAAATATAATGAATGTGTTGTAAATCTAAGGTGGATTATTAATGTATTGTATTGTGATTCAGTTGAAATATTGGACAGCGATGCTTCTGACTAATCTCTACACAATATTAGTCCATATTTACGTAATCCTTGTTTATTTGTTTACACCAGTTTTGCATATTATGTGCACATTTATTGTGTTGTATAATTTTGGAAAACTCAATGCAATATTTTAAAAACTCGCTTGGCATTATTTTTGTTCGCCAATAAGTTAAATAATATGTTAGTTTTACACGCGATCACAACCGTTTTTCTTCACATATTTTGAAGACAGCATTATAGTTAAACTCTGCTTTTTATTTTGTGTCATGTTTAGCAAACAGTTATCGTTAAATCAAGCCTAAAAGCCACATTCAATTGGAACGTGCTGACTTGTTACGGGTACCTAAAATATGCGAACTTAAAAGGTCGTAATATTGAAATAAAATGTGATATAAAGATCTCATAATACATAATACGTGATTCACCTTAAGTTTTTTTGATTGTTCAGTATCAACATTTGTTGATTGATTTGTTTCCGTAAATTATACTACAATAAATATTATATGGAAATTACATCATAAAATATCAATTATATAAAGCACTTTTCCTTTTTTTTTAATAATAGGAATACTTTGTTTTATGTTAGATATTTTAGTTAGTCGTTAGTAACATCTTTTTTTGTGTGTGATAAAGTGACCGTAAAAAAATTATTATTTTACATGTTCATGTGTTATCGAGTGAGTGCAGATTTCTCGAGAAATTTTTTTTTTATAAAATAATTTTTATTGCTTCTTTGGATCCCTCAATAACATGTGTATACATTTTTGCGATTATTTACGAAATACTCCTTGCTCCGCCCGTAATTCTTGTTTGTCTTTATGAACTACGTATTTACCGCTTGTCAAAGAAACAGGGTGACTGACACGCATAGAGCTCGTGTGATTCTCTTTTGTGCCTGATATTATCACTGTCAAATTTTACTTATGCAAAAAATCAAAATCAAACGCCGAACGATGAACATCCGGTGACAATATTCAAGGATCAGCCTTAAAAAAGTAACACTGAGTGATTTCAGATTTAACTTTTTTCATTTTATCATATTCATTTTGTAGACTTTGTATACCTACTCGTGCGTACTTTAGAAATGAACTCTTTTATTCCAGTTTCAAAAATCGCACTCCGACTCGGCTTGACGTGAGTTCTGCGGCTTATGACAAAATAATACTAATTAATTATCACAACTTTCGTCCGTAGAGACAATATTTGTTTATATGGTTTGTGCCGTAGTTTACCAAAATTCATCGTGCACATTAATAATTATTGCAATAATTAAACATTCACGGTTTCACCACGGTCGCGAGTGATGTGATGTCACCACAATTACCATGTCATTTATTACACTTGTATTAAAAATATTTAATGCCTTGATAATTTAGGCAGTATTTAGCATTTCTTACGGACATGCATAGGTACATTCCTTATAGAAAGATCATACTTGCTATTTTTAATTTTCTAAGACTGCGTTATTACGACGTTATATAAATAGTTATAGAATTTAAAGAACCAACTTGCGTTCGCATTGATATTTGTAATAATACCGACTCGTACGCATGCCAGGGCCGGGGCGTTACTAATTCACACACGTTTTGCATATTTTTATGGGCCACGCTGTAACACGCATTTATGGGCGTATAACGTAATTCCCATACAATAATAATCCGTTTTTTTTTTCCCGTGTGTTATTAAACATAATATTTGTTACGAGCCTACGTACATATTGCATGTACGTATGGCTTTATTGAGCATATTCGATTTGTGTTTCATGGCGCCCCACAGCCTTATGGGTAGAAATCTGGCATCTGAATTTGAAATTGCTCATTGCTCAGTCTCTGGCGGAACGAAACTAACATAGAGATTGCTACATACATGGTTGTTTTTTTAACTTACTTTTTTATTAAAAGAAATATGTCACACTGCAAGTATTAAAAGGTTTATATCGCAGTAGTTAAGTATTAAAGTGAATAACAACGAAGTGTAGCACCCGGATGCCGGTCGGCGGGGAGCGGGGAGGTTCACGCACCGACCGCCGACCCAGCGGTCGTGTTCCTCCATCGTTTAGTGATGATAACACACCTGACGTCGACCGCGCTACCGAGCCCGTCGATATGTGTTTTGATGCGCTTCGCAAGATGGCGACATGTGTCCGTGACTCACCACAGGCATATTGTAAAGTTATTTTCTTGATGTTTTTATCTTACCTTTTACGTGCAAATTCTTACACATAATATTAATTGTTTAAATATCTTTCAAATCACATTTGAAATTTTTGTTTGATCGCGTATCTATTTATTTCGCATAGCGATCCAATTATTGTAGAGAATTTTAATTATTCCATGCATAAATATTTGTCCACACCCGAACGATTCTACAATACAAACACATTCATATTGAACACATTAAATATTCTAGCCCCGATCCTAGACGAAGCCCTCTCGAAAGTTTTTCAATTTATTTTTCAATCAAGTCGGTTCATATTCCTTCAACGCGGTGTAATAAACAATGCCTCGTTCAGTGTTCATGAAAATCTGAAGTATTTAATTAGTGTTAACCCTTTTATAAATCGCCTTCATAAATAAAACTTAGTGGCGATCTCAATTTACAACTTTTGGCGGCTATAAAGTGGGTTTATTTTTAATTTAATGTGTTATTCCCCTCTCATCTTTGCTAAAAGGGTTTGTATACGATCAGTGCTTGTTCAACTTTATCGCGCCTTTTAGTCGGGGTGATTTGTCGATTTATCATTTTCCACGAAATACGAATAGTATTCGAATGTATGAATTTTTAATCATACTGTTTATTATTTACCCTTATTCTCGCTAATGTTAATAATGTATAAGGAATGCTTAAGAGTAAGTGAATTAGTTTGTGTATTTGGGAAATATGTCACCAGGGACGGTAAGTTTGAGAATGATATCTAAAAGAGGGTGACCGCGACTAAGACGATGACTGATACAATAATAATAGAATAAATAAAAGTTTGTCTAAATAATGGTACAAAATGTGACTTTCATTGTGCAAATTAATTTTTTTTTATCATTATTATATTTTTTTAATATTTTAGCAATTAATTGAAATCTCCCCTCACTAAGAAGATCTTGTGAGGTAT
Source organism: Eubasilissa regina (assembly GCA_022840565.1). NCBI lineage: Eukaryota > Metazoa > Arthropoda > Insecta > Trichoptera > Phryganeidae > Eubasilissa > Eubasilissa regina. The sequence continues at coordinate 20,786,053 of JAINEB010000018.1, read as the reverse complement.
CATCAGACTCGTACACGAGATTTCAACGACATACATTTAAAAAATTGAATTTATTAAAACTATATACGCGTATAAACTTGCTTTACTGACATATATTTTCTTCGAAGTACTAAGTTTATTATCGTTGACTTTCCTTTGTAAAATAATATCATAACGAAATACTGACATGAATAGCAAATATTTTATTTTTGTATTTTTTTCCAAACTGTGATTCTAATCAATTTATTTCATGTTTAATGCTTGAAATATTGATATTCTTGAAAACTTCAATTTTAAGAATTCGTTCTGCAGTATGTATATAAAATGTGATGATGAACTACTAATTTGTCTCTTTATGGAACACTTTCGTGACTCTGGTTAAAAAAGTGTCCGACGCGTTTCAGTAGGAGCGGCGAGCAAAGCTAAACAGAAAAGCACGGTGACTAAGTTTAGAAAATGAACCATAATTTATTGGATTCCTTATTAATAAGAAAGTGTATTATTAATTGGCGAAAACATAGCAGCGATATCGCAGCTCCACATTACACACATCTACACTTTTTGTTTTCATCTGATTAAATTGGCTGTCTATGTGTGTATGAGAGCTTTTAAAGTTTCATATATTTTTACACTATTTCGATTGTAGTGATACAGCTTATATTTTGTTTGTGTTTTTTTAATGTTACATCAATATTTGAACTTCTTTCAGACTAAGCCAACCGATGCTGTGAAAATTAAAACTAACTCGGATGTTTCCCAAGTCCAGGATCAAATTTCTCGATAAGTCGGTTGATTGATTATCTTTCCGTTAAACCGTACAACTTCGCCTGCTCGGTCTGCTTTCACCTCGGTGGTGTAGATTGATTTCATTAAAGCGCGATGTAAATACGGCGAAAAATGGTTCGCGTGGACCAAGGCCCAACTCGATTTAAATATAAATATGAACAATAACATCGCTGTATCATTAAGTAATTTAGTTTTAAAACAGTCAGATCTATCCTCGAGATGAACTCTCCCACTGTGAACGCAATATGAAGCACTACAAGATATTATGTAAATGGTATTTTTTGTTCGTACGCCAACTAGCCGTGCATTCACATTTGCTGCTATAATTGATGGCAGGCGTTCTTCAAACCGAGTGTTGTGTTCAATACGACACGGCCTTGAATCCACATGGAGAATTCTTCATTAACACGGTTAGTAGTTCTCCTTAATTGCGCGCGATTGATCGACTCTGAATACTAAACCTCGAACACTTCCTTAAAAAATGTGAGAAGTCTCTGAGTCTTGAAGTCATTGTTTTTTTATCTTTCATCAAACTGAATATTAAAATTACAAATTATCCCGAGTTCTTTTGTATTTTATTCATTAACTATACGATTGTTAGGTACACCTTGTATTTCCAAATTATATTAATTTGGGTATCAGCGATCGTTTTGTGATCTCGTAGTAGCTTAGTATAGACATTGTAGTACCCTTGTACCCTTGTAGAGAGATATCCAGGGATAGACATCAAATAAATTTATATATTTCCACTGTTTTTATTATCAACTACAAGCTCTGTTATTCAAACCGCCGACAGTCATCATTTATTCGCGTTGGATTTAGCTATCCGTAACATTTTTTTTAATACTTAAAAATTTTTAATTATTTTCATCAATAATGTATATGCATATATTAAAGTGAATTCTAAATGTGAATTAAATATATTAATCAGAAAGATATACATTTATAATTAATATATTTAATTCATATTTAAAATATCACAGACCTATGTTCTGAATAATTACATCTTCACAATTAGAATGTGTTCTCCTAATAAAGTGAATTCATTATTATCGTTTAATAGGTACTCAAAAATCACGAACCATTTTTCTATATTTTACGGTTTCTACTAAAATACTGCCAATTTTTAATCATGGATATGTTCAATTCTTTTTATTCATCCGTTTGCAATATATTTAAACACCGTACATACACTATTTACAATAGTGTTACATTTTTTCCATTTTCTGTATGAATTACCTTATTTTTTGTTACTTTGTAAACACATACGTTTTTCGATTAGATCCTTGTAATAGCGGTGCTGACTGCGGCGGTTACCGTTCCATCGTCACCCCTTTTGTCACCACTCTCATTACTAAACATACTCTTACCAAAATATATTTCTATACTGAAGCTCTTAGCCTGATATGATTACATAGGCAGACTGTTGAAAGTTAGTTTGGAACAATCGTAAAATGATTCGTAGAATGCCAGAAATCGGTGTTGATCATTCTTTGATTTGTATTTTGATGCTTATTATGATCATTTAAATGTTCATCAAATAACTGATAAGTTCGCTTGGTTTCTTGTGTATTATTAATGCCAGAAATCGGTGTTGATCATTCTTTGATTTGTATTTTGATGCTTATTATGATCATTTAAATGTTCATCAAATAACTGATAAGTTCGCTTGGTTTCTTGTGTATTACTAATGCCAGAAATCGGTGTTGATCATTCTTTGATTTGTATTTTGATGCTTATTATGATCATTTAAATGTTCATCAAATAACTGATAAGTTCGCTTGGTTTCTTGTGTATTATTAATGCCAGAAATCGGTGTTGATCATTCTTTGATTTGTATTTTGATGCTTATTATGATCATTTAAATGTTCATCAAATAACTGATAAGTTCGCTTGGTTTCTTGTGTATTATTAAGCTTGGTTTCACGTATATTATTACGTATATTTATTTGAAGAAGTTAAAGTTCATACGTGTTGCGTGCCAAGTTTCGGTCCAGAGCGGCCCGCGCGCGGCTCATGGCGTGCCGCACGCCCATCGCTCGTGCTCTTCTTCTGCAGCAAATCATTTAAATCCAATACTTAACGGGTAATCAATTATTCCCTCATTTCTTTGTTGTTTTGAGAACCCATCGCCTAGAGGACTATTTTAAAACAAACAATCGTTTTAATACGAAAAACATTCTTAACTTAAGAGTCTCGGGTTTACTCTTAAAACATTCTTTAGTTATTTGAAGTCACGCTTGCATTTTTTGTAGTGTGGCATGTAAAAATTTTCATTTTTTAATCTATATGAAAAGAGATTATATATTACATTCTATCTCCATATTTTATACACCTAGATTTACGCATGTACTTCTTGTTTGAATATCGCGTATCGTATATGTTTTCGCATATGTATTTTTTATAGTAAACAATATATTTTTCAGTAACGATAACATTTATTTTGGTTAATAATATTTATTTTCCATATTTGAAAAGTATTTATACACCAACATAAGTTATTATGGTTATACAGATGTATGTACGCATGTGTGTAGATTAGATTTGAGAATGTTTACAGGTGCCACTGGTATATTCTTGAATTAAATAATAATTGTCGGCATGTTATGATTGTCCATGATTTATTAAAATCAATCAATAATAAAACGATTACATTTAGTCTTCTCATGAATTGTAGCTGTCTTCCTAAAATTTAGTCAGTCAAAAAAGCAAATATTTGTGAACATTTTCATTTTGCTCGTTTTCTTTATCAGAAAATCTTTGGTAATATTTAATCTATTCAAATCTGGGGGAATTTTTGAAACAAAAATGTTGTTTGTACATAAATTCAAAATAATACATATTAAATTAATCAACTAGAAAGATATGCAGAAAAAAATCTATTTGTCGAAAAAATATTTAGTCGCTACCGGGATTCGATAGTTGATTCATTTAATTTGTATTAAAAATACCTCAGAACTATGTTCTCTTTAAAAATGTCTCTTTAAAAATTCAAAGTAATTTATTTGAATTAATAAGTAACCGACCAATATACGATTTTCATTATGTGTAAAATCCATTACATTTAGTTTTATTTAATACGCATATTCTTGACTTCTTCCTGTTTCTCTTCAATGAGTCACATCTGAACCAATTTTCTAGCCAAGTGTGTTCATGTCGTATAGTTAAATCTTTTCCTGTCTTTACTGTTTTAATGGCATCCATAAATGTGAATGGCTAGTAATATAATATTAAATTATCTATACTGTCGCAATCTGACTCAAATCCGCCTCTTTTTGACCATGCTCTATACTGCTCTAATTCACCATCCCTGGCAAATCCACCCCCATTCAATTAGTAATTGTTGTGTTTTATTATTTATTGATTATTGGTGCCAAGTTGCATTCCCGATACAATACAGTCCACATCTCGCAGGTCGTACAGATAAACTTGCAAAATTTGATTGATACTAATTCAAATTTAAATACCAAACATGTGTATCTACGTCCACACCCACGTCTATGTTCTGCACAAATCTCTCATTATATGTATTCATTAAACAATAATACAGAATAAAATTCACTTGCAGCAATCTTATCAACTATTATAGGTATAATATAATATACCTGCAATAGTTGTGTACTTATTGATTTACCATATCATTATTACACGTTGATTCTCTACACCTTTGTTTGCGGCCTGAGTAATAATCCCAAGGAGTGGTCCTCTGATATCTATCAGCCATCCTTTAGTAAATAAATAATACAACAGATATTAATTCACTAGTCATTATTCTGACTCTGTTTTGTTTTATTTATTTTGTCGACGTCTCGAAGTAAGGTATTTTATTGGCAACGCTAGCCAGCGGTTAATATGCGAGAGAAATAATGAGTTAGAATAGTCAGAACATAACCAGAGATGATGAAATAATCCCTAAACATCGTAATTGAAGTCTGAGTAACTCTAAGATCTCGTCTGTTTTGTACCATCAATGCGTGTGTTATTATAAAAACATTCTAAAATATGGTTTAGAATTTTTCGCGTCAAGAGCGGCTCGCGGATATAGACCGCAGTTTTACTCTCAGATTCGCCGGTAGCCTCCGCGGTCGGCAGGTCTCGCCTTGTCGGTGGAGTCTGTCATATTTATTTATATACGCCTCTGCTATGTTTGTGGTTTTAATATTTTCCCGATTATCCTTAAGAAGTGAAACAGCACGTATTCGAATATCCACAAGTACGTACCGGTATAAATTGCGATACGACTCCTCGCGAGGTGTGATACTTGTCGCGAGCGACGCTCGACCGCTCGTGCTCGTCGCGCAATATCGTAACCTTTAGAGTGCACGACAATAATTGATGGAATTCAGATTAGTCGGTCCTTCATAAAAAGGTGACTTTTGTCTGTCACTTCAGGTGTGCAGGCGGCGAATTACTTGTGTTATTTTTTGTCGCTTTTGGCGCTTTGTTCGCCGACGGGCCGACACGCCGCCGCCGCGCCGCGGCCCGGCGCGCCGCCCGGCGCGTTATCAGTCGCGACTGTGCGCTCGCCCCTGTAGGCCGCGCTCCACCGGTAAGCACGCCGCTCCGCGCGCCGCACGCGGAATCGTCTCGACTGTCGCGGACTATATCGCCGATTTGGCGGTAAGCTCGAAGCTCCGCAGTGCATCGTGGAAATATTTGTCTCGGGTCATGTATACATATTTCCGCACGACAATATATTTGTTTTCCAAAGAATTAATTGTTCATCTCTTCCTCGTTTCATGTACAATTGCGCGGTCATGACTCCGCACTTCATACATGTCACCGCCCGCTAAGTGTCGCCCTGAAGTACCTAACCGATCTCAGTAAATATTGCCTGTCTGGAAGTATCTATTTCACATTGTCAGTGCAATGTGTCTTCCTTCTTTGTAAAATTGTGTTTTCGTAGCCCTCGTTCACTGTATATAAATTGTTATTTAATTTTAACGCAAACTAAATATCTTGCCTCTTGAATCTAAATTGTCATCTAGATCTAAAACATTAGAATTTAAACCGTGCCATTCTTAAATCACAAGTCAAAATTAGTAGTTAATGTAATTATTGTAAAAAGTTTTTTTTTGTATACATCTTTTGTGCAGTATATATTCACCTGCCTAAATAGTAATGGTGGTATGATGGTTCATTAATTATCGATTAGTAAATCTTATTATTGTAATTTATGAAATTGTCGGTCTATTTAAAAGTTAATTGAGTACTTGAGTTGAGAGAAAGTGCTCATTTGTTACATCCGAAAGAAGTAATAAGTGTTGGGTAATATTATGGCGCCAAACCCGTTTCTTGGTCAATGTGAGATATGTGGCGTACCACAAGAACGACAACTATTGACAAACCGTCAGAAGCCAAATTAACACGTTTCGTTGCAATTTTTCTCTAGAGCTCGGTTGCCGTTCCAATGTTGACTAAGGTTACGCATTATCAATATTTACGTAAGCACTGTAGTTTATTTAAGTACAGGGCTTGTTACATGGATTCCCACGCTTTGTTTGTGGCAGTTTGCTGCATTAAAGCAATAGTCAATCGGTTTACTTCTCTGCAGAGTTTTCTGGGTTATTTCGCCTCGTGTAAAGTGTTGTCCTATCCGTTCCCAGCTGTTGCAGACTATCGTTATGCAAATTGTTCCGAAACAAGGATAGATGAAATCAGATAGAAAAGATCGGATTATCTAACTATGTACTTTGTTTGACAATTAGATACACAAAAGTAATACGTTGGAATCCTTACAGCGGCACTATTTTTTATCTCCTATATTGTCACTTTTTTTATTTTGTTTTATACTTTTTTGTGAAGTTTGTTTTCAATTTTCCATTTTATTTGAATTTCTGATGATTGTTTGTTAATTTGTGTTCAAAAAGAAGTCCCTAACACTTCAGTACGAAGCACTTTATTGAGACATATTTAGTAAATGTTCTGACGGTGCTTACATGCTCCATCCTTGTGTATATGTAACATGTTAACATGACGATCAGGTCTGACTGGTTCAGTCTCCTGATCTATCGGTGGCCGTGTAATTTGAAGATCGTATTCAAGTTCATCCGCATTCAAGTTTATAGCTTTTCGGTCGAAATGAATAATGGGTTTTTACGATCCGAAGCTATTCAACGCTTGTTTTAATCTTCCGAGCATCTAATTAAAATCGACCTTGCATTTTATTTTGTGGAAAAAATCCGAAGGTTTCGCGATGAAAAGATATTTTTTAATTGTGTGTTTTTTTCCGAGTCTCAAATTTTTATCATTGGATCTCTAAATGGTTATGATTTTTTATCAGAATAATGCCGGTGGATTGATGGAAGATGATGCTGAACAATAATTATAGAACAGGTTTTCTCGCATTGGCTATGTCGTGGACTCCGAAACCCGATTACGTGACGTCACATATTTTGAGGAATACATTAGCTTTACACACACATTTATTTTTCCCCAGTCGTCTGCTGAAAGAACTTATTTGATTGATAAATTGTGATTTTGCAAGAAACTATCTTCTGCGGGTGTGATACGAGTGAACGAGGAAAATAAACAGAAACATTCCCAAATATATACGTGATGATGACTGCAGGTGGCGAACGTCGATAGCAGGTACTTCATAATTACTGTCTGTTGAGAAAACAACCAAAACATTAATAAACATGCAGATTTTTACGTACTTGAAAAAAATGTGACACATGTTATAATTCATTAAGTTTTTCTTATCTTTAATATTTATTTGTGTTATAATAAAGTAAGTAAATAAATCGTTAATGAAAAGACATAAAGCGAATACCATTAATTCAACCATCGGGTGAAATATGAACTGAAGATTTTGAGTGAACTTTCGTTCGATTTTCATAAACAATAAACATTTTTCAGTTTTGGTGCTGAACTTGTTTGGTTACAACATAAAATTTAAATAAAAAGTGAATATAACAAAATATGCTGAGCAAACCGGTGTGAACTAGTGGCGACTTCGCACTGGATTATTACCCATTCACAAAACAGGATTTAAGGTTCATCGCCTGGAATGTGCGAACGTAACTGTATCCTATTATAGTGTACTGAATTCCGTCAAATCTCTTCACTGTGTATTGATCGAGGGAAAGAATCATTATATCGCCTGTCGGCGTCAGTACTGTGACATTAGCCGTAACCTGCGGGACAAAGCTACAAGCTGGAGCCTCTGTATTCTATGGGGATGCAGCACCACGGCGGCACCTGGTACCTGCCGTGGGGCGTGCCGCTGCAGAAGATGATGGTGCCCCCGGGCGGTGCTGGCGGGGGACGCCTGCTGCCGCCGCTCCTGGGAGGGCTGGGCGGCCTCGGGGGCCTGGGCGCCCCGCTCACGCTGGCCGGGGGATTCCTGGCGCACCACCTGCCGCCCCCGCATGCGGCGTGCCGCCCCGCGCTTGCGCCGCAGCAACCGCCACAGACGCACCTCAGACACACGCCTCCTAGAAAGGTAAGCTCCTCCGAGACGAAATCAAAATATGTATATCTCAATTTATTAACCCGTTCATATGTTCATTTAATACTTTTTAAATTAATCGACTAAAAAGATATACATAATAAGTCTATTTATCGGAAAAATATTTTATTTGCTACCGGGACTCGAATCTGGACCTTTTTCTATCCGGGGAAACGCGTTATCCGTTATCTTTCTAGTTAATTAATTTAATTTGTATTAAAATAGGACTGAACTCTATGTTCTGAAAAACTGCAACTTCACAATAATAATGTGTTCGCATTATATAAAAATTTATTATTATAATCAATTAAAAAAGATCGTAAATATTAGTTGTGCGTTAAGTACTATTCTTTAGTCGCGGGCTAGGGTCATGAGTATGAATGCACGCATTGCGTGTTAAAAATATGTAACTATAATTACTAATCATGGTGGCCCCTAGTGGCCCCGCACTATGCTGCAACATTAGTTAGTGCCTCCGAGCAGTACTAGCTCTAATAACACACTAAATTTTATAATATACTTATCAAATAACCTTGTGCGTAATTATATTGTCTTATTTATTACAATTACTTGAGAAAAAATATTTTTCTTACTTTACGAACTACTGACTTCTATGTTAGTCAATTATAGGAGAACTAGCAGAAAAGCGATCAGCTATCACCGATTGATTGATCTATATTTCAATGCGGAAATCCCTTATTATATTATATTCCTGTTAAAATTGTGCATTTTGCATCCTTATTATATTGGTTTAGATTAAATATGGATTTTATGGAAGCCCTGGCTGCGTAGCGGCCGCTATCGGCCGCGGGGCGGCCATAATAGCCGCCTGCACGGCTTAGTAGTAAGCAATCGGCTTTCGTCGATGCTTTTCTGCTAATGCAATCTGTATTGCCCTCCCTGTAGTTGTACAAACGATGTTCGCAAGTATCAATTTTGAATTATATATAGCTAATTATTCTTCGTCATTCCACTTAAAGCCATTCTTAAAAAAACTGAGATCATCGAACATGTATTTGACAGATGATTGGCTACGCGAGATGACAGATGGTCAATAGACGTGCCAGTCGGAATCAATTCATATGATTTCGATAATATATGTTTTTTTTCTTTTTCCTAGTAAAGACAATGTACACTTCATCTTAAATTGAATATATATTTGCGTACTGTTATTGAATACATAAAAGAGGAAACATTTAAGTAATCTTATATAGTGATATTAAAAATTCGTTCGACATATTCGCTACTTAGGTATTTTTTTTCTTCACAATCCAATAGCGGTAGCTGATAACTGCTGAATATAGTACTAGAATAATTTTATTACAATTTAGTATTTCTTTGCAAGTTTAATTAATTACGTAATATTAGAAAAGTAAAAAAAAACCTAATGTTGCCGTTTTTTAATCTAAGCTCCGCCGCTGTGCAACATTTTTCGAGAAAATATTGTCCTATTTGTAAACTCCATAAACGTAACCTGGAAATGCTGCGTATACAAAAATGTCTCATACGTGGGAAACGATTGAATGATTTTCTTCAGACTTACATATATTCGCCTATGTATATTTTAATTAATTTTTTACGACTTAATTGTAATCTTTTGTCCATTTGTATAATTATTTTTTTCATAATTAAAAAACATGCCTACAGTCTGAGTGATACAACCTGTAGATATACTCATACCAACAGATATTTTCCCAAAATTGCCATCAGCACATTTGAACATTTATGACTACTTAAATTATTACTCATTTTTATTACATTTTTACTACCCTTTTCCACAACCATTTACTAAATAATTGTGTAATGCCACCTTATCCAGCATCGCCATTATCATCATTATTGGCGTGACAACCCTGGATACTTTTTAGTTTCTTCAAAAAATATATTCCATTTCCTCTGTAATACAAGATATCCTAAAAGTATTTTTCATAATACAAATTCTGTAATAAAATAATGGATGGGTTGAATAAAAAAAATGTTTATTTTGCATTTAAGTACAGTCCCTGGGAATTCATTTCTTAAAAATTATGTTTTCTAAATGTAATCCGTTATTTCGCTGGAACTTCTAAATGGAAGGCAAAATTTCTGAGAACTGCTCGGCACGTATTCTCCGTGATCGCTGCCATTTGTTCTCGGATATTTTATTTGGTCCAAAGAGGAAGGATTGTTACTGTATGTATATATATATATATATATATATATATATATATATATATATATATATATATATATACCTTTGATTTAAGGTAGCCCCTTAGAAAAAAGTCCATTGCTGTCAAGTTGGAGCTATGTGGAGGCCAATTTATGTCACTTCGGCGGGATATCAATTTTCCAGGGAAAATTTCACGAACATCTGGTAATGATACGCTCCATAGCGACTGAGTTCCCAAAAACGCGACTAGCGATCGGCATTCCTCTAGCGCTTCTCCCGTTTGTTACGTTGGTGCAGCGAATAAACCAATATGAAAAAGTATAATCCAACCACTGAAGTGTTGGCCTGTCAATCATTTATAACAATTTTATTCACTTTATATACTTATCTTCTATAACTTGAATAAACATTTAAGATACACTGTTCCAGTTTTTTACTCATATGAAATGTAATAAATTTTAAATTATCATTACTGACTTTTAAATGCGTTATTTCAACAATACCAGCAGAGATTATGTCACAATTTACTTGTATAATTTAAGCCAATAGTTTTGTTCATAACTTTTGTGTTTCGAAGAAATATCTGAAGCGAAAAGTGACTTGCCATTATGTATATTTGTGTGCTGCAGATAATAATTATTTTCAAAATTTCATGAGTTCACGTATCATATACTTTTCGATTCAACTTAGTGTTAATATTCGTGAAATGTAAGATATATGTTGATTGAAATTTTTAATTGTGGTCGAAATGTTTTTTTTTTGTCGGTTTACTTAAATGTTACAAACGTATTTTTTGTGATGACTTTCAAGATTCCTGTCCTGTATTGTTTCAAATAAATCGTCACAATAAAAAATGTATTGGTTTTGTTTTACCTTGTTTCTGTTCGTTAGTTTGTTCTTATTATGTTTCTCTTGTCAGAGCAGTGGTATCAGGCAAACTGTCGACAATGTAGCAGAAATTTTTTGACGCTATTTGAGTCGATCTTCTTTATAGAAAACTGAAGAAACTTTCAATGTATGGCCACATTTATTATTACTTTTTACTTCTTCTTTTCCATTGTTGTTAGTTACGTCTGATTACTTCACGTGAATGATTTATTTCATTACCCGTCGCCATCCAGTTTATTACTTTTCGTCGTTCCAACCCTTTGAGAATTCAGTCGGCCGCTCGGAAGAGCTCGTCCATTATACATCTCTCGTAAGCAATAAAACTATTGACTGTTTCGGTTCCATTAACGACATTTATAAATTAAGATGACGGGATAATTGAATTGCGTTACGATCCATTACATGAACAGAGCGCAGGTTCATCGAGAGTGGGCGTAGCACTCTGGCATGGCTTCATCCCGACCACCAACTGACCAAGTTCACACCACGTAATAATAGTTATTAAAAATTATTAACGAAAGAAATTTGCGGGATTTTGTCATCGTAAAATATTCCATCTCTTCACTTCTTTGTAACTCTGTAAAAATTAAAAATATATCTTCATTAACTTCTGTATAGTATTATGAACGCAAATACAGGAACACGTTTTTACCGATTGTGGTGTACATTACAGTCTTTAAAAATGTAGTATCTCGTCACTAATTTATTTAGTACGCCGCTATCGAGTATACACATTTTTAAACATACCTTGTGGGCTTACCTTATCACCGTTGATATTATATATATAAACGTATATCTTTAGAACCCTGTGGTAACAATTATAACTATTTCAATCAAATGTATGTCATCTTTTTTCCACCAATGGTAATACAAATTTTTTACATTGCTTTCAGTTACTGTCAGATTTTCAGCCCAATAAATTAATGTTTTTTTTATTGGATTAATTTCTTTTTAACATTATGTAGCTCAATTATAGTATATGTATTGAATATTTTATTAATGCTAGACCTAATGAACGCACTCCCCTTTTAAAAGATAAATAATTATTAAGGAAAACATATTCTTTTTGTGAAGTTGTAATTATTCATAACATAGGTCTGTGATGTTTTAAATACTAATTTAAATATATACATATAAAATCAATTTTGTCGAAAAATATTGTTTTTGCGCTTCCGGGATTCGAACCTGGATCTCTATTTCCAATGAATATTTTTCGACAAAATTGATAAATAATTATTTGTCGTATTTATAAAGAGTCCTCGCCAAACATTTAGAATATGTGTCAATTATTCTTTACTTTGGCAAAATGTAAATCCGCTTATTTTCGTCTCCATGTGATCATCTTTTTTTTACTATTTTCATTGTTATATTACGGAATATCATTGTAAAAATAGTTCATTTTCTATACAAAATACATACAAATTATGCTTTTTAGTTTTGAACAATTTTAAAACATTTGATGGATTTAATATTGTCAGAATCAATAATATGTTCACACGGCGTTGGTTTTTTACCAAAATATTATATTCTTTTAAGCGTAAGTCAGTATTCCATTGTTATATTTTAGTAAACTACGAAATCTAATATACATTCTAACGATGTTTTGTTTCTGTGATAGCAGGTTGGGTAGTTCTTAATAACTATGACATTTCAGTACGTATACTAATTATACTAATGTATGTCCGTCCGTTCTTGGACGGCTTCATAAGCAAGTAAATTTAATAATTGTATATGTTGCGCCGTTTAATGATCCCATTTAATTGATAAATATAAAACTATTTACCAGATCTGAACAGAATTTATTAAAGTATTATCCTTCTCATTCGTGATTTTCCAAGTCCAATTATTATTTTTTCTTTATTTGAATCTAACTACTTTTGTGCCTGTGGTGTACACCATATATACGTTAATATTCCAATTTAAAATAATTATTGGTTCTTTGGAGACCAGAAATATTAATTTTATATCCTAAAAGTTTGCTTGAATCTGGACTTTTGATGATACTGCTCTACATTTAAAATTAAATGAGTTTTTATTTCATGGCGATTTATTTCAACCTAATTTAATTTATCTTTTCAATGTTTGGATTCATTCATTAGACATATTCATTTTTTGTATTTCAGATAAGTAAGCTTGATTAAGATGTTTAAACTTAAATACTTATGAGACTTCTTACTTCGTAGTATACAGTAATTTTATCAAATCCGTTATCCATTGATTCCGTAATATGATTACGACATCAAGAATCACAGATCATCACAGAATTTGGCATTGACGACGAAAATATCGTGCCTGACTAGCATCTGCTGTTGGCTACCATTCGGGACAATGTCACAAATTATATATCACGAGATCTCTTTCATTATTTGGCGTGAACATTCAATTGAATGCAAAGTAATATTTATCACCCCGACAGAACCATACAAATGGGTTTTCTCTTAACCTTCTTTACGTCCAAAGCTATTTATTAGTGAGACTTTTATATGAATTGTGCATACATATATATATATATATAAATAAAACTGATAGGTATATTTGCTGAGTGATGTGTCAGTTTCATTTTAAATATTCAAATTAGATGGATATAGATATCTGACGGTACATTTAAACAAAAAATAAACGAATCCATTTATATTGTTTGAAATTTGATAATTGGAGACTATTATACTGCGGTACTATGGATAGATCATTATTATATTTTTTCTAACAATCTGTCCTACAAGTTTTAAACACTAGTAATAAGATAATAAAACATGTGATCTTGGGATTGAATTATTAATCACGATTTTATTTTACTTCTCAAACCGGTAACCTGTGCTTATTCGTCATTAATTATAACATCATTTCTGATCATCAGTAGTTGAATATGTGACTAGGTACATATCAAGCTTATACTGCATACTTTACCAACAAGACTGCATGACAAAACACAAATCCGGTTTTAGTGATGTCATTAAACAAAGTATCTGACTGTTGCTTCTTGATATTATCTTCAGTTATACTTAACGTCATTCACAATACTATTCCTAATTAGTGTTTTCAATTTATCAGGCCATATTATTTTTATTATTAATCAGTGCATATTATTTTGCGATCTTTTTTAAATATAGCCTTGAAAACTATATTTTAAGATATTATTTTTTAACGTGTTTGTACTGCTTACAGAATTATTCACTGTAAGTTGAACTTATTTGTTAACATTATTGCTCTTTAAAATATACAAGTAGTGCAGTGTTTTTTTTTTGTTGCCACTAACAGACGTTTTAAATTTCCAGTGTTTCTAGAGATTCTAGAAACTCGTTTAAATCTTCTAGTTTTGTGTGATTCTTTCAATTCTTCTTTGTCTTACTAGATTATTTCCAGTTGAAATGTTGACATGTGTTTATATTATTACTGGATCACGAATAGCCTTCGTCGTTATGTGAATACATTCTACATTTTCAACAAACATGCCTATAAATTATAGCAAGGCTCAAATTTTTATGTCATTGAAATATTAATTTCAGGTATGAAATGTGACGGGGTATGTCGTTATGCTGGAACCAATTTCCATCGTATCACAACCGACGTGACGTAATTCTTTAGTGTCTCTGCGGGGCAGTTTTTCATTTACGCCCACGACTTAGAGAACAGCTTTCCCTCCATGTGTCATATTAGATAAATATGGAAACCGAAAAATCTCACACACACGTACAATTAAAAATAATGGCTTGGAATTTTTATCGTGATGGAATAATGTGTTTTGTGAGTAATAAAACTGTTGGATATTTTTTTATTTTTGTTTAATTTACCTGCAGATTGGACGTTTATAATTTTTCCAAAGTATACTTTATATGATTTGCCACTCGCGGCTTAGCATTTTGTAAACTAACGGCGCGCGTGCGGCAATCAACCGGGGACACTTCCCCACCAGATAATTCTCGGCAGTTAACATATCATAACCTATACTCGTTTTACCTGATCCACACCTGCAGCCGTATTCCGGGTTTCGCGCTTACGATGCATATCGTTAACGTAAGCAGTGCAATTTTTTTAAATAGTATTTTATCTTTTAAGTTTAACAAAATAGAAATCGTAACCATAAATTAAATATAAAATAAAATAACCTCTTCTAATTATGTAATTTATAAATGTTTTCATTTAAAAAAAATCAGTTCATGTAATCATCTTTCATCTCTATAAATCTTTGATTTTTTTCTACCAATACATAATTACTAGTTTTAAAAAAAAAATAACTTCAATTCTTATATTTTTTATTTATTATCTTTGTTTTATTAACCACTGAATTGAGTTTAAATACATCTACCGGTTTCGAAAAATACCATTTTCTTCACCAGAATCTATTTTTAAAAAAACAACAATTATTTAAAAAATAAATTTAGTATCTAACTCAAATTGTTGCTTAATACAAATTTAGTGGAATAATTTTTAGGAAAAAATTTTAAAATGGGACTCTTAGTTAAATTTAGTTGGTTTTTTATAATTTTTTGATTAGTTTTACATGCTTTATTTATCTCCAACGATTCCAAATTATTTAATTTGTGACCAACACCGTTTATATGCAAAATTGACAATCCCAATTTTTTATCAAAACCGTGACCATTTTCTATCAAATGATTAAAAAATTCCGAAAACCCTCTATTGTTCAAACATCTCAAATGCTAAAATAAAATAAAAAATATGAATTTTAACCACAAAGTGAATATTGCTAATTTTAAAAGTATTCAATTCTTATGTTTACCTATCATCAATTGATAAATTTTTTGACAATAAGTTGTACGCTTTGGGTGCCAGAAACATGTCGAAGGATTAAATAAAGCTCGCATTTTGGGTTTAATGGTGAACCTTTTATTTATTGTTCTCATAAGATACTTGTACGACGGGTATTGTAAAAAATTATGTTTGAAAATATCATATTTCTTCGTAAGTCTTTCAATATATAGCTGTCATATATTATTAAGAAGCTGATGTTCCTCAAACAGCGAGTCAGAGGGAAACCATTATCCTGGGTATGAATTTTTGGGCAATCGCTAATTGTTTATAGACAACCCAAGACCGCGTAGATATATTTTATATTGCATAGGTATAATATAAGAACATACGATTAGATGTGATTTGTATATATTTAGATTATATTATAAAAAGTATATAATTAAAGTCTTTTTGTTATAAGGATGCTGACGAACCACGCAATGTGTGTCCCGACTGCTTCTACACCAGCTATGCAGAACATAACATATTTTAATAAATATTTAGATGCGCAAGGTGATTGATATAAATATATTATGTAAAAATAATAATAATAGAATAAAATATAATTAAACAAAGATTAAATATGAGAAAGTATTGTATTGACTTATTATTTATGCAATAACAATGTTTTTCAATAAAATATAATAATGAAATAATGATTAAATGTGAGACAAAATAGTAATGGTTTATTGTTTATACAATAATTTGTAACATGAAAATAATCAAGTGTAAAATGATGAAAACAAAATAATAAAATATATTTTAGAAAAAAAAAATTATATAATTTTAATTTAGTAATTACATATTATACAATACTAAAGTAAGAACGTTGAGTAATAATTTTAAACGATTTCAAAGAATACTGTACAAAAAGAGACAATAAGATTTATAAGTAAATAAACAATTAGAAGAAATAAGAATAATGATTGAACGATCCAAGAAAATGTCGCATAGCTAATTGCCCCGCGATGAATTGTCTCCCAGCGAATTGTACCGCGGCAAAATGTGGTTATTTGAATTGTTCCGCAGCGACTTGTCCGGCGGCGAACGAGTATAGCTAATTGTCTCATGACTTCAGCCGCGCGTGTAATGAAGAATTCCTAGTAAGTAAGTATTCATTATATTTTTAAAAGATGTGGGGAAATAAGTACTCGCAAGGAACTGTTATTATTATCATGGCGATATGCGATTGCATGAACGCTTATTAAAGTGTTGTCATATATTGGCATCGCTCAGTTGGCGACAGGTTTTGTGCAATCCGCCGAGCCGCAACCTGTGTCCGATGTGTGTCCAACTTTATTATAACATTGCACTCGTGTTCCTGTTCAAACGTCAGCAGTCGTTATTGCTTACCTACATCGTGCCGTGGGGTTTGAATAAAAGATAAAACATCCCCCTAATATCTCGCGTCTCATCTTAGTCTATTAATTAATTGAGACATTTAACCGATCCTTCTTTCAATAACTAGTTTACTCAATAATACTGGGTATTTCGCAAACTTCTCTTATTTCCGATGCCATCACTATAACTTCATCACCACCATCTTCTAACTGGTACTTGCCCGAAACCAACTGAGCTAGTGTTCGTTATCTGTGCTATAATCAACTTTGTATATCGTCTTCTAATGTGTTTGTTCACCCTGTTTCAATACGCTAGCGCATAACAAATAAGCATTTAATTAAAGGAGGTATTTTGTTGTTGTTTTGAAATGAACAATAAATATTGTATTTACGTTTCGAACCACTCATCGGGAAACTTGACATACTGTAGACCGATGGAATTGTTTGAAAGTTCAAGGTACGATTGTGGTTATTATCTCGGTTATAACGTTTTCCCCGAGAGCCATCAGTGACAAATGTTTGCGGCGTATTCTTTTTCTTTCCGTAATCATTTTATTATCGACATTTAATGATGGATTGTGATATCGTTATATTAATTAATCAGCATAGTTTCCGATTGCCTCATCCTATGCTTTGTCTTTGATGATTCGTCGTATACCTACGTGATGCATTCTGAATTAAAATTGACATTTATGTTGTATAATTAAATGAACAATGGTCGTTGGTGTCGTAAAATTTCTACCAATAATTCCGAATATGCATATTTTATGTGTAATATTTTTCCAAAAATAACAGTACCCGAAAATCTTCAAAGATCCACCCGTGCTTTTTCTGAATTCAATACTCAACAAAAAGTTCTCATTCATCTTGAATGGCCATGATTTGTTTTTATGTTCCATGTTTTTGTTTTTTTATGTTCCAAACACTAAAAGTTTTGAGTCCCAAATGCGTTTCCGCAACACACGACCGTAATACGTTATTTAAATGATTTGTGTATTTAAAAGTGTTCATGTAAAACGTTATAATTGTATTAACTATTTATAATTATTACATTTGTCCAGTCTCTTTTAATCAAAAGTCAAGTATGGTTTTGTCTTTGACGCTTACGATATGGTGAAAAATGTTTAAGTGGCACAAACACATTAATTAAATAAATATAGGAAAGTATCATGTTGAACTTTATTGCGCACGATTCCTCCCATTCGGAGAATTTTCATTGCATGCATTTAAATGGCACAACAAGTTGTGTCGAACGATCATACGAGTATATTGGAAACCACTTAGTTTTAATCCGAAAAGTTACACCAGCATCTGTCTGGCGCGAGAATACCAGTATGGGGAAACTCCAAGAAAAGCGAGAGTGATTCAGCAATTTGTTGAAAGTGATGATGCCTGAATGTATCAAGTACAAACCTACAAGCCTACAAACTACATCAAACCTTGAGTTACTTCTAAGAATACCTTAGGATGTCCTTTCTTGTAATCAGAATCCATTGTTTGTTAGATTTCCAGATAACTAATTACATATTTATAATTATATGCCTTTTCATTTATTGACTGTAATACTTATTAAAACAATCCTTAGAATACAGGAAATTTGTACCAGTAGGAATGAATGTAATAAGATATGATAATAATAACTATATAAAGGAAAACCGCAGGTATCTTATTCGATTTATTTCTGTTAATCATACATGTAATAAAAACGTGTTCTGTATGTCCATAAAACCGATATCATCCCGATATTTAGTCAGAGTGCAATAATATTTTTACGGAAATTTCCGAAGATTTGTTCCGATTTTTTAAAATAACTATATATGATTATTTTTATTACAGTAATTTATGTAGTAACATCTATACTAACATCTATACATAAATGATTATACAATGTTTAATAATGTCAATGTAGTTTTATAGTAGTGCGATTTTTAATTAAATCTTAAAAAATGTCTGCCATGAACAAGTAACAGGCGACAGTCGATAGTCTTTAATTAACATGGATGATCAGATATATCTTTTGTTTTTCTTTAATTTGTTTAATAAAAAGAATCGTACGATTTGTTACTCGTTCCATACGCAGCATAACATACATAGACAAACATAGTTAGGTATATGTGTCTTAGATAAGTTACGAGTAGTCTTTTCAGATTCTCGGTGAGATACGCCGGTTAGCTGGAAACTAGAATCTAACGAGACTGTCGTGCGATCAGTTGTGATAGTAAACATAACCTAGTTATGGCAAAAACTGGTTGTGCGTGAGAGTGAATACTTTGCGGAGGTATTCAGATGTTACTTATGCAATGGCTCTGCAAGGTACTGCACGTCCCCGAGCATATCTTGCACTTTTACTTTCTTTACGCGTATGTACCCGCGCTGATCAGCGAGACGTCTACACACGTCAGCATTATGCAGGCTCATTACAAGTTTCGAAGTTCACTGGCATCATCCTTGTATAGCTTAATATTATTCAAATCTTGGATAAATAATAATACTATTTTTTTGTTTAATTATTTTAGTTTTGTATTATAGTAAGAGTATACTCTTAATTTTTAGCCTAGTCTGCTATACTAGTATATAAAAAAAGCTTTCATTATATATAAAACTGTTACGTTATTTACAAACTTATATTTCTTTACCGGATTATCAATGGTATGATAGAATTCCCCCAGATTGTTGGTCTGCTTGACTTTCACGCACCATTGGCGTCATCTAGACATAACTCATTGTTCTACCACAGGGGTAATGTCAGAATACATGCATTAGCTAACTCCGCAGTGCCCCGATTGCATTTTTTGGGGAATGAGTACGCGGAAGTAGTCGTCGATATTTTTGCTGTAAATTTAACTCTATTGCAATTTTTTGTGTCGCAACTCAATGGTGACGGATAAATTTCTTAACTTCACATTTTATATTTATTTTTAATTATGATTATAAAAAAACATGCTGATATTATTTTTTTTTTTCTTTGTGTATTGCACTTCTGATGAATTTTTCTATTATTTGACGAATTATGTTAATGCCTGAATAGGGGGGTATATAATAATAAATAAATAATCATAATGTCATTTTTATAACGGTGAGCCTATATAGGTGACAAGGAATAATTGGTGACAAAAAGGGTTGATTATAAAAAAAAAACTATAATTGGTGACGAAAAAGGTCGGTGATATTTTTCATGTGCTTGATCACCTAAACAAAGCAAAATTTGATAGTACCGGCAATTGTGTTTCTGAGAACCAATTCGTGTGGTAACTATTTATTGAAATATTAACCTTATTTAAGGTTAACTAACCCTTCGCTAAGTGACGTGTGTGTTCACTTTATCCATAGAGAAGTTCTCCCAGAGAGTACTCATATTAGAAATGAGATAAGTTTTGTAACGCGAAACCATTACCGAGCGAACGGTTGTAAGAATTGCCGTTGATCCTTGTTTTTGATCTCTATGACGATCCGGATAAAGTTACATACGGCTCTCCCTTAACTTTTGCTCAAGAACTAAAGTAACCTTCCCAGAAACCCAGACAACATTTTCATACAAATTCATATCTAGGCTCATTCAGCGGGCCAGCCAAGCCATGTGCCAACTAACGTGATGTAATCTGCCGTAGCGACAGAATTATATTAGTTGGTCCAAATATTTACGGATTTTCTTATTTTTTTAGGAAAACTGCCGTTTTTATTATTTGTGTAATTCAATAAGGACGCGCAAATTTTTTGCTGAGATTATCATTAATCTGTCGTGTGGTGTTTTTAAACTAACAAATGACCGAGTGGTGTTTGTGTGGAAGAATCAATATTTTAAGCAAACATATTTCTCAATAAATTCAATGACATTTGGTTTGATTACCGTGATAATATTATATATATATTTTCTAAATTGTTTTATTCCACTACGTTTTCATTGTGTTGAACTATATAACGTTTTCGGGAACACCTTCCCATTATCAATATTATAGTTTATATTATATTAGTTTATATTATATACTCAATTTACAAAATAATCATGGAATTCCACAAAGTTTCATACAGTTATTATATATATGTCGCATTTGAATTATCAGTAAAATTGTCCTTCTCGTGTCACGGTGTTGGTCTATATTTTACTAGATACATTTTCAACACTTTAAAATTTATAGGCAATTATGATTTATTTTTTCTTTCGCAATAAAAATCTTATGATGACTGATGATAAATATTTTAAATAAAAATGCTTTTAATTTGTAATGCATGGCACTTCCTTAGCACCCTCTATCTATCTATGTTCATATAAAGTTAGAAATACGACACTACCTATCAATCTGAATACATATTTTTGTTGTATAAATTTCGTAGAATTATAATTTCAATACAAGACCCATTTTTTTTTCCAAGAAAACAAAGAAAATCCATAAATGTATTCACATTTATCAGATAAGCAACATAAATTTGATTATTTAAAAAGTACACCTTCATGTTTATGTATTGACATATATAGGTATATTTATTTACCTCGATACCCTTCGGGCTGACCCAACCGATTATGGCACGACATTTATACCTCAAAAAACATTTTTTAAATACGTTGTATTGTTTTGTAAATACCGGCATGTTTTTATCCCTAAAAATTATTTTTATTCTTTTGCAAATAATGTGCAAAATATGGTAATGGCCTCGTGTGTCCGGTCAACCCTCTAATTACCGTTCGTCCCGTAATAACAGGTCCTAGAAGAGGGCTCGAACCCGGGCCGCGAGTGGGCGGCAGTAATTACACCCATATCACGTGATGAATGCCCCAGACATGTCTCAATCGGTTCGGGTACCGCCTAGTAAAATATAACCCCAATGTAAAAAGAATGAAACGCTCACGCCCGAAATCACATTTTTAACAAGTGTGTCTGCGGATTATTCTACTCGTACAAACAATATGTGCTCTGTATTGACGTGTAATTTAATGATATTTTAACTGTTTTTGAATCGGATCCGTAATACACGATAAAGGTATTTCACATAAAACAGTGTCCATGTGAATAAACACTTTTTGCGTAGTTCTTATCTGCTTTCAAATCACCGCCAGAGTGAAGACTCGCTGATGTTTGATGTCGGGTTAGGAACCGAGTTTAACAATTGACTTATCGCCCGACCGACCTTCCAAGTCCCGAGGTTAAAAAGTTTCCAAATTTAAGACGGCTCAAAATTAAAGTCGATGTTCAGACGGTTCAGGTTGTATGTAAATAAAATGGAGTGGAGCGATCGTGCTACCGCATATTGTGTATGCGTATGGTTTCATAATTGGAACCGTCGCTCGGGCCACGCCCGCCGCTGGGCGAGTGACGGTATCGGGAATAGTGAACCATCATCCGATCTTTAAAATATTCTCTTGTCCGATAACCCGCCGATCATTTCTGATTTTTTTTATTATTACAAAGAATCATTAACATCGTGTACTGTGTATCTCCTAACGACTGATATTCGTAAAAACACCTTACTTCGTGTTGGTAGTAATGTGATTAAATTGTTTTTATACACTTAAAATGCATTAACATTTTTTTAAGTTTGATACAACAGGTAGGTACTAGTTAATTATACGCGGTACTTTGGCGCGTGCGGAATATTGCGATTTTCGTACACATTAGTTACATACTATTATATTATTAAGGAGAACACATTCTTGTATTCATCGTGAAGTTGTAATTATTCAGAACATAGATTTGTGATATTTTAATAATTAGAAATTATAATTGGCTACTTTAACACAGACTTCAGTCTGGAAAAGTAGTCAGAACAACGTTGTATATACCAGGGGTGGAGTCTACTCCATCCCCCACAATAAACATATTACCATGTTATATTATTATATATCCACCTTTGTTATAACAAACATATGTATGCAAATAAATAAATAAATATATACATATAAATTCAATTTATCGAAAAATATTTTTGTTCCTACCGGGATTCGAACCTGGATCTTTTTCCAATCCGGGGAAGGTGCATTAACCGACTACGCTGCAAGCAGACAGTACATTTAACGACAAATTTTCGAACCCAATTGTTACACTTTTACATCTACCGTTACATTATTTGAAAGCCATCTACTATGTTTTTACAGAATCTCAAATACCTTTGAGTAAACTGATAGCAGACGCCAGAAATAACAATTCATTTTTAGGAGAACACATTCTTATTGTGAAGTTGTAATTATTCAGAACAGACGGTCTGTGATATTTTAAATATGAATTGAATATATTAATTAGAAAGGGATACATATAAAATCAATTTTCTCGAAAAATATTGTTGTTGCGCCACCGGGATTCGAACCTGGATCTCATTCCAAACCGAGAAAGGTGCATTATCCAACTATACTACATGTATAAGATTACTCAAAGGTGTTTGAAATTCTGTAAAAATAAGTTAGATGGCTATTTCAAATAATGGAATGATTGAATGTATTAATATCAAAAAGGTAACATATAGGTTCGAAAATTTGTCGCTGTAGCATAGTTGTATAATGTACCTTCCCCGGTTTGAAATGAGTTGGTATGGAATGGTTTGGTTCGATTCCCGGTGGCGCAACAACAATATTTTTGATTTTATGTGTATATCTTTCTAATTAATATATTTAATTCATTTTTATTAAATTTTGGACACATTCATTACATCGTATATTAAGGAAAACACATTCTTATTGTGAAGTTGTAATCCCGGCAGCAACAATAATTTTTTTTCGATAAAATTGATTTTATATGTATAACTTTCTAATTAATACATTTAATTTGTATTTGAAATATACTAGAGTGGGTTCAAGCCTCGTTTGTTCTATATTCCGTGTACGTATCTGTATTTTTTTGTCTACAAAAAATTTACAATTAACTTATCACAGCAGAAAATATTTTCAAAAATAAAATAAAAGGTAATATACGTACTTAGGTACTATTTTATTACGTGCACAGACGTAACTAATATAAAAAAAACTATAAAATTTAATTATCTTTTAAAAATTCATGTTTTAACTAACAAATTAATCCATTATTTAGAGAAATGTGTTTTTTCGGGGCGTTTTGATGGATCGCTATTACCGATTTTGAGCACTTTTATCACTTACCAACTTATCAAGGTAGACACTAGTCAATCCAAGTGTGATCGTTTACACTATGTTCCCCGAGATGCGAAATCATTTAACCTTGATAAAATCATGTCACAGTCGGGCGCCAGTGGGATGGCAATGTGTATCTCAAGAATGTTGGAGTGAATGAAATTATATTTAGCCCCAACGAGAAAGTAAAGGAGAACCAAAACTCTGAGAACGTTGAAATGTGTGAAATTCGTACTGAGCTATTCACAATTCGTCACTCACTCGTTACCGGGGCCGCGAGCAAATTTTAACATATCACCAGCCGAGATCACGTTGCCTGTTTTTCAGCGCAATTATTTATATTAATCTAACTAGATCTTTTTACATTCGTGTGGGTGCACGCTCTTCTTATTTCCACGATCGGGGGAAATAATATGAGTGTGAATTTGTTTTTTTTTTGTTTGTAATGTTTTTTTCATTTTTATAGTAATATACAGGTGAATATTATGTTCCAGGTCGATGTTGTTTTTGTATAACTGGGAAATGATACACAATTTTTTCAATTTATTTTTATTTATCGATTATTTGTTTTATTACAATTATGTATGGAATATGACATCGGCCAAATCGGCATTGATTTTAAAAATATCAGCCCTTGTAAATCGTGGAAGGATAATTTTACACGATGTTTTACAATGTTTGTTTTTTTTTTTACATCAGCGTTTTTTTAAAGAGACAATTCTAATGCAATTTTTTTTCTGTATATATCGTTCTGGCAGCCATACTGCATTTTAGGTCGCGTGATCATCAACAAGCATTGTGATTGACTGATTTCATTTTAGGGGGAATAGCAACTTATACTCTGTCTGCTTTGGGGTATTTTGGAACTAACCCTGATTTTGAAACAAGAGACAATGTGCCGACAAAATATCTACAAAACTGCATATTTAGCTCTAATTATCCGAAATCTGTTTTAGGGTTTGTGAATTAGGCGCTACGCTTCATCAAATAAATAAAAGGTCTATTGAAATATTTTATGTGCAGTTCTCTTTAATACAATGCCATCAATCAATGCTTTGTTTATGTTTCAAATCGTTTGTCAATAATTGAATAATATTGTTTAAATTGATTAGCTGTAATAAAATACGTACGGTCCCTAAAATCAGAGAGAGAAAGAGATTGTCTGTCTGTCTGTTTGTTTGTTTGTTTGTTTGTTTGTTTATTCACCACGAGCCTGGATGATAGCAGGGGTCACATTGTTCCACGCGGCTGTTTCTACGGGGCCACGATCGAGTAGGCGCACGAATAATTTACCTTTTTTATCGAACAAAGCTGCGCACCGCAAGCGCCGCTCCCAATTCTGTTTTGTAAACTCTGTGTTGAATGTCGGGGCTCCCCTGTCCGCCCTGCTGTGTCTGTGTGCCTACATTGAAATTCAACATTTCCAAAGCGGCCGCCCCTCCCCACAGATCAACACTAATTATTTCTCTTTTATTAATCGCTTGCAATATTGTTTTATTAAATCTGTTTTCATCACCGACGGAAATTTATTTACCTAACTTAATCTCACCCAGTAAACAGTTGCAATACATTTTTATAATATTAATTAATTAATTATTAATTTATCAATACATACGAGTACCCACAGTCAAATCACATTAGATACAATGTCAAATCTGTTACTTCTAATTTATATATAAACAATAACCCACTATTTTTGAAACCATTTTAAAGATCTAAGAACGTGAAATTGAGCGTTTTGATATATAATACCAACTATCTACGCTAAATCGCCGAACTTGCATGCTAGTTTTTAATTTAAAACATAAAACGTTTATTCTGCGCTTAGAAACGTAAAAATATCACGTTAATTAAGTGAGTGAGGTCTGTCCTGCTGACGATAAGTATATAAAGTATTATGATTTTATTAAAAAACTAAAATATCTTTATTATATAATACAATAGTTAGGTGCTTATTATTGTCAGTCATCACAAAAGTTGCTATCGTAATATTTGCTAGAAGGAACCAGTATCGCTACTTAACATAAGGTATTTTGTATAAGCAGATTTATTCAAATTTTACATTTTTATTAAAACTACTCTTATTTTAAGTGAGTTTTTATAATTTTCATTAATAACCTCTTTTATCGTGACCTTGTGTGACTCATTTTTTAGTATCTTCGTAAATGACACAGTCATTACGTTCCTCATTCTACTTATTGCATATTTGTTTCCTTATTCAAGTTAAATTAATTACTACCAACTTCAATCTTCTACTTCTGAATCGAGATATTTATATCAAAATTTTACTAAATTGTACGTTTTATTAATTTATTTTACGATACGATACGATTAAGATACATCTGACAAACAAATATTTTTTTCTGAGTTTTTTTTCTTATGTGTAATAAAATTAAATATTTCAAACTTTTCAATATTTGCAAAATTACTTTGCGACCTCATTTTAGATAGAGATGCCTAAATTACAACAACTATTCAGAATTTTCCAATCATCTTTTAGAAACAAACCATTCTTTTGATATTAACAAGGGTTTAGAAATTATACATACAAATACTAGGGGTTTACAGTTAGATAAATTTGAAATTTTAGAAATACGAAAAAGTGTTAATAGCAAGGTAAATAAATCCTCTTTGTAAATATTCACCTTTTAAATGTGTTTTCATATTAGTTATGTATTCACCACTTTATAGTTTTGTTTTTATCTATGCTTGTATTTTTTAATTTCAGTATACATTATTTCCTGAAGAAGATACATGTAGAATAATCAATAAATAGTGGTTTAAACAAAGTATTTAGTTTAATTGTCAACATTACTATATTTAATTTTTTTTTAATTAACGTGTCCATGATTATGTATGTACATTTAAGATAGCACGTAATTCATAACAATCATATATTCGTGCTTATGACCATGCCCAATCACTCCGATGTTGTCTGAATAATGAAGAAGCGGATCGCGTATTCCAGGCGGGTGATTTATTAAGAGGAAGAAAGAGGAAAGTGGAGGCTTAGATAAGGAGAGTGGAGAGAATCGCAAGTAGTAACAATCCGGCCCACCAGAGAAAGTTGATGGAAATAGCTTATATTCGAAGCTCGAGCCCATCTTCCCTTTGATAACGTATTTTCAAAGGGAAAGTTACACTCGTGGGAAACATTTGGGCTGTGTGACTTGTATTGTATCATTGCCCTCCATTGTATTATCGTGTTATGATTTTGACATGAGACCAAATAACATATTATCTCGCGTGCCAGTCTTGTACATTTTTTATGACTATTTTTGTTTATAAGGACTTCCTTGAAATATCCTCGTATCATAAATAACCACGCCAGTTAAACACTTTTTCTCGAAAAAAAATTTCCGATTATGTTCTGAAAAGTGTACAATATATTATATTATCGATAATTATAAGAATGAATTGAAGAAATATTTGTTCTGTTATATTTAAACCATTATATTAAAATGTTATATTCAAACTATACTGTTACATTTAAATAATATATATTAGTAATAAATAAATAAATATTACCATTTTCAAAATATTTCTTATTTTCAGTTCACTTTTATTGACACCAATTATGAGGTATTCCTAACAAATTATTTTAGCTAATTTCCTTTTATATTTTCATTTCTATTTTTAAATGTTTCTAATACTTTAATAATCTTATAGTAGCTATATATATATATAATATAAATATTCTGCATCTGTAGAGTTCTAAACCCACATTACTGTTTAATATCTACACACAATCGCTTGTAATTGATTTTATTTGTGATGTTCTACTCGTTATTATTAATTAACGTTTGATGTGCCACCGTGTGGCCGCTGCGCGACGTCCTCGGCCGTAATGAGTCACGCTACTCGGGGCATAAATCACAGGGGCAGTCGCGGCTGAAAGCACGCGGTATCTATCTATCGTTGGATTTATATTTGAGACAAGATTTAACAGTGGTCATTTTTTACCAATCGGTTTATATTTATGACGGGATCTCAAATTTAATTTAACAAATTGCGGACACCTTGGGCCTCTTTCTGTTTGCGGTAGACATGTGGTAGATATGCGACCCCGAGTTTATGCGGCAGCTGAGATGAGACGCACTTATGCCGGTTTCTGTAAAATCCATAGCGAAACCTGTACAATAATCTTCAAGTTCTTGTAGGCCATACCATTTTCTATCGTTCCTTCGTTTACTTTGATTATATGGCGCCATACTAATCATTTCCATTGTTTGACGTCAATATGGAATGTATTTTATCTCTGTTATTCAAATAAATCATTTTCAATGTTGCATAAAATATTGTTTCGCTATAAACATAATATATAAACATACATATATAAACATAAATAACATGTTTGAGTTTAAATTTAATGGAATGCGTAATGGAATGTTTTCCGATTAGAATCCAAATTCATATCAGCATACTCGGAGCCATGTATGCGACTGTCGAGTCTGTTTACCGAGAAAATCCCAAACATAGCTATGAAATCGATAATGCTCACACGCGAATGCACCATTCTCGCCATGAACTTACTTTGTGAGGGCTTTTGAAAAGGAAAATGATATCGAAGGAATCGCGTCGCGTGCCGAATATGTATATGTAAATTTGATTTCCTTTGTTTCTCATTTCTAGATATTTCTTATCCAATTCTAATTTATGTTAATAAAACTAGTCACTCCATTAATTTTCTGTTATCGCTTTTACACACCCCTGAAATTATCTAACGATTAGTGCTTTTATTATTATTTCACTCTAATTGAGTGTGTTCGTACAATATTTTTGAATAAATATCTTAATTACGACATTAATTATTATTATTTTTATTTCGGTAATTTTAATCTTAGCAAATTGACTTCATATACGTATATAATAGTATTTAAATCTGTTTATTGATCTTGCTTAGTTGTTCGGGTGAGCATTCGCTTTATGGCCGAGACTTGTAAGAATATATTATGTTTATGAACGTGGATAAGGTTGATTTTAAATTTCTTCAGAAACCTGTTTTTTTAGCTATCAAGTTTTACTGTCGATTGCAAATCGTGTTTATCGAGATGCTTTATGTGGGGATTACTAACGTTTTAAATTTAAAATTTTTATATTTAATTAAATTATTTTAATCCTGTTTGGGATTTTATCCTAAATACACTATTTACTATTCCGGTATCTTCGCTTGCGAAAAAATACATCATAATTTGTCTAATACATATGTCCATGAAACACGAACACGCTAACTTGAAATCACATACCCATATTAAAAAGAATTGCATAGATATGTACTCGCTAGTTAAAGATGTAACCGTCTACATAATCGCCATAACCAATACTCACGCAGCTTGCCAACAGCACTTGCTAAGGTTGAAGCGAAGTTATTTGCTACGTTCATACTTATACTCAGTTCAATCAATTTATTGTACAATAAATCTCCACGTCTTGTGAATCATTTTCTCAATGTACAGAATCTTATACTGGAAGATCTAATAATCTTTTAGAAGTCTCAACAATCGACGGGCATGCATCAGGTCAGAGGAGTAAGGCGCTCTTTCTCATCTATATCTAAACTGGCATTACGAACACAATTGTTTATAATAAATAATCTATGAATTGATAAATATAAAATCTATGGTAATATAGTGGTATTATAAAGATTGTTACTAATTTTAAATCTATGTAATGTATTGTAGTAAGTTGAAAATTTCCTAGCCCTAACTAAATAGGAGGTTGTAAATTCACGGTATTAGGTATTCGATAATTCGAGGGTTCTTACTCAAATCTTTTTTCATTGCTTTAATAATCTCAAATTCGGAATGTTCGAAAAATTTTATGTAGCTTTTTATATGTATTTTTACTCTTATTTTAGAGTTAAAATTAGACATTTATGTGGGAATTAAAAACGTGGTTACGAGTACTTTTACGTTTTTCTACCGTATCGTGATTACTAAAACTTTATTTCACTCGGTCATTAAACGGAATATGAAATATTCCACGGGTCAATCGGAGTGAGGCGTTGAGAGTAGACAGCACTGCCTCCCGTATAGTTTCCTAGATCGACACATCGGATTACTATATTCTATACAGAAGATTCTGAAAGGCCGTGAAAATTTAAGAACTTTTTTAACAGAACAAAATTACTCAGTTTTATTGGCTTGCCAGTGTCCAGTACAGCCAGTAGAGGCTGGATACTGGCGAGAGGATAGGTAATGGATTGGATTGTCTAGTTTATTCAGATGGGAGAACCCAATTCCGACCGCAAAACAATACAACCCCGAAGCGAACGAAGAAAACACTATTAAGCCTCATCTCTAACTCGAAGACTGGCAGGCGAAGTAGGGACATGTGTCATTCAAACGTTAATCATAACACCCCTGGAAGAGGATGCTCGATGGTTGTGTCTTTTTTATTTATTATTCCAGTGTTTTCGTAAAAAGAAGTGTTATTTGTGTATTTCACACACATTAATATCCCCCTTTGGAGGCTTGACAAACCGTACCCAGCACCAGCGCACGCCGTGGCGTGGCGATGCGATGCGATGTACGTCTTACTCAACGCCGATTTTGTAAAATGTAACCAGAATGATGTTCCTGTGAATAATGATGAATGATGACGAACATCACCATTGACTTCTCCCACTGGCGGCAATCCTATTGTATGCATTGTTGTGTCTGGCTCGCATGCACAGTTTGACAATTTACATTATTTTATTTCGTAAATAAACTTTTGATGAAAAAAAATAATAATTTAAGGATACAGGTACGTCATATTGAGCTGGAAAAAATGCGACAGCTTCAATTATTAGTTACTAGCATATAAAAATGATTGGACAATTGTCAGCAACCACCTAATGTGAAAATGGACATACGTATGATTTAAATTGAAAATAAAATAAAAATGTTTTATTGACATGTATACATTCATTTTTAAACAACTATAGGTGAAATACATATAATTAAGAATTGTGGTGATATAATGTATTAGAAACAAATTTATTTTTAATTAATAAAAGTTATTACCCCCGATTAGTTATACAGTCTCGCCCTGGCTATATATTTAGTCTGTGTTTAGGTAGCCAATGTTTGTCGTGATGTTTCGTAGTACGCCAAATATGCTTATATTACATTCAATACTTTTTTTTTTTTTTTTTAATAGAGATGCGTACACGGAATACATGTCACATCAATATTCTTATTATTTTCAAACTAAGCTAAACGCTTGTGCTATGAAAATAGGACTAACTTGCTGGTGTCCTGGAACAAGGCGCGAACCCCCGACCACTAGATCACTAGGCCAACGTCTTGACCACTACAGCAACAAGTTACTCATATACAACAAGAATAGTATATTTTAATGTGATATGATTTATCTCTAAAATTGTATTAATTGTACTGTATCATATTATGTATACATTGGTCCATATAAACTATTATTTTTCCCAATGAGTGTTGTATTTTGCGTAATTTCACAGTTAAAAACATTTAAAATCGTTTGTAAAAGCAGCAGCTGCTCTTAGTTTTGTGAATATATTTGTAATACAATCGCAAACAAGTACCTGCAAATATATGAAGACTTATAATATTGATAAATGAAAATATATGTCAATGTTATTCTTCATACATTTATTGTGAGTAGTTATTCGGTAATATAATTAATTAATGGTTTTATTCTTGTTTGTTTCAGGTGGGTTCTACTTACTTACTTACACTATCAAAGTGGTAAGGATTTTTTATTTCTAACACCTCATCAAACGATCACAGGCAGATGGTATACTGGGAGAATGACACTTTTTTAGATCATGTAGGGTGATAAAAGATATTTATATTTCTAAAAAAAATCCAAGGAACATATTATTCGGTTTGTTGTCATTATAGACTTTTTTATGATTTTTCGCTCTGACAAATATTAAGAGGACAGTCGGACAGAGAAATTGTGCAACAACAAATCAAGAGAACGAACTAAAATCGTTCGATTTTGAAAAATATCAAACTTATTTGTGAATTCCGGCTTAGAATACTCATTACTTAAAGGAAGTTCACTTCTTTCGAAATTTCATTTCATTATATCAAATATTGTGATCTGATATTTCGAAAATATATGGATAATAATACGTCAGAATTAAATTTTTATATTATACAACCATTCCGGGCTGTGAAATTTGAGTTTTTAATGAAAACACATTTTTGTTGTGAAGTTGCAATTTCAGAACACAGTTCTGTAGTATTTTTTTAGTACAAATTAAATTAATCAATTCGAATCCAGGTAGCATCCAAATATTTTTTTGATTAATAGATTTTTTTCTGAATATTTTACTAATTAATTCATTTAATTTGTAATTTTGTTTGAAATTTTAATATAATTTGTAGTCTTTATTCTACCTGGGTATTGATTCATGCCAATGACTAATTAATATTTTTTTTAATATTTTTTATTCTGCAATAGTATATTCGCTTTTATTTTTTTCATGCACGCATTATCAAAAGGTTATTAATGCCCCTGATAAGCAGTTCTAGTATAACATTAGGTAGGTATTACTAAATTATTTATGTAACTTAGGTTGTCACAATTTACGAAACGGGGCGGTTATACACATAATATCAATCAACGTAATTATAAAGATACTGCATATGGTTGGCGGTAAATTACAACAATGAGTTGGAAAGTGTAATTTGAGCAATCCGTACACAATAATGGCCTCATAAACTAATCATTGGCTCTGAGCCATGGTAGTTCCCGAATACCATTTGACTATTTCCTTAAAACCGATGTAATGTATAAAATACAAAAATTATAGCCCAGTGGTCAAGGAATTGTTTTTAATTTAATTATTGAAAATTTCCAACTGTAATGATATTGCTTCAAATAGTAATAGTTTATTAAATATATATTATAGTAGTACAATAGTATGTTATATTTATCTAATCTATAACACCATTTTAAGGTTATATTATTTTTAGTAATGGGAACACATTCTTATTGTGAAGTTGTAATTATTCAGAACATAGGTCTGTGATATTTTAAATACTAATTAAATGTATTAATTAGAAAGATGTTCATGTAAAATCAATTTTATCGAAATATATTGTTGTTACGCTACCGGGATTCGAACCTGGATCTCCTTCCAAACCGGGGAAGGTGCATTATCCAACTATGCTACAGCGATAGTACTTTTGACGACAATTATTCAAGCCTTTTCAAATTAATACATCTATCGTTCCATTATTTGAAAGCCATCTACTGTAATTAGTATTTAAAATGTCACAGACCGTCTGTTCTGAATAATTACAACTTTACAATAAGAATGTGTTCTCCTTAATAATAAATAAGTTGTATCAATGTGTTCAAAATTCCGTAAAATTAAAGTAGATGGTTTTCAAATAATGCTATGATATTTGTATTAATTTGAAAAGTGTAACATATAGTTTCGAAAATTTGTCGTCAAAAGTACTGTCGCTGTAGCATAGTTGTATAATCCACCTTCCCCGGTTTGGAAAGATATCCAGGTTCGAATCTCGATAACGCAATAACAATATTTTTCTATAAAATTGGTATTATGTGTACATCTTTAATTAATACATTTAATTAGTATTTTATTTATTATATTATTTTTCCGTTAATTCACCTTAATTTCCCGACGTAGAAATATTGAATTATTTAACATTGTTACTCTTTATTGTTTATGCGACTCGCGTTATATCCCGCATAATTGTACATCACCTTTTCAATAAAATATGCCATCATCTCGCATATATAAATTATAAACAACATTATCACAATGGAAACTGAATATGAAGTAATACCAGCATAAATTCATGTTGTGGATGGTTGTGTCACGTTCGATACATTATTTCCATTGTCCGTAGGTGCGTTTTCCTACACAACTCACTTGTGACCATAAACGATATAACTTCCTCAAATTTCTCGAACAGTTTGCTCGCACAACCCTCTGACAACTCGAGCTACCTTGATTAGTGTGCAAACAATTCAGTAATTTTTTACCTGCCATTAGCGGTCAGGCGAGTGATAAATATCGGGAAAACACTCGAGTGGTCAGCATCGAAAGTGTACAGAGTGCTAGAGAATATTATCTATATATTTCAGTAGAAACTCGAGTAACCCTTACGTACCAACATCCGATGTTGTACATTTAGTATAAATAGATAACATTTTCAAATTTCATATTACCGAATGCGCTAAGACGTCAGATTCAGAAATCTCGGAGTGAGGGTTCAAATTGCCGGCTGCCCAGTATATTTTTTAAAATTTAATTTAGCCAAGATACAAATCAATTTATTTTGCATAATTCCGATTCTTTCGCCAGGCAGTGTCACAGTCGTGTGTTTCAGTATATTTAAATAATTTGAAACGGTTTTTCTTGAATACTGTCGGAGCGCGGCAGCGGCAACCACCTGGCACTATCTAGTAAAATCGGCCCGGCCGATTGCTTTCTGCTTGTTGTATATGATTGACTCTGACGTCACCGCGACGTTCGCCGAGTCTCGCGGTCACACAAGGGGAACTTGCACAAGGTCATACTTATTATCGTGTCTCCGCGCTTCTTGACTTTTCATTATTTCCAACCAAATAAACCATTTTATTACTTGATTTCCTCTGAACACTCTCCTTGAGAATTAACATACGTAAACTGAGACGAATTTTGAAAAGCCTCGTGATTTTAACACCTACCATGTCCAAAGTGTTCGACTCAATAGAATATATTTCATGTTTGGCTGCCTGCCGTAACACATTATCTTTGCAAATGTTCCTCGTTCGCCTTCTTTATTGTTGGTTTCTTCCTTTTTTATTTATATATTTGAAACAAACCGGAACCATTTAAGATCCCTAAATAACGTTCTTGCTCTTAAATTAATATAATATTCGCGCTTGATCCTCTTTACATAATCGTATGGGAGTATATGCATATAATGGTATATATGGAGGTATATATTTGTAATTTTTATTTCATTGCAAATTGTTTGTTTTACATTATTTATTTGGAATATATATATATATCATTTTTACAAAGATCGCTCAATATTTTGCGAGGTATTAAAAACCATCAGTTGATAAATTATATGCGTGTTTTTATATATTTTCTGTTCTGCACGTTGTAAACACTTTTTTATATTAATTGAGTTAAGTAACCCGTAAATTCATATTACCCCGAGGCCATTAATTAATTGATCGAGTATTCTTATTTCCTTGCGTAATAAAATAGATAGTTAACTCCAACAATAAAATTATCTAGTCGATTGTGTATTGTGTGACACAAATAAAATATCCTAAATACTATTATTTTCTTATTGTATTGTTTATTTCCACATGACAATGGACTTTGTTATTGACATACACATAATGTTACTAAGTAGTTTCGTCCGCAATATTTTACGGGTGGTACCTAAATTCTGAATTGAAAATGTCTCTGCCGTGTGTAAAAATTCTCTATCGTCAATACACCGAAACAATACTATAATCTTATTTTCATTGCTTTTGTATAACATTGTACGTTTCGTCAATTGTGATGTACTGAGATTTTATAGTGTTGTAATCAATATTACCGCCATGACGACATAAATATTGATATTAGACGGATAATGATTTTTCCTTAATATTTAAATAGAAATATTACTCCTATGCAAATGTTTGCGTAACAACAAAATGTATATTATATAATCAAAATATACCTGTCAAGAATACAGTATCATCAAAAAATTATTTAATTCGCTAATTGAGCGAGAATTTCTGGAGCTCTCCAATTGGATTTATAATATTAATCTACATTTAATGCATTAGAGCACTTCGTCGCTTTGTGAATCGTGAATAATATTTAATCACACATTAAACATGAATCTCTGTACTTATTATTGGATTTATGCTCAAGTTCGTAGCATTTTTTTTACTAAATTTGATATAATATATTCTCCTGCATTGTTTACGATTGATTCCCAACGTTTCGGCAGTTTTTCGATTGCGTGTCCGAAGAAATCTGGTGGTTTAGTAGTGAAGATGTGTTTGAGGTAGTTTCAAAGATTGGATTAGTTATTATTTTTTTTAATTAAGCTGCAAACACGGAAGACGTGTCACGTAAAAACTTACTATTTTCAAACTAAGCTAAATAAACGCTTTTCTTATAAAAATAGGACCAACTTGTTAGTTTTTTGGAATAAGGATCGAACCCTCCGCCATAGGATCACTGGTCGAGTGTCTTAACTACTAGTCCAATAAGCATGCCAAAGTACGCTTCGAATTAAAGGATGATTGGATATTTAGATGAAAATTTGACAGAGCAAGATCAGGACGGTAGGGCGGATGTGGAATAACCTCCCAACCGAATTCTTGAATAGCCGCTTTTGTAATATTGACAGTATGCGAACGAGTATTATCATGTAGAAAAAATTGCGGCCTCAAGACGTCGGAATTAGTTATTAACAACCTCAAAAGTGATGGTTATATTCTTTGGAAGCAATTTTTAGTTTAATACTTCTGCGTTCTGAGAAATTCAAAATGGATTCAATAAAACAATACTACAGCATTAAATAGACATGTCAAAAAAATATATTTCCAACGCTCTCGCCTTGGAAAATAAAAAAGCTATAAAACTATGCATCATCCCAATATATTTCTGCTACAAAAATGCTTAAAGCCTAAAGTATCGTATACTAGGTCTACTGCTCTCTGTATCTAATTAAAAAAAAACTTGCGTAATTATACCTTTCTTCCAAAAACCATTAAACACGGCTAACTTCATTAAAATTAACGCAGGGTTATTTGGTTGCGATGTTTTATGACACACTGTAAAATTCGGCCCAAATACATTTGATCATCATCTGTCGGGTCATGTTCGTGTGCCGGCGTTAATTCTTTACCCAGCATCCATCTCCGTGGAAGCATGGTCTCGGTCTCGCTCACCTTGGCCAGCTAAGACAACCGGCCAATGATTGGATCACGATTATTATTATACGTATGTCTTGATTGCAGTTAGATAATACATTTTATTACGCAACGACGGGCATTTTCATTACAGACAAGTATTCATATCTTAACGTACTTATTTATTTGCTACAAAATGTTGTAATTTGTTATTCTATTGCTTAGTAATTATTTAATTGTACGTAATATAGTATAGTATATATGATGCCGTACTTATAAATCTAATGCCAATTATAAAATAGTCCTATGACAATATTTTCCAGGGGGCGGCTTTAACTGCCAATCATTTAATAAATTAAATTTTTTAAATTAAAATTATTTATAAATAAAATGTATTTTTCACACCATAATTTAACAACAAAGTATTTTCTCTTTATGCAAATATATACCTCACATTGCCACATACATACGTATATATAAATTCCAAACAGATATTCTACAAAAAACACAGATTTATATTTTTCCTGCTGTCTTTCGCTATCGCTGCATAAACACCTTTTTGATGTTGTTATAGGAATAATACTAGGTAGGTACATGTATAAAAATTTATTTTGTGATTATTTTAAGTAGTCATCATTACATTTAATATTATATATAAAAAATACCTAACCTGGGATACTTGTGTTTAATGTTTCCCCTTTTTTTCAATTCATAATTTACATCTCAAAATCTCACAAGGACGGCATTATATCCGCCACTAAATTACTGTTTATTTAATAAAATACGTAGCTTGTATAAATTTGAAAATATTATTATAAATTCATTTGTTATGAGAGAAATACGAGCTGTCTTCAGTGGAAAATAGTCTTAGCTATTGGAAATAGCTGTTTACATCGTAGGTTTTTCAAGGATGAGTTATTTTGTGAGTTTATATTTTAATTATTATTTATTTTACTGTAATGCTAACAATAAGTCTCTCTTAGCCAGGTACAGCCGCCTCACATCTAAACCGATTAAATTGTATCTGGACTGTATCGTCTTTATTGAATTCCATATATCGCGCAGGGGCGCCATATGGCATTGTTTGTTGCTCACTCGGAGTCATCTTGTAATTCCATATTTCAGTCGGCCAAGAACCCATTCCCAATATATCCAAGACGCAATCTTCTATGCTCGTATGCTTGTAACCGTGGAGGACATCTTGAATATTTTAAACGGCGTGTATTACATACCTATGTTGTATTTTATACTCGCTGAAGCCTGGAAACTAATTGAATTTGATTGGTATTAACCGCACTATCTACACTGTGTTCCAAAAGTATTGCTCATCCATTTACGTTATCTATCATCGACAACTAAACGAGTTATTTTGTTATTGATTCCCGGAAACCTTATATCCGAACTGCGATTCATTTCCTGGGCGTTTTGTTTATTGATTTAAGCGCGAAACAGCGTTGAAAGGCTTGATTGAATTTTAATTGACTAACAAAATGTCGGTAACGTAGTATAATTATATAACAAAGTTTTTTTAATTAATTATTAAAATCATACATAATCACGAAGTTTTTGCTTGAATTATTAAAAATATACTAACTAAAATGTATTAATTATAAAGATATACATATATAATCAATTTTATCGAAAAGTATTGTTTTAGCGCTACCGAGATTCGAGCCTGGATCTCTTTTTCCAATCCCGGGAAAGGTGGATTACCAAATATGCTACAGCGCCAGTATGTTTAACGACAAATTTTCGAACCTACATGTTACACTACATAAAGTTTATTTACATTAGTATTTAAAACATCACGGACCTATGTTCTGAATAATTACAACTTCACAATAAGAATGTGTTCGCCTTAATAATAATATTAAAAATATAATAATTATCTCTCCGCCTATTTACGATAACATGTATACAATGAAAACCCAGTGTACATTTTTGTTACAATATTCACGTCTGTGTTCTTTCAATACACTGGAAAGTTTTCAATTTCTGACATCTTCCTACATTTAGTAAGTTTATAACACATTTATTTTTATTTGTAAAAATAAATCGGCTCGAAATTGTTGGCGTCGCGTCGTTATCCTGGAAATGTCAGCGATCGCATGTGTGACGACTCGAAATAATATTATAAACAATAAATTTCTGCTCGCCGGATAGGTTGGGATATAATCACGTTACGCCACTTCATTAGATTTTGAATTCGGCACTATAACTTATAATCATAAAAGATGACGATTACAAGATTACGGAGAGTGGATCCGGCGGGACAACGGGTTCGATCGGGAGAATTCCTCCTTTTTGTAGTCATTATAATGGAAATATCTCAGTTTTCTTCATTTCCAGTTACTCGTGGGTTAGATATAAATACTGAAAACCGACCAACAATAATAAGAGGAGAACAATTATATTTTCATATTTCCGCAGAATAATTGGTAGGTATCTATCTATATTACCTTCTGGTATTGAAATATAAATTTATTCAACACAGCAAGTAGGTACCTACATACTTATGTTGGATACGCAAAGCTGAATTGATTCGTTTGAAAAATAAAAAATCTAGAGACCATTATTAATACCTAGTCAAGTAACAAAGTGCCAGACGAATAGAATTATTTTATTTGAAATGTGCGTATATGTGGTTTTCGCTATTAAAAGTGCAATTAACGTTATTAATTATTTTAATGTTGACAATATTTTAATTACCTTCTAAGTAAAATAAATATAAATCACAATAAATAATCGATAAAACTCGATAGCATTTCAATTTTTTTTATATAAAATACATTTATTAAAAATATACTATTTCAATAATATTAACATTTTAACCACTGAAAATAATTGATAATTGGTTCATTATTAATTATGTGAGATTCCATTTTAATATTTAATAATTGCTGAAAATGAAATTTAAAAATAATTTGTCGTTGAATATTTCTTAACCATCGTCACAGTCTTTATTTAAACATTAGTTCTCCGTTTTCATATTCAAATAATAATTAATTGTCTTTCGCCTATATAATTTGAAAATATTTCTCTGAAAATATTGAATATCTTTGTAGCAAAATGTCGCCAGTCCTTTGTGATTTAAATTTTCTCTTTGCACTATTTTACTTTATATTTTCTTTATTGATCGAAATCTAAATATTAAATAATCGAAAGCGGCTGTCTCAAACCCTTTATTTCAATGGGAATTATATATTTTATCAATATAATGTTCACGTACCCAGCATCGTGACATTTTTTTAAAACATTCTGGAAATTGCACGAGCTTTAACCTTGCTAAAGATTTCTCGGGTATCATCTAGCTGTCAGATGACATTTTATGAAAATGACGCATATAATTTCGACATTTATAGTTCATCTAGACTGTTTAAAGGCTGAATAACCGGCTGCGTCCACTTTTTTACTAGCAAACAATATTCCTCCGTATCCCATTGAGTAGTGATAGTTATGTATCAGATCAAAGTAAGTATTAAAGGTAATTTTGACAATAGACGTCAATTACGGTTTCGTCATTAAACATGGTATCTAATTTCTTGAACTCCACTACAATTGAAATTTGGTGAAATTTTACACAAAATAACCCCTTGCATCCTCCAAATTGCTCATTTTATTAAAGTACCATATCGTATCAGGAATTGAGCTATCAATGTATCGAAATTTGTTATTATTTATGGGTTTGGCAGAAAAGGTTTTAAAAATGTTGATGTAAAATTACGTTTATGAAATTCCATATATTTTGCATTGCATTGCATAAATCTGCAGATCCGTGAAAAAACATACAAATATTTTCGGTATATCAAAGTTTTAACAAAATAATACAAATAAGTTATATATGTGAAATATAAAGATTCTATTTATTTAATTTTATAATCGTATTGCGAACCGTAAAATAAATATATTTTTTTTATAATTTTGAATTGTAGAACGATGAAAATCAAAATTAAGAAGTACGTGTCGAGTCTTTCCGTCAGTAATTTGAATGAACTAAGACACCTAAATGAATCAAATTAAATATGTTGAGCTGCGCCAAAAGGAACGATATCAAAATATGTAGATGTGAAATAATTATTTAATTATATGTATGTGTGTCACCTAGATTTTTTAGATTTGTTCTTGAAGCAAATAATAATAATTTATTAAACCGCTTTCAAACTATTTATTCATTAAGCAAACTAAAGCTGCAAAGTATTTTCTAGTTACATATAAGATAAACAGTGGTACACCAACACATTAGTTTCTACAAACATATCTATATACTAGCAATCTTATAGCGTAATAAGTACATATATTAAAACAGAATGGTAAAAGGAATGAAAAAATTAAAGGAGGAAAAATAAAATTAGAGACTTGAGAGGTTAGAGGGGGATAAGAAGAAGATAATTAGAAACGTGGCTATGTAAAGAATATATATATATATATATATATATATATATATATATATATATATATATATATATATATATCGGTTATACTCCAAAATCCGTGATGCGCTGGCGTTCGATCCACCGGTGCCAACGCATCACGCCACCGGCTTAGCTCAAGAAAAACAAACAATAAAAGTACTTGATTTATACATTTAACAATTTATTTAAGTACCACAACAAAACTCGACATAGTGATTTATATGAGTAGAGTCTTTCATCTTCTTTACACGCCTTAGTTCTTATCCACCGAGTATGGACACTATTAGTTACGAAACTGACACTATTTTTATGGTTAGGTACGAGGTTAAAATGTTACTTGAATGACACATGGCTACCATGGTGTGATGTGGCAGCCGGGGTCCCGGATCGCTACGAGGCCGGACCAAAGTTTCTCTCGCCTTCTAGAGGCTTCCAGAAGACGCTATCTGGACGCTATGGCGTGGGTGGTGCTCGCCCCAGACTCCCGTTGATCGCTCGCAGCCTCCCGTTTGTTCCCGCGGAGAGTCTCCTTGACTTTCACGGGCAGATCAAGGCCCAATTATCTCTTGATCTGCCGTGAAAATAATACTTAAAACTCTGTCGTTGGCCGTCGCCATTTCTCCTTTTTTCGGCGGGACACCGTCCGGCGCTCGCTCCACGCACCTCGTCTACCCGTGCAGAAGTCCCCCTTCCCTTCGTCCAGCCTTCTCCTTCCACAGACACCGCATTCCCTAGGATCGGTAAAGCAATTCGCTGCCGGCGCTGCCGCTCTAATTTAAAATGTCACAATATATATAAATATTACATTGCGGTACGAGTATCCTGTTGTTTTGAAATCGTGTATTGAAGAATTAAAAACATCCAAGTCTCCAAATTTGATGTGGCGAGCGGTATGTAAATTAATTTTAAGTTTGCGGTACAGCGGGGGGGACTCCGGGGCATCATTCGATTCGGTGGACCTTACTCTCGTGTTGATGCGTTTGGGCACATCCGAGCAATCACTTTTGCAAGTGGTTACTTTAGGCAAGAGCATAACGTAAGCCATATTTCTAGAACATGCAGCTTCTTTGTCCATGTCTTACCGACACATATTTTTGTGCATTATAGGGATAAATTAGTTTTCAAAATTAGATGTACGTAATTATAGCAATTCTGAAGGGGTATTTTAATTGTCCAAAGTAATCTTGTATTATAGTATATTATTAATTACTGACGATGCCTTGTTTTGTGAATTCAATTTCTAATATTAATATGGTTATTTTATGCTCGGAAAAATAATTTAATTTGTGTTTTTAATTTGTTACTGTTTGTTTTATTTTTCCACATTCTATTGACATTGGTGCGTTTGGCGTAGCGCGTAAAAAATCATTGTGTATTTTAAGAAAAAATGTATGCTTTTCAAGAAGATAATATATTTTTTACTCGAGCCCTTACATATTTATTTGTTTTGATTTGTCCAATTCATAAATGAATTTTCTGTCAGCACTAAGTATGTTCTTTGGTCTTGGCCCTCAAATTGTATAGCAAGTAGAGTTTTGGTATTTTTACACTCACCAATCAATACTCGGGAGTGTCATCCAGGAATGCTGGATTATCAGTGGTGCCCGGTTAATCTGTGTGAAGAAAAGGTACCCATACATATATAATTTATTTTGAAACTACCCTTTTCCTAACACCTCTCTGCGGTCGAACACGGGCGAACTTTTCTTCTCCAAACAGTCGTATTACAGGTGGGATTAATGTTTTCATTTAAGCCCTACCGTTCGCGTTTTGTTTCATTTGAACAAGGTATTTCCATATTGTGTTAGAACACATTTTGACAATGAGTCATGGCCTGTTAAATGGAAATTAATTTACTTCCGTTTACAATGCCATCCATTTATTAACAATGAATATGAACTCTGCGCGCCACACTCTGGTTAAAGAGTTGTGTGAGGAAGGTAATTACCTAAGAGTGAAATGTAGAACCTCGGTTGTTTCCCTCCTCCGCACCGACCCGCTTTAATTTAATAATTTTCTCATTTCCCCGGACGCCCGTTTGCCACCCTCCTGATTAAATGACTCATCTCAACTTAAGGCCGAATCCACACACATTTTCTGCTTTTACAAATATTAATAATACAAATCAACGACCTGAGCATATTCATTTGTTGTGTTTGTGGTGACCTCATTCCATTCATATTTGATTAATATTAGTTTTGGTAAATCTTTCTTATCTTAAATTAAAGTGACGGTCAGACGAAAGAGAAAGCTCTTTTACAATAAACAGAATGCATACTGGCGTCAAAACATTATTCTTCTAATGTACGTAATGAGTGGGACGACACTGACCGATGGGGCTAGTACCGGTAGGGCGAATTATTAGAATGCGAAAGGTGTGCGAAGTAATGCGAACCGACTGGAAAAGAAGAAGAATTATTCCTTTACGGAATAGCTAGAATAGATTATAAATACTTGTATCTCTAAATCTGTGTAAATATTCTATCGCTGGTGTATTTTATATTCAAACGTCGTAACATCATATGCATCGAATTTATAAAAACTCGCCAATCTTGTTATCATCTATGGGCGAGTATGCTCGTTAATGACCTCGTTGCGCGATGCATATTTTTCCAACAACTGGTTTATTACCAACTAGTCGTTGTCGACATCCACGTTATCGCCTGTCTAGTTGATGTAATTTACTAAAAATTTTAATGAGCAGCAATTTCTTTCACA
Source organism: Eubasilissa regina (assembly GCA_022840565.1). NCBI lineage: Eukaryota > Metazoa > Arthropoda > Insecta > Trichoptera > Phryganeidae > Eubasilissa > Eubasilissa regina. Next base: position 20,741,643 of record JAINEB010000018.1, on the reverse strand, counting down.
TTTGTTCTTTACTCGTGTACCAAATCTCCGCATTGACTAGAATCTTTTGTCGTTGAAATTGAAAGCCGAACGAACTTGGCGAATAAACACGCCTCCGCATTTAGGTAACATTATACTTATGCGTTTGACGTCTGAATTAGGGAAACAAAACCCGACTGCCTTATGAATGGCACATTCCGTCTCTGCCACGTCCCAAATAGGCGGCGTGCTGTCATATTTCTCGGGGGTTTTGTACACTTTTACGAGTCACTTTTGCCGCTCTCCGAGAGTACGGCGAGATAACTAATACGGGGAAGCCAATTTAATCTGCCGTTTTATTCCGTATGGCAATATTAATGTTTTAAATATTATCATTTCAATTAAACAGACATGCACGCGTTTTGAAAGTTGTGTTTGAATTACATTTAATTAGTAGACCGTACGTTTTTTACGATAGAGCCTCAGTTTTTATTGAATCATTAATATTAAATAGTAATTAAATGTATTAATTAGAAAGATATACATATAAAATCAATCATATCGAAAAATATTGTTGTTGCGCTACCGAGATTCGAACCTGGATATCTTTCCAATCCGGGGAAGTTGCATTATCCAACTATGCTACAGCGACACTAGTACTTTTTAAGCCAAATTTGAATGAAAAAAAAAATTTTATAAATTTAAAAACTTAATGAGTAAGTTTACTGCAATCTACCAAATGGGAAGACCATGGTAATTTTTAACAGGTATATTTTCTGAAATCTAGGTACAACGGCTATTAACATGACACTTATATAGTAATAATTTATTCATTGAAACATAAATATATTAATGATTATTAAGGAGAACACATTCTAATTGTGAATTTGTAATTATTCAGAACACAGGTATGTGATATTTTAAATATTAATTAGAAAGATATACATATAAAATCAATTTTATCGAAAAATATTGTGGAAGGTACATCATTTAACTATGCTACAGCTACAGTATAATTACAACTTTACAATAACAACTAACTAAATAGATTTCAGTAAATATACCCGTTAAAAATTGTCATGGTCTTCCTATTTGGTAGATTGCAGTAGACTTACTCATTAAGTTTTTTTAATTAGTTTTGAACATGAAAACACATAATTACACGTGTTTACAGTTTTTTATAACATAGTGAGCTTTCATGCCGTGTCTAATATCAGCTCAGTTTTATAATGTATCAACCCACAGATGATAGTTTTATAATGAATTTGTTATTCGGTTCGGAGTTTTTATTGTTATTTTTGGGTTAGTTCCTCTCTATAATTATGATACCGTTTATTTTCACATTCTACGATGATATAGTAAGCTGCTATAGTCAGCTGCTTCAGCACTTCGTCACTAGAGCGCTTCCCCTGATTTAATGCTTGTCTTGTCGGTGGGCATCATTTAACCGTAATCCGACATGTTACAACACTGGCTTTCCACCTTTTCTTCAAATTTCAAATCGTCTACACCGGATTTCTGGAATTATTTCTTGAAACATGACAGTTGAATTTGCGAAAATAAATTATCTTTCGTAATTGCCACCTGTATTATAATGGATACGTCTTAAATTTTCAAATTTTAGGGGTTTGTTATAATTGTTATTTTTAAATAAATTATTTTTGTTTAAGTCATTTTATATTTTTATTATTTTTTCATTTTTCATCAAATTATTTTCATATTATTCAAAAGGAAAACATTACCCATCTTACTAAACCTTACTATGTTAATTTTTGTTGTAATATATTTATGTACTAAATTTTTAAACAAAATGAAATTAAACAAATAATAGTTATCGCATAGAAACGAATTTAATCTTTTTATTATTATTTAAAAAAAAACTTTAAAAAATTTGATTCTCATCATCATACGCTGTTTCAGGAAAATCAATTATCAAATTTAGTCCGTAGATGGCGATAGTGTAATGGTACTCAAAGTGTTTACATATATTGACATATATACAACTTTCAAAAAATTTGACGGATATGAAGATTGATGGGTGAGAATGGTGAACGTTATATTTATATAAAGTGATCACTTAAGCCAGCCGAAGACACTTCCAAATATATTAAATATAATTTTTAAAAAGTAGCTTCTTCTTTACGAGATATCTATTATTTGTTTAATAACAGTACCTTTGTAGGTGAAAATCCAGTAATTGTGTGTTATTGTAACCTTAACTAAAGGCATATTTTAAACCAATTAAAAATGCTATGAATTTTTAATTAGTCCGAGGCAAGAAATACTTTTAAAATAAAAGTAATTAAACTTTAGTCATTTCTCGAACAAAAAAAGCAATGTATTAATAACTTGCATAATTTTGCAATCACCTCACCAAAGAGTTGAGCTACGTCCTTTGTTAACCGTGAAACGGTTCTCAAATTTTTTGCTTTCAATTATTTTAATTTCATTTTATTATTATAATTTTACTTTTCGTGATTGGTATTCCATTATAAACGTCTCGTTTTTTTTTATATCAGTTTTTAATCTGTCGAGTATGGATTACCGCACACCCAGGAATAAATTTGGTTTTTATGGGGTAATCCTGGGGCAAACGGATACCTTTAACGTAAAATTAAAATACAAGAAAAAATAAAAGCTAATGTCTAGAACGATTAAAAATATATATACGTATAAGTTTCAGTAAATATATGTATTTCTTTAAAAAATGTCTTTACAAATACATCAAACAAAGAAAAAACTAATAATCTAATCTCTATCTTCAATATTACATTGTACACATCTGAAAAAAGGTTATATTCCATTTAAATTACATACTTCGTGATACCAGACTTCACACTCAAGGCACTAAACCTAATTTATTCCTTCTGTATATCCATCATTACAAGAACCACAATTTTTCGATTTTCTTCTGAGCCATTGATTTTTCCTTTTGAGTAATTCCATTCTGGAATAGCTTCTTACTTTTTAGCTCACAATAAAAAAAAAATGTGGTCAAGATTTTTAGACTCAGTCTTTTACGCCCTTTTCTTGAAGTTTTTGTGACTCCAGATGTTCCAGGTAATGAACTGATTTGCTCGAATGTACTTGGAGCCATTGAAGTTGTGTCTATTTCTAGTGTCCTTCATTTGATCGTTTTCTGAACTTTGCGATGCTTAGTTCTCACAGGAAGATTTATTTTTATTAGGTAAAGGTGTTTTGGTAACGACATTAATAGTTGGAGATGTATTTATTAAATGTTTTAGCGGATGTTATAAAACGCATTTTGTTAATTTTGACAGCTTTTAGTATCAGAGATATTGATTCTTCACTCCAGTACATCAACCAGATGTCCTTTTCCGATTACGTTCTATAATCTATAACAAATGTGGAGTAATTAACATAAGATAAGCTCTGTCAGTTTGCCCCTACACACCGCTGAAATTATTTAAAAAAAAATTAAATTAATGGAGTTAATAACATATTTCATATATAATTTTGCCTTTGCTAATACACTACACTGACAATAGTTAAACACGATATAAACATAACTTCAATTTTTTTTCTTACGTTTAAAGAGAAATATTAATGTAAATAGTAAATAAACGAAAATGTTGTGTGTTGGTGCTCACCAGTATAAAGACAGTTATCATAAATAATTATGAATTTCTTAAAATACTATTGAGATTTTAACAGATAATTATTTTTATACAGAACTCAACTCTACTAACGTCGAGAAAAACACTCACAATGACGTCCAACGTATGTATATTTGTAGGCTTGGCCAGAGTGAAACGTTATGAGTGTGTCTGTTTGCCCTCATGTCCGTATGCCCCAGGTTTACCTTATATTGTAAAGGTACGCGTATTTTCATTATGGGCGACTTGTCGCGCGCCGTGTTGGTGTAGTTTAAAATCAACTTTTTTTAGTGAAAATATTAAAATTGCCAAATAACGGCTTATTATTTTAATTTCAGATAACCGTATACACGATTTTTATTAATCTTTAGAATGAAGTGATAGTTTTTTTCTACAATATTATTTAAGTTACTTAAAAAATTCCAAGTGAAATTAATCATTAAACTATCTTTTATAACTTACCATTATGCTGTTTTCCTGCAGAGATGGGCAGAGAGGATAGAACACCATATTCTTCTGCTTTTCATACCATTCTTGCTCCGTCCACTTTCACACTCGTCGATTGTGAAGGTCTTGTCCTCCAATATATCCCCGATCGTGTTAGATCTTTCCTGAACGTCATCTGTTTTTGTTTCCTTCAATACTCGCTTTATATATTTTCTTTGCTTCGTAACGATGAACTTATTGCATAACTTAATGATCACTTAAAATACATTGAACTAATCTTTTTTTTCCGAAAAAAACTGAGCCGCCACAGAGACTTGAACCCCGAGACCTTCCTATTCCCGATCCATCGTTAAATTGCAATATAAATTTTACAAAAATAAAATCTATCTGAATCATTTCTATGTTCTTAACCCTCGTCATCATTTACAGTTGGCACACTGCGCTGCTCGATGCCTCGGAGTGGTCTTGTATCGTAATAAACTCGAGAGGAAGCACTCGACTCTTACTTCAGGACTCGAGGAGGAAAAGGAAGAAGAGTAGGCTCTGATCGTTTTTATTGTTTTATTGTGTTCTGCGCCAACTTTTTAAATTGGTTCTTAACAATGGAGATAATACATTTTAGTTTGGCAGACATTTGTCAGTTCGTATTTGTGGAGAGTAGTCGATTGCAATTTATTATTGAGCATCTAACGCCTCAACAACATGTTTGATGACCCCGATTTTTGGAAAAAAATCATGAGTGACGAAGTTCACTTCAACTTCGCAGTTTTGTTAATAAACAAAACAGTCGTTATTGGGGCACTGAAAATCCTCAATTGATACATTGACGACCTTTATGACCGCGCAGAGTTACTGTATTGTCGCCATGCGGGCCAGTGGAATTATTGTGCCCTATTTCTTTCAGGATGCACACAAGAGGCGATGCTATAACCATTAATGGTGATCGCTATCGTCACATGTCGAAAAAATTGTTGGGTCGGTTGGGCCTGCAACACATTGGTTTCAACATGATGGTGTCACCTCACGCACAGCCCGAGCTACACTTGAAATTTTGCGAGAATTTTTATAGATCTTGATTCCCTCTCTACTAATATGAAAGTTTGGCTAGACAATGAGATAATCTGTTCCATAAGAAGATGTCTATTTAATTTAAACAGCAACAATAAACAGGTGTCATTCGTTTGGATTCCTGCACCTAAGGGAATTTATGAAAATGAAAACTGACCAAGGAGGCCACTTTTCCCTCATCACTATCATATCCCGATGTATGATAGATTTATCATAATAAAAAAAACGCACGAATTCTATCTGGACTGCTCAATGGATGGATCCAAATAATCATAAGGGTAATTGGCTTAAAATAATTCAAAGATCTATTCCCCGCACTCCCTGGTTCTCCAAAAAGAAAGTTTCCAAAATAACAATATCAAATATCTCTAGAATGAGAATTGGGTATTGCCAGGTAACCTCACATTTATTCAGATTGATCTTAATAGATTCCCCAATATGTGAGTATATAATAAGGTGCCGATAAGGAAACCCTTTACCATATCTTTTTTGGCTGTCCATGGCGGATCACAAGTTTTTTTTACAGTAATCTCATCAGTGGTAATTTTCAACTCCCGGTTAACTTGTGTCATCTTCCTTCCCTTAACTCGCCACATTTAATCTATATAATATCAAATTTTTTGAACGACAATGGTATTGACTTGTAATATAATATTTCCTATTCTATAATATTTTATACCTTTAACTATAAAATAAAGTTTTAACTTGATTAATGGCACAAATCACTCTTGAAGGATGGATTGTCTATTTAAAAGAAGAACAAGTTTTATAGACATCGGGGCCTTTACTTATAAGAAATGTAATCAGAGTAGCCTCCGTTTTCCGTCAACATTGACTGAAATGTAAATACTAATAACTTTACACAAATATATGCCCTCCTCAATACGGACTCTGACCTGTTGTGGTGGGCAGGGAACAAATGAAACTAATATATGAATAGTAAGGATCAATGAAAAATAAATGAATATACTTTTAAAATTAGCAATATTAACTTGGTGGTTAAGATTCATATTTTTTATTTATTATCTTAGTTTTATTAACCACAATTGTTGTTTTTTAAAAAATTTAAAAATAGATTCTGGTGAAGAAACAATACTATATTTTTAGTTAGTTATGACATCCTGAAGAAGGAAAAGTGTTTTCCGAAACCGGTAGATGTTTTTTAAACTCAATTGTGGTTAATAAAATTAAGATAATAAATAAAAAATATAAATGAATATATTTAATTATATACGAATACAAATTAAATGCATCAATTAGAAAGATAAACTCGATTTATCCGAATAATATTTTAGCTGCAACCGGGATAATTGACCTGTATTCTGAAAAAAATTCGACTTCACAAATAATAATATGTTTTTCATATATTTTTTTAAACTTAAATTGATGAGTAAATTCGTAGCGTTTTTTTTTCCAAACAAGATTGCTTTCAAAAGTCTTTTTTTACATTATGTTAATGTCATTAATGCCAGAGTAAATGTTTTATTGAATATATATTTTTCAATTTATAGATAGTATGTGTTAATTATTAACTGAATATAATGGGGTGCTAAGTACAAGAATCATCATCTACTTTGAATTGCTTCCGAAGAAAGTAATCATCACTCCAAGGTTAATTATCAATTTCGTCCTCAATAGGTCGCAATATAATAAAAATCGCCGAGAAGATGGCATCAAGTGGTTTTTCAGCATGTTAATACCCATACGCATACTGCTAACATTACAAAGCTGCTGTTCAAGAGCTTTGTTGCAAGGTTATCCGCCATATTATTCTGATTTTGCTCCATTAGATTTTCATTTTTTACATTCTCTACCCAACAACCGCCGAAGAATATATTTTAATAACAACGCTGTTTTTCAAAATTGGTTTGACGACTTCTTCACCTCTAAACCACTGGATTTCTTCAGGCGTGGAATCGAATAACTACCAGAAAGTCGGGAGTCGATCGTTAACAATGCAGGAGAATATATTTAAAATTTAATACAACCGCTACTATCTCACGCATCAACTCAATATATTTATTAATATATGAAATCTACATACTTCTACATACTTTTGCTATTTATTCGATTTATTTTCGAATAACAATTTTGTTTCGAAACAAACGTTTCATCCTAAATCCGCCGAATTTAGTCAAATTCAATAACAAGGCTGACGATATGTTATTTTTTCAATTCCATAGTAAGTACTCTTTTTGCGGCTCTAACTGAATTTTTATTTCTACAAATGCTTCAAGGCGAATAACTTGACTTTTTTCAAATTTTTCACTCGCTACTGAATGTAATGATTATGTTTTTGGCACGGCATGTTTTGTGTTTCTTTAAATTTTTCGCGATCGATTGGAGCGTAACATATTTTCTTTACGCGAATACTCTGTCTACTATCTACATAACTACCGCATTTTTCTAGTCTATAAAACAAATGTTCATATACGAGTATAAGTATATATAGGTTTTTAATTAGATACATTTTATAAATGATGACGACGATTTCCCACCAAATAGCTATTGATTATTAGAAGTTTACATAACTGTTCACATTCTCTAAATACTGCCGACGATAATTCGACCTACAGAAGTAACAACAATACCTATCATCTCACAACATCAAAAACAACTTATGTTTCAAATTCCTTAAATCTACGTTAAGCTGAATGCGGTTATCCCACTTGACTGTAAATAGTTTCAAAGGGCTTATTAGCTACAGGGCTTGTCGCCTCGCTTGCTTGAGAGTTGAATCATCGTTGTTGATGTTACACGAGTGAATTCTACGCGATGTCTGAGTGAACTTTTAGGATCTCTTTGTGTTGTCGTTCGCACCGTGGGTGTTTCGACCGGCACAGATATTATCTCGAATTTGCATGCAATTCTATGTTCGCTCACCGTGTTATTAATGATGCAAGCGGTACGTCTCATATGTCATATTCGAGTTTATTAACCTGGAACGTCCATTCCTGGAACTCCGCTCATACCCGCAGCGTCACATTGAAATTCTCAGAAAATCGGCTTTTGATAGAGGTCCCGAATATTTTTGCATATTTATCGTAATTAACACAATTGTCATCCTGTTTGTCACATTGTAAACAACTGCCAGACGTGCTCCTCCTTTGAGATTTCACCTGTCTTTCTTTTTGTGATGTGTTTTCTTTTATCTTCCAACCATTTGAGTAGTAAGTAACTATTCACAGCGATCTTTGCACTTAAATTAATTCGATATTTCTTCTACTTGCTGTAATTACAATTGGTATTATTCAGTTTCCGTTAACTCGCATATAAAACACCATTCGGGGTGACACAACGTGATGAGAATCGACTCTCGGTCGCCCAATAATGGTGTGGGTAGAAACAATGAAAAAAGATGCAGGTGAATTGCAAGTTTCCTACTGGAGAGGTTTGACTCGAAACAGGAATACCTGGAGAACATCTTTGCAGTCGGCACTGAACCTGGATGTCCCGCAGCGCTAAATGATGATGAAGCGTGTATTTTTTTTTTATGTTTATGGGTTCCCATGCATTTTGTTAAAACAAGTTCGAGGACGAAATTTTTAATATTATTTTATTTTCTTACGTTGAATTTAAATATGTTTCTATTGTAAGAAAATATAATTTTCAACTGCTTTAAAGTATCCTTAAACATAGGTCAAAATAAATAATTTGTACTAGTATTTATTGTTTCAGAACATTAAAATTTGGTAGCAGTATTCGAAAAATTTGAAAGATATTTCTAACATACTAACATATTGTTATGTTTTGGTCTAAATTTCAGTTTATTTTTCTCATTATTTTGTTCTCGTTTCATTCTTCTGTAACATAATTCCCCCATATAGTTGCCGAACCAGGTGAACACTACATAGGCAGACATAAGTTAAGTTTTTATTTTAAATAACTTGACTTGAGAGATGTTCTAATGTATTATGGCAAACTACCTCGTCTTCATAATACAAATAAAATAGATGAATTATTTCATATTTCCGACACTCAGTCTTTCCATAGAGATAGTAAACGTCATACACTTAGATCCTAACGTATGTATGTGTCACTTCATCAACAACCCGCATCGATCCATCTTGCTGTACACGGCACACGTCTTTACAGATGTTAGTAATACAAATATGTTTAAATGATGGTATATTAGTTATTTTACTCATTTTACCATTAAATATTACTCTACAAAATTACACAACAAACTGCAAATGTAATTAAAAGATACAACGAATAGAGTAATATTTATGAAACTAATTATAAAATGGATTAATGAATTAAACAAAGAAATGTTAAAAAGGGTACTAACGCGAGCACGTAATTAATTAATAAAATAATATTAGCAAACACTTGAACAACCCTTAAACAATAGTCCACCTCAAAACACGATCATCGTAGCGAGGAGACATTTTTTTTTAATAAACATAATTTTTTTTTTTTGGTAGATATAAATAGAAAAAAAGTTATTAATATTTGCCGCAAGCTCTGCCTCTCCTAGGCTCGGCGTGTTGACCGACGTAGCGAAGTGTTTCGCGATTGGTTTATACTATCAATCATCAGGGATGTGTAATATGGTATCAGCATTACTGCGACCTGTATTTATACTGTTTGTAAATTATTCAACCTCTGTTCGACTACTGAAATGAAGTGCTATAGACAAGCTAATAGTCGATGGTAGACCGGTTTTAAATTGATTAATGAATTGGATTTTAGGTACAGTTTTAAACATAATTATTTGTGTCCTGATGCAATTCTACCACCTACATACATATTATGGTGGGTGCGCACATTCTTAAAATAAAATTATTATTAAGGTGGTTCACTGAGAATGTAGACCTTTACGCCTGTGTATTGTTATATTTATTTCAAACAATATACATCTCAAAATGTATGTCTTAATAAAGAGGCAAGATTGATTTCATCACTATTAAATCTAATCACGTAACAATTTACTATAAATGTTATATAATAGTAATCGAAATACGATTATAAAGACTTCGTAAGCTGTTTGCGGTAGGTATTTAAGAATTGGCACGCATATCATCCGGATGTAAAAATAATTATTCGCGACATTTAATGAGGATTTTCTTCTTAGATTTTCTTGTAATAAATTATAATTATAAGGAAATGGACTTTTAACATAAAACCAAATTGTTTAAAACTTTTACAAGTTTTCGTAAGTAAGTAGGTGCTTTCGACGAATAGTCACGCGCTATCAACTCGTCAACTCCGATGCCGGAAACTTTTTATTCAATTTGTCTCTCTTTAGATTTCATCAATAATCCTTGTCATTTTAAAATTGTCTTTATCTTTATTGATTTGAAGATAACATTCATTGGTATTATTCTTTGAAAGAAATTAAATATAGCTATTCATAGCAGACAGCCTGAAGGACATTATAAAGCTTTCACATAAAGCCTGAAGAAGAAGTAATGGTAATAAAATGGCCCCTTATCACCTGCGCAAATGTATATTTTTATACTTTCCTCGGATTGTATACTTAAAATACCATCTTAGATATTTTAATAGTCCTATTAATTTGCGTATACTTAGAAGATATAACTGATAGGTAAATAAATGTAACAAATACATTCAATTTATATTTTTTTTTTCGAGTAAAAAATCTCATAAAAATCTCATCCGTGGATGCGGGCCATTAGGCTGCCTGTGTAGTCAAGAATGTTTTTATTACTATTAAAAAAATAAAAACTCTGTGTAAACCTAATAAAATATCTTTCTTGCAATTATACTTTTTTCTATATATTCTATAATGCTTTAAATTCTATAATATAATATATTCGCATATCCGGAATATCTCGGTGTGATATTGAAGCATGTAGGAGAGAGCTCCCCACTAGACTCCGACGAATAACGCGACCATCTGTCTACTTTATGGAAAAGCGTGAATGTTCCCATCAAACAGTACTGGTTTGTATAAACGGTGCACGAGTGGGATTCGGAATAAAATTCAAAAAATTTATTCCGAATTTTTTGGATACATGAAAAATAACGCGGTATTTTTTATAACGACGTGTGTACCGCTCCGTGTAGGACTCGAGATTTTGCTCGTGCATTTTTAACTTTCGGTACTAGGCCATACATCAGTAAAATTAATATTAAATTGAATACTGCCGTTCGTAAAAAAAACTTTAATTTGAAACGTATATAAAAGAACCAATATAGATAAATGCATGATTCATCATCTATTTGGAAGTATGTACGTGTGATGATTTGAAACGCATTATTCCAATTAAATAATTAGTAATATGAAGAAATTTAAATTTATTAAATATATATATATATATATATATATATATATATATATATATATATATATATATATATATATACTACCTACTATATATTTTTTAACGTATGTCATGTAAGAGTTTTCTTTTTAATATTTTTTTTACTTCGGGTCGTATTCGGTTTGTACCAAGAAAATTGGACTCTATGTGATAAGCGTTAGCGGTTTGAACGCCTAACTATTCTATTCTGTAAATTCGTACATTGAAGAACGTTTGTTTATTTTTATAAGTTACTAGATCAATAAACTACAGCAGTTTCCAAGGCAACCCTTGATGCCTTAGACTGAGTATAAAGCCTCCTTGTGGCATTTTAACACCGCCTTACAAAGTAGGTACTGAGTATATTTATATTGTTAAGAAATATATTTCTTCAAAATATACCCGTTTTCCTATTTTTGTTTGATTATTAATAATCATTAATATTTTTCAGTGCTATAGATTTTATAACATATTTAGATAATGTTTTGTCAATAAATCTTTTCTCGTGTACAGACATGTGGATAATCTAATCTAGTCCAGTCTGATTGCTTGTCAAATTTATCTTATTTTCACAGAACAATATATTTAACACAAATTTATTTAAAAAGGAAAGATAAAATGTTCATTATTTCCATTTGTTAACTTTGTTTTATTAACCACTTATTGAGTTTAAATACGTCTACCGGTTTCGAAAAATACTCAAAAGTGGTTAACAAAACAGAGTTAACAAATGGAAATAATGAATTTTAATCGCAAAGTTAATTTTGCTAATTTCAAAAGTAAAAAGAAAAAAATGTTCATTTATAAAGTATCTTTGTGTCTTAATAAACGTTTACTTATATTTCGACAAATGACAATTTAAATCTTTATTATGCTTTGATTGGTATTGTATGGTTACTAATCAAGGTAAAAAAAATATTTCTGTAATAGAACAGAAATATATTATTTATTAGAATATTATAATTTGGAAGTTATATTGTAACATACTATTTAGCATTTAATAGTTTCTAAGGTGATGTTATTTATGTATTTTACTAGAAAAACCATTACATTAAAAATTGTATTATGCCTGTAAATATTGCTGATTTTTAACTGAGGTGTACAATTACGATAGCGACCATATGAATGCAACCAGTTTTTGATTAATTAATTAAATTTACTTCAAAGCAACATAAAAGAATCTGTAGTATTATTGTATTTTCATGAAGTACCTTTTTTATTTAAGAACAATATTGCCGGTTCAACTCCCTTCATTTGTCTCTGTTCCTGGTCTCTTTTAATAATTCCCGAAAAGAATACATGAATAAAAGCACCTTAGTTTCAGTCATAAGTTATTATATCGTAATTCTTTAATGTGTTCGGTCTCTAATAATAGTATATATATACCAGTGATATTTTTAAAATGTAACACAAATCTAGTAACCTTATTGTTCGGATTCTATCGTTTTAAGTACACTAACGAAATTTACTCTTTAATTCATTTTGCCGAACTGATTTACATAAATATTCTTGAATACTGAAAAATGTTTATTTGTTCGTACAGCAAATGATGTAGAGCTTAGTATTTGTATATTGCATTATCATAGCCATATTTCACAAACTTTGAATTTCCTTAAATTGCCCTTCTTTCATATTTTCCCTTTACCCTTCACCGATCGGGGCGGGTTGAGTCAACACGAACTAAATGGAATATATTTGAATACATGAAGAACATCAAAGGAACGTAGCGATTTTTGTACACTTAGGGGTGTTTACTCGCATACCACTATAATTGTTCATTTTTAGATTTTTTATATTGAAACGTAATGTGTGAAGACTCTTTGCAACAGATTGTACCTAAGCGAGATATACCTTTTTGGTTACCTAAATCAACCCGCTTCATCATTCCTGAGACAAAAAGGGTGTTTCTTCATGCTAAGATCCTCTGAGAGATATCTCGTGGCTGTCAAAAATATTAAGTGCATTTTTTATTTTAACGAAGTTGATATATCACGATGCTACGAATTGATAAATTCACAACAAACACTAATTACGTATTTTTAAGCAAATATGATGTTATTTATTGAAAATATATTACTTTTACTTCTTTTCTAATTATTGCCTTTTAATTAGTCTTCAAAATGGTTGTCTCAAAAATTCTATTTTTCTCCAATTAATATTATTATTAGAAAAATATGTATTTACTATATATAAATATTATTAGCAAAAATAAATAATTATACGGAGAAAATAAGTTTCTTCTTTGCGTATTAAGATTTGTACTTTACGTATTTTTTTGGACAAATACATCAAGTCCTCCTTTTAGAGATAATTTAATTTCATCGTCCGTACGGAAGCACTCATCACATATTATCATCTCATTTATATCCACAACACGAGAAATAAATTTTTATTCCTCAACCTTTATCATTAACCTTTACCATACCATGATAAAAAAAATACCCTACGCAGCCATGCTGTCAAGTCGTGTTACTGCAAGAAATTTGAGTTTTTCAAGCACCTTAAATGGGAAAACAATGCTTTTATAAGCTTAAATTACTTTAAAATGGTTAATGTCATAGTTATTATAAATATAATAAGAAATGATGAATATAATACTTTAATACGGTCATTTTATTCTCAAGCGTTATTTTTATAACGTATTCGTCAAAAGACCCATCTAACATAATCTCTCATCTTCATCGCTTCTCATTTAAATTAATGTGTGATCTTTTTCACGTGGTACAAGTGGTATTTTTATCGCAGATAGCATGCAATGCACGAATTTTACAAAGCATTGAATTCAAAAATTATTATTTTATTTTGATTCGTTTCACATAATTGATTTTTCACTAGTCATTTCTAAGAGGAAATGATTTTGTTGAGATTAACTTTTACATTGTGCATATTTATAGAAATACGATTTAATTGGCTCAGTAGATCTATGTTACTGCGTGGCTAGGGAGGGGTTAATTCTACGAGCTCCACGAAATAACTTGTATAATATTTTTAGGCTTGTGTTTATGCGCCTTAGTTCGATTGGCACCACTAGGTTTCTTGGTTTATAATAATGTACATGTGTGTGTGTGTGAGTATTGCCGCCCTTTTTTTGGAGAGCTAAGAAGACGGTTACCGACAGGCGTCATTCTTATTACATCCCGTGTTTCGACCAGTCCAGCGGTCCAAATAAACCACCAGTGCCCACTTCGATCAGTCGAAATCTAAAGTAGACAACCCAGCTAAAAGAACAACATCTGACCAGAAAGACAACAAAATTAAAAAATTTAGTGCAGTTCATATATCATATGTGTGTTTTTCGTTAATCGGGAACCTGTGAACCAGCTATCGAAGGCATTTAAATAAACAGCTTGTATATTTTAATTTCGAAAAATTAAATAGATTGTTAACGTATAAATATGGGTGGTCACTTTTGGCTAAAATATTGATAACCAAATCACGTTTATCATGAATTAATTATTTTTTTGTTTATGCGAGTATCGGCCAAAGCTTGTCCCCTCTCGTGTCCGACCGCGGCTGCCGCGATCAACAAAGAAATCCCAAATCACTGTCAGTCGTATGTGCCAAGCCTTATCCCGAGGAAGAGCAGACCGCGTCGTGTTATCGGTTCACCCGTGATTATGTGCGCGCCAGATGTCGCGACGCGAATACTGAATTTTCTCGGAATGGAGATCATAACATGGCTTTATAAAAACGTATCCGATTTGAATGTGTACTCGTATTCCCTCGACATTATTCCAGCAGCGGCCATACTGCGTATTGTTGTTACATCCGACGCTCGCCCGTGATACGTGACCAGGGACGGATTAACATATAGATTTAATATTACGTCGAATAGAAATATAATTAAAGACTATCGTGCTGCAATTTACATTTCAACGCGTTACCTATTTAAATTAAATAATTTTATTGTTTTGCCAAAGTCTCGCGTTGCATTTGAGTTTATATTAAATTTATTAAAAATATAATATAATAAATCCACGAGGACTGTCATAAAACCTTTTACGTTACGTAATGGATTAGTTGACGCGCTTGTGATCTGTTGGTTAAGACGCTTGCATAGTGATCCAGCAGTAGGGAGTTCGAGTCTCGTTCCAGGATGTCATCAAGTTAGACCTATTTTCAAAGCACTAACGTTTAGTTTAGTTTAGTTTGAAAATAGCAAGAATTTTGATGTGACGCCACAGAATACCAAATATAACTACTTTAGACATGAACTGAAGCAAATTTCTCGTTTCAATATTTTCAATTTGGCGCTACCCACATAATCAGATAGCTCCGCGACTTTTTTTAAATATAAGACTTGATTGAAACGAAAATTTAAACGCTGACAATATAATATTATTAATGTAAAAAATACGTCTTGTTTACACAAAGATTTCATTTTCGAAAAGTAAATACTTTTAAAGTTGCATAAATGTATCATAAACTATCCGATTTATGTTTCTACGAAGAATGTGTATAGAATGACCTTCGTCTCTCAACTGATATTTCAAACCCCTCTCCTGTATGTACATTTTATATCATGTCTATTCGTTTACATATTGCGTGTGACACATATTCCGTGTACGCATCTATATATTTTTTTTTAAATATTTATTAGTGCTTGTTAGATATGTGCACGTTATAGTATGTTTGTTATTTTTTTCTTAAATCTTTAACTTTTTTATTTTTGTTCTAGCTGGATGGTTGCGTTAGTTTAGATATATTCTTGTGTTGGTGTTTTTCATGTCATTTGTGTAATTCAATGCCTTTGTCTTTCATCTCACCATTAACAACCTTTGAGTGTTCCAAGCTTTGTTAGTTTATCGATATCAAGTCGGTGTTTTGTTTTGTAGACTGTTTCAGTTGGTGTCAGGTAGTTCACTAAACTATTTTCAGTGTTTAATTTTGTAGTCTTTAAGGACAGTTAAAGTTTATTGTATTTTCCGTTTCTTAGAAAGATGTCATGTATTTTATTTTACTCGTGACATATATCTCATGCATCAGTATTTTTATGTTGTTAGGGGTATATTCGTGTATTTTTATGGAATGGAAGTCAGTCAGTTAGTTAGCTTGGGCAATGATTAAATTATTTTGTTTAGGTACCTATACGTGTAGTTTATTTGAGGTGTCAGCCATTAAGTTCTATTTTCCTGTCAATACTGTCAGATTACAGGACGCTCGTTGTTAAGCTTCGATTTAATAAGAATAAAAATATTTGAATTGCACAGAAATATTGGGATAAGGTTTAGATGTGTTATTTTATGTACATATAATTCATAAAGTATTGTAATATTTATTATACGATTAAAAATTATATTATTGGTATATAACTGTACTGCTTATATACGAATAGTTTGAAGAAATATGTATGTAGTTTGTCTACTTCAATTGTAGGTACCAAAAATATCTTATGCAATAGCCGATTAAAATAAATTAATGGTATAATTAAAATGTTAGTTTTAAGAAAAAACATACTTAACGAATTGCGACCCCTACCGTACACAATAAATAGTTGTACCTAACGCATATCTGTAAGGATTATTTACTCGTCATTATACTAATATAATTAACGTTACTAAAAATGAACACAGACAGTCTGAATTGGAAAACTCATAGACTTCGGAAATCATTTTTTGTCAATTAGGTATACTGTCTCAGAAATTCATTATTGTTAACGTTGACCTGAAGAAATCTTCGCAAATGTATTAATATCCGTTAATTTCGGAGGAAACGCTTCACAAAGGTCATTCTTTGCGCCCTTTTATCTACCAGCCGGAGCGAACCTAAATAAATCCTTTAAAAAACAAAGTCTCATAATCTACCTCTTAATTTCTTAGAAAAATACTTAAATGGTTCCAGAAAATCTGCTATAGTTTGTAAAAAAAATGTGCCTTTCGATAAAATATGGTACTTACGAGTAATCATAAACACGCGAAAGATTTACTCACAAGAAAATACAAGTATTACGAAGGTGCCCTTATCGGGATTTAATGAAGTAGTGACGTAGACGGTGGTTTTGTATTAAGAAAAAAATGTAATTAATCCGGGCAACATTTCGAGCCAGGACGATGACAAAGTAACAAATTAGACCAATTGTATTCTACAAAAAAATTGATTCTACGTGTTTAAAGTTTTCTTAAGATACGGCTCTCCTTAAAGAATTTTAGAATAACCGAAACTAAAGTTGAAAATATAATGATTATATTCTATAGATAATATTGAAAAAAATAAATCAGTGATAAAAGCGTTCGTTTAATTTTATTAGATTAAATTCTTTCTGAGTGACCTCACATGAACACATGGTTGGTTCATATTCTTGTTGATTTTTTTTTATATAAACGACCCATCCGTCGTACGTTAAAGCTACTCTATTTTTAAAGTTTTATTAAATTTTCTCTATAACATAAGATATTTTGACCATTTTGTAGTCACCAAAATATTCACATTTTAAAAAGGTCACGAGTTATCGCGTATTAGAATTCTGTAATAATTTACTTAATGTCACAGACCAGAAAATTAATAGACATGAAAAAAGGTGTACATATAGGTTTGGAAAATTAGTTGCGGACGAGGGGAATTCTACACACATTCATTGTGAAAACATAAATCCGATAGTTTACGACACATTTATGTAACATTCAAAGTATTTACTCTTCGAAAACTAAATCTTTGTGTAAACAAAACGTATTTTTTACATTAATGCATATTACATTGTCAGCCATTAAATTTTCTTTCCAATCGACTCACATATTTAAAAAAAATTCTCGGAGCTATTTAATTGCGTAAGTGGTACCGAAGTGATCGCGTGGGTGACACCAAAATGCAAATATTGAAACAAGTAGTTTGCGTTAGTTCGTGTATATATATATTGGGTAGTCTGTGACTTAATATCAATGAATATATGACACCTTAAGAATTCTTTACTCAGTTTTTCAATGACGTAATTGGTGGTGTTGAAATCTTGTGTTTTCAGCGAGACACGTCTTGATTAGCCTATTTCAAGTGTTCCACTGCAGAGGGCGTGGCCGTAGTAAAAATTTTCGCTTACGTACATAGTATCGAAATACGTAAATCAAATCAGTCGGCATCGGCGAAATAAAATTCAGGAAACCAACGGTAATTAAGGCGAAAGCAAAAACAGTGGTACTATGAAAAAACTTCCGCCTGTATATATGTAGTGAGGGGCTATCAAAATAACATGTGCTTTTTGCGTTGGCCATCCGGAAAACGGCGTATTGTAATGGGGATTCCGGCGGGAGCGTGCACTGTGTATAGTGTACAGTGTACACCCCCCACCCACCCCGGCCCGGGTCACGTGATCGCGGACGGATTTATCATTTTTCCGCCCACAAGAGTGGCGGTATCCGAGGAAATGAACAAAGCTACGTAATTATCAGTCTACATCAGGCATTAAAAACTACGGTACTTGTGCAAAGTTAGAAGGCGGCTGGAACCTACTTTTGACGTACATTAAAATTTACAACTCTTAACGATTTTTCTATAAAAATTGCAATAGTTGGAATTGAAACAGGCGTTTTCTCGTCCACAACGTTGAACTGTAGAAATTTGTCGAAAGATGAAAGGCTCGCCCGTAATGACGAGGAGTCAAATTACTTATGCTTAATATATTATTATTGGTGGCAGGATAAAGAGAAATTTTCTTCAATTCAAAAAATATATATTTTTAGCCTTTGTAGTCCGACGAAAAACTCCTTAAACGGATACTATTATTGTTATTCTTATTGAAATTGGATTATTAATCTCTAATGCTCAACTAGATATCAATGTGATTGTTAATATTGTAAAATATATTAAAATATATTTTAATAATTAATACAATAACACAAATCATTTAGTAAATGTTTTATAGTATTGTTTCGTATAGGTATTAAGCGAATCCAAATATAATGTTTAGTTATTAGAAATAATTGATACGAATTTATTTTTAATTCGACAAATTATCGCACAATCAGTACATTACTCACTATGAGGAATGACGATACCTGACTGAACCTAGTCGCTAGAAATTAGCGAATTGTTATTATACTTTTAAAATTAGCAATATTGACTTTGTGGTTAATAAAACAAAGATCATAAATAAAATGTATAAATAATTGTTATTATTTCAACTTTTTGAACATATCTCTCTCTGGACATGGTTTACGGTATTTTTCTAGCGAGATTTATATCTACTATTTTAATTGAAAAATAGTTTCATGAATTTGTTACGATGTTTTGGCGCGAAGCCGAACTCCGAATGTTGGCGAACATCGATGTCGTGCAAACTTCCAACATCTTTGAAATTAAATCGCTTGAACATGTACTTCTTAGTCGCCCTATTGCCCTGGAAATCAACCGTAAACCGGGCCCTATAAACAAGCTATAATCAGTACTCGCAATATCCTGCACATATTTCAATACTGCTTTGTTTGTGCGTATGTACTTACAAGTATTTGTTTACTTTCGAAGGCCCAACAGTTAATAATAACTCTTATTACTGATTCCGCGAAGTCCTAATTATTTCGCTAGCCCTTTATTCAGTATTAAGATTTTGAGTAAACACGCATTTTCTATTACCTTCACCGCCCTCTGAAAAAACCTTTTAACTCCGTGTTGCCGAAAGCAACTTTCGATAAGTAAATTAATCTTTTACGTTCAATTAATTACCGGATCGGTATATCAAGAAAAACAAACAATCTCCTAAGTGATGGGGAAAAAAACATCTCCGTACAAGGTGGCTCTCGAACTTTTCCAAGCCGAGAGGAGTCGAAATGTCACTCGGAACTGATGATAGGTATCGGCACTTGCGTGCAGCGAGATGTGGTGTCCAAACATATTTCATTGACATTTTTTATTTATTTATCATTATTATTGATTACATTAAATTATGTATTGTCGGATACTTAGATTACGATACCAAAAACAGATGAACAAATGATAAAAATTATGTCATATTATTTCATTTTTAATAGTACATTGTCATCCTATGAATATTATGCGGGTTTTTTTTGCATTTTTGCCAGGAAATTTCAAATATTTTTTTAAAAATAAAAATATTTTATAGCCATTCGATCCGTTCTCCTGTAATCTCTCCTGTCATCGCGAACCTTATGACCTCTGATAGAGTTAATTATTCTTTAAGTAGCGAGCTGCATATATTTTCCTAAACCCCAGCGCCCGGTATTCTACGACGATTACATAATAAATTATTGATTTTATCAGTTTCAAGTTAGTTTTTCTTATGGCTTTATATACTTTAAAGTTTTGGTTCATAAAAATGTATTTACTTAAACTATATTTTATAATATTACTTGATCATGATAGAAATCGCCCCGTTGATATTTTTAATACCAACCACATTTTATAATTATTAACAACGCTCTAAGGATGTCGATACGCGCGATCTTCACTGTATAAAGTCGGTAGTCGTCTACAGTTGATTTTTCGCTCTGCGGTGAGAACGAGAGCTGCCGATAGAAACAAGCAATCCATTTATAAAAGGATCTAAGATGTAACGGAAGGGTAAATTCTTTAACCCTTTATAGGGCAAATTAATTATTTTGGAATTTGAATTTGAACTATCATATATTTAAAAATACATTGATTTTCGGGGAACAACATAAACTTCACGCCGTTTGATCAATGTATTAACCAAAGAACATTCTCGACATTGTATTGAGATACTGAGGTTAACTGTACTGTGTGTGGTATTAGAAATTTAGACCTTAACGCGACTGGTTAATATATTAACCAATATCGGCCTTCGCCCTATGAAGGGTGAGATTATTCAATCAGTAGTGCACTGTTTATTGTAATTTGTCTTGACCTAATTGCACGATGAACGATCTTTTCAGGAAATAAGATATTTCCCTTCTTTCGCTTGCCGCATATTTTTTGCTACCAAACTTCTGGCTATGGAATTTCACGAAACCCGTATTCTTTTTACCAACAAACTTCTACATTTACTTATTTCGTCGGCTTGGGTATGAGGGTATAACTATGTGACGATGGCTTCACTGCGAGGCTTCAGCTTGGATGACTAGAGGACGATGTAGACTTCTACTGTCACGATGACACTTTACATGAACAAACTTGGATATTAAGGTCACTCCATCTTTTTTTATATTTGAATCTTGTTGTCATCAACCTGCACTGGAGCTCATCGAATTCACGTTTGACCCGACGGGATTTCCATTGCTTTATTTGGATTCGAATCTCTCTTATTCTTGAATTCATCATTGCAAATCGATTTATTTTATCTTTAGTCAGGCTGAGTCTGATTATTTAGTGTTAATTTGTATTAGAATGTTGAACCTGTTTATTTGCAATGCATTGCAATGAGACAGAACAAGGTTGGTATGTATTTCTTAGATGTAGAATCTACAATTCTTATGCTTTTCTTTGACTATTCGGTGAGGAGGTTAGAATGCCGCTCTCTACACTCGAAGTATATATATTTTTAAATACATAATATATGTATGCATAAATATTCCAGATGTGGCCTCTCTGTTGGTAAGTGAGAGTTGAGAAGTGCCAATTTCCTTTGAAATACGAATTAAATTGATATGTATTCTTTTGGTTCTGAACTCATAAAGAATATTATAAAAAAATATTTTTAATAACAAAATATCTCTATTTTAACACTTAAAATTGAAGGTTTATGTTTTTTCACTACAATCAATGGCAAAGATGTCACTTCAAGAAATTCAAAACCCGCCAATGAACAGCTTTTAGGATACGTCAATTTATACAGGGGTGGTGTAATACTTGTTAATAGTATAATAATAGTTGAGATGGCGTTGAGATATGTTTAAATACTAAATCTAAATTAATTAAAAAATATCGAGGTAAAATTATGAAATTTGCTATATCTTCTGTTTTCATTTAATTAATCTATTTTCACATATGTCCCACAGTAGCTAGACCCCTCTATACTCGTATAACAAAGTTACAAATCAATTATATTATAAAATATAGACGCTGCGTCTCGAAAGTGGCTAACCACTAATACTTTAATACACGTATTAAAAGTGTGTTCAATTTATTTTTGTTTCAATCAAAAATATTTGACTGATGTGATAAGTATTCTTCCCCCAGACTACCAAATATAACTACTTATAGACATGAACTAACGCAAATTTCTTGTTTCAATATTTTCAATTTGGTGTCACCCACGTGATCACTTTGGTATCACTTATGCAATCAGATAGCTCCGCGACTTTTTTTTAAATATATGACTCGATTGGAACGAAAATTTAATCGCTGACAATGTAATATACATTAACGTAAAAAATACGTCTTGTTTACACAAAGATTTAATTTTCGAAGAGTAAATACTTTTACTGTTACGTAAATGTATCGTAAACTATGGAATTTATATTTCCACAAAAAATGTGTGTAGAATGCCCCTCGTCCCGCAACTAATGTTCCAAACCGCTCTCTGATATGTACACTTTATTTCATGTGCATTCATTTGCTGGTCTGCGATTCTTCCACTTTTATTTTCTATTTAATAATAGGTTTGATCTGAACTTGCGTGTACAATCAGATGTTTTTAATATTTTATTGACAGCACCGTGGTATCATCCGTAAGTCAAAAATTTACTATTTAATTTATTACCTCCTGACTACCCGTAACGTCCGTAACTATTTGTTCTCCGTTTAATGTTAAATTTTCTTATTGTTCTAGGTAAGCGATGCCCGCGAAGACGTCACCCGGAGGTCGGACTGTGCCGCAACAGAGAAGCGCCAACTGCGCCGAAGGATGTGTCTTTTTTATTTTATTTTGTTTGTTCAGCCGCTCTATTTATGTCTGTCGGCAGACGACTTGGTAGCAGCCGCGTATCGTTTCCCTTGTTCACGGTACCTATGAATAACTTCAAATGTGTTTTTAAATAAGTTTCGAGACATTCGCAACGTCGCTGTGACTGTTTTTTTTTTTTTTTTTTACCGGACGGCATTATTTATTATTCAATCATGTTTTTTTTTCATCGTAATATAAGCCCCACACTGTCGCTGGCATCTCGAACAGGGAAAAAACACTGTCGGTTTTAGGCATCCTGTTTCTGCGGTCAAGTTTAATATATTCCGATACTCGTTTGACAACTTTTTATGGGGTTGTTCCTCAATTATTATTTTCATATTACTTTTGATTATTTTTCTCTACGATAGTGTTGCATTGATCGTTTTAAAATTACCGCACTTCGGTCATTGGCCTTTGTCGTTAGGACGTCTCAAAAATATGCTCGTACTGTATCAAGTCAGATGAGATGAATTGATAACGGTAACAAGGTTTCGACGCCGTATAGTTTCGATGTTACATAAAACGATAATTGTAAGTTGATGGTATTTTATGCGTGCGTTTTTTTTTTTTTTTAATAAAACGCAACGGCAGAGATTGGTCGTGTTGCCATCTAATACGTACCACGTCTGACAGTCCCATTCATCATCTGCGCCGACGTCCATTTGACGTGGATTATTCTTTGGAATAAATAAAGGTAAAATGGTGGGTTTTCCCGAGCAGCATACATGTTGTGCGTACGTATTGACATTAATAAATACAGCAATATGTGGTGTGTAATATTGAGCCGCCCCACCTCAGGTCCCTCCCCACCTCCTCGCCCGATATATCTGCTCCTTTCACAATCGTAAAAGCTTTGATGTCGCAGCGGATTTTGTTTCCGAACCAAAAAATGTCAATGTTTTTTTTTTCCACGTTTTGGCAAAAGGCCAATTTACCTTTTTTTAGGATATTCGAATAACTTATTTACGCATATTACACTAGTTTAAAAAGACAGATTTTTTTGTTTTAAATTTCACTTTACTGCTGAATACCGTGTTTTTGTCCACGACACTGAAACAATCGTTTCATTTTTGTGTATTTTAAAATGTTATGCGTCCAAATATCAGAGATGTAAAATTTAATAATGTATTATTATTAAGTAGAACACATTCTTATTGTGAAATTGTAATTATTCAGAACAGACGGTCTGTGATACTTTTTTAAATACTTATTAAATGTATTAATTAGAAAGATATACATATCTAATCAATTTTATCGATAAATATATTGTTGTTGCTACCGGGATTCGAACCTGGATCTCTTTCCAATTGTTAAATCTGGCGTCTGCTATCGGTTTACTCAAAGGTATTTGAGATTTCGTAAAAACTAAGTACATGGCTTTTAAATAATGGAACGGTAGATGTATTAATTTGAAAAATGTAACATACGGCTTCGAAAATTTGTCGACAAAGGTACTGTCTGCTGTAGCATAGTTGGATAATGCACCTTCCACATTGGAAAGAGATCCAGGTTCGAATCTCGGTAGCAACAACAATATGTTTTTCGTTATTTTTTTTCAGAAGTGGTTAATAAAACAAAGTTAAAAATAAAAATAATGAATTTTAACCACAAAGTTAATTTTGCCAATTTAAAAATATGTTTTTCGATAAAATTGATTATATATGTGTGTCTTTCTAATTAATACATTTAATTATTATTTATAAATATATTTTATTAACTTTAAAAATACACAGAATAGTAAGCCTTGTGGTGTGTTTGTAAATCTGGCCGTTGTCAGTGGAAAAAGATTAATTATGTTATTATTTGAAACGATGAATATTCTTAAGATATGTAGATCTTATAAGTTTTATTTTTATAGCATATGTGCTTAGCTCAGTTTAAAAATATTAATAATATTCATATGATGTCTATTCATCTCGATTTATTTTCGGAAATAAATATGTTTAAAAAAATTGCTTTTAAATATGAATTGAATTTATAATGCAATCATGATGAAAACTTCGCTTATTTGTTTTTGAAATTGGTTTTCTCATCTAAATCTTAACTATGTAGTATTATCTTTGAAGAATTAAATACATTTTTGGGATGAAAGAAGATAATAGAAAATCATGTATGGAAAAATCACTTTTGATATTCCAAAACTAAAATATACAGCAACACAAAATCACTAAATTCATCAAGGTATCAAATTTTTTAACAACTTTCCCATCACAATTAGAACAATTACAGACTACTATCAATTTGTATCTGAAGTAAAAAATATATATACACAGACTAATTGAAACATAAATTATCTTGTATATACTCCTCTGTACACGAGTCCTACTCTCATAGAGAAAAAATAAATGTTAAAAGAAATATATATATATATCCAACTGATAATTCTAAAATGTATTATATTTTCTTATATTAAAATTTAAAATTACTGCGCCTGGATCAGATTAGTATCATATATTCTTTTTCCCTTTGGTGTTATAATGGAATGGACAACGATAAAAGTTGCCACATATTATTTTAATTAACCAGTAATTTTTTTATTTCAAAACGATCGGAATTACGCGAGGAGAAAATTGGATCCTCGTAAAATGGTGACAAATACGCGAAGTCCAAAAAAAACAACTTGTAACCAATTAATCAAGCTATGATCGAACGAATAATAAATTCATTGTAACGAGATGAATCATTTAAATTTTAAATTTAGAAGTGTTTCTTCTTCTTTTTCTTCTTTCGCGGCCTCATGGGACGTTATCCATCCTTTGACCCATTAAATTTACGGTTTAGTCTGCTGGGCAATCGCGAGTCTGTCTTGACATTTTCCGCTCATCTACGTCTTGGTGTTAGCCTTGTCCTGCCCACTGCCGCCTGTTTGCTTTCGCCTTCCTCACCGCGTTTACTCACAGTGGAATGAAAACGGAATCGTATGACAACTTCGGAGAACTCTTCGAACATGCAAAACTAGTAGAATTACACTACTCATCCACACTATTCTCCAGGTTTGGCCCCGTGCGATTTGTTTTTGTTTCCAAACATGAAAAAATGGCTTGACGAAAAGCTGTTCACATCAAACGGGGAAGTCATCGCCGAAACGGATGCAAGTTTTGCCGAGTTCGACGAATCATATTTTTTGGATTGCTTAAAAAGGTTGAAATATCGTTGGACTAAGTGTTATCGAGCTGAAGAAGACTACGCCGAGAAAAAAATATAAATAATAAAAATGCGTTTCCTTTCCTACACGGTTATTTATCATACAGCCCTCGTATGTTCACAAGTCCGTCTCGGCGAAGTTTATTTTTCTGCAAATGCATTTGTTGGCATCACTCCTACGGACCAAACCGCTCACGCGCTCGGCGACCGTGTTGAATGGATCCGTTATGGTAACGAATGACTTCTCGTGGCATTGTTGCATTTGTCAGACGGTCGGTCTGCCTCGCCCGCGCGGGGCGCAGAGCCGTCCGCGCGGGGTGCAGGCCCGCCCGCCCGGGTTGACGTCCCGCGGGCGCGCAATCGATTCCCGCCCCCGCGTCGCCCCGGACGGCGCGCTCTGAAATTTTGAGCAAAATACTACCATTTATTCAGTCGGAGTGGCGGCCTAAATATAAGTCATTTAACGTTAACTTGAAACTCCTAGGCGATACATTTTTCGGATATAAAATGAAACGATTGTTTTCAATCTCGAAAATCAAACATTACGTTTGTAATTTAAATTTCTGCACATGTATAAATAACTTAAAATCTTACTTCGTGCTCTTACGCACAGATATTATGCTACCAAATATTATACATATAATGCATAGATTGGTCCTTTATCATTTTGGGGTGTGGCATTTTTCTATATGTGTGTGGATATATTCGTCAAATATAACCTTATTTGTACTAAATCAAACGTGAGTTAGATACATTAGCATGTATAGCAGTCGTTTAAGAAAAGTTTTAATATTTGTAAAAAATATGGCCTACCTTAACTTATCACATTGCTTCGTCACGGGTGATTGTTCACTATTTTAGCAATGTCGCCGTTCGGCTCCATTTTGAGCGCCCACTTGTGAGATTCACAAATACTAGACGCCCGAGCGTTGTTGAATCTCTCGAAGTCATGTACTGGCCTGTTTTATACGCTATTAAGCTTCTTTTATTTTTCCTACCACTAAATTATTATCGGTTGTAGTTAAAGTGTGTATCTAATCTAACGCGTTCATTTGATTTTTTACTTTTGACCATTCCACACGGGCGTAGTTTTGTTTTATCTGATAAAATAATATGCTTTTCAAATGAAAACCAATCAATTGATCTTTATTTATTTATTTATTATTTGGCAGACGTTAAAACTCGAGGTTTCCCGACACCAAAAATATGTATTTTGCTTATGAAATATTGTTTTTTAATAAAAATTGAGAATTCGAAAAGTCTTCACTCGTCCCTACACCTTTGTATATTTTTTAATATTTACTGTCGAAAGAATTTTGAGATGTATTCAACTCTACTAGTGGTCAACATTCAGTTGATTCAACAATATTTTTCATTTGTATTTAAACTTGTTTATGTTTTGAATATATGCTACGGTGTCTCGGTCGTTTCAATTGCCTTTGATTTGTCTTTGATCGAGTTTTATGTATTCGCTGGATCACATAATACAATCCTCAATTGACGTAACTGGAACATTCGCTTCGCTTGACCTCCAACACCCCGGTTACATTTGCAATCGAGCGAATTACATTTACAAAATGTCCATAGTGGATTTTTTTTCAACATTATAAGTTTTCTTCTTAATTAATTTAAATATATCTAGGAAATGCAAAAGCGTTACTTACATTAAGATACTCCATAACTAAAGTAAACTTGTTTGTTTGTTTTTCTAAATACTCGATCGTTTCTTGCATCTCTTTACATGCGTAGGTAAGTACATAAGATTCACAATTTTATTTATAACTAATTTTGGTTTTGTTTTAGTAACGTATGAATTTATTTTATTATTACATCTAGTTCGCGAAATTGACAGCTTAAGGGATTATAATTTATTATTTAACCAATTTAGATATTTGATTATTTTCATTATACTAGGGCGGATGAAAATGTTAAGAGTGTTTGTAATCAGATAGTTTGTATCTATTCGGTATTACGGTAATAATATGAAAATTCTATTCGATTAATTATTCTAACATCTTAATACCGAAATTCAAGTGCGATACGTATTCTAGTGAAACGTAGAAATAAAGGAAAACACATTGAATACTGTGAAAATTAGCACGTTAAAAAGTATGTGCGGAATACTTAAATTGAACTTATGGAACTAATAACAGGAGAGTTTGTATAACTAATTTGGGTGATCACTTAAAATCTGATTAAATGACAAATTACTATAGCCCCAAAAGTCGACGAGTTTGTATTTTTTATGTATATTTAAGAAAAAAAATTAATTAAAAAACTAATGACAAGAAAGAGTTCTTCCTAATATTTAGGAATTTAAAAATGTGAAGGACGCATCACAATTGCATGCGTTTGCGCACAGTGCACCGAAGTACGTTACTCGTATAATAAGATGCATTTTTATACACAGTTTCATTTACGTTCGATCGACATCAATAATTTATTATTGAATTAAAAAAAAATATTGTGTATTCAGAAATTTTTTTAACACTAAGTATCTATAAGTATTTCAATATATCATTCTATTTTGTATAAAACGAACGGAAGGTATCATTGGATGTAGTATTATTTTAGATATTTTGATTTAATACTAATTAAATATATTAATTAGAAAGATATAAAATACCGTTGTTGCTACCGGGATACGAACCTGGACCATTTTTTTTCGATAATTTGATTTTGTATGTATATCTTTCTTATTAATACATTTAATTTGTATTAAAAAATATCACAGATCTACTTTTTGAAAAATTGCAACTTCACAATAAGAATAAATCCTCCTTAAAAAATTTTGATTTATCTTAAATAAAATCACGGTTGTAATGGATATAGATATTTGGTCCTGTCTTAATGACGGCAAGGTGGTGATGAATACATATAGATATTTGGTCTTGTCATGTGAAGCGAAGTGGTAGATATTGCGGCGCGCCATAAATTTGTTTTGTGTTAAATGATAATATATTTAATTCGAGTGTGTCTGGGCATCTGACTCTCAACTGAAAGGTTACGCCGCTCGCCCCTCTAAAAGTTTGTATATTAATTTTCTAACGCTCTTTCGCCCCGAAGCAAATTTGTCCGTTAACAAATGCTACTCCACCGTGGCGCGCGGGGGTTGAGGCCTTGGCTTATCGCCTATCTCCTCTCGTCTTTGTCTCTGGTCGAGTGCTGTCGACTTTTGAACTTCGAACCTGTTTCTTGCCGCCTTTATGGTGTTATGACCCTACCCCGACTCTGCGCGCGGTGTTTTCTCGGAAATAATCCAACCTCAGACCGTGCAAAGCTTTATCTTTGGATCGATGTCATGAAGTGTCCTTTGAGTATTAATTTAAAAATGTATTTCAGCGTTAAATTTGATGAAGTAAGTAACAGCCTTACTGAGTTTATGTAGTATAGGATAATACTTACGGGTATTTTTTCAGCGATACCTACTATTTATTTTTGTTTAAACTAATTAGGAAATTTGTCCGCTCTTTTTACATTGTTAGCGTTGTTTTACATTGCCTATTTCATCAATTCGCCCCATGATAGCACCTTCTGAAAGGTACTAATCCTGGTCCTCACATTCTACGGTTTGGTTTTATCAGCAGACTAAAGGCAGATAAGCTGCAGAGATTTGGAAGGCAGTGGCCTCCTTTATCCCGACTTAAGCTGATTTTTGGGGACTTTATATTTAGGGTTTTTGCCGTGAAAGGTTTTTTTAAATTAAACAGGTTTGATTTTTATAAGTTTTTTTTTAGATTTACCATTACGAACAGATGATAGTCGATGCCGTATTTTTTAATAAATTTTCAAGTCTTAAATATAGATATAATTTATGATTTTATCTATTTAAAACAAAACGTTTCCCCAATCACGACACTCCTAGTACGGCCATCACATAAATAACCTTTATTAAGTATCGCTTATTGCACACGGCCGCTGCAAAAAATATGAATTGTGTGCTTAATGCAGTTTCAATATAATGTGTTAAATTGCTTGTTGAAATATTAATTAACGTTCTTTTGGAAGGTTTTCTTCCTATTCATGTGAAATATATATTATTCATAGGTGTGTATAATATTTAGAAACGAAAGACGCCCGTGAAAGTCTTGACACGACCAGGTAAACCGGATACTGGAGGATAGTCCTGTTAGAAGCCTCGATAATAGGCGAGTTTGTATGAGAAGATGTAGAAATGTGGACGTTTTCACATGTTGCTTTATGTACGCACATTCCAAAATAGAGATAACATTTTAACATAAATCTTTATGCCTGCGATTATCGGAACACAGTTCTGAACTCACCTGCCGAAGCATTATCCAACCACCGCTGTAGGACGTCAGCCACATGCCAACATACAAGCTTAATGCAGACACCCATTGTCCGCAACGCGTTCTGCGCCAACGCCAAACCTTCACTCCGCTCCCGCCTCCTGGTTTAACAACAGCCTACTTTCCGGACTCTGTATTATCAAATACCGCCACACAAATTCTACACACGATATATAGTAATTATTGTAAACTATAATATAATAAATTCAGTGTCATCATGTAAATATCGATAATTTAAATCTGCTAACGCCCGTCATTAATTACCTATTTACATCCACGATCCGATCCAAAGGAAACTAGGAGCAAAAGCTTAGGATACTTTTCAGTCCCAAAATTTAATACCAAATTCGCTTAACGAATTTTCTTATTTTGTGCTCTGCGATTATTTAACAAATTGCCACTAGTAATTAACGACTTTAAATCAAAAATAACAAAGCGGTTGCTTGATGTGGGTAGAAAGCAAAATGAATCTAATTTGTTATTTGTGCTAACCTAATATAGTACACATTTTTGTCTCCAACTATTGTATATTACAGACAATAATATTTTTATAACTTTTTTCAATAATATTTTATAACTTCAGATTGCACTTTTTTCACATAACTTTTTATTACTTAACATTATACTTACTTACCTACTTCTAAACAATTACAACTTTTAAAAACTGTACAGGTAATTGCTTTAGAAAAAACCACGTCTAGTAAAGTAATTACCTTTATTTTTTCATACGCACTGTTTATACTACAAAAAAAAAAAAAAAAAAATATATATATATATATATATATATCATCCTCATACTAAATCACGAAGAATATCGCGATATGTATGAACACGAATGATAAGACTTAGAGGCGACTTACCATTCACGTCTGATCCTTCTGATCTGATCTCTCACAACACATATATCATATCTCCCTCCATAGTTTTTAGAAATTGAGAAATACAGATAAACCCTTCTGTGTAAATTTCATTATTTTATGTTATATTACTAATATTTTTAATGGATTCTTATTATTCTGTATATTATATATGAATTTCTAAATATATTTTGTTAATTTTATTTTATTTTCTGATAGTTTCGACCTAGGATGCCATTCAATTGTTGTTCATTTTACGTGCAATATAATTATTTTTTTATTGTTCTTAGCAGTCTTTTAACTTTTTATTTTTCAAACCTTTAAAAGTATAATGATTTGGTATGAAGGCTTTTCACGTAAGTAAGTATCCGTCCAATTAGGTTGGGTTACCTTCGAAACCATCCCTTTGTGCGGCTGAAATCTTCGAGTGAACCTTTCATTCTGAAAAAACGAAGACATTGTGGTTACGAACGTTGTTATTTCTGAAATTGAATTGGACTGTTCCAGTGAAGAGCTTTCATATCTCGAATAACGTTATTTTCTCATGATATAAAATTTGTTATTATTTTATTTGTGGGCATAATACTATTATATGTTAATTATTTTTTCTAGGTTCAGTGTTTTAATTCGTTATAATTATTATTTTTGTAATTTGTGTACTAGTTTGTCTGTAAATAGTCGGCGATTTTCATATTAAAAGACCAAGAAATTAAAAAACATTAAATAAAGTGTACATATAGGAGAGGGGTTTGGAACATTAGTTGCGGGACGAGAGGCATTCTACACATATTCTTTGTAAAACATAAATCCACATTTATGCAAGAGTAAAAGTATTTACTCTTCGCAAATTAAATATTTGTGTAAATAAGACGTATTTTTTACATTAATGCATATTATATTGTCAGCGTTTAAATTTTCGTTTCAATCGTGTCATATATTTCAAAAAAGTCGCGGTGCTATTTGATTGCGTAAGTGATACCAAAGTGATCACGTGGGTAAAACCAAATTGAAAGTATTGTAAGAAGGAATTTGCGTTAGTTCATATTTGGTAGTCTGTGGATATACGCTTTTTTTAGCCCAATTTGCTAATTTATTTAGTATAGTCTAACGTAGACATTTACACGATCTTTTCGCTGTAAATTATCTCACTTATTTTATAAACCAGCTGTGTTTTTTAATTAAACAAGTGAATAAATATTAATCATGTTTCTTGGACTTCTTGATTAATTGTGTGATTTCAGTTTATACTATATAATTTAATATAGACAGACTCATAATTTGTTAAAATCCATGGGATTCATTTAAAATCTCCTCTCGGTAAAAAGCTTTCTAGGGTTATCTGAATTATTAATTAGATGGTATCATTTCCAGAGGGTTAAGAAGGATGATTGCTAAGAAAGGAATATTGTAAATATTTTTCAAGTTAAGTAAATTTAATAAAAATGTTCGAAAAAAAACTCGACGGTAGGTAGGGCTCTTCCCCAAATTAATTATTCATTCTTTCTTTTTTAAACTCGTTCTGACGTGTCACTTTAGAGGGGCCTCAGATATTGTAATAATACTCTTCTGCTTACTCTTTACACAATTAAAGTGCGCTCGGTTATCGTGTTGGGCCGCCAAATTCTTCAGACAGCAATTGTAAAATGAAATGTATTTGTACTGTAAGCTCCCAGATCTTTGAATTAAGACAACCATATGTTATTATTTTTTCCATCAACATACTCCCTGTCCATAGGCTATTCGTGTTTCTAAGGTCCGGTTGGTTGATTGATAATAAATTTTTACTATAGTAAAAAAAAATTTGAGAACGGATTGTTCGATGGTTCGTAAAAAATACATGTTTTACCTTCCAATATCAGATGCTAAAAACCGTAAATCGTTAATTTAAAATGGCTGACTGCTGTTTCAAAAGTCATCTGTCACATTGATACTTAGAAAGTTGCAATATACAACAATGAATCATTCAATATTCCGCTATTTTAATAATGAGAGTTCGTCCGATGATGATTCAACAGCGAATTTATATTAGCACACATACAGAAGATTTTTCGTTAGCAAAGTGACAGATTTCGAACGCAGGGGTGAATAAAGATATTGTCAAATCATAAAATTGCATGTATCGCAAATGGTGAATATTTATAATTAATCAAATTTGACAATATTCTCAGCTATTTTATGGTTATTCGCCTTGCCTATAATAATAGTAAACATGACGTTCGAACAAAGTTCGTAAATGTTACAATTGTGTATATTTACTATGTATACAATAGTATATTTATCCACCCTAAGAATCGAGGACTAGTATTATATTATATATGGAACTGGCATCTTTTATTGGTTAGACCAAGTGTGGGTGATTTATATCCGCCGCGCACAAGTACGATTATACCGTCACTTTTGGGGTGATGCTTTGACAATAGCGTAGCAATAAACCACCATTCCTCAAGAAATCATCTGCAAATAAACGCGTCCTAACCTAAAAAAGACCTAACATGTATATATCAAAACTTTAATGTTTTCAATAATGCATTGCGTGAGGCATTTGGTATGAGTCCACGTCCTTATTCGACATAAACATTCTCTACCGTCTATTTACATATTACATCAATTCGAATAAAAGTGACGGCCTCAGATTTGGGATTACGTTGTTAATTACTTTTAGCCGTACCGAGAGGTGCTCTGCCGGTAGATTAATGATATTTACGTAAATCAGTTCCACTTGCCAAAAGACAAATCTGTTTCAATTTGGTGAAGGGAAAATGACGGTAAATTTATGGCCATTGCCCCCGTTCTAAAGTTCAATTATAAAGCCATCGAAATACTGGACAGCCTATCACCGTACCGACGACGAGCGAGTGTAGATCAAATTTATAAAACATTTATTTATTTATTTGAGTTTTTGATTGATTGAATTAAATTTAACAAGCCATACTCGAATCCCAAGCAGCATCATTGCCTTTAAGCCCATTATTGAACTATTTTTGTTTTGAAAATTTATATATTATTTCTTCCTAGTATCGTTTTGTGTTTTATTGTATTTATTACGTCTGCTTCAAAGAAAAAATTTTTTTTCACATTATTTTATTTATGTGGAAATGCGATAGAAAGCCCTTCGTGTGAATTACGTACGAGTAGCGTGTCGGTCTTGTAGTTAAGACGCTGGCCTAGTGATCTAGAAATCGGGGGTTCGCATCTTATTCCAAGAGATCAGCAAGTTAGTTCTATTTTCGTAGTACAAGCGTTTAGCTTAGAATAGTGATGTTACATGTATTCCGTGTACGCATCTCTATTTAAAAATATACGTATTAATTTGATTTGTGATTTTGATAAATGAAATCCATTACTAAATACTTAAATATAATTATTTAACGAAAACTAACATCGAGCTAACCGAGAGCCCTTGAGAAATCTCACCGCGCAGTATATTAATATTTTTATGCTAAGGATTTATATGTTGCAAAGGGGAAAGTCATCCACTTAAACTCTGCCCGTACTTGTAGGTACATGACGCGTCTCGCCCGCCGCCGAGCGTATTACCGCCAGCGCTTGTAAATGAGTGCAGTATTTACAAGCTTCAAGTTCGCACCTCGCTCCGGAAACGGGAAGGCGTATTGATATTCCGGGCAGCGAAGCGGGAACTGGCCGCGTCGATACAGGCAGCGAAGACAAATTATAAATTGCACTTTCAAAATATAAATTGGATAAATTCCTGGGGGGGTGCCTCCCCCTGGAGCTTCTGGAACTTTCGCGTCATCCTTTTCAAGTCACCCCAGTTCCCGTTATCTTTTGTATTCGTATCTGAGCGCTCGAGTTTATTTTGAAAGCGCCCCGCCCCTCCCGCCTCGCCATAACGACAAATGCGGCACGCTTTTTTTAACAAGTGAAAATTGCGAGCTTTTTTATCCACTTTGCAACTCTTATCCGAGCTGCCACACTTTTATATTTATCGAAATACACTAATTTAGATTTTTTTATCACTTACCGAATTCGTATTTATTTTAGATAATTATTTCCGTTATCTTGTCTTGCAAACAGTCATTAAATCTTTGTTTGCTAATTTGCACATGTTTGCTAATTGATATAATAGATTGATCCTCTTTGACTTTAGTGTTTACACTTTATATACTGCACTACATACACATTTTTAACTATTAGATAAGATACCAGATGTAATTTATGTGAAAAAAATGACATATTATTATTCAGAATTGTGTTATTGTCATCGCATGTAAATAAGACATGTTTTAATAATCTGAATATAGTATTTCTGAATCACAAGGTGCGGGTCTATTATTAATCCCCTGACTATTAAATGCGTATTCTTTGTTATGAAACCTAGCGCGAGCGCGAGGGATTTATGGGCACTGATCCAAGCCAAAATAATATAGTGCAGTATCAGCGTCTTTAAATTATCAATAATAATTTATCTTGTAGATAGTTATTAAGAACGCTTCGTATTTAGAAACGTCCCCTAAATTATGTACACCAAAAACTGAAAAGAATTTAATATTTTGTAAGCTTTACGTACTTTTAAAAACATATTATTTTTATTATATTTTAGTAGCATTTTCAAGATGTTTTTTAGTGTTGTTTTCTGAGATACCGTTTTTGTAATATTCCCAAACCCACTCTACTCGAGTTCTCGGGGGCTGGCTCATTGAGAGCCACTTATTTTAATATAGACTACTTTCGTCATGTTTCCGCTCCTGGAATGCTCTTTTATTTAGTTTTACGATTATTCCCCGCGAGACCCCTCCTCCTGGGTCGCCCGCCACCTTCTCGCGCGACTACCGGGTCTTCAAGATGTATCTCACGGTTTGATTTCTCAATCAATTCGACAATGTTGGGAAAGCTAAGTAGGTACGTGTAGAAATAGACTTGAAAATTATTCTTTTATTTATATTGCAAAAACCTTTTTTGTTACATTTTTTGATATCGTCTTTCATTTTAAAAACGTAAGTCTGGAACTTTTCCTAGTTTGACAGCTACCTAGCCAGACGCGGACCGACCGAGAAAAACGTGTACCATAAATGTATTATAAACATAAATGTATATTATATTACATTATTTTTCCTCAAATAATAAATATTATAGTTTATGGAAGCTGCTTTAACTTCGTAACCGTTATTTACGCTATTTAAATTTAAGTTATTTAAAATTATTTATTTTAGTACATTATACTATCAAATACATTTAAATGGATATTGATTAATCAAGAATGGTATTCATGCTTTTATCAAAACTATTTGAAAAACCCTTTTACAAAAAGTACATGCAATTGTTAATTGTCCAGTGGTTACGATAATCGCCTAGTAATCTAGTGGTCGGGGGTTCGAGCCTCGTTTCATGAGACCATCAAGTTAGTTCTATTTTTATAGCACAAGCGTTTAGTTTAGGTTGAAAAAACTAAAAATATTCATGGGACAGGTATTCTGTATAATCATCTCATTTTTTTTTACAAATAATTTAGAACGAGCATGTAATTAATTTTTTTTCTTATTTAAAATGTTTGTAAAGTTGATTATTATTATTATTATTATTCTTCCAGTTTTTTTCTAGTTTTACGCTGATTAGTTTTACTTCTAGTCTCATAATTATGTTGAAATTTTTATTTTATCCCAGTTGAATTTTTTTTAAATGTAATCATGTTAAATTAAATACATATTAATAATACTAAAAAATTGTGGGCTTGATCTTAATGAATAAAATCACATTTGCACAACCATGTGCAATCGATTTATCTATCAAAAAATGGAAAAAAATCCATTAATCGGTTATCGAACACGTGAGCCAACGCTTGAGCACTAGATAACTTTCTCGATTGTTCCACGTAAGGCTGCGGGTCGGACGAGCTTTCGCCCACTCAATCATTAATCCAAAGTAAAAAAATGTTTATTAGTATAATAATCAAAAGAATGGATGTTTTATGAATCAGTCATTCGATAGGTAATCCGGCTGTTCGCGGAACGGTTGGCACTCTCGGCTCTCAGCGTTGGCCCGTTTGTTTTCCTGGCCAGGTTTTAATTTAAGTGAGCTCTCCTCGCTCGTTACTGAACTTCCTGCTCCCCCTTACTCCACCCCTCTGCCATTGTCTGGTCTGGGTGGAAAGACTCCGTTCAGTCCTCTGAAACACTCCGCACTAAGCAAATATTTATATCTTCAATACCTACCTCTGGTCTTCTGTTGATTTTATCTTTTTCTTATCTTTTTGATATTACGTACTTGTGACTCGGAGGACTTAAGCCGGCGTCCATCGGGAGCGCGACTGGGTCGAGTTGTGCGAGGAAGCATTGTTTGAAAACTCATTTAAAATAAATAATATTATTTAAAAATTTTAAAAAACTTTAATCTTAATTTTCTCGTCTTTTATATGACATTTTTTTTTTTAAATTATGAAACGCAGTAACGCAGCTTGAGATGAATGAAATAATTTTAAAAAACATTAAATAGGTGAAATAATCGTAATTAAAGTGACTGTTATGGCCATTGTAATATATGATAACCAAATATGGATCCTTACGAAGAGAGTGAGATCTTAGGGGAGTAGCGGGAGTAACATTATTGCACCGAGTGACAAGTACTGAGATAAGGGAGATCCTCGGCAGAAAGCTCCTACTTCTACATTTAGAAGGATCTCATTTTAGATGGCTTTGGACACATGAGTGCCAGAAGAATGACAACCAAGATGCATCTTCCTGGCAACTCTGGTGGGAAGGTGGCTCAGAAAGGGGGGTGGGTCGCCCCAGACTAAGCTGGTATAAACAGCAATAAAGACTGAATGAAGACAGATTGAGTCCGAAGCGGCGCAAGGCAGGGGAAAACGGAAGCGCCTTGTCGAGACTTTGGGCCCCCCGACCCTCCTATGTTAAGGGAACGAAAATGATGATTATAATTGATATTATTGTTGAAATTCAGGCTATATCCTATAATAATGTTAGATAGATAGAAATATGACATTATGGAAAAATAATAAATAGAAAGACGTCGTGACTATTCAACGCGATTGACAATAAATCGCATTGTGCGCCAGGAAGTGCACGATAAAACATTCAATATTCAATATTCTAGCGCTATCGGGAACGATTACTGTGCCAAATGAAGCACCAGTTACGATAAAAATAAAATAGTTCTCTTTTTATATGCTCAATATTAACGCAATGGCTAATTATTTATTTTCGCATTGGAACATTATATTATGTATCTTGCTGGCCAAAATTTAATTTAATCGAATTAATTCTGATCTCGGTTTCATTTCGTCTCTAGTTGATTTCTGCTATTATTAAACTTTAATTTTACTTGTTTCTTTTTCTACAATCTGTGATGTGGAAAGCATGGTTAATAAACTATTAAACTGTTTTTTTTTTTCAAATAATTCTAGACGCACTTCTAAATGGAAGGAGATGTTTGCCTATTAAGTTGTCATCAAGTTTTTTTGTAAATATCGTAAAATATATTGTTTAAACCAATATTATATTTTAATATGTTTAAGGCAAAAGTATAACACCTTATTATCTTATATATTTCACAATCTTATTTTTGATCTTGAAATATAGTATTTATTCGCCGTGAAAAACAAACACGGTGGGATCTCCCTCAGGGAAGAAAAATCTTAAAGTATTTTGTGATTTTGATAGACAGCAGATTCGCAGCCTCGGTTTCGATGAATAATTTTAAGACATTTTTTAAGTATTTATGTATTTCCTATTGTCTTGATGACAAGTTATTAATTTCAGTAATCTGGCTGATTACTCATTTTTTGTATGCTGCGGCCACCTATCTCAGAGAACTTCCTCGAGCAGCGTATCCTTGTATTAACAATTAATTCAATCGACAAATCGGAATGGCTTGGGAGAAGTCATTAGGGCTCAGTGCGTGGTGAACGAAACACAACCCTTTGAGGATCAAAGTGAAAATAAAGGGTTTTTCATTAGGAATGATATTATTTTTAAATGTCATAGCAACCATAGTTTTTATTTTATTTTTAATTTTGTATTTATTTTAGTATAGTCTGACAATCCACCGTGATTAAGTATACCCTTGCACAACGTTTGGAAATTGTCCAAAAAATAAATTAAAATAAGCGTTCGTTAATGAATATATTTTGCTAAAAATCATATTTTCAGATGAAGCACATTTTTGGTTACGTGGCTTTGTTAATAAGCAAAACTGTTGATATGAAAGTAGTTCACGGAAGATTTAAGAGAAGCTTTTGCATCCGCAAAAAGTCTATGGTGTAGTTTTTGGCATAGTGATACCATCGGACCATATTTTTTTTCAAAATGACGCTGGAAATGCAATTACAGTGAATGCTGAGCGATATCAATCGGTGTTAAACGAATTGGATGAATTTAATTAGAATGACATGTGGTTCCAATAATATGGTAGCACATGTCATCATACTGCTAATGTCACTACAACTTATTGCGAGAAAAGTTTGATGAATAATGTTTATTAAATGGCCTCCAAGAAGTTGTGGTTTATCTCTTTTGGATTACTTTTTGTGGGATTATTTAAAATCAACGGTTTAATCAAACAAACCACAAACGCTTGACGAAACACTAATTTGTTTGTTAAAGTCCGCGAAAATTAGGTTCAACGAATTCACTCCTATAAACGAGGCCGAATTGGCCGTTTAAACGACGTTTTATTTTAAACATAATGTAATTTTTTTAAATACTAATTAAATGTATTAATTATAAAGATATACATATATAATTAATCGAAAAATATATTGTTTTGGAGAATGGAAAAATATATAATCGGGGAAGGTGCATTATCCAACTATGCTACAGCAGACAGTACTTTTGTCGACAAATTTTCGAACCCGTATGTTACATTTTTCAAATTATTACATCTGCCATTCCATTATTTGAAAGCCATCTACTTTGTTTTATATCTTTCTAAATAACACATTTAATTTGTTTACGCGCTTTTATACTTCGATGGGTAGGCCTGATATAAAATTTTGAATATGTGTGATCTTTTTGTGTTGATTTAAAAACAGAAAACAAAAGCGAAGCTGCTACTAGGAAGAGAGTTTCTGCGATTCGGACGGACTTTTACATCGGCGATGATAAAAACATTTTGTATTATATATTTTCGGATTATCGGTTGTGAGAAAGTTTTCGATGGCTGACCATCAGACTATCAGACGTCGGCTTCTACCAGCACAAGTTCACAAAGGCTTGTGTATTTTGAATTTGCATAGATTGAATTACTGTATTCAACTTTACCTACAGAAAATCCAGAACTAGCTATCGAAGTATTTACGGCAACATAATTAGTATTTTTAAAAATATCACACACCTATTTTCTGAATAATACAACTTCACAATTAAAATGTGTTCTCCTTAATAACATAATATAATTGTGTGTGCTTCAGAAAAAATAAAAAAATTTTGGTTATATCTTAAACCGTTTTTGTTTTATTTCAACTTTAAATCATATTGTTCTTATTGAAAAACCCTTTGTAAGGCGTTATTGCTATTTACTTTCTTAAAATCACGCTACCTGTGCGTCAACTTAACTGTTCACTGTATCTCCCGAAATAACGAAAGCCATTCTGGTTTTCTCATAAATATTCATATAAAAAGTCTGCACGGCATAACTGAAATCTTACCGCATATATTGGTAATTAATGGGGATTTTTTTGCACACATTAAATAAGTATACCGTCATTGACATCAAAATAGAAGTACCAATCTTAATCTATTTTTATATAACAAGGTATCGATAGTTTGTTACTACAAAATTAAATTTTATTTTTATACTAGAAGCGTATTAATATACGAAAAAATAAGAATATGCATACATGCTCATTCCTTATTTTTTTAAAGTTTGTTTCATTCGCAATTATGTATATTATGACTGTTTTTTAGAATGAATTATCTATTTTTCAAATTTTGAACGTAACTTAAATCCTCAGGTCTGGGGGTAGATCTGCTATCAATTAATTAATTTTCTCCACTGAAATTACTCGCGACCAATTTGAGAATGGATCATTTTTAAGTTCATGAAAATGTTGGCACGTTTTATTAATCTTAACTTTTACGTTAACGTCAAAAGTTTTGACTGGCATATTTTTAATTGCTCTCTTGTATACCTAAACGGAGAAAACTTTCTAGCGTCTATTCAAAATTCCTTTTAAAATTATTTGGAAAATAAATGTCGTCAAGTGCGTCTAAATGTCTGCAACATTATTTCATCGTTTGTTTCGATGATAAACCTTATGTTTTAATATTATGTTAGATTTTGTTAATTGGATGTCCGTTCCGCATACTTAAATCCAATTTATTAAAGATGTTTAAAACTTAAGTAATTAAACAATTCTTCTCGCTAAAGCTACGCAGATTTCAAACTTATCATTGTGCTTCGTTTACCTCGTTATTCCTTTATTCCGTGCCTTTCAAAATGTATATTAACTTATTTTTATTTGTTATCTTTGTTTTATTAACCACTTAATTGAGTTTTTTTTTAAATAGATTCTGGTAAAGAAACAATAATATATGTTTTTAGTTAGTAATGACATCCTGAAGAAGACAATGATATCTTTCGAAACTGGTAGATGTGTTTAAACTCAATTAAGTGGTTAATAAAACAAAGATAACACAAAGTTAATATTGCTAATTTTAAAAGTAATATATTAATTTATTTCCTTATTTTATTTCCATCCGATAAATTAAATAATAATTACGAAACAAATCGCGTAATATTTTAAATTAAAGCAAAATGCTTGTGTTATGTATATATTATAAAAGAAGTAATATTTGTGACCGCTAGTGAGATTCAACCATAAGACCACTCGACTGCATAGCCTGATTAAGCTTCACACGGAGACTGGATTTATACAAACAGTAATAATTATAACCCAGTCAATTGTTACAGCGTCACTAGTAGTCGAAATGAAAATTTGAATAGATTACTCTTAAATCCAGTGATGTACATTTCTTATTCCAATCGAAGTATATTTCATACGGCAGCCATACTGCCGTAATGAAATATTGCTTCATATTTGCGAGTAACGTCGATCGATTCTCAGCTGGTGCACTTGTAAACCTTCACACTGTCTTTTGTTGGTATTATCATCTATTTAAAGACATATGGAAAGACACCTTGTGTTTTAAGAATAAGCAGATTTATCTATATGTTTCGTATTGGACTCTTTTTATACAAATGAGCGCAATTAAATAATCTTCCAAAAAAATATATGTATTATAAAAATGATGGAATTGTAGGTTAAACGAATTGCTGCTTTGAAAATTATATATATATACTCATTTTAATTCGATAACTACAAAAAATATCATCTTTTTTTTATTATTTCCGATTATAAACGTAGGTAAACTTTTTTGAATCGCGTGCATTTGTTTTAGATTTTAAAAAATCGAAATCCACAAGTTTGGAAATTTGATAATAAATAATATATTTTATACTAAATTAATCAGATTCCACTGAAGTACAGCGATAAGAGACTCGCTTAGTAATTACTGACCATGTGGTTAGGAATTCAATTCTTTTCTAGGAGACCACCAAGTTCATCTCGTTGTTCATAGCACGAGCAAAAAAAATAAAAATATTGATGTGAGATGTGTTATATTATACAAATTAATAAATTATTGATTTTTACGATTATATTGTATTCTTATGATTAAGAAAATCAAAACCTCGTTCGTCAATGGAAAGATCTGCGTGCCAATTGGTATTTACCCAACAATTCTTATATATTTATGGATACTAGTTTAGAACGAATATGAAACTTGTAATATTTTTATCTCGTTTCCCCAAATTTAAGTAATAATGGAATTTTCAATATTAAAACAAATCAATAAACGGAATTTTGAGAGTATCCTCATTCGTATCGTTCACAATCACGTAGGATATAAAATTTATGAATTTACCTAATAATATAAATGAAAATAAATACACATTTATTGCTGTGTGAGATTATTACGATTGCAATTGGAGAAAATATTAAGAGATTTATTAATATTTTTATGGTTATTTTAGTTGTTATATAAATATAATACTTAATATAAAATAAAATGTTTACTTTGGATACTAATTTAAATAGTAAAATCGACTTTTCACTTTATTCAGTTTGCAGTGTTATGTTTGTGATGATAGATATACTGCCACTAGTTTTTTAAGAAATACAACAATCTTTCTTGATATGTAAGAAATATTTGTATCCATTTATCGTCACAGTTAACATTTTCCTGCTTTTTCTTAATTAAAAATTGCAACTTTTTAATACAATGAACTTCCGAAAACTATGTGCATTATAGATTAAATAATAAATAGACTGATGATGCGAGAACGAAGATTAAAACCATATTTAATTGGTTATTTACCAAATTCGTCTTCGTCACTGGTCAATTACGATTAGAACTAATTAATGTAGTTAAAAATCTATGGCGTAATTCTGCATGTTTTTTTGTTATTAGATAAAATATATTTTATTTAAAAGTTATATAAAATAATATATAATGTTACGCAAACCCAAGCTAGATATTGGCAGCTTGTTTACTTATATATGAATATATTTACATTCATAGTTAGAACACAAATCAATGTATTTTTTATTCCAATTATAATGTTCAAGTTCTGGCAATACTTATGTCTGAATTTTCTAGATATTTTAGTTAATTAAGAATTATATTTAACCAAATTCGTTTATAGAAGTGTATGTAAAATAGAACATGTTGGATGAAAATTATTAATAAAAAATATTAATTTATTTTATATATTTGATCTAAAACTTGTTGTTAACAAATAATGATACCAAATTATGGATTATTATTCGTCGTCTTTAAAAATTTAATAATATTACTACGGTGTATATTAGATTAACCATACAATAAAGAAATGTATAAATTCTTTATGAATTACTTTAAGTCACTACTTACTTTTATGAGAAAATTGATTTTGCACGGAATCATGAATACTAACATAAATTCTGCATTCAAATTGTTGCCAATTGTAAAATTTTATATTTTCTACCCTACGCGCGCATTTATTAAAATATCATCGCGTGACCTGCGCCCTATGAAACTTGCTCGGTTGTAACATACATATGCAGAACGATTCCCGCCTTGGCTGAAGGCACCGCTGGTGTAGTGGTATCATGCAAGATTCCCATTCTTGCGAGCCGGGTTCGATTCCCGGGCGGTGCACTGTGGGTTTTTTTTTTTTTCGCAAGAGCTATGTACGTATGCATATTAAATCTTTTTACGTTATTTCCTTCACAATTATATATGGTTAACAAAGCGTGAATGTAAAATATATACATTTTAAAGTGAAATATTAATCGTGTGCATATTAGAAAAGAAAATTGTCTAATGTTGTATTTGTATGTATTATACATTTATTTTAAAAAATTGTATTGTGATATTATTTTATTTTTTATTGTTTGTCTCTTTACTACAATGTCTACTT
The DNA here is from genome assembly GCA_022840565.1 of Eubasilissa regina. Classification (NCBI taxonomy): domain Eukaryota; kingdom Metazoa; phylum Arthropoda; class Insecta; order Trichoptera; family Phryganeidae; genus Eubasilissa; species Eubasilissa regina. The sequence continues at coordinate 20,696,754 of JAINEB010000018.1, read as the reverse complement.
TACCATCTCCCAAAGTACTCTCACTCCCCCTGAATTTTGTCAGTAATCCACCCGTAACCGTCGCCAAATCTGAAAAACCTTTCTGGATGCTTTTTCTTTCATTATTCTTAAAACAGCGTTCAGTGCGAAGGCTCGCGTGTATATTTTCTGAATCTGTTTTTACCTCAAAAATAATTCCCGATAAAAATATTTTACCTAGCAAAGAAAATTTCAATGAAGCACATTTAAATTAAGCCATTTAGATAAATATTACCCATACTTTATATAAACAAAATGATTTCAGATAGGTAGTCAATTTAATATGAGCCATTTTTATTATTTTTATGTTTATTTGTTATACTGTTAGACTTACTGTGTGTTCACATCTTATCCTGCGATCTGTTTTTTGGTTCGAATAACATCTCTATTATTAACGATGCAAAGTAAAAAGTTCCCACAGACAATATTACGAGCACGTCAGCCCAGCAAAGCATTCAAAATAAAGTCACATACCTTGGCCATATATTCAATGAAAATGGACAAGACGATGATGGCAGATAAGCGTTCGTGCGAATATGCTGTCACGGCGTTTCTACCGATGCAGTAAGGAGGTGAAGAGGATTCTGTTTACATTGTTCTTCACCAGCATGTATAGCTGCGAACTCGGGTCGAAATACAAGCAGGTAACGTGCAACCGTCTCCGAATTCAGTACAACAGCTCATACAGATTACTGTTCGGGTTGGCGCGTTATTGTAATGCATCTACAATGTTTACCGAAGGCCGTGTACAGGGATTCATTCCGTTTCTGAGACATCGAGTTGCGGACATAATGCTGCGGTTGGAGCTCAGCATCAACTATCTAGTGCAAGCGGCGCTCTCATGGAAACCTGGCTCCCTGACCGGAGAATGGCAACTTCTACAGAATAGCTACTGATACAATAATAGCCATGACTGAAATTTAGTATTTATATTTTGTTAATATATATATATATACATAAATTTTATTTTGTTACTTAAATGTATTCAATTATATGTATTATATTTATGGCAAATCGGGTCTTCATTAAAAAAACCGATTACGTTGGAATAAATGCATTATTAATATTATTATTATTAAAGCATATCCATCGTCTAGCGGCCCTTCGTACGTTCATTCACCGACCGCGCACTTACCCAGTTGGGGAGTTTCGTTTGCTTTCTTGCGTTTCTCTTTTTTTTTTGTTAGTTGGCTTTGACGTAACTTCACCGCTCATTTTGTCGCCGTTCTATCCCGACCGCGGAGCGAGGAGATCAAGACCTCGCCCAGACATACTTAGCAGAATTAAATTGTTACAAATGGGATCAAGCGGACAGCGACAGGGTCGAATGTAACAAAGCCTTTTTGCTTGCACTACTTTGCACTCTTGAAGCCACTTCCTACCCTGGTGCCGCATGCCACCCCGTGTATTAGTATGAGTATTTATGCATCAGTTAGGATGTCGTACGCCTGAGCGATCTACATACTTCGGTCTCTATAATCACTTATTTGTTCTCGTAAACAGTTTTATTTTAATATTAAGTATGATATTCTGGAATTAATTTTTTTTAAATTGCAAGTTTAAAGAATAATTCAAGTATATTATTATGTTTAAAATTGTAAAGAAAAAAAATACGGAACACAACAATGTACAATTTTTAAATTTATATAATCGCTTGTACATTATAAAATTTAATTAACTTGTTAATCTGGGACACCAATTGAATCCTGAATAATGCATACATTTGTTTCTATAAATTCAAGGAATTCTTCATTTTTGTCTAAATAATAAAATTCCATATATAGCATAATCGGATAATGCACGTTCCCCAGATTAGAAGAGATCCATGTTCGAATCCCGGTAGCAACAATAATATTTTTCGATAAAATTGATTTTATATGTATATCTTTCTAATAAATACATTTTATTTGTATTTAAAATATCACATACCTACTATGTCCTGAACAATTACGACTTCACAATAAGAATGCGTTCTCCTTAATAATTTAATTCGTTTCTTACATTAAATTTCTTGTGAATTATAAATAAAAGTTTAAATTATCTATTTAAAGCATTCTCATAATGGACGTAATGAAATTCCAAATTTATTTTGTGAACGCCTTGATCTTAAAAATAAATTCGGATTTATTTTTCATTGATACTGTTATAAATGTCGGCACACGGTACCTGAACGGCGGCAGTAAAATCTTACGGTTTACATAAAGAGTCTCATTATAGGCAACATTTTGCTTCGTGTTCATGGGATATGATTTTTCATGAACTGTACACCTAAATAAAACACGAGTTTTGGTGGCAGCTTCTCAGCTATCGATATTCGGAATTCAATTGAAGACCCTCATCGAATGGAATATCTTTTCATATTCTCAGTATGAAAATAAACATGTACAATTTATTTCTGTTATATTTTATTTTCCAAATTGCAAGTCTTCCGCTATAATATTTTCTGTATTCATTCACTCATTTTACGTACGTCAAATAATGGCATAGCTATGAAAGGAAGACAGAATTTATAATTATGTAATTTTATATCATTATACTCTGTAATTTGAATTAGTAGTTTTTTTTTTTCATATATCAAAAAAATATTATATCGACATGCCGTTGAGTTGATGTTATTTTTTTTTTTGTAAGGAATGCTGCTTTAATATATTATATGTATTAGAAATTTTACCTTTATTTTTCATGGCTTGATACTTATATTTATTTCTTAATAGTTTATTTGTTGATTGCTTTTTAAAATGGAATAATAATGTATCAGTAATCAAAAAATGCTACCGATTAAAAGTTGTCGAAAATGTAATCGGTTGATATAGTTAAATACTCGTAGTAACGTGTTTCCCCGGATAGAAAATGTTCCGGGTTCATATCACGGTAGCAACCCAATTATTTTTTCGATAAATAGGTTTTTTCTGTGTATCTTTGTTCTTTCTGAACTTGCAATTTCGCGACAAACATTCGTTTTCATTTTAAAATATATATACTCTTTCATTCCTAACGAAGATTTGTATACCCATACTGTAGATATTACTATTTTAGAACTTGTACGTGATTCCGGGCCCTCTTGGGGCGGTAGCTAGATTCTTAATTGTCTACGTCATGGAATCATGTGGAATCCATGAAATCTGTGGTTTATCCACTGATTCTATGTGCACACTAAGAAATTTTTAACATTTCCAAGAGTCAATCGAATTTACTTGCATTTTTTGAGGTTGGTATTGAAATGACATACAGGTTTTGTATGATCGTATATTCTGTAAACCGGTATACAAAGCGCTGGGGCGAGACTGTCGTCTACTCCTCTCGGCAGAAGTCTGGTCCCCGGGTGCAGATGTTGCTTGTGTCGAGAGCAGATAGATTTGAATCTCGTCCCCAACAAGAAAGTTACAAAATTACGAAGATTGGCGATAAAGTAAAGATTCCCCATATGGCGGTGCGGATTTTGACAGCGTCTCCACCACGGCCCTCTAGCGGGAGTAAGAGTAGCGACTAAACTGCGCCTCGTTATTCCATCAATAGGTGGCACCAGTAGTTCGCTAAAAACTTGCAAGTTTCCATAATATTATGAATATTAATATTATACTCGTATCATTATCACAATAAGTATCTCGAAACATAAACAAAGCTGTTTTTACGAAAATGGCACTATAAAAATTATCCAATTCACTGATACATGAAACGCAGTTTTATGAATTTGTTTTAATACCGTTTTTCTTCTTTTTCAGGTAATCTATCTTCATTGACTTAAAAGGGGTGAGGGGTGACGATATTTCCACCATTACATTGTATCAAAAGCAAGTACATGCATAGCAATGACATAATACATAAACGAATATTATAGATATTTTAAATATTATTTTTTACAATAACTTGAATTATTGAAACATTTTACCTTTCCATTTAGCTAAATGTATTTTTTTTTATAAATTCTAACACACATATATTTTAACGAATTCAATAAAAATGTAGACATTTAAAAAAAATTTAAATGTATATTTCTGCCAAGTAATGTATTCATTTTTATAATGCGCATGATAAGCCCTTCACGTACTGTTCGGATCCACATCAAAGAAACTCTATCCCACCATTACAGGAAAAAATGACATCCTTTCTTGGTCACGTAAATGCGTCCCTACTTTACGTGAAAAAATGCTTCTTTACGGTGTCACCTAATAATGTACACGACCCTTCCTTTTTTACAGAGCCTTTCGGATTAATACATTTAACCGTATTTTTTGCGAATATTCATGTTTTGTGTCAATTATATTTTAAATTTGTTAAATTAATATTATTATTGTCAAGTTGTAGTTTTTTTCAGAACATAGTTATGTGGTATGTTAATACAAATTAAACGTATCAGTTAGAAATATATACATACAGATGAAGTCAATTTGTCAAAAAAATATTTTGGCTGCCATTGGGATTCGAACCAGGAACTTTTCCTATCCGGGGAAACGCGCTGACCATTACACCATGTCACCCTAGTAAATTGATGACAAATTTTAATTGTCAATATACTAGGCTGACATGGTGTAATGGTCAGCGCGTTTCCACGGATAGGAAAAATTCCTGGTTCAAATCCCGGTGTTGTATTTTAATACATTTAATATATATTAAATATATACATTTAATATATAATAAAATACCACAGAATTATGTTCTGAAAAATCTATAACTTTACAATAATAATGTGTTCTCTGTAAAATATACAGTAGTTGTATTAAAGTTTATCCAAAACTTAATCTCCTATTGTATATTACTCAATGGTATTCGCAATAAATAAATAAATTAATTCATTAATATATGTATCATTTTGAAATAATTGCAACATATAAGTTCGTCAATTTACTAGATTGACATGGTGTAGCAGTCAGCGCGTTTTCTCGAATAAGAAAAGTTCCTGGTTCGAATCCCGGTGACAGCCAAAATATATTTTTGATAAATTGATTTTAATTTTATGTATTTTACGAAAACATTATTATTTTTATTTTAACCACTCATTATTTTTTCTGTTCATCAAATATATTAAATTTCCGTTTGCAATTTAAATTGTAAATTATTTCTAACTATTTTAGCCGAAGCTGACTGAGTTTACATTTCTAAAAGGTCAAAATATATTGTTTTTATCTAAAGGTGATGACATTTCGACAGGTTCACTTCCTTTCGTGTCTACTGCCCTTAACGCTGCTATATCAAATAACGACATAAACAGTTTTTACATTTATTTTGTGAAGATACGATACCCAGATTAGTAATGAACAGTAACGCTTAATAACTTTACAGACAATTTAAATACAAAAAAGTTCACAGATTAATTTATGCGAAATCCCTCTTATGAGGAAAAAATTCTTCGTTGTTTTGCACACGAGCCGCCGCGGCCACCGAGCGTTTGATGGCATCAACTTTGTCAATGTCCGGCAAGTTATGCCAAATATTGCCGCAACGATTCAATCCGGCCTTGGGTTCCGAGTGAAATTCTACCTATGGATTTTACAGCGCTGTTTTTTTTTCAGCTTTTAGAACATGTCTTTACAGACACTTAGAATTTTGAAGACTTCAAAATTTAACAATCATTTAGCTTTAAACTTTTTGTATCAATATTAATAATTAATACATTTCGTCGATTGTAGTATTTCATTAAAGATATTCATTTGTTGTTAGTTTGTACAATTATTTCACGTCACTTACCACCCAATTTTAATTTATGTATTTTAAATTTAAAATGCTCATCAAGGAAATCGTTAAAGAGCCTCGGCTTTGCCGTGACCTTGAATCGGTGCGGTAATTCGTAAATCGAAGAATATTATTCAATTGAGACGTCGCGTCTATACAGTGTATTCTTAAAAACCCTAGACGAAGTTAGTGATAAATTTACAGTCCACCTTGGAGGTGTCTGAAGAACTGGATTGTGGTGAGTGCAATCCTCCTTCCGTATATCCTGTTTTCTTCCGGCATCTATGTTTTTACGCAACATTTGGTGCAATCTGCATTTCGTGTATCCAATTTTTATTTATGCACCACGGTCTTAATAAGAATTCTTATTTCTCTGTGTTATAATAAAATCGTACGTTTACCGTTAAACAAATGTTTTCTTCCACACAACATAAGCAAATGGAAACTCTAAATAAAATATATATTTTTTAGGCTAATTCAATAATATCAGAACAAAACTTTTCACACGTTCGCTCAATTTGCCCTTCTTTTTTTTACATTATTAGCTTTTCAGAAATCGAGTCACGCTCGCTATTTTTAATTCAGGGAGGCAAGGGTGAGACGCAGAAAACATATCTGTTTCTCTTTCCGCGTCTTATTTGCTACTTCGTGCCCCTCTCCTTGTAGGAGCTAGCTTGTACGGCAAAGACACCTGTAAAATTTCTACCATGATATTTATTTACTTTATTACACCCTTGTCCTATTATATTATTCGAAATATGCTATAATTTTCATTTATGTTTATTATATAATATTACCCTATCCTATTTCAATTTATATTTGTTAGTTTTTTTTTAAATGCTGTTTACTAGCAATTTTATTGTGAACTTTCTCAATAATAAATCTGTTGACATTTTCCATTCAAAATATCATGACGTGACAAATTCCGTGTTGCCGTGCAATTAATTAGTTATTTCCCTGTATATAGGTACTGTAAACATAGTACAGCCTGATTGCTACGATGAAAATTAAATTACATCTCGTAATTTGTCGCTTTTGTATCCTGATGTTTGACCCCATCTACGTTCCGTCACGTGTAATCATTGCCTTTGACTCCGTATTTTCACAAGCATCTAAAAACATAGGTTTCACTTTCAAAACAAAGAAACATTTTCCGTTCCGATAACCTTTTATGAATCCCTTGTAAAAAGTTTATTGGAATTCTTATCAAAAATTTGGTTATCCAATTATAAAGTACATGAATACAGAGTAAAAAAATCCGAAGAATGTTTCTGAAATCTCTTATATACCATCATGGTCCAACTGTTTCATTAGACACATAAAACAAGAAGATATACACTTAATTTCTTTGATACAGATGGAAAATTATGGACCTAAAGAAATTCTATAAAATCCTTAATAAGCAACTGGACAGTCCTTCTGTAGTAATATCATACAAATGGACAAACGCCAGTAGTCATGTTTCCTCGCATAACTCCGTTGCCTAGTTCTGTCGAATGCAGACTGTAAAAATATACTATATATGATGTAATATCCGGGACAGGCTGGTTTGTTTCGCCTCTTGTCTGTGTAAATCTGACTTACCCATAAAACATAACTTTTGAGTGCTCAATCTCGCCATTCGATCAACATTATGTAAAAGATTTTTTCCATTTCAATAACTGTGTCGACAAATTTTTAAAATATATCCGTCCTTTATCGTCTGGTCCGGTATGTTAGTGAGTATTAAAGTACGCAGTTGAAACAATTCCACCATCCCCCGATGTGTCCAGGCACAGTTCGCTGCGGTCTCTCAGAATTCATCAATGGACATTATTACCCAATGAAAAATTACAAAACCATCAGCCAGTACGCTTGTAAATATTTTTTTCCCTTTTATTTAAAGAATAGTATTTAATTTATAATTATGGCATCGTTTAAAAGTCAGGGTAATTTATGCATTTTTTTTTTACTGAAAACTATTTATTTTTTATTATAACCAGCTATACTTTTCAATCCTGCTTTTTGCACTTATTATTTTGTGTGAAATGTATTCGTTTATTATTATATTTATTTAAATTTCTATCACATCATTTAAAATATCTAAAAATCATGTAATTCAATAATTTCCATACTATAATGTATTCTGAGAAAAAACATTGAACGCGCCTCCTTTCTCAGTACTTGTGTAGCATTTATTCATACATTGTTAAGGTAATATTCTCATTTTTGGATATATGTAGTTAAAATTCCAAGAATATTGTCACGTCATATGACATGAATATTAAATACGCTCGAATATGATACGGCAGTCGTTTCGATTGTATTAATATAAAACCCTTTCTGCTCATTTTACGCGAGTTTCTCGTTTCTCTTATGGAATTTTAAAATTTGTAACGCGCCCCCATAATATCTAATGACGTAGTCGACAGAAAAGCGAGGGATTTTCGCATCGAAAATTTACGGATGCTATTATATTCGATGTAATTCTATTGCGCAGAAAACGTCCTGATTTAATTACAATAAATTATCCTACATTGAACCATTTTTACCGGTTTGTCGATTTTTTAATATAATATTTTTGTTCCTTCTTTCATCTCATCGATGTGTCCATTTCCATCCACTTGACGAATACTTATGGATTTGACACTGATGCATGGCGCACATAATTGTACGGAATCGATTAGGGCTGCATTAGCGGTCAAAGCACTCGACTGTCAATCGACAGTTCCTGGAACAAAGAAAAAGTTACCGCATGCGTTTTTTATCAGATTTTGTCAATATTTGCTTTGATCCTAAATATCGTAATTTTAAATTTGAAAACTGAACATTTTATTACGATAATGGCATAAAAATCACCCGACAATCGATGATTTTCTTTATTTATGCCGATGGCGGTAACAGATCTAACGTTTTTATGTTTCATTTATACTGAAATCTATTTTAAAAAACCCACGATTTCTGTGCTAATCGCTGCGTAATCTTTTTTCTAATTGCGAAAATTTCGGTTTTTCATTAAGGCAAACGTTTTACATTGGCACCTTATGTTTTGCCATCTCAGTGACTTTTCATGAATAATTTTCAATTCCCCTTAACCTTTTTGTTCTTTGTATTCAACAATTCACCGAATTTTTGAAGTTAATTTAGTCATTTTCTCAATTATTTTGTTTCGATGACTAAGGTAGGTATATTATTCATTGCTCTCCAATTGGTATCAAATCATCATGTGAAAAGATTCCATTTGATTGTAGTTCATTTTACTAATTGGTAACTGAGGAGGTAAGGAATACCCTGTTGAATTAATATTTTCACCGAAAATACAATTATCTCTTATTAATCTTCGCACGATTCATTATCTTGAGGCGTGTGGCCTACGAGGCATCGAACGGCCGCCCGGCGATCTGTCGGCGCCGAGGTGCGCCCCATTGCTCGGCCGATTAGTGACATCCCACATCAGTGTGGCGTGTGCTGCCGGGCGCCGGCAGACAGCAGACGGGCGGGCGCACGTCACTAATTGACGCCCCGCTATTACGTCGTACCGCTTGTTTACTGTCAAATGTGATTAGGTATGATTACAACAATTTACTCCGCATTTTAATACGAAACTACTATTTTCTATTTTAAATTTGCCCGTTGCTGATCGAGAACCTTTTCGTCGTGGAATTCTCTTTTTTGGTTCGTTAAGTAAGGGAGTTTCAGATAAAGATGTATGACGTGTCATTAGGCGAAAAATATGTATTCTTATCCAATGTACAGACAAAGTGCGTCACTTCTTTTCATTGAACAATCTTTGCGTTAGTTCAAATGAGTTCGGTTTGGTTCAGGTCTTAGGATGGCAGGCTTCAGGGGCAAACACAGTGACTCCGGTGGTCTCCCGATCTTCTCTACTAGTGCCTAGTGCATTTCTCGTCGTGTCACGCACACACACGAACAATTTCATCTAATAATCATATTTTTAAAGCTCTTCATCATTGTCCTTGTACCGCAAATAGAAAACTCTTCAGTGCAATATTCAATATTAAACACTGTCTGTAAGAAAATTTATAGCAATATTTTAATGAAATTATGTATTTTTACTAATATTTCATAAGTTAATCGATGAATATCTTAATATTTGCTAATAATTAATCGACAATAAGTCAATTTGATCAGCAATATAGTTATTTTTCTAATATAATATTTAAACGCTCGTAACATGTTCGATTGTATGTAGTGTTACATTTTAGGGCAAAACTGCACATTATGCACGTATTCGGTTTGTGCTTAATTTTGAACATATTAATATCACACGTCATGTCTGCATACTCATATTATTATACACTAATTTTGTTGAAAATTCAGTTTATATCCGTGCACTTAATGGATATATATTTTTTTAATATTATGCGCTTTTGTAAAGTTTTTATTGTTTGGACCTTATTTTCAGGATACACTTGGGACACACATGTTATCGAATAACCATTCACCATTTTTTAATCATTTCTTTACATAATTTTTAAATGTCTGTGTAGGTACGTAAATGTTTATTTTAATTTGAATTGGATATAGATTTTGGCATTTAAATTATGTCCTTTATATCTCTTTTTGATGAACTTACTAGATTGGTGATATAAGGTACTATAAAAAAATCATTTTATCGTTCGTTTAGTTACTTACTACTAAAACTATTCTTATTGCTGATTATATTTTTTCATTTAACGAATAATTAATATTTCTTACAAAATATATCGTTTATATATGCTTTATTTGGTAAAAAATTTGATTATTTAGAATAAGCTTTCGGATTATTATTTTTTAAATATTTATGAAAGGAGTATTTCAATTTTAGAAGTATATTAAATACATTTCTGTTATTTCCGCTTTCGGTAGTTTAGAATTAAATGGGTAGCGTTTTGTTTTACTGTTAATTTTAATAATTATAATTTTGTATAAATACGACTAAATAAAGGATTCGAATTTGTTTAGCTGTTTATTTACTATATAACTGTCTCGTTGAAATTTTAATTCACTTACTAATCTGTAGTTTATTTTTCATTACAAATTTATTCTATTGTTCACTTTTAGCAAGTAGTTTACATAAAAAAACTCTTCGCTTTTGGGTTATCTAATAGGTGGACACTTATTATGAGATACGTGGCCATTACCCAAGAGTTTTGGTATCGCTCGTATGAAAAAACTCTGATAAATGGGTATTTATTAAAATTTCCTTGTTATTACAGATTAATTTAATTTAAAACTAACTCGTAATATTGTCAATTGATTAAATGATTTCGGATGTTGAATTTTCTTATATTTATACTAAATATTCATTTAATAAATATTGATCACTCATTTTGCTATAATTTGTAATAAAGACGCATACATGTTGTATTACGTATTCAACATTGGTGTTTAAAATAAATCAACTGAAAAACAGCAGAAAACCCCTACATGGCGCTGGTGCCGAAATCTCTTCCACCTAACTAAATCCCCGGCCTCTCGGATCTGACGATTCCTAGTTCTCTACTTTCGGTCGTGAATCGTATTATTCACAGAATCATAGATTTTAAACTTTTTATTATTTAATTTGGGTTGATTTTCAATTATCTATGAGTACTTTCATTAAGATCTATAAATCTTCCAGATATTTCAATATGAATGGTTTATTTTAGCTCTGTAATATTTCTGTATCTATAGGTGCCCTTAAGAATCCATTTAGTGGTTTTAGATAATATCTTCACCTTAACAAGTTATTTATTTATTAATAATTATACAAAATACTTTGTTTAAACCACTATTCATTCATTATTCTACATGTTTACTTATGGTATCATCTTCAGGAAAATAATGTATACTGAAATTAAAAATACAAGCGTAGATAAAAACAAAAGTATAAAATGGTAAATAATTAAGAACTAATATGAAAACAAATTTAAAAGGTGACGATTTGCAAAGAGGATTTGGTTATTTATAATATTAAGCTTGCTATTAACACTTTTTCTTATTTCTAAAATTTCTAATTTATCTAACTGTAAACCCCTAGTATTTGTATGTATAATTTCCAAACCCTTATTAATATCAAAGGATCTTTTAAATTTGTTTTCACATTAGTTCTTATTTTTTCAACATTTTGTAGTTTTATTTTTATCTATGTTTGTATTTTTAATGCAAACATGTATAATAATGAATAAATAGCCGTATAAACAATGTATTTTGTATGATTATTAATATAAAATGAGGCCACAAAGTAATTTTGCAAATATTGAAGAAATATTTATGTATTCTCTCTTCACTCGTATACGGTTTAGTGTGTGGTATGGAATTTTAACACACGTTACAATGCATTTATATGATTTCCATTCAATTTAAATATTTTTATGTTTTTACACAAATAAAAAGAAAACAATTTTGAGTCTTTGAAAGATTTCTAGTCTTAATTTTAACATTTCTTAATTACAAATATTAAAATGACTTTCGCCTCTCCGTCTGGCGATACATTTAGCATAATTTCGCTTTCGGACATTTTTGGTAGTAAAAAATTCGTCGTTATAAATCCGGCCGAGTGAAAACCCCTCCATTAAATCTCTAACCGTCGAGCGCCGCCCGACCGAAGTGGAGAAGTGGAGGACTATCGACCCGGTCGCACATTTTATGCATTCGTAAAAAGGGAATTGTGTTTAGGCGGGCGATAAGGCGTCCTCGATGATTTAATTTACATACAGACCGACGGCGACGTTTCCTAGACCCGTGCGGGTTTTAAACTCGATCGGTCAACTCCGATACTTTCTCAGCCAGCGCGGCGTGAAGTCGGACACTTGCAAACATAAAGGACTGTCTACAGGGATCGAAAGGTGAGAGCTTTCGACTCGGGGGACCCCGACTCTGCAGTTAGATACCAAAATACACGATCCGGCAGAATCGCGTGCCGACCGTACGATTGAATAAAATACCTCATCCGGGGGAAGAACGGCTGTCTCGACTTATTTCCATCCGTTTTATAGACGGATCTTAACATTTCCTCCGTGTCCGTGAGAAAGTAAACGTCCCTCGATTCCGAACCCGCGGTATTAACGGATCGCTCAGCAGGGGCGAATGAGGCTCGGTGTTCGTCATATCTAGGGTCGATCTACGGGGCGTTAGTCACCGGCGGCCTCCACCGTAGAGGCGGTTTATTCGACCCTTTAAAATCATTTGCCTCTAAAAATACGAGTATTCATAAACAAATTTATTGTTTTATTGAACCTAATAGGACCACTAACGTTTAAGTTTCGACTTTACTTAAGCTGCTATTTTTTATTCTCTATTAAAATGCGTAGTAAAAATTATTTGCTTGAGAACCGAAAGCATAGATTTTAAGGTATCGTTCGTGCACTTGCAAATCTTTGCTAATATCCATTTTCTAATTACTTTGTTTGACGTGTAAATTGTAGGCATCTTCAGTAAGTGTTTTAGATATGTTTTCTCGTTGAATATGCCACGGGTGCTCACACCCTCGCCGACAGCTTCATCGGATTTGCATGAGAAATGGGTTTTCAACGTTAAGATCACCTATTCACCTTAAATTGAATACATGTCTCTTTCACTGATCGAATCCAAAGTACGCATAGTTACTCTTTAGGGCCCTGCGCAAAACATAGCTATCGTACTAATTCTCTCTGGTCATTACACCCCCACCCACTGATATAAATATGTATTATATAGAATGGCATCGCTTTCAAATTTTACTTGGGCACCGAGTTGCACATAAAATAGAACTGCGGGTAGAAAAAGATTATTTCAGCTATTTTTTTAACTGCATTTTTATTTCTATAGGAAAGTATTAATTTATATATCGAATGAGGTTTTGCCTATTTTTATCCACAATCAACGAGCATAATTTTTATTTGAAAAACATATTTAGTCAATCACAAGTTAATGCATAATTTCTATTGTACCTATAAATACATAAGTGTATATGAAGTTATATTTTAATGCGTGGGAGTATCAAAGAATAATTTAATTTAAAGTCGGCGCTTGACGAGTGCCCTTACGCGTCGTGTTGGTATAGTGATTCTTCCCCTACCCCCTCATGATCCGCGGAGCCGCGGCTAAAGCGCTCCTTTGTTCTGGAAATCCACCATTCGTTTTCTTAATGACGTTGTCCTTTATGAAAGTAATTATGTTTGTGGGTCTCGTGCTAAACGCCATTACTACGTTTTAAATTATTGCTTTATGACAGGTAGCTTCGGAAAATTACGTTTTTATTTTGTCATTCCTTAACAAATTTAAATACAAATATTTTCAGGCGCTATTAACGAAAGTCGTGCCTAGCTGTTTAAATATAATATATATTTTCGTTATATCATTTTGAAAGTGTTTAAAATAATCAACGAAGTGTACATCAATTTAATATTGTGGAGTCCAAAAATCGCGAAGATTATTTATCTCGTGCGAAATTAATCTGTGGGATCGTACTACCCCTTAGTTCACTACTGCTGCTCTTTCTTCCCTATCTTGATAATGGGTATTTTACTTTCGTTAAGATACCTCGTTTTGTCGTTTTTTATAAACCTAAATAATATTATTTTAGGAGAACACATTCTTATTGTGAAGTTTTAATTATCCATTATCCATTATAGGTCTGTGATATTTTAAATATGAATTAAATGTATTAATTAAAAAGATATACATATAAAATCAATTTTATCGAAAAATATTGTTGTTGCGTCACCAGGATTCGAACTTGGATCTCTTTCTGAACCGGGGAAGATGCATTATCCAACTATGCTACAGCGACATTATTTTTGACGACAAATTTTCAAACCTATATGTTACCTTTTTTAAATTAATACATTTTTCGTTCCATTATTTGAAAGAGCCATCTATTTTTTTTTTACGGAATCTCATATACCATTGAGTAATCCGATAGCAGACACCAGAATTTACAATTCATTTTTATGAAATTTTGGACACACTGATACAATTTATATATTATTAGGAGAACACATTTTTATTTTCAACTTGTAATTATTCATATCATAGGTTTGTGATATTTTAAATACTAATTATAGTAGATGGCTTTCAAATAGTGGAACGATAGATATATTAATTTGAAAAGTGTAACAAATAGGTTTGAAAATTTGTCGTCAAAAGTACTGTAAAACAACAATATTTTTCGATGAAATAGATTTTATATGTATATATCTTTGTAATTAATACATTTAATTAATATTTCAATAATATTCTTATGGTAGTAATTTTATTACCAACCCCATTTTACATTTTACAATCGTAATTTGCAATAATACTATAGTATTAAACTGAAACAAAAAAGAAAAACCATCTAAGATCTTGAAAAATGTTAGTCTATATTGAAAATTTATAACGCAAATGTATAAAATTTTCTAGGATAATCGATGTTCATCCACATCCATCACTCGTGCATATACCTGTACATAGAACCTTATCTAAGAGAGTACATGTTGCCTAAATACCTGCAATTGTTAATGTTAATGTGTTTTTTATTTGAATGTTAACTTTTTGATTTCGTGCAGGAGCAGTTGCGACGATCATTATTTTATTTCTGTTAAATGATAGTTTTGGCGATACTTCCATAATAATTTCTATCTAATTTCGTCGTATCAATCTTGTTCGGATAAGTTTAATTGATATTACTAATAACCGAACACCAACTCTATTTCAGGGCGTGATTTTAGCTAAATGATAATATTTAACAAACTCTCATAGCATTAAAAATCAGGCTTAGAAAGTAAAAAACAGACTTTCTTTCACTTGATGTGTTGGTCTGGGGGCCCCTTACAGGCCGCCCGGGTCCGACTCCCCCGGCATCACGCATAAATCCTTTCATAAAACTCACTCCGCCCGAGCTGTACATCTCCGCGAATCCGAACATCATAATTTATTCACATTACACATATTGAAAATACGTGATCTTCGAAACTCACATTCAAACTTTTAGGGCTCGGTTCGGGAGCAACAGATATTTACGTCTGGGCCGGCCGCAAGAGGGGTGAGTCCCTCGCCCCGCCGCCCGCCAGTAAATAACCCGCGATCGGTTTCTTTAATGCTTTTGTCAGGGTAGTATAGAGATAAAGGATTTATGTAGCAAAACTTCGGCCAGTCTATCATTTTTTCAGATATTAATAAAACCCTTTTTTTATTTCTTTTATCTTTTCCGAAATCGGTTACTCTTAATATTCTTGTATATTCACTGAAAAATTTTAAATGCCTGAACATCTCTACCAATTAAATCTTTATTTATCACCTTATAAACTGAAGAGGTGTTTGTCATCGAGTGGATCGATCATTCCATAAATAACATTGTGTAACGGTGAAAAGTGGGAATATATTATATATAGTAAATGTGAATTAAATATATTAATTAGAAATATATACATATAAAATCAATTTTATTGAAAATTATTGTCGTTGCGCCATCAGGATTCGAACCTGGATCTCTTTCCAAACCGGGAAAGGTGCATTATCCAACTATGCTACAGCGTCGATATTTTTAGCGACAAATTTTCGAACCTATATATTAATTTTTTATTAAGGAAAACACATTCTTATTGTGAAGTTGTAATTATTCAGAACATAGGTCTGTGATACTTTAAATACTAAATTAATGTATTAATTATAAATATATACATATAAAATCAATTTTGTCGAAAAATATTGTTTTATCCCGGTGACGCTAAAACAATATTTTTCGACGAAATTGATTTTATATGTATATATTTATAATTAATACATTAATTTAGTATTTATTAATTTTTTGATATTAATACATTTAATCGTTCCATTATTTGAAGGAGCCATCTACCTTCACAATAAGAATGTGTTCTCCTAATTTATTATAGTTATAAATTATATATATATTCGAGACTTAGTTAAATTCCTCTGATCAGAAAAATTACTGATGTTACCAAAAATTAGTTTTCCTACTTTTAGAATAAAATACATTGTTCTGTAGTTAAGACAAATCATACAGAATAGAGTTTAAATTGATTAGAGCGGAGAAGAACTTCTTTAAATTACAGACTCATACACCGGAACAAGCTTTAGGTTCGATTAACGATATTCAATTAGGTAGTGTTCAATTATAAACTTTCTTAAATGGAAAAACTAAAACAGTCTATTGAATTTTTTGTATGTACAAATTTAATTAACTGGGTGAAAATTGTATCCCCATGATGATTTGACAATTATATCTAAAGCCGTAGCAGAAGTTAAATTAAAACCTTTGCTGAACCACACCATGACTCGTGCATTGTCGTATAAATGAATTGCTTGTGTACACGAGCCTTGTATTATATTTATATTAAAAAAATATTATTGATATATATAAAAAATATTCTATTAATTTATGTTTCTGTATTATATAATACTGATACTTTAAAGAAAATACTATAGACTCAAATCCCTTTTCTAAATAGCTCATTTAGCATTTATAGTGTGAAAAAAATCCTTTATTTATATAGTTTAAAATCCTATACGTTAATAAATATAAAATTCTTATTGAATTAATTTCACACACTGTACAGATCGCTTTGTGTGCACGATGTCTTTAAAAATTTTAAGACTTATTATTTTAATAGGGTTTAGTCAGGATTCTTAGCAGGGTTCTGTTATATCAAAGTGTAAGAGTTAGCGTTGGTGCCATTCCTTCTGAAACTGATATTTTTATGACTTAGAAAGCAATGCTGTGTTATTGAAGCGTAAAATGAACAATATGAAAGCGGTGAAAATATGCCATAAACGTATAATTTATTTGTAATAATACAATGTATCGATCGCAGCAAAGTACATTAACCTATAATAATGTAGGTCGTTGCCGTTGTTTTTTTAATAATCAATAATGTTTAATTCAGCGTTAGATTTAATTCCTTATTAATGATTGACAATATTTTGCATTCTTGTATTTAGTGTATTCATTATTAGAATTGTAGTTAATGGCAAAGTCAGTTTTGTTTTTTTTTTAGAATAATTTAAAAAAATGTAATTAGTATTATTTATATTAAACCCTCTCACCTTTATACTTATTTTAAATGCTTTACACTGTTTTTTTTTAATAATATATATTCGGGTGTTAATTACTAAATGCTCAGTCAGATTTTATATTCACGCCGGTCGCTACACGTTTAATCCTTGGTTCTAAATATTTAATATATTCAGCATGTTTAAGTTCACTTGGAACTTATTTTTAATCGAATTTATGTATGCATTTTTAACGATGTAAATTTTAATGATTATCAATAAAATAAGCAGTTGTAATACGCTCGATTCTTGTAACTTTAGAAGTCCATTAGAAAAGTTATTTTCATTTAACAAGTGATGGCGTCTCATTACTCGGTTTCCACCGCCTGCGCCGGTCGTGCGGCGGCGGTAGCGACGACGGGCGTCGGCAGGCGCCGGCGAGCGGCTGCCCATAGCGGGCGTCGGATCGTTACAACTTTTCCACTCAGTGCCGCGAGCCGCAAGAACCTCCTCACTCGGATTTCATACGACTCCGATGTATGAACTAGGGCTTGCATTACCGGTTTACCGGTAAACCGGTAAATCAACCAAAACGCACCAAAAGTAATTGAGAAATTTACCGGTAATTATCAGAAATTATTTCATAAAAAATTTGAACATTGCATTTCAAAATCGGATGACTTGCCAACCGACAAGTATTGAATCAGAATGAGCGTTTTCATCTGTGGGACAAATATGTACAAAATTCAGGTAAAGTCTAAAAAATTACAGTAGTGATATAATTAAAAAATTATTTTTTCAATAAATTCAATAAAAACATTCGGTTGTAATATTATTTTAATTATGAATTTATATTTGGTGTATACAAAGTATGTATTCATTCATCTAATGTATCTTTTACATACATCAATAAGTTGATGGATAAACTAATAAGTTTATAATATTAACTCCTCGCAGACAGGTAAACCAAATATTTATTATTAAGGAAAACACATTCTTATTGTGAAGTTGTAATTATTCAGAACATAGGTCTGTGATATTTTAAATACTAAATTAATATATTAATTATAAATATATACATATAAAATCAATTTTGTCGAAAAATATTGTTTTAGCGTCACCGGGATTCGAACCTGGATCTTCATTTCCAATCCGGGGAAGTGCACTACCTTTGTGCTATAACGCCAGTATTTTTCTTGACAAATTTTCGAAACTATATGTTACATTTTTTCAAATTAATACACCTGTCATATCCAGGTTCGAATCCCGGTGACGCTAAAACAATATTTTTCGACAAAATTGATTTTATATGTATATATTTATAATTAATACATTAATTTAATATTTAAAATATCACAGACCTGTGTTCTGAATAATTACAACTTCACAATAAGAATGTGTTTTCCTTAATAATATATGTTGTATCAACGTGTCCAAAATTTAATAAAAATGAATTGATAATTCTGGCGTCTGCAAATCGGTTTACTCGAAGGTATTTGAGATTCTGTAAAAATAATGTAGATGGCTTTCAAATAATGGAACGACAGGTGTATTAATTTGAAAAAATGTAACATATAGTTTCGAAAATTTGTCAAGAAAAATACTGGCGTTATAGCACAAAGGAAGTGCACTTCCCCGGATTGGAAATGAAGATCCAGGTTCGAATCCCGGTGACGCTAAAACAATATTTTTCGACAAAATTGATTTTATATGTATATATTTATAATTAATACATTAATTTAGTATTCAAATATTTATTATTCGCCCATAATTCAAATTAACCCAGCTCGATGTGGCATATACATAAGTGATTATCTGATCTCCCATTACTATATCTCAGTAAATACAAAAACGACATCATATACATATATATGTATTTATATAACATTTTTCACCTGAAACGTATTTGAAATTATTTAAACCGGTTAATTTAGCTAAACCGATAATAGGAAGAATTATATACCGTTTACTGGTAATTGCAATTTGACGATAAATTGCAAGCCCTAGTATGAACACGTTTTACTCCACAAATCTCGTCGCTATGGAGAAAACTTTTCTCTGGTCAGAAATCGAACGTTTGAAACACAGTGGTGGATCTTAATCAGGATTTTTCTCTGTTTTTATTTTCCTTTGTATTATTAAGTTTCTTTCGTAATCGAAACGGCTTGTTCACTTCCCAGAAAAGTGATTCTTGGATAATAAGATGTTTCAAGAGTCAATATAATCAGTAAACAGAACCTTGAATATATACTATGATAAATCGCTTACCTTAAATTCCAAAATTTTACTTTTCGATCACACAAATTGGTTTTCATTTTTATCGAAAACATTTCTTGTCGCTTGGTGTAATAAAGAAAATCAACTGGCTGGAAGACATTTATGGCGGCTTATTTATAAAAAAACACGGCAAATTGTTTGATAGATGAGCGCAGGGAACCGATTGACCAAGGTACGGGTCTGTCCAAGGTACGATCTTTTCCCCTATTTGAAAATGTATAGTTTTAATTATATCTTTAATAATTGCAAAGTCACTTTGTGGTAATATATTATATTAACAATAAGAATAAAATACTTTGTTTATACTTGAGTAGTAGAGTTGAGTACCTTGTTGGTGTAGTGGTCAAGACGTTGGCCTAGTGATCGGCGGTTCGCGCCTCGTTCCAGGACACCAGCAAGATAGTCTTATTTTCATAGCACAAGAAAATAGTAAGAATATTGATGTGTCATGTATTCCGTGTACGTATCTCTATTTTTTTTTTTTAAATACCACTGTTTATTGACAAATCAACATGTTTCAAGACCAATGGTCCCTTCTTCACAGGATACGATGTATATAAATGTCTAAATACCAACAACTATTCTGAATTCGCCAATCAACCGAGGATTATTAAATTTTACATACAAATACCAGGGGTTTACAATTAAATAATCAAATTTTAGAAATAAGAAAAGCGAAGATAACAAATTAAACATTATAAATAACTTCTTTTTTTTTTGCTTATAGTCACCTTTTACATTCGTTTTCACACTAGTTCCTAATTAGTTACCACTTATATTTATAGTTTTGCTTTTGTCTGTGCTTGCAAGTTTAGTTTTGCTATATATATGAATGAATCGGCCTTATAATATGATCAGCTTGAAAATTAATTTTCTTTTTCTATTTCACATATTATTTAAGCCCACCTTTCACAAAGTGCCTTCAGTAAATGGAGTGCACGGACGGAATAGATCACCTACATTTACAAATGTCACATCAATTTTCTTACTCTTTTCAAACGTTAGAAGAAACATAGTGAAAAGTACCTACAGATACAATACTAGTACAAAAAACCCACCCCAGGGCGGGCGCAAAGGCGTAGGTACATAGGACGGTCTCGTAATTATATAATGTAACATAATTATGAACATAATTTAATTATTTGTATTTGTTTATCAAAATAAATATAAAACCTACACGTAATATAACATTTGCTGTGATTTTTTTATTATTTAAATAATTACTTACCTTCGATACAGTTTTTCCATTTTAAAATTTCTAACGATTAAAATAAACTTCTTTGTTTTCTTTTTTAAAAATATTTATTCAGAACCAAACATATCCGACTAATTCGTAATTTCTTAGAAAATCGACACTGTTTTTCAAATTTCTTTATATTTCTATTATATTATATATTCTAGGATATATATATATATATCCTAGAATTTATATGATTTAATGCATTAAAAATATAATATCATAATACCGAAAAAGTGTGATGCTCTATTCTATGCCTACCCCGCAGAAACGGCGTGATGTTAATTAGATAATTAACAAAATCAGTTCGCTACCGAACGAACTCGATATTTCTGTCAGCGCGACGGGAGTAGCGGTACTACACGCTGCACGCGGAGCGAGCGCTTGGTGTAATATGTGATAAAGACGGATTGTTCAGGGTAGACACGTATTCCGACCCCTGGCTCCCAGCCCGTCGGGGGCGATAACTCTCAATATTATCGGTGTTTGACCTCCCCTACCACTTTATGTCCGTATGTGCATATGCGTCTTGTATTCACACTGCTCGGGCATCGCGATCGCTGTTCTTTGAATTTCAGTACTTCAGTACAGTACATTCTATGTTCTTCTTGATTCATTGAAGTACGACTGTTGAATTAATTTTTCGATAATATAATTTATACACATAGTTTATTTTTACATGTCTATATAAAATGTTATAATAATATAATGCTTTCTATATTTTTTCTTAACAACTCAAGCGTAGGAAGTATACTTCGGATTCCTTTATTTATGTAGCCTAAATGCGAGCTCAATCAAATTATTTTCTTTGGATTTCACTGAGACATCCAACTGTCTCTTTTATATTTTAACTTTTAAATTTGATCTCGTATTTTCTGTCGCCCATTACACCGCTATCACGCACGAGACGCGAGTGCCACCGCCGAGAGCTTCGCATCACTAAGAAAATGTTTGCGAAGGTTGAAGTTTACTTCAACATTTACACCCCTAAGTCGAATCCACACATCTCAAGCTGTCAATGACACGATGTTAAAAGGGAGTTATCACTTTTCCTCGTCTTTACCGCGGTCAGGAGACAAGTCGATCTCTTCATTTTGTTATATTTTGTTCATTAATTAGTTAAACAAATATCGGGCTTTTCAACAACTTATTCGCTCAATTTTATATTTTTAGAGGCTTCTGTATATAATATTGAAATGTTGAGTTGTTCAGGACGTCTTCGATGTGTTGTCATATTATTACAGTCATACCCGTTATTCGACGCTACGATTGATCGACGTTTCAACCAATCGTCGCTCTCATATTATGTTATACCCCGCTATTCGACTTCGACGATTCAATCAATCGACGCCGACGTCAATATTCTACACGATGTGCGCGCACACTAATTTAGAGGTTATGCACTCAGTCTGCGTTACACGAGTATGATGGATTGACATATCTTACTACTGAGTTAGTTTCAACCCTAAAATGGTACTCAAAGCTAAAGTTGCGAAAAAGTCTAGAACGTCATTTTTATGTTTGTGTGTATAATGTGTATTACCGTTAAGTTATTAACCCCAACACAATCCATTATAAATAAAATAAATTGATTAAATAGATTTATGTTTTTAATTTTCTAAATATGAATAAATCATGTACATATTTACATTGGTCCGTTTGTTGACAACTTTTGATGAGATCAATTAGCGTCGATTAACAGGGTATGACTATTTTTCTTACTAAGAATGCAATTTTTTTTTTGGTCATTTTAAATCACTTTTTGTGTGACGCGGTAGGTATCACCTATGATAGCGGTTACTCTGCCTTATACTGAAGTCTGTGTTAAATCAGATACTGGAAGATAATATAGATATAATATGATTTTTAGTATGAGAAATGAAATAGTTTTATCAGAATAGAATAGACATTTAAAGAAAACATTTTTTTTTTAAATTGGCAAAATTAACTCTGTGGTTAAAATTCATTATCTTTATTTTTAACTTCGTTTTATTAAAATACATCTACCGGTTTCGAAAAATATTATTTTCTTCTTCAGAATGTCAATAACTAATAAAAAAAACATATGTTATTGTTTCTTTAACAGAATATATTTTTAAAAAATAAATTTAGTACCTTACTCAAATTGTTACTTGATGATACAGAATTACTAGAATAATTTTTAGGAAAAAAAATTAGTATTGGATTTGTAGTTAAATTTAGTTGGTTGTTTTTAATTTTTTGATTAGTTTTACTTGCTTTATTTAATTCCAACGATTTCAAATTATTTTATTTTTGACCAACACCGTTTACTACCGTTAAATAGTGTCTATAGATAGATAAATCGTAAAAAACTAATCAAAAAATTATAAACAATCAACTAAATTTAACTACAAGTCCCATTATAAAAATTTTTCCTTTAAATTATTTTAGTAATTCTGTATCATCGAGTAACAATTTAAGATAGGTACTAAATTTATTTTTTTAATAATTACTATTTTTTTTAAATAAATTCTTTTAAAGAAACAATAACATATGTTTTTTATTAGTTATTGACATCCTGAAGAAGAAAATGATATTTTTCGAAACTGATAGATGTGTTTTTACTCAGTAAGTGGTTAATGAAACAGACTTAAAAATAAAAATAAAGATAATAAAAACTAAGTGAGTTTTATTTTTTATTCATCAAAGCACTCGCTCACCAGTCTCTTTGAAGGCATGCAGATGGAAGTGTAATGGACAGTAGAGAGGACTAAACCACCCATATAATAATTACGTTATATGAGTGGTTACTCTCTTACCAGTTCCTCTTGACAAAACAAAGAATCGGGGGTCTAACGTGACCATAATATGAATGCGGTATAAATTTTTTCTTCACCTAATGTGCATTATTTCTTTATACTAGCTTTCAGCGGTATTTAGGTGATATTTATTGAGAAACAAAGAATTCATAGTAAAAGTTAATAACAAAACATTTCGTTAAAGTTAAAATCATATTGAGACATTGGTTAGTAGTGACATAATAAAAAAAAAACAATTATAGTTACAAGTAGATATCAAGTACCAATTAACGCAGTGTAATTATAATTACAAGAGTGAGGTGTTGCACCCAAGGCCGCGATAGAGTTTGTAGTATAATAGAGACGCTCCCTGAATGTAGATTTAGACAGAACATGGACATAACGATTCTCAGTTTCGCTCAGCACGTTCACGACCTAAAATAATTATAATTTTGAAACATTATTTACGCAGAGGGGGGCATAAAAACGGTTTGCTGTCCCCCTCTTCCCAGCAATACCCAGTGGGTCACCCATCTTAAAATCTTAAAAGTTTCTATCGTTGCAGAGTAAGTCGAAAATGTTTCATGTCATTTGTTTTAATTCATTGCATTTTTGTTCAAACCTGGTGTGAATTGTTTAAAAAACTTTTTTAGGTGTTCCCAACTTCTTTTATATTGCATACGCCGAAAATAGACAGTCTTAATTGTACATTGTTTAAGAATTACACATCACGCCTAGATTGTCAGCTTGCAACTCTAGAAACACATTTCTAGACCATCTATCTTCGTGTACTCCTGTTCCCTTTTTATTTATATTTCATCGCCATAGAGGAAAATAGGGAAGACGAGAAATTGAACGTTAGTTTTTTCTTAGATAAACCTCATTTATTAGATCTGGGTAGTTTCCTATCCCGTCAAAATTTCATAAGATTGACCGTTGTGGTTCTTGTCATATCGTTTTTTTTCTTTTAATTTCTGCTTCACACAGGCTATCGGAGAACCGTGTTGACTTTAACTTCTGCTTCACACAGGCTATCGGAGAACCGTGTTGACTTTAACTTCTGCTTCACACAGGCTATCGGAGAACCGTGTTGACTTTAATTTCTGCTTCACACAGGCTATCGGAGAACCGTCTTGACTTTAACTTAGTAAGAAATCCACTTCTTAATTGAAATCAATCATTCCCGGTCTGTTATTTATTTTTTATGTTCCCTGACTTTTAACATTCTTGATATACTTAGAGTAAATATTTAATTTATTTAATTACAGAATAAAATAATGGAACACCAAGTTGGTACATCAATTATCATTGGTTTATTTATTTTTTGCATTTATAGGGGCGATTTTTCTTTTTTTAAATAGGCAATCCACCTTTTAAGAGTGATTTGTGCCATTTATCAAGTTAAAACTCCATTTTATATAAAAAAGTACTATAATATTATAGAATAGGAAATATTACATTACAAGTCAATCCCATTGTCGTTCAAAAAATTTGCTATTATATAGATTAAATGTGGCGAGTTAAGGGAAAGAAGATGACATAAGTTAACCGAGAGTTGAAAATTACCACGAACGAGATTACTATAAAAAAATGTCCGCAATGGACAGGCAAAAAAAATATGGTCAAGGGTTTACTCCTCAGCATCACACTCACACATTGGGGAATCTATTAAGATCAATCTGAATAAATGTGAGGCTACCTGGCAATACCCAATTCTCATTCTAGAGATATTTGATATTGTTATTTTGGAAACTTTCCTTTTGGAGAACCAGGGAGTGCAGAGAATAGATCTTTGAATTATTTTAAGCCAATTACCCTTATGATTATTTGGATCCATCCATTGAGCAGTCCAGATAGAATTCGTACGTTTTTTACCATATTGAGTTTGTCATACATCGGGATATGGAATTGATGGGAGAAAACTTTGGAAAGAGTAGCTTCCTTGGCCAGTTTATCGGCACATTAATTTCTATGAATCTCCTTATGTGCAGGAATCCAAATACCTGTTTATTGTTGCTGTCCAAATTAAATAGACATCTTCTAGATTAGATTTTCTCATTGTGTAGATAGCGGGGATCACCCCTATGAAAAAGCTTCGTATGTAAATCAATCATAAGAAGGTCATATGTTTTAGGTTTTTTTTCATTTTAAAGGGAAATTTAAAGATTCTTCGATTTTCCTGAATCGAATGCTTTTTAAAAGCGAATAAATAATTACAATATTTTGAGTATATTTAAATACTTGTAGGAACTAATTACTGGGTTTTATCCCCTGGGAGATTGTCATCAAGATTAAGATGTCTCACAGAGACGAAGCTATTATTTTTATATAAGAAGTATGGAAGTCTTGGGCATTACAGGGCTTACGACCTGTCATCGGCTGGCTTAAGTGATCACTTTACATAGTGTAACATTCAACTTCCAAAAATTTGATAGAGTTGTAGCATGGGTAAATAGCTTCATCTATGGAATAAATAATTATTTGTTGAAATATATAGGTAAAGGAAAGGTACGATTATAACAAAGAATAAGAATGTATTCCCATTTCATCTCTCTCCCAAAATCTTAACCGGTTTCGGGGGTCTTAAACGAAATATTCTCAACTTTTTTATGTGTGAAAGCATTTTCCTCATATACAAGATAAGGGAGTAATAAATCAAGATTATAATTTGAAATACATGTACATAATGGTTTGATTTTACCATATTTTTAAATGCATTTATTGTATTGATATTTGAGATTTTTATTAATGTTTTATTATTATTTTAAAATTATTTATTATTATTAAAATTAATTTTTTGTTGTAAGTTACTATAACGTGTTAATAATCTAAATCGATTACACTCGAGATTAATCTAAACGTTGTAATTTTTATGATTGAAGCTCACATTTCATCGGTTTTTTTTTAATAACTTGTCATTAAATCATTACCAGACAATATTAATATATTTATTTACACCCTGTCCCGAATCGTTTTGAGAGTTGTTTACTCTCGTTTAGATTCGTTATAATTACATATTTATTTTATTTTATTACATTATTATCATAATACCACCATAGGTTGGCTCCGGTACCATCGTACCAGAGCCATACCTGTACAATTGAACGTGAGACTCGTTATCACATTAAATTCAGAAGGCAGCCAGATAGAAGCTATATAAATCATACACCCCCAAAAAGTGAGGGTAGACGTCACATTTATATGTTGCAGTCGCAAAACTCGGTCACAGTCCGGCAGAAATTCACCCTGTCCAGATCGCAAGAGGTACGAGGGAGAGCCAGTAGAATGCTCCGTTAGGACTCTCTAGTCATTGCTCTTCCCGGCATCGCCCATCCCAGCAACCCTCAGCGAGAGACCCACACCCTAATAAAATTCCCGGAAATGTACTTTTATTTCTTAATAGGTCATCGTTCCGGGGAATCCGATGACCTATTCCTTCTAATTCCGCAATCATGATCTCACGCGCATCATTCATAATCACCCAGAGGATACTAATATAATATATTATCGTTGTAGGTGGTTGATTTTTAACATTCGCGATGTGACCAGCGCCATCGGTGCCGTGCACAGAGAAATAACAATAGCCGTGTGCATTATGTCGCCCGGAGAAAGATGCAATAAACTTGGCCGCTCAAAGTCATAAATTAAAATTTACCGAACTCGTATGCCTTCCCGCGCAAACGTAAAACGTGATGTCACATGGCGTAGTACATTCTTTATCGCATCGTGTTTTACGGCGTCATAATTTTTATTACACCTTTATGGTTTTGTCGCCAAAATATTGGCCGAATGAATATCTTGCGGTCGTTTCTACACAGTAATTAATGTGTGGTAGTAATCCCTATTAGTGTGTTGTTGTTGACACATTTTATTTTACTACAATGATTGTTGTTAAGGACACTATGCCGTGAGATGTCGTCAATCTTTCAATTTCCAGATTTACAAAAAAAAAAAAAAATTATAGTAATCTAAATGTATTTTAATAATCTATATAAAAAAAGTTAAAAACACATATATATATAAATTAATTTGCAATAACTCCCCCTCATTCTATTTAGGCAAAACTGTGAAGTCAATATTCGTGTCAAAGAACATCTTAAATGTTTAAACAATAATGTTTTTTCAGAATTTTCCAACGATATTATTGAAAAAGGCTATTTTTTTAATAATACCACAGGGTCAATATCCTCCTTAAAAACGAGTTTGACTTTTAATTGGTCAATTTAGAAGCCCTTGAAATAAAAAAGGCAATTAATAGTGGTACACCAGTTCTTAATAATCAAATTAATTTTTCCATTAGCCCCATATTAGATATGTCTCCTTTAAAATCAATTTAATATTCATCAACACTGTATTTTTCCCTCCCTTAATGTTCCATCTATCTGTACATGTATTCTGTTTCTCTCTTTCGCATATAATTTTATATTCTGTCTCCCTTGATGTTCTATTTAAATATATAAGTATTCTGTCTCTCTTTCACGTGTAATTTTATATTCTATCTCCCTTTTAATGTATATGCAATCTTTTTATATAATATTTATGATTAGTTTCAAATACGTCCTGATAAAACTTGAGATAAGCGAAGCCGACCGGTTGACGTATAATAAATTTCGTGCTTTCATACAAAGTGATTGTTATTTTATTTAATATGTTAATTTTATATAAAATACATAGCACATCGATATTCGAACTATTTTTTAAAGATAAACGAAAACGAATTTGCTGTAAGGCCGTACGAAAAGTGTTTCCCCAAAAATATTTCACTCGCGTACTGTGTCACTGGCGTACTTATTCTGACCTGTCTATGTATGTTGTAAATACACATATACAATTATATATCCACATTTATATATTAATAATAATAATACATTTATTAGGTTCACTTTATACATGTATTATGTACTTACATTGATAAATAATGCCTAACGGTCTGACGTATCACTCTTCCAAATGAATATTCATTAAGTATACATTTTCACCTAGTTAATTACTACGAGTGTTGCGTAATATTTCAAATATCAGATAAATGTACCGAGGGTGTGCATATAAAATTAGGCAAAGTAAATACAACATATCAGTAAGAATGTAAGACATATATTTGGGTACCCTGCCTGCTATACTAGTAATTTACTGTATTATAGCAGACAGTGTTCCTCTGGTATACCAGTAAGCAAAGTGCAATGATCAATGTATAAAAATGTAGTACGCACTTATAATTTTTCCTTAAATGTAATTTGATTTTTTTATTATGTACCTATTTACAATTTGTAATATTTTATTTTTTATTTACTTATTACTTGGGACGTTAACGTATTTTTAAATACATATTATGTATGACGTCAAATATTTGATATACATTTGGGAACTATTTATTTTTATTTTAATCATTTCCGTTATTAATTATCTCTCTTAATAATATGCTTTTTCTATTATTATGTCTACACATTTTTCTTGTTATCATATTTATTATTTATTTTATATTAGTTATTTTACTTATTAATTAACTACAAGATCCGCAAAAATGAGGTTTTAAACATATTCTAAATGTGTTGAATGCGTATATAATATTATATAATGCACTCGCGTCAGTAAAATAAAACTTGATAAAATTATTCCTGTCTTTATATCGGGCATCAAAGAAAATATTTAATAGAACTAACCCACTTTAATACGCCATTTGAGTTTAATGGTCACATTCATCACCGTAATACCAGAACTACTCACAACATTAACATTCTGAAAGTTAACCAAACAAAATTAGGCCTTAAATCACTACATGACATCGCATTCTTCAAACTAAATAAACGAATGAATCAGTGAAAATTCACTGAACAATTCAAAAAATAGTTTTTTTTTTGTCGTTCAGTATTAAAAACTTTATTTGCATATTATTTAAGCGGTGAAAAATTCATTTACATCGAAATAGAGGAAATTTGAGAAAAGTTGCTGATGGCTTCAGTGGCGTAGTAACAAATTGCCAAATGCCCGGGCAAAAATTTATGTAGGGACCCCAACCCTCCACCTTTTCCCCGTGCAGTAACTCGATTAGCTTTTTATTAATGAAATAAATTATTAGAAAATATTTTTCATGTGCTTATTATAATTATTAATATTACTATTTTAACAAGAATATATATTTGCCACGAATTAGATAATAAAATATCACACCAAGATTAGCGCTGCGTCAGTATTTGACGGTGAAAAGTAAGTGGTGTCATTTTTTCATACTTCATCGGGAATATCTTGGATATTTTTACTTTTTCTCGGTGATCTTGTATAGCGGAGTCCCCTGGGCTGCTGCTCATGCGGTATCTACACCACTGAGTGGTTTATTATCGGAATTATTAATACCTTTAGAGAGAAAATCAACTTGTTATTCATAATGGATTTCTAATATTCAAATAATAGTTGTGAGTTAAATATAGTATCTATAATCTTCACGCGAATAGTAACTACTGGATTTAAAGTGAAAATAAAGTACACTTTAGTATTCTTATAAAGAATTACAAATTGCTTTACCCCCATGTTCATTAGTATCTTTAAATTAATTAGATAGTATTTCCTGCCATTGAACTATTTTTTACCTAAAATTATATAGAAAGTTATAATAAACCATCTAATTTTGGTTTTAATGGCGCCTCAAGTACTGGCGCGCCCCTTGCACTAGGTGGGAGACGCTGTCACGGTCGATAGACTCCGTAATGGCTAGCCCTGTCAAGTAGTCATGACACAGCAGCAAGTGTGGGAAATGCTTAATTCAATATATATATATATAGTTTAGTGAATGTAAACGACACGTTTTACTTCTTTTAAAGTTATCTTTGACTACTATTTACTCCAATTATAGATCTTAACATTTTCATACTAAGTTTTACCTTTTTTCTGGGTTAACAAAAATATGCCCAACGGTAGATTGCTGTGATTGAATGCTCGGTCATTGAATAGTAAGCACTCAAAACCATTCGATGTATTTAACCCTTGGCCTCACACCCTAGTCTTATTAATATATATATTGTAGGTGTAAATGACTTTCGTCATTCCTTTCACCGGCTAGTCAGTATAGAACATATGATCCGCGGGTTATTTTGCTTGAACAACACATACCCACCTCACTTTTGTCACAGTCTGCCTTCATCCTAAGCTGAGAAAAATTTATAGTAATACCTGGAGGTGATAAATAAAAGATGTTATTAAGATGAATCCAGAAATATGCACCAGAAACCAAAGGCACAAATCAGAGGCAAAGCCAAAGGCAATGCCAGAGGGAAACGCCTTGTTTCCTGTGAAGATTATTTACCATACGATTAGATTAACAAATTAATAGTAGATTATGCACTAGTAATTGAACAATAAAAAATACTTACCCTCTGGCTATAGTGAATCGCACACAGCTACATTTTAGTCTAACAGCTTTGTTGATGATTTTGAAAATGAATTATAGATGCAGCAGTTTTTATAATCACACAAAGTCACAGAGTGTGACGCCAATATAAGGGTAATTATTTGTGAATGTCAAGGTGCTTGACAAAAAATAAATGACGGGGCAATTTCGTACGTGGCCCAAATGTATAACGTCACAATATATATATACATATATATGTGTGTGTGTACAATTATAAAGGAGTTTTATACACATTCGGTATCTACTTTCAAAATGTTTCCCGCCATTACCAATCAATTAAGTTTTGTGTTTAAAGAAATAAAACATTTACTTATTTTAGAAATAAATGGCACGCGAATAATGAAATTATTGGATGGTTTTTATGTTATAATGTCGAAAATGATATAATACAAAAGTGTTAAGAATTATTAAAATTAACGATTTTGAATTATTTCATATTATATTCGCTATTTGATATTCCCAGCAACAACCTTGGACGTGACGAAACCAATGTCGTTGGTGTCGGGCTGTTTGGTATCTAGTAATTCAATTTCCTGTCCTAAAAGCTTCCGGCTTGGGAGACTGGCCATATTGCCATATCCGTTCCGCCGGTTCAGGAGGATCTCAGTAGTGAATCATTTTTACTCCAACTAGTGTAAATCCGTGCCGTGGAATTCAATTCCTTAATTATAAAATGGTAGTCTTCCTTCACACCGTCCGGCAGAAATCTCGTTTCGGGGAAATTCTTTTGACAATGTTTTCACATAATTAACTTTTTTTCTTTGTAGTAAATTACTTTTGCATTGAAAAAATGAATAGGTACGTGACCATTTCAAAATATTGTTTCTGAAATAACGAGTTATCTAAGATTCTCTTTAATTCTTTTAGTACAGTTGAAAAAGGGGTTTCATCACAGATCAGTAAATGGATAGACACGAAATAAAGTGTACATATAGGTGACGGGTTTGTAACATTAGTAGCGGGACGAGGGGTATTCTACACACATTGTTGGTGGAGACATAAATCAGATAGACTATGATACATTTATGCAACAGTAAAAGTATTTACTCTTCGAAAATTAAATATTTGTGTAAACGTGACATTTTTTTTACATTAATACATATTATATTGTCAGCGTTTAAATTTTCGTTCCAATTTAGTAAAATTTTTAAAAAAGTCGTTAAGCTATTTGATCGCGTAAGTGGTACCAAAGTGATCACGTGGGTGACACCAAAATTAAAATAATTGGACAAAGAATTCGTTAGAGTTAGTTCATGTCTTAATATGTGGTTATCTCTGAGTTTTATCAATTTTACTTTATTTTGTTTTATTTTAATTTAATATAACAGATTACACTGGGCTGAAATTTTTTTTGATGCCGGAAAAATGAGAACTGATTTTGCAAATTTTTTTAGTACTGATTCCACAAATACTTGGTTTTTTTTCGTATCAGCTCTAAGTTTTGAGATACAGGCTAATTGATTTTAGTTCTGATAAAAGGCAAAAATTATGAAATAATGATATCTTTAGAGGCCAAAATTGAAATTTCGTACCTAAAATAAAAATCTAATTAGTCAGTTTCAATTACTTGGTATTACCCATGACCTTAAAACCCGACATCCCTATATCTGGATAACCCCCACCACAAACTAATTAATAACGCGCTCATATTACCTCTGCCTAAAACCCGATTCAGTTTATTATCATTTTGTGTAAAGTTTCGGCGTTATTTAGTAATAAAACATTGAATTAAAACCACGGTATCCATAAGCAGACGTAGCTGTGTGAATCATCTAGACGTTTTTTGTTATGTTATGAATACACTTTGACAGAAAGTAGAAAACCTATTTCTGACTTTGTGAAAAGGGCTTATCTGGCCTATTTTGGCATCCACTTGGTATACCAGGGTAAATTTTGGGCTCCACATTTCATATGTAAAACATGCATTGAACATTTACGATAGTGGACAATTGAAAAACGGAAACGTCTAAAGTTTGGAGTACTAATGGTTTGGAGGGAACCAAGAAACCAAGTATGAAGAACATCAGTGGGTGATTTGTATCGATTTAAAAATGGTAAACTTCCTCCTTGGATATGCAAAGTAGATATATAAAAGAACTTTGTTTTTTTTATGTATTTGGGGCAGCAGAGCTAAGGATCAGCAATGGGTTAACTGAAATTGACCTTTAAGAAATATCATAATTCAAGGAAAATAATACTTAATCAACGAACCTTTAGTTGCAAGAGAGAAAATCATATTTCCATCCTTGCATATCAAGTTGGGGCTTACGAAGCAATCTGTGAAGGCTTTAAATCGAGATGGACTTTATTTTGACTACTTGATACAAAAACTTCCTGGGATTAGCATAGAAAAACTGAAAGCCGGAATATTTAATGGTCCTCAGATAAGTCAGCTTATTAAAGCCACAATTTACCGCATCAATGAACGAGATTGAATCTAACGCTCGCTGTTCATTTGTTAAGTAGTAAAAAATTTTCTTGAAAATTATAAGGCAGAAAACTACATAGATTTAGTGGAAAATATACTTTCTTACTTTAATATTCTCTGTCGTAACATAAGCATCGGTTTCCAGAAAACCTAGGTGATTTTAGTGAAGAACAGGGGGAAAGATTCCATTAGGATATTAGAACTATGGAAAACAGATATCATAGAAGATGGGATAGCCACATGATGGCTGACTACTGTCTTCAGCAAGAATGTCCCGGCAAACTTCACGCTATAAAGTTGCATAAAAAATAAAAAAAGTGAAAAGTGATCTACTGTGTTAAATAAATATCTTAGTCTGTATTCTTTGTTTTTTTAACTAGCAGTTGGAGTAAATAGTTATAGTAATAAGGTGAAATATACATAAGTTAAAATAAGATGATTTTATTCTAAAGGAGGCTAATATAGCGTATCTCAAAAACTAGATCTGATATACCAAATCTGATAACTATTTTTCGATTTATTCTGCACCCAAAAATTACCTAGTAACAGTTACCTAGGAACCAAAATGTGTGTTGTTCTGTGTTATCAACAGATCGTTTAAACCTTATACATAGATAGTTCCATAAAAACATATTAACGTACAGTGTGATGAGAAAATAGATAAAAACCTAACATACACGCGTATGTTAGCTTTTTGAGATAATTAATTTTGTTACTATTATATAATATTTTTACACTGAGCCTAAGCGTCTTAATGCATATTCCAAAATTTCCCTGGAGCTGTAACAGCATCCCGACTCACCAGATTGCCAATATCAGCGAAAATTTGATAGGTTCCGATTTTCTCCTTCCGCTTTTCATTCAGCAATCCCGATTTAGTAACTGACTATCTCGCCATGATTAATGTTATTTCCTCGGCCGTCCTCGGTTCCCACTGAATGAACATTTATCAATTTAGGTTCGGTATTCAATGTCGCTCAGATTTCTCAAATTCTTCCATCGGCCGTTTTTCTTAATTAAACATTCACAGCATTAATGATTGATTTTTTCTTTAGTTTTTTTGGACGCATGATTTAAATTCATTAAAATTGCACACTTAACTTCAAACTTTACATCAGATTAGAGAGAGTTTATATTCTTATATGACCTTTTTTTTGTTCTGAGGGTACATTTTTAAAAATCCGTTTATTGTTTCGTCAAAAATTTGTATATTGGAAATGAGGAATTAGTAGCAGTCAGCAACCTTCATATTTATCTTTTTTCTAACTCTTAATCCAATTTTTCACATCTTTTACACATTTTTCTAATTTAATAACAATCAAACATAGATCTTTTTAATATAAATTGATAATTTAAAATCGGTGTTACCTGCAAAGTCAGTTGCGTTTGCCGAATCGTTTATTTAATTGTAATTGCTCGTTAACCATTAGGGTGAGGTAAGTGAAAGGGGTATTGTTCGACACGCGTGATTTTCGAATTCGCCAGTCGCAATGAGTCACTGGTCGGGAGTACACTGCGCATTCGCGGTTGAGCAATATTTAAAGTGCGGTGATTCATTGGTTCGTTATTATGATTCGACCAATAGCAATCTTCGCTACTCTGAAATTTAAATGACCGCCAGTGTCTAAACTAGCTTGTTTTTGAAAGAAGATGTTGCATTAATGTTGTGTTTCAAACCAGATTATAGCGATTGTCATAGTAATAAAAGTGCATTAATGAATATATTGTTCTTCAAGCTCCTGTCAGTTTTACATATTTTTCTACAAATTTAAAAATATAGCTGTTGCTGAGATTGCAACTAGTACCCTCAATTAGATTTTACACATTTTTTTAGAAATATTCTTCTATTCATAATGATCGCTTTTTAAAGTTGAAACGTCAGACTATTTTTCTCAATGTCTCAAGAGGTCGGTAATCAAAAAGTTTTTGTGGTATTTAATCAGAATGAAAAAAGATCCAGTTTAAAAAAGCGACGCTTAAACGACATTCTAGTTTTCAATAATTATAACTATAATAATAATTTTATAACTGTAATAATTATAATAATTATAACTTTTCGAATCAAATATCTAAACACCTACCACGAAACATTAGACCGGCATTTTATACAACTAATAATATAGGTAATTTACTCATAAATTCTCTACACACAGTTGATAAATTTAATTCTGGTATCTATAAACTTAGTTGCAAGGATTGTGTTGCATTTTATATTAGTAAAACGGGTAGAAATTTAATGTAAGAGTAAGAGAGCATTTGAGATGTTTGAACAATGGTGGATTTTCAGAATTTGCTGATGGTTTTAATAAAAAATTGGGATTGTCAATTTTGCATATAAACTGTTGGTCACAAGTTAAATAATTTGGAATCGTTAGAGATAAATAAAGCGTGTAAAACTAATCAAGAAATTATAAACAATCAACTGAATTTAACTACGAGTCCCATTCTAAAATTTTTTCCTAAAAATTATTCGAGTAAATTTGTATTGAGCAGCAATTTGAGTTAGGTACTAAATTTATTTTTTAAATAATTGTTGTTTTTTTAAAAAATTTAAAAATAGATTCTGGTGAAGAAACAATGCTATATTTTTAGTTAGTTGTGACATCCTGAAGAAGGAAAAGGTGTTTTCCGAAACCGGTAGATGTTTTTTAAACTCAATTGTGGTTAATAAAACTAAGATAATAAATAAAAAATATGAATTTTAACCACCAAGTTAATATTGCTAATTTTAAAAGTAATATAATTATAATGTATCTAATAACCATAAGGTATTATTAATTTTTATTGTTAGTATTTTAACTTTTAATATGTATGTGTGTTCAAACAAATAAATGTTCTATTCTATTTACAGCAGGTTTTATTCATTTTTGAAATGTGATTTTTACGCAAGCGTAGATTTTTTGTATCACAAAATTTTTTTAAAGTTTACTAAGATTCTTAATATTGTCGCTATTTATCAATTCTTTATACCATTTGAAATTTATTACTATTTATATTCTATTATCAATTTTTTTTTAATTAAAACGTGTAATACGTGTTTTCTCATATTGTTTATGACGTGGATATCATGATTGTCACAGGGGATTAGCAATCTTGTTTCTTTTTACCTACTTACGGTACTAACGTTCCTTAACAATTGAAGCCGTGAGGAAGGTCAACAAGTTAGCGATTATGTTGAATAGCTGAAACGTTTGCTGCGTCAGTGCTAATGATTCAGTTTTATTATGGCAAATCAAGTCTTGTTAATAATTTAGATGAAATATGTATCTAAACCAATACGCAGTAAAATGGAGAACTCTACTCTTATGACATCTCATAAAACATGAATTGGAGAACTCTACTCTTATGATATCTCATAAAACGTGAATTGGAGAACTCTACTCTTATGACATCTCATAAAACATGAATTGGAGACCTCTACTCTTATGACATCTCATAAAACATGAATTGGAGAACTCTACTCTTATGACATCTCATAAAACGTGAATTGGAGAACTCTACTCTTATGACATCTCATAAAACGTAAATTGGAGAACTCTACTTTTATGACATCTCATAAAACATAAATTGAAAAACTCTACTCTTATACATATTAGTCTGTACGTTCCTGACCATTGTCTAAAATAGCAGCTGCACATGTTTTCACATTATTACGTACAGTACTCGTACCAACCAGTCTTTACAATTTGGTTTTTTTTTTCATTTTTGACACGTTTTACGTAAATGAAAATCATTTGAGAGTTACTCCTATATCGGCTTGAACTATAATATATTTATTATATATCGTATTATCGCACTCATTATTTTTTTTTTTAATATTTGGTTTTAATATTTTAAATGTGTTACAGCTACTATATGCCATTTTAAAAATATATATTTGTGATAACATTAATGTGTTTTTCTAATATATTACAAAATATTTGATTTTCTTATAGTAAAACTAGAAATAATCAATTTACTAAACCAGGATATCAGATTAAATGATAAATAAAAAGTATAACCGACCAGTTTCCCCGATATTGGTCTTCTCTCTGACATATATTGCAGGGTCCATCGTCACTTGCCTTGACGGTGACCGATTACCTACCGACTTACAAACCGCAAGGAATACATACTCGTACATAATATATCCCAGGTTTTCAAGGTCATCAGACAATATTTATTCTGGATTATTCCACAATTTTGCCTTAACTGATGTTTCAGGACACATTTAAGTCTAGGATGGATGATTGATTAAAATTCAATATGAATTGTAAAAGCATTTTTGCAGATATTGCATTAGATTTTTTATACATTATGGCGCTGTCGTCTTTAACCTTTTAAATGCCATGAGCGCGTTAACACGTCAAACTTCGTATATCACGCCAAGATGTAAGCGTGTTAACACGCATTTTTGAATCTTACAAACTTGCAGGGAATAAAGTTATATTTTTAAATCATTTTGTCATCTGTGAACGACGTACCCCTTGGTAGATAGTCAAGACCCTTAAAACCTAGTCTTATCATATGTGGTGTCTACCATTTCAAATAGAGTTATAAGTTAAAAGGTTACTCTCAATATATTGTTATTAAACCGGTATCAATGGAAAATCTGTTATTTTTTAATTATAGATACGTAAATTCATTTTCGCTATACGTTACTAAAATGTTTTTTCTGTGATCCAAGATATACACTTTTCCACTACTGCCTTAATGTAGGCACTATTGACGACGGTTTTTATAAACATCATTTCCGAAGGACCTTCGCATCGGTTAACCGAACGTAGAGCATTTCCACCGCTCCGCCGTCAGTGAAGAGGACGTATGGCTCATTTGATTATTTTTCCATTTTCGTGACGTGTATTGACTAACAAAGCGTCAATTTTTGAAGAGCTATTTGGCCGCCATGATGGAATGCCTGTTACCGATGGAGCTCGTGCCTGGAAACTTTTTCAATTATTCCCGACAGAGGATTCCACTTTACGCTAAATATCTATCCGTTGCGAAAGTCTTCCTTCGCATCCCCTCTCTGAATATCTTTTATTAACTTGCATATATATATATATATATATATATATATATATATATATATATATATGTGGTATGTAGGTGCCACTAACGACAACTTCGTACGATTTTTTAAAAATGTAGCTACATATTCCTATTCGTATTGATTGATATTTTCAGTATCTTTACCGAAAGACGCACGAATGGCTAATAAAAAATCACGCTTTCCGTTGGCAACGTCATTTTTATCGACAAATATTTTTCCCGTTTAGTTGTATTGAATAACAAGATATTCAAGTATCTTTCACAATATTTACATCACTAAATAAACAATCAATGTAAATATGATATTTGTATTTTGTTATAAAAACTTTCGAATTTGATTAAATATTTTGGAGGCATTTTCTACATGTCTAGTCTCTGCACATAATAATAAGTATACATATACAAACGATACGAAATTTCCTCACATTTTCCATTTACATATCGCAACCCTATTCCATTCGGTTCAGGGTTCATACCAACATACTAACGCATCACCATCTTCCATTTGTTGAATGCCCCGCGCCTTGATGTCCTTTTATTTTGTTTTGTTCTTTAAGAAAATCATTTAATTCAATAATTTAAAGTATTATGTTTATTTATTTGTTACGCTAGTTTTCAACACCGTTCTACAACATCGCTTAAACATCGCTCTTTTTGAACAGGATCTTCTATTGATTACACACCATAAAAAATGTTGATAACCGAAATCTTGAAATGTTGTATAAAATAGTTTGAACAGAAATAATAACATTTCTAAAAAATATTATGTACGTATTAAATAATAATTACGTACCTAACATAATTTTCTTATCGGAAATATTACTTTTCTGATACGAATTCGAAACGAAATTTTCCAATATGTATGATCAAATTTCTGACATTAGAAATGAACTTTTTTATTTTCCATTTAGAAATGTAACAGAACAAAAAGATTTCCACCTAATTCGTGTACATATTACAATGAAACTCCAAAATTGACATTTCACTCCAAAGTAATGGAATCTGTTTTCTTTCAAAATGTCCTCACCCGTGACGCAAAATCACGACAAATGTATGTTTCCGTAAGACAGTCGATAATTTTAGTATTTCGTTTTTAGTGTAAATACTTTTCAAACTATGTTTTACTAGTGTACTTATTAATTATATTTTAAATTTTTCTCCTGGAAATATTTGACGAGGTACGAAATATTTTCGTTTATTATAATCATTTATTTAATTTTGAAATCGTCGTTTGACAACCGAGGCCGTTGTTTACGTCATCTGGTTACGTCATCATTGTATTATTGTTTCTTGTTTCTTGCTTCTCTATTCATTTGGCATCCAATTCATTTTATATAATAGCTATTGTTATATTATTATCCACATATTTATACCTAGCGTTGCTCGAGAAATATAATTCGCTATTTAAATACTCTCCTACCATACCGCTGCCTCTATTCTTCCCTTCTCCTTCCTCCTTTCCCCCCAGCATTTTTTTTTTGATTTCTCCTTCACTCTATCTTCCTATTTGTTGCATCGGTGTATTTAATAAAACGTCAAACACTTCAATATCCAATCGTTAAGTTATCATTTATACACCTCGATTCAAAATTGTGTTGTATTTTATTTATGAGAGTAAAGTAATATCTCTGTAGAGAAAATGTTAAGTGAATACATCACATCCTTATCAATTGTTTGCTTCTAAAATTTTAATGTTTATATATATTGAATCTGTTGTTCTTAAGCTAAGTTCTCTGCGTCCAGCCAATAATCGCAAATACATTCAGGATTAGATTACTTCTAGTCTAGATTACTTAACTAGGACTGGTTTATTTATATTTTCAACGACTATTCAATATGCCTTCATTTTAGTTTGAGCGCACTTTCCCGGACATTTCTACGGCAAACCATTATTATTCTTCAAGTACTTTGTACAAAACCGAAGAACGTTATTTGCCTCGATGTAGAGAGGCAAGAAAACTCGAGTTCATTTTTTATCTTTAATTTTCTCAGCGGGGAAAGAATACCGGATTGGTTTATGATAAGAGTCTGTACTATCGATAAGTGAAAATGGTACTTAAGTTTCTAGACGGTAATGATTTCGTTCTGTACTTGTCTGGTATGATAATCTCTATGTTCGTAAGTATTTTAAAACTAAAATTTTTTGTAGCGATCGTAATTTAAAATTATTTTTTTATTTAAAAATAGAAATGCGTACACAAAATACGTGCCACATCAATATTAGTATTATTTTCAAACTAAGCTAAACGCTTGTGCTATGAAAATATGACTAACTTGATATGACCTCCTGGAACGAGGCTCGAATATAAGCACGTCAAATAATAATATTACTACAGTTTTAATATTATTATAGTGTTAGTTTTACAGTAACAGTTAATATTATTAAATCAGCGAGTTGATTTAAAATGAATCGCCTATAATGCTCTCGTGATTTTATCTGTCAATGATGTCCGCCCCGCCAATAATTTTACATACATAAAGTAAAAATACAAATCACAAAGAACAGAATCGAATAGAGATATCATAAAAATGAATATCTAATAAACGTGCATCGTAACGACGCACTTTACATGTTTGCTTTTAAATTATTAATATTTCTATTAAACATATAACACATTGTGAATGAACTGAGGAGGTTACTTATTTAATAAGATGTACAAATAAAACAAATTATGCATTTTAGCATAGAAATGTGTGACGTGTCGTGTTTTGTGTTAGTTAATTTATTTGAAACTGTTAATATTAAAATTGTGAAGAAATTTGAAATGAATTTAACACAATTTTTTTCCTTACGAAATCATATAAATTTTTTATTTCAACCAGCAGTGAATGATATTTACTTACTGTATGATTTATAATTTTATTAAACCGTCCAGGGTTTAGTAACTGCGCTTCCAATCTTTCGATAATGTTAACTATTTCTTATTATTACTTGTTTTATTATTTTATCTTTAACGTTTTAACATTTTAAAGATAACACATTATTATTTGTGAAGTTGTAATTTTTTTGAGAACACAGTTCTGTGATATTTTATTTCAAATTAAATACATCAATTAGAAAGATATACATACAGATAAGCTCAATTTGGCTAAAACAAAAATATTTTTACGATAAATTGAGTTTATGTGTATGTATGTATGTATGTATGTATGTATGTATGTATGTATTTCTATCAAATTATATAAACATTTGAATAACTCTTTTTTTTAAATTACTAATAAGTTAATTAGTTTCCCTGGCGGATTCTTGGAAGAGACCTTAATTTATTTTATATTAATGGTTTCTTGAACCAGAAACGTGTTTGAAGAATAAGCCAAAGATTGTCTTGAAAATTCACTAATTTATTTAAATTATTTACTTCTTGTTAGTTTAAACAAATGATTAGAAATAACATTGTAGTTCAATGTTTATCTACTTTATTTTTTTAAATTAGTATATATAAATATATATATTTAAAGTCAAGTTTGAAAATATCTAATAGACCATACATTTTTGTTTGTATATGTATTTAAATACACTTGTATTTAAATTAGTAATGTGAATTTTACGTCGGAATCAAGATTTTTAAGCGTATCAGAATTTATATTTTTTATTTTACTAATTGTCAAAATCATTTTTATCTCGTTAAGTTTACATTTTCTTGATTTTTGTCAATGCATATTTTATAAAATTTTATTTCGTTTTGTTTGAATTTTTATGTATTTTAAAAGCATTACTTATTTTAAATAATTTCGTAAATATACAAATTTAAATTTGAATTGAAAGATTTTTGCTACATTTTTATATGAGAAAAATGTTGTGCTTATTATCGATGTAAAATGTTGGCCTTACCGATGTTAAAAATATTTCCATGTAAGAATAGTTTAAGGAACATATTACGAAGCCTCCGGCCGTTTGTGGGTGGGTATCGAGATGGGCGGGCGGCTTTATTTTTCAATTCCTGCCGGAGGTCGTTTTAACATGTACTCTAATAGTAATTAAACAATATGTACTCTAATAGTAATTAAACAATATGTACTCTAATAGTAATTAAACAATATGTACTCTAATAGTAATTAAACAATATATGATCATGTTTTCTCATCTTGCGGATATGAAAATAAACGACGGCATTTTTTTCACGTCAGAAATGATTATAATTTGGAATTTTTTAAAGCAAACTATTCACGCTCTAGTTAACGTTCTAATGATCTTCTAAAATAAGCACGATTTAGTCAATCACTCGTTCTCGGCGGCCGACGCTCCTTTCGGTGGATTGTTGGCATCCAATACTGAACCAGAATATAGACTTTTCGTCGTTTTTCCCGCACGATCTCTCCTCACGCGAACAGTTCAGAACAGCTGAGTCGGGCCATCATTGCAGCGTTACGTCAGGCTCTGACTTTAATTTTACTTAATCGACCGCAACTTTTAATTTGGTAAATAATGTTTATCGAATTAGCTCGTTTGGCACTGACAAGAATCTCTCTATGTAATATTTCTTGAAATGTCAACCAACTCTGCGATCTTATATATATAACCCGAAAATCGAAATCTTTTGTTTAATTTAGTTCAAATATAATAAAGCACTGTTTTCGGGCCCCACCGTGGTTGACTTTGTGGCACGCACATGGTGTATGACTGACTTAGATTATTTTATTCCGATTATATTACGAGGCTAGAGTTCTGACTCAGGTGTGTAG
The DNA here is from genome assembly GCA_022840565.1 of Eubasilissa regina. Taxonomy (NCBI): domain Eukaryota; kingdom Metazoa; phylum Arthropoda; class Insecta; order Trichoptera; family Phryganeidae; genus Eubasilissa; species Eubasilissa regina. Next base: position 20,653,315 of record JAINEB010000018.1, on the reverse strand, counting down.
AAGCAGCTGCGTACTGCGGACTGTACAGATGGACGTCACCTTGAATATTGACGATGCCGCTTACATCATAAATCACCTCTAACTGGATGATATTTTCGTGTCATTTATCTCGCAGTTTCAGGTCGTTAAATGTTTTTTTAATGAATCCGTTAGGAAATGGAAAAAAATACTGGAAAAACCGAGATATAATCTTACACTTTTTGATGATTTAAGTATTATAACTCATCTTGATAACGTAATTAACGTCTTAAAAAATATTTTTTTACATTAACGAATACTTAACACGCACTTACAAAATAATATTTACAGCGAGTTTTCTCGAAAATTTTATTGCTTTATAAATATGATAAAATTAAATATTAAAATATCTAAATTGTGACTGATATTTGTTACGTTTTTCTGATTAGAACTTTTTTGTGAAACACACACAAAATGCAACGATTTTCTATCACTCACACTCAGTTTACCTTTTACCATTAAGATCCAAGCCCATCTTTATAACTGTTCTCCAATGCTTTCCGGTCCTGAGTGTCATCTTAACGGCTTCGTCCCAGCTGGTAATGTGCAATCTGACCATCATGATGCGCATCATTTCTCAAGTTCACTCGATGCATGCGCAACTGTCTCACGCCTTCTCGAACACCCTCATATCCCGCACTGAGTGCTCTGAAGGTATTCACCCATACCATAAGACCCGCCCATCTTAGTCTTCTGGACCTTATTACTACCATTTTATTTTGCTGTTTATATTATTATATATTTGCCGTACAGTTCGGGCACGTTAACCGACGGTTAACTTAATTCGCAGGTCCAAGCTGGAGAATCTTATTTACAAACACTAGTAGAGCCTTCTCCCGTTACTCCCTTAAGCTCCACGCCTCACAACCGTATAAGACTATTAGTTTGATGGTGAATATGGACTCCCAAGACACCCATTTGGGCCCGACAACTTCTACAGGACACCACTTCTGTTCTTTATTTTGGCATTTATTTCAGAAGCTGTCTCATTAGTCGCCGCGCGTAGTGTACTCAACTTTAATGATTTTAACGGACAGGTCTGCAACGTTCTATATAATAATATTTGAAATAATAAATGGTTATTATTATTCCAAAATTTAATATAGTAAAATGCACAGCGAAGAAAATTGCCTGAAAATTTTTTGGACATAGTAAAGGCAACGTTTATTCAATTTATATGTACTATATAATACATATAATTTGACTATAAGAAAATTGGATTATTGCCACTAGATCAATAAAATCCGTTACCCGCAATTTATATATATTTATTTTTGTGGGTGTATTAAATATTGATTTATAATTAAATATTAGATGTTCGGCAGAGAACACAACTCGGATGTGTTGGTTGGATTGTTTGAATATTTAGCAGATAATAAATCTATCAATGTTTATTCATCTTCTCCTGACGGAAGACTTGTTGACATTTTATTTTATTTATTATTTCATATAATATATTCACAATTATACATTAAACAACGTTAAATAATTAAGTATAAAGGTTGGCCATTTTATTATAAATATTTTAATGCTACCAAGAAAAAGTCTCGTTTCTTCATTTAATTTATGTCTTGAAATATGTTGTTTAAATAATAATTTATATATACTGGTTATGATTCACAACTACGGTTTCCACGACCATCGGTGTATGGAATTTTCGTCTCTTCTGGGTTAGATCGCGTTTTTTTATAGATGGTTTCTAGGCTGACGTTTCGACAGTAACACGTACCATTATCAAGGCATTGCCTAAAAAAATTCCGGATAGGCCTATATTAACCGCCGTGAAAATATATAATTAGTAAATTCATTACTGTGCCCTTAGAAACTTCCATCTCGCTAGACGTATATATAGGTATGTATACGCGATGCCCGACAATAAGATGTAGGTATGTACATATATTCCATGACACATAATTTATTATAGGTATACAAGTGTACTGCGTCTCAGAAGTCTTCTTAATCACATAGTCTTCGTCTTGTTTATGTAGAAAACTTTATGCTTTTTGCATTGAGTAAAGTACCATTTCTGATTTGTAAAAATCGTCTTTTAACGTATTTGCTTCTTGTGGGAAAGCAGCAGGCGGGCTAGTAATTTATTATAGATGTATACTAATTTAATTGAAGTACAATATTTAACGTTAGTTACTCACGGTCTGATTTTGATATCGATTATAAAATAAGAGAAATAAAATATCTTACACTGAAAGGAGTGAGAAAGAAATAGCTTGAAATATAAAAATAATGTGTTTTTCAGACTTATCTTTTATAAATACTACCGTAGATATAATAAATTGTATTAAAATTTTGACCTAATTTTAGATATGTACGAGATTTTTTTTTTACATTGCCTCCCTTTGTTTTATTTATAGATCTGGATATTATACTGAATGTTGTGTTCATACTTTTAAATATCTATACATATGAGAATACACGTTTGATTACCAAATTATAAAATTCCCGCTCTAATCTAATGCTCCAAATCTTAGTACCTTCATAATTCGGGATTGATTAAAAAATATATCTCAAGAAGAAATTTATTTTAAGTTTTATTAAAAACCTTACTGCGAGGCGCGTTTTGTACCCTTTTTTTTTAAAAAAAACACAACATCATTTTTACAACACTTTACTTTCTTCAGACGCTACACACCTTCAACTACTTCTCAACATACTCGTCACCATTATTAAGGCACTTGTCATTACGGGAAACCAATTTTTGTATACTTTCGTCATAAAACGACGCCGCCCGGGATGAAAACCATGTCTGTACTCCGTCTTTGAGTTCATCATCTACATCAAAACACTTGTTACCAAGGAACCGTTTCAGATGAAGGAAAATAAGGATATCACTGGGCGTCAAATCAGGATACAATGGGACACACTTGGCGATGAATGTCGGCTGATTTCATGTTTCGTGCACTCAAGGAACGAATCGCGGACCGTATCTCACAGTCGGCGGACTGATCTATTATCTTGAACTACTTGCTACAATATGGCCACACTATGTGAATGTCTAACGTTGCGTGTGGTGAGTCAACAGATGATAGAAACCATTACGCATGCGCAACATCACCTAATATCTTACTCAGTTTATCAAAATGAAGTCATTCTGTTAATTCGTACAAAGTATTCTTTCACAATTTACATCTGTACAAAGTACCAACCAAAAGTGTCAACCTCCGGGCGCGATATAATTCAGCTCCCACTCACCCACTCAGACATCTCCCGTCAAACCCTCATTAGTCCCGAGGGATCCTCTGCTTTACGGTTATTTCCTGCTAAGGGTCAGATACGCTTCCACATTATCCGATGTTTCTCTTAGAGCACAAAGAAATCCGAATGTCCAACTTGTAAATACAAACACAACCTCTCAGAAACTGAGCACAATTAACGCCCTTACGTGGATTCCTAAATTATTCAGTATTTTCTTATAGAAACTTTTCTTGAGCACTATTTTTTTCAAATTAGTAATTTGGGTAATGAATAATGAATAAAGAATGTTCGCAATACTTTACTGGGAAATTCATTTACGTTCTACAAATTGAATGTTTCGCCCTGCGAAAGTTGCCGAAGGTTATCGAAGTTAGCGAGAGAGGTTAGTTCGATTGTAGCATCAAAAAGATTTCAGTATCTTGTTTACCCGCTATCACCAGACAATTTTTTATCCATTAATCTTTAATCCTTTCCTTAAATCTCAATTCTTTGACTCCATAGATAAACAAATAGTTTACAAATGTGTCGAGATTTCATACAATTTTATATCATCGCGTATCTCTCGTTAATAAAGTGTGTACATACATATATGATGCTTTCGCCCAACAAAAATCATGGCCGTGTAAAGTTTAGAAAGAAACAATAATTATTTATTTAATTGTTTAATTAATTGCTAAAATATTTCACCTGTGCCTCAATTTGCTGATTTACTCGTACATATATTTGCAATTATCTTAAATTCCTTTATTTAAAACTAAGAATTAATTTTTTTTTAATACTTTTTTCTCCAGTACATGCCTCAGTTTTATTTTCATTTACGTCATATAGCTTTATTAAAAATGTAAGTTAAATTAATTTTAAAACTTTTTCTCACGATAAAATCAATTTTAGAATATGTTTAATAAAAGTCCTAAAACGCTGTTTTTCTTTACTTAGACTGCTTACTCTTTTCTTTTTTTTACTTTATAAAATAAATCTCAGTGCAAATTTCCTTTCTTCACTAGCACGCAGGGCACCTACCGAACTTCCGTAACAGATATACTGCAAAGAAATTTATAAGTCTGAATTTCAATTCTTCGTGTTGCTTTTAGTCGACTGCATCGAGCGATTTCGCACTCTCGGGCACCGTCAAAAGCGCACATTATCAAAGTTTGCGTAGTTGTGTTTTAAACTGATTACCATCCTCGAGCGCAACTCGCCGCCGCCGCTCAGAGGAGATAAGTCAGAATTTATAATCCGGCCGCACGCCACGTACGAGTTTGCAAATGGTCGTTCTTTTGCAAACCTTCATGAAAGTAATATTGAGATTGACATACAGATTTCATTAATGCCACTCGTTTGTGCGCGCCCCGTGTCTCCGCTGTACAATCCGCAGCTTCCGAAACGGGGTGGGATCATGTTTGCGGCAGCTTATTATGGCGTTCGCAATTCACTCCGCATTTCGTGGCACTTCGCATTTAGGGGTTTCAAATTTATAGTGCGCGGTTTCTTTGTCCCGTGTATCGCCCTTAACGCGATTGTTCAAATAATAATCGTTCTTCAATTTGGAATTTCATTTTTTCGCTTATTTATTTTCAAATACTAAATATAGTGCAGAAATAATTGAATGGTATTAACTATTCAAATGCTTTTGACGAAACTTTATGAAATTCCATGATTATTTTGTAAATTGAATTCAAACACTGTTTGATTCCACTGTATTTTTTATTGTATTAAACGGTATAATGTTTCCGAGAATATCTTCCCATTATCAATATTATAATTCAACTAAAATTAAAAACACTTTTTGGTTAAAAACGAGTTTGAAGTTTGTTTGAACTGCAAACACGCCATGTATTACTGTCTGAAAGTGTTTTTAATTTTAGTTGAATTATAAAATTGATAATGAGAAGATAAGAAGAAAACGTTATATCGTTTAACACAACAAAAAATATAGTGGAATCAAACAGTGTTTAAACTCAATTTACAAAATAAGAATGGTATTACAGTAAAGTTCCGATTATCCGTGGTAACCGTAGGATACTTGAACCCGGATAATCGAAAGCCATGGTTAATTCTAATAGAAATTTTATTATACATGCAAATTACGTTCTGATATCATTTATTTATGGTAGCATTTATTTATCTGTAAAATTAACATATTACTAATTACTTACATACTCCGTGATTTTTGTTTCAGCATAATTTTTCGCTCGCGCATTCATACGAACACTTCATTCAAATTCATGTTGACTTTCGCAGAATTCAAGTAATGTTTTTGCAGCTGTTACAGAGCTTTATTACAACTTGCATTGCAAATACATATATACTTGGTCATCATTGTCCTTTTTTTGAGGAATTCTTACGAACCGAAGGAATTTGAGAAGTTTTTGCACACTTTCGATTAATTCATTGCCTTTAATTTTTTCGTATCCGGATACATTTTAGTTTATATTTAATCATTGATTAATATTTATCTACCGTTCATTAATTGGTATAATGTAAACCGTGAATTTAACAGCCCTCGCTTTGTAATTTTCAAAAGGTAGATTGTTAACGGATAATTGAGCCTGAAATAATGGACGCTTTACTGTAATATCCTATAGAGGAAGTGGAGGAATATGTTTATCTCGACCAAACCATAGTTTGGGGGGCAGACTGAACACAAAAGTTGTGAGATGGATGCAATAATGCTGGAAAAGTTCAAAGAAATATTTAAATAGAATATCTCATAACGCCTCGAGTCTTCAACCAGTGCGTTCTTCCGACAATGATATACGATACTGAAATTTGAACGTTGACTGCGGGCCTAACTAAAAGTAGCTTAGCGAACCATAGAAAGGGTTTGCAACTAATGCTCAGCATTTCCTTGAGCGATCCACTCAAGGATGGAAACGATTCGTTAAAGAATCAAAGTCGCCGACATTATTTAAAGAGCGCGCAAGCTGAATTGACAATGCGCCAGACACCTCTGCCGAAGAATGGACGATCGCTCGGAGAAGATAGCGTTGGAGTGGAAACCCTTAACGGGTACAAGAAGTATGGATCACCCATCAGCTCGATGGTTCGATGACATAAGGCGAGTAGCGGGGCTAGAAGAAAGGCAAACAGAAGAGTAACGTTCCCTTGAAGACGGGAGAACTAATGGGCGCTAAGGAAATTGAATTGATAAAAGTAAACATTTTTTTATCTTCATGAATAATGAATTAATTACTATAATTTTGTTTGATAGATTATAAGGTATACACATAATATAATTGTACTAATGTAAATGATAGATGCGGTGCGCTGACAAGTCTAGCAGTGTGCGCGCAGCTTAGAGGGAACATTGCAGAGGGGGCTGGAGAGACTTGAGACTAGCACAGTGGATAGACTGGCTGATGATGATATTTAATTTTCGAAAACAGCCTCGTCTTCTTTTCGTGAACGACACTAATACCGCTGTAGCGACATTCGTTAACTTTTTCGATGAAGTAGATTTTTTTTAACAAGGCTCTCCCAAGAAACCGTGTTAGGGTAAGAGGGCATGTGGTAAGAGAGAATTTTAGAGAAGGATTAAACTGAATAACAAGACACGGACAATAAGGAGAAAACATAAATATTAGCGTTGTCCGAGCAGTGAGTTAAACGATTCCTTAATATAATAATATTGAATAATAAGGATTTGTACAACACACTCACTGATACTCACCGGTCACACATCTTATCGATCCAAAAATTTTCATTTTGAAGAAATACAAACAAAAAGTCTTTTTACATAAGTATAATATGTCTTTTTATTAAAAAAAAAAGAAGATATTTACAATTTGGATTTTTATCATTTTCATATTTTACACGATAGTTTATATACACATAATAATTTACACTATTAAAATATGTCAATAAATATATTAAATAAATTTACATAACTTACAAGATATAATATTGGTATTCTATTTATCTTCTATTAATTATTTAGAATATTATATAAGTATTATTATTAAATATAGTGCTGTTTATTTTAGAATATAATGTGGAAAGACTTTTAATATATCTGCAAATTGTTACGGTGTCCACTCCACATAATTTCGCCAAATAGTATCTTAGGTGAGCGTTTAAAGATAGATGCTTGTTTATAAAATAAAATAATCATTTCAAAATAATACTGGTAGCTATTTAACACATCAAAGTGAAAACAAACCCAGAAATCGCGATTTATTCAAATACGTGTTACTCAGATTCTCAATTAAAAACGACGTTCGTTATTCTGAGAAATCCTAGTAAATGAAATGTTTCTGCTAGAATTGTTATTGCTTGTTGTCCGGTATGTTGACGTGAAAGCAGAAACATCAACAGTGTACATCAGCAGTGTGTCATCTTAACTGTTCGCTGTTCCGCACCATAATTGAAATGTCTTAACAAAAGAAGTATTCATTTAATGCAATCTTCTTCTTCTTCGTCTTCTTCTTTTAAATAGGCAATCCACCCTTCGAGAGTGATTTGTGCCATTAATCAAGTTAAAACTTTATTTTATAAAAAAACGTCGAATAGTATTATAGAATTGGAAATATTATATTACAAATCAATACCACTGTCGTTCAAAAAATTTGCTATTATATAGATTAAACGCGGCGAGTTAAGGGAAAGAAGAAGAAGAAGTTGAAAATTACCATTTACGAGATTACTGTAAAAAAAAAAGGTGATCCGCAATGGACAGGCAAAAAAGATATGGTCAAGGGTTTACTCCTCGGCACCACACTCACACATTGGGGAATCTATTAAGTTCAATCTGAATAAATGTGAGGCTACCTCGCAATGCCCTATTCTCATTCTAGATATATTTGATATTGTTCTTTTGGAGACTTTCCTTTTGGTGAACCAGGCGGTGCGGGGAATAGACCTTTGAATTATTTTAAGCCGATCACTAGTAATGCGTCAAAATCACGAACTGTGAGTCAATCACTGACATCTTTAAGTCATAATCATTTTCAGTGGTTGAATATCTTGAAATATCGTGATTTGTTATTTAAATTGTTTTTTATTAAAAATTATATTGATTTTATGACACCGCCGTTTAAATCAGTTATCACTTGAATCAGCGCCATCTACCAGATTTTCCGTAATTTGATTAGCGCCATCTACCAGATTTTCCATAATTTGATTAGCGTCATCTATTGGAATCAGTTTTTGTTGCTATTTTGTTCGTATTTTTTTTTACTTTACGTACGTGCAATAATTTTCTACTAATTATTTTATGCTAGAATATGGTTTTTACGCAAATGAAGTTTGAATAATATAAATAAGTACGCTTGAAATTATGTTTTTTTTTAAAACTATATTGTGTATTGTGATATCAGAAACTGATCACAATCACAGCAGTGAGTCAAGAGTACCATTTTTTCTCATTACTGCAGATTACCCTTATGATTATCTGGATCTATCTACTGTGCGGTCTAGATAGAATTTGTACATTTATTGCAATCATACCGACAACGAAAATCGTATAATATTGATTAACTTCTGGATCCTGACTTCGAGAACAGATGAAAACCATCTTAACCCTTCCCAAACCATGCAGTAACACAGATCTACCATCATAATTAAACCTGTAATATTTCTGTAAATACATGTAACATCAAATTAATATTGTAGATAATTCTAAAGAAAATATTAGCGCTAGTGAAAAACTAATTATGAAAAGGGAATCGTACAAAAACAATTATTTTTTCAATTCAATCCGTTGTAAAATTAATACGTCGGTAAAAATACAATTTGTTATATGAAAAACACAGATCAAACACTATTTTCACAGTGAAAAGAACAACAAACATACAAATATATTTATTTCTTTCTTACTAATTAAATGAGGAGAGATAAGAGGGGAGGACACGTTGTATACGACTTAATGAATGTTCTAAATTATGTTATTAATCATTTTTTTCAAAATTGAATGCTCAATATTTAGAGTAAATTCGTGCCATTAAACCCGTTTAAGCTAAGAAAAACATTTTTTCTAACTGTTATTTACGGTAACACGAGTTAACAGCATGGCTGCGTTCATGGTATGGTAAAGGTTAACGTGACTGTAGCGTACTTCCTACTCCGACTCAGATCAGTGTTTAGTCAAACATATCAATGCGTGTGAATTCGGTTCAGCTTGATTGAGAAGGTAAATAAGTGAACAGCTTGTAAATTTTGATTGTTTCGCCGCCCAGTGCCGGAGCAGCCGCGTTTAGTATGTGTGTATGTATTGATTAAGCTCTACGTCAAGCCGCATACAAAGGTGCTTTCGACCGTAGCTTTGCTTATTTTCAAAACATCTTTAATTTTTTTGCACCAATTAAAATATGTTATAGACAAAAAGTGTTCAGTCGTATGTATGTAGAATTTTTTTTGCTTTTTGACGTTTTTTGTTCGATAAAATGTACATCAAAATATTTCATGCTCTTTCAAAATGGACCTCAGCGCGATATTTTCACCATTAATCAATAACTGCTATTCTGAATCGACTGAATTCCCTTTACAGATTATTGTATTTTTGTATCATAAGTCATCTCACGACGAATTTTTGTTCCATGACAATGAAGTTACGCGTAAACAATGTGTATTCATAATGTGAATAGCTATCCGTGTGTGTAATTATTAATTCAATAAGCCAAAGTCACGTACCCAAATTATTCGCAGTCACCATCTATCTAATACTCTCCATCGCGTGCTGCGAAGTATTTTTCACTTGAAAACAATGATGGTATAGCTTGTTAAGTACAACTGTAACTACATAATTCGTTATATATATTTATATTTCATTTATCAAAAATTCTTATTTTTCTTAGATGGGTAGGACATGAAATGTATGTACATTTTTATAAATTTATTATAAGCAATAAACGGTAATTTTTCCACTAATTTATTATAATTCACATTTCCCACACAATAATTACATCAATTGTGGCCAATCTCTTCTTTCCGTAGAACTCTCATATTCCTAATTTTCTAAATTACTTGTGATGATAGAAATATACCATTTAAAATTGAATTCTTAAAAAATATCTTACATTGTCTCTTTACTAAATAACAAAGATGCATATACAGTAATACCCCGACTTACGCGCTACTCCGACTGTTTCTTTCATTGAGATATCGCTCATATGGTAGAAGAAATTGTCAATCTTGGCAGGTAATTAGATTTGGAAGTCAATGGTAACGATATCAACGAGCTGTTGGATTCACTTAGGAGCTCATAGAGATGCGTAAGCAAAACGACAATGAAGACACTTCAGACCCAGTTCCACCAGAAAAGCATATTACAATTACAAGTTTGACAGAAGGTCTCAGCTCAATTGAAAATGGCTTAAAAATGTTTGAAAACATAGACTCTAACGAAGAACGCGTTATGGCTGCAAAGCAAGGAATAAAAAAATTATTAGCTTGCTACGAAAAAATTCTGCTTGAAAAAAAAAGGCATTGTGTCGTCAGACGAATATGTTAGATTTTATGAAGCCATCGACGTTGAAATTACTTTTTGAAGTAAATCGTTTATTTTTTAAATATTTTGTATATTAATATGTATAAAGAACTGCAATTTTATTAAATATTTTTCTTCTAAACTAGTGTTTTTGTCAGTCCTTGGTCCCAATTAAACAAAATTGTATGTATTTATATGCGTAGTTGTACCCCGACTTGCGCGAATTTGAGTTAAGCGATTTTCGTCGGTCCCACCTATCGCATAATCTCGGAGTATTACTGTAATGTAAAAAAAATACTTGTAAACTTTATACTTCAATCCTAACGCATCTGCAAGCTTCAAAGATTGGTTCTGTGTATTTTTTTTAATTTCGAATTTTTATTCGAATATTTGAATTTTTTTTTTTTTTACAGATTGGCGACAAGGATGTCAACGGGAAGGCCCTTCTGTTGGCTTGCGAGAAAAGGAAAGCTGACGATGGGGAAGCTAACAAGGACCTTAAAAAGGTACAGCTTATAAATTGAGTAGTGGCTTTTTGTAATATATTTGACCGATGAAAATTCTGCATTTATAACCCTTTATTTATATCGAACTTACATATAAGTACCTGTCTTATCTATAAACGACCTCTTTTAAAGCATTTCTCGTCACGTCATCTTATGTCCATTACATAAAATCAATACATTTCTGAAAGATTTTGCACCCGTGATTATGGTATACAAATAAAAAATATTTATTTTTTATGTCCAGAAAGTACGGCATAGGGTGATTGGATTTTATATTCAAATTACTCGGCCTAAAATTACTATTCATTTTTTGTTTTCTTTACAATATCAAACAAATATATTTATGAGTATATGAACAGAGATGCAAGATTAACCGAGTACAGGCATACCTCATTTTACGGCGCTTTAAATTTCATTACTATTTTTGGTCTGTCTCGATTAGTCACGTGGTGTGCGCGTCAACCCTGCCCAATTGTTCGGCGTATATGATATCCCGCGCTCAGTTAATTTATTCACAGATTTTGCGTGCCTCGTATCTCCTGTATATTCAAATGTTACCATTTATTTATTATTTTTCCTATGTTTACATCAGTTTTTAGACCTAGGGCTATTACAGCACGTTTATACTATCACTTATTAAGTGTAAACATGTTTCTAGACTTTTATGTGCCTTGGAAAGTGTAAGTGGCTGTGTTCGCTTTATAGCAGTGTTCTGAAATATCACCCGGTGCGTAAGCGAGTTATGCTTGTATAGTACACACAGAAAATAAATCGTTTTTATGGTTCCAAAATGAAATGTAGTGACAGGTTATTTATTTTCGTGCAAGATACCTTCAAAGCAGTGGCGTGCAGTAGGTATAGACTTGGGTTATGCTGTTACCATGATATTATATAATATACCTACATATGCTTCATTTTATGCTTTCGTTTAACCAAATGAATTATCATAAAAACAGCACGTTTAGTAATTTAGTAAAATTTGCGAACTAGTAAATGAGAAAGTAGAAGTTCAAAATCTTTTTAACATCGTTCTGTTACGAAACAGCATAAGTAAGGACTCCGTACAACGTGGATCAGCTTATACATTTCTGACTCTGCCGAATGGATTTTTTAATTCAGTAGTCAGCAATTGTATGGCTTGAATAGAACGATGATTAGAACATTGGCTAGCATTTGTAGTAGGAATAAATAAATGATAATTCAGTAGAGGACTACACCGCCCTGGTGATACACGGTGGGCGCTAGTGCCATTATAACATATTTATTTAATTAAGATCTGTTTTTCAGAATTTTTAATAATGTACAGCTTTTATGCTCGTATGCACTGTGCGTCCCTGCTTCAAAAATACGCGAATAAAGCTGCGCACCTTATTCCTTACCTACTTACAGAATTCGAGAATTTCGCTCAATCATTTTGCATGCATAATATGTAAAGATGCTGACCACGTTTCTAAAACATAAAATATCCCACTAGTATTAAATTTTCTAACTCAATGTACTTACATTATTTCCATGTAAAATTCATAACAATTTAATACCCATTGTACTTTTTGGGGAAAATTAACCTTGCACACTTTACAGTTTCACATCTCTCTCGTTCTCTCTCCCGAAGTAATTACGCGTAATATTCATTCGCACGTAGAAAATTCAATTCCCGAGTGTTGATATATTATTTCAACTTCCATTTTAATGTTTTAAACGTCAGCTAAACTCGGTTGATATTTCTGTGAGGCTTAAAAAAACACATGATAAAAATCAAGTATTCAGGTACTGTGTTAGTTCTCTTTTTTTCCCGACCTATCAAGTAACGTTTTCAACTGAATATAACGTATTTAATATTTGATAAAACACTGGATTTATATATTGTACAAGAATGGTAAAAAATTACAATTATATATATACAGAATGTAACAGTCCTAGTCCACAATATTTACTAAATTACAAGTCGAAAATATTCAAGGAATGTTTGCCTATCTCAATTATGTCAGAGATATAAGCATTAAAAAAATCGTAATTGGAGGATTATTTCTATTAATAGAAATATTTTATTATATATTGAATAAAAAAATTTAAAGGTCATCGAATTTCGAGCCGCCAGGTATTTTTGTAAAATGATTTAAGACCTGAAGCAAGGATATAGATTAATAACGGATAAATTTCGTAAATATTTATTTCTAAGCACATAGATTTAAGGCGTATCATGATTTTGTAAAAATTTCAAACAATAATATTTTCATATTTTTAAAATAGGCAAAATTAACTTTGTGGTTAAAATCGGTTATTTTTATTTGTTAACTTTGTTTTATTAACCACTTATTAAATTAAAATACATCTACCGGTTTCAAAAAATATTATTTTCTTCTTCAAATTGTCATTAACTAATCAAAAATATATTTTATTGTTTCTTTAACAGAATCTGTTTTAAAAAACAAGAATTATTTAAAAAATAAATTTAGTACCTAACTCAAATTATTATTTGATGATACAAAATTACTAGAATAGTTTTTAGAATTTAAAATAAAAATAATAATATTTTCCGTAATGGTGCATAATTTGCACATATCCCTTGAACATTTTCGACTCGTAATTCAGTCGGGAATTCACCCATAAAATATTGTGGACTAGGTCTGTTACACACTGTGTATACAATGTAGAATAAAAATACATATATTGGAAAATAAAACAAATTTGTATTTTTTATATGTATAATTTGAACTTTTGTGAAAACCAAAAAAAAAATTATACGCTTGAGCAATTTTAGTAAAATACTCATTACTGCAATATTATTCAGAGATATGTTATTATAGCAATATTTTTAACAAATTCAATGTGTACAAATATTATTCTGGTTAAATGGTGGATTGCCCGATTAAAATAAGAAATAAAAATCACGGCTTCAAACATTAAATGATTAAGTGATGATAAAACATGTGATTGTGAAGATGATTGGTAACTGAGATTTAACGATGATTCGTAACTATAATTTAACTGTTGGATGTTTACATTCTAGAGTACCCGTCGTTTCTCGAAGAATTACGAATATCAGTTATGAGTTATGACCGAACACAATCAAAGTCGGTTTAAATAACTATTTAACCATGACTATTAAATATACAATTTTTTCATTTACACATACCACAATCTTAATTACTTTTTGTGCATTCTTGTAATCAAAAGACATCATCATTTGTAACTATGGATCAAAATTCATCATCTCTTAACTAGAATCATTTTTAACGAAAGTCCAACGAGCTCTAACCCTATTGTATTAAAAGATTTTTTTTCTGAACTTTTGATGAACGATTTATCTTTTCAAATGAAATAGATTTTGCATTTCAATTTATTTAGTCAAATGACATTAAAATTTTGAAAAGAAATAAAATTTTGACGAATTTAGATCGGTTAAACGAATGTTTTAAAAGTTACCTTCATTAATGTTTGGAGATTTTTGAAGGCTTAATACAGTCAAAGGAAAATTCTTTCTTAATTACATACAATAAAAGTTTCCTTAACCTTTTCGTCATCATTTGCTCTTCCGCAAGTGAAATTTTCTTTTGAAAGCCGATTTAATTTTTATTGTTAAATGGTTTTAGAAGAATATTTGACTGAAGTATGTACCCGTTAAAATATTTGTTGGTTAATTTATTGATTAAATTGGGTTAAAATTTTGTGTGCGAATAACATACATAATAAGACTTTTTAATATTGACACGTGGAGGTTACTGCACGTACGTGGTTGACATTTAGAATTATTTCATTTTTTACAGATCATCAATCAGTCATTCATTTGATGCGTTTATTTATTATTTCACTCACAAACGAAATTTACCCAATTCTTACGGCCTTCAGTGCTGGAAGGGATTATTTATTATGAATATTGACTCTGATTATAAAACCATTTAGTATAACATATACACGAGCGATAAAACTACAGTCTAATACGTGATTGCCATTTAACTACCATTCAGCGATTAAAACGACTCCGATTCATAAGTTCTGTATTACGTGCAGAAATAGAGAGCTGATGTTTGTACTGTTTGATGCTAGATTTTACATTTTGTGTAAAGAAACTTCACCAACCGACAAAAGTGTAATGCGTCGTACGTATTAGTAATTTACTAAAGCATTTTTTTAGATTTAGTATTTAAAGCTATCTTTACTTTTAATTTTTTATTTTTTATTTTTCAGAACAACTACACCTTTTTATGACAGATAAAGTATAAACATTGTATTATTTTTCATTGTATTTTTTTGTATTAATAATCTTCCCGTATCTGCTTTACCCGGTCACGCGTTTTTCGTGGATTTCCTTAATTTCTTGTGTCATCTACATTCGCGACGTATAAATATATATCTTCCTCTCTCATTAGTCGCGTCGTATATCTTCCATCATCTCCTCTCTCATTAATCGTGTCGTATATCTTCCATCATCTCCTCTCTCATTAGTCGCGTCATATATCTTCCTTCATATCCTCTCTCATTAGTCGCGTTGTATATCTTACATTATCTCCTCTCTCATTAATCGCGTCGTATATCTTCCATCATCTCCTCTCTCATTAATCGTGTCGTATATCTTCCATCATCTCCTCTCTCATTAGTCGCGTCATATATCTTCCTTCATATCCTCTCTCATTAGTCGCGTTGTATATCTTACATTATCTCCTCTCTCATTAATCGCGTCGTATATCTTCCATCATCTCCTCTCTCATTAGTCGCGTCATATATTTTCCTTCATATCCTCTCTCATTAGTCGCGTTGTATATCTTACATTATCTCCTCTCTCATTAATCGCGTCGTATATCTTACATCATCTAATTTCTCATTAGTTCAATACACTTTGGCCCGTCTTTATTGATCTTATTCATTAAGCTACTATCAACTTTACATTCATACTTAGTTTGCCTGACCGAACTCATTCTACTTCATTCAATCTACTTTTATTTTTATTTTGCTAGCTACTGAATAATTATTGCTCCTATATTATTTAGTTAATTACAATTTGACAGAGCAAGGCTATTCGTTCAGTCTTCCGACGCATCGCAGTACTGTGTTGGACAAAATGTTCTATACGGTAAAGTTCTGTAGAATATAAATCAATTTTTAAACTAATTAAGCGAGATAAACAGAATACTAAAATCGGTAAAATTCGAACACTTCTTTTGTATTGACAAACACATATTTATTAAACAAATAATAGATATCTCATAGAGAGGAAGCTATTTTTTTAAAAATTATATTTAACGGAAATATATTACGACCTGTCTTCGGCTGGCTTAAGTGATCGCTTTATATAAATATAACGTTTACCATTCTCACCCATTAATCAATCTCCATATCTATCTTAATTTTTTACATTGTATGTTAACATGTGTAAACGCTTCGAGTACCACTACGCTATCGCCATCTATGTAGTAAATTTGATAATTCATTTCCTTAAACAGCATATATATCATAACGAGAATCTAATAATCTTTTTTAAATTATTTAAAGCAATATTTTTTTATCTGTAAAATGTTTTTAAAACGCCTATATATATATAAAATTGAAAAATCAATATAATAATTTTATATACTTTCTTATTTTGACCAGTAATATTTGAATATGTCCAAGAACACACAATTACTGGATTGATTTTCACCTACAAAACATATTTGTTATATATATAAAATATGTTTACATTATTATGGGTACTCAATTTTATATTTAAAACAGGTAAAGGAAGCATGGAAGTTTATATGTACTTGAATTATTGCTATGTTTATCCCCTTGTATCGTCTAACTATTTCTAATGATTCGTTCTGTGCCGAAATGTTTCCCCAGAACGATATTTCGCCTCCTCTTCCACGGAAGGCTTCATCGGGGTTAGCCCTTCTGGCGCGCCAGCCGCACGCGCGGCGGCCGCGTTAGCTCCACGATTTATATCAATGTCTGTCGAAAGTTGTCAGCCGAAATAAACTCCGCTACTTTATATCCCCTCGGTTTCCCCACACCTCGCGCTCCACACTAACAGAACTCACATTTTTCTCCATGATAGGGGTTTCCTATCCATACGTATCTTCGCTGTATGAGAACTTGTTGCATTGTGCACATATTTCATAATAAATCAAAAACGTTCCTCAATTATTCCAACCATTGCGTTTTTTTTCTAAATATAGTCTAAATATGAATTAAATATTAGAAAGATACAAATATGAAATTAATTTTATCGAACAATATTATTGTTACGCTAACGGGATTCGAACCTAGATCTCTTTCCTAACCGGGGAAGGTGCATAATCCAACTATGCTACAGCGACAATATTTTTAGCGACAAATTTTCGAACCTATATGTTATTTTTTTGATATTAATACATTTAATCGTTCCATTATTTGAAAGAGCCATCTTCTACCTTATTTTTTATTTAGTGTGTTCTCTTAATAAAGTTGTATCAATGTGTCCAAAATTTTATAAAAATGAATTGATAATTCTGGCGTCCGCTATCAGATTACTCAAACGTATTTGAGATTCTGTAAAAATAAAGTATAAGGTATAGAACGATTAAATGTATTAATATCAAAAAGGTAACATATAGGTTCCAAAATTTGTCGCTAAAAATATTGTCGCTGTAGCATAGTTGGATAATGCATCTTCCCCGGTTAGGAAAGAGATCCAGATTCAAATCCCGGTGGTGCAACAATAATATTTTTCGATAGAATTGATTTTATATGTATATCTTTCTAATTAATATATTTATTTCATATTTAAAATATCACCGACCTGTCTGTTCTGAATAATTACAACTTCACAATAAGAATGTGTTCTCCTAATAAATATAATGTTTTATCAATTAGAATTTGCAACCAGTAACGGCTCTGTTCATTGAAATGATACAAATTCGCTTAACTATAAATAAATTGAGCACGTAAATGGAATGAGCCGTGGTTTATTTATTTTCTCTGATATTAATAATACATCGTTTCTTGCTAAAAAAAAAAGAAATTACACGTGCTACCGACCAAATAGTGTATTTAACAATTAACAGTTTATTAACTTAGTTTTAAATACAACTAAGTTATTTATATTCAATTATTAAAATAAACCACAACGTGTTTTCGTTAAATATTAAAAATTGTGTATTTAACCTCTTTTACTGACAATTGTTGATCATTTTCTAGTTTTCAAATGCCTATTATAATTTATTTTGAATGAATTTAACATAATATATTTATTTTTTTTAATTAAAGACGCATACACGGAATGTATGTTCCATCAGTATTCTTACTATTTTAAAAGTATGTTAATAAACGCTTATGCTATGAAAATAGGACTAACTTGATGTCCTCCTGGTATGATGCTCATACCCCCGATCACTGGGTCTTAACCACTAGACCACAAGCACGTCGTTATTATTGTTTTTACCATCTCTTTCAGGATATTTGTATCTTTTAATCAATACGATAATACTATTTTCCATCTTAATCGTTTCCGAATACTTCTGTAGGTACTATTCTGGTAAAAAAAAATAATTGTGAAATTAATTGGTATATTTTACATACAATATATTATATAATTTATTGTTGCCCTTAGACGCGTCCACGTTGATGACACAAAAAATCAATTAAAATTTCATTATCCTTATTCTACTTATTAAAACATTATTTTTACGTCTCATTTGTCATGCGCCATTTGGCCAAATCAAATACCGCAATCAGTTAAAATCTCGGAATACTAAATCCATTCCACTACACCCTCTCTTCTGTTTCATGCACTTACGCTGGTTCCATTTTTCACTAATATTGGAGCAATTGTCGAACATTCAGAACAAAAATTTCTACGCTGTCACAACAAAAAAACTTTATTTCTTTTACAACGAGTTACCATCATAGGATGCTAAACCCAACTCATAGAAGTTAGGTTTATTTTCTCGATTTTGAATAAAATATTTTTAATAATGCTTAATTTATCTGATCGGAAGTTAGATGTGAATAACAATAATAATAGATGGATATTTTTAAGATTGGCAAAATCAACATTCTGGTTAAAATCCATTATTTTAAATTATTATCTTTGTTTTATTAATAATTTAATGAATTAAAATACATAAAATACCGGTTTCATAAATATCATTTTCTTCTTCAAAATATCAATAACTAATTAAAAACATATATTATTGTTTCTTTAACAGAATCTATTTTTAAAAAATAATAATTATTTAAGAAATAAATTTAGTACCTAACTTATCTTTTTTTCTTTTTTAAATAAGCAATCCACCCTTCTAGAGTGATTTGTATACCTAACTTATTAACATAACATTTCACATTAAGTAACAATTTAAGTTAGGCACTAAATTTATTTTTAAAATAATTATTATTTTGTAAACTTAGATTCTGTTAAAGAAACAATAATATACGTTTTTGATTAATAATTGACATCTGAAGAAGAAAATGATATTTTTCGAAAACCGGTATTTTAATTTATTAAGTGGTTAATAAAACAAAGTTAACAATTTGAAATAAGATTGAAAGATTTTTTTCTGTATATTTTTCTAGTTGATTAATTTAATTTGTATTGATTAACGATCTTTTGAGCTTATTTGACTTATTTGTGCTATTTTAAGCAATAACAAATAAAAATATATTAATTAAAAATATATACATATAAAATCAATTTTATCGAAATATATTGTCGTTGCGCCACCTGGATCTCTTTCCAAACCAGGGAAAATGCATTAACCAACTATGCTACGGCGACGATATTTTTAGCGACAAATTTTAGAACCTATATCTTACCTTTCTCATATTAATACATTTAATCGTTCCATTATTTGAAAGACCCATCTACCTTGTTTTTACGGAATCTCAAATACCTTTGAGTAATCTGATAGCAGTCGCCAGAATTATCAATTCATTTTTATTAAATTTTGGACACATTGATACAACTTTATTATTAGAAGAAGACATTATTATTGTGAAGTTGTAATTATTTAGAACAGACAGTCTGTGATATTTTTAAAATGAATTAAATATATTAATTAGAAAGATATTCATATAAAAACAATTTTATCGAAAAATACTGTTGTTGCGCCACAGGAATTCGAATTTAATTCATATTTAAAACATCACAGACCTGTGTTCTGAATAATTACAACTTCACAATAAGAATGTGTTGTCCTAATAACAAATAAAATGTTATCAGTTTCACTCTGCCGCCCGTGTCTTGTCTAAACATTACGACACGCCGTTGGTATTACAGCAAAATAAATCCTATGCACCGTCTATTAACATAACGTGAAAATTCTTCAGCGTCATTTATCACAAGGAGCTTTTCAATTTAAGGATGGCGCTCTTTTCAGGTTTTCTCAGGGGAAGTATGTTAAAATAGCCTTTCCATTTACTCGCTTGCATAATGCGACACGGTCCTCCGGTATAAATGATCACCCCTGCAGTGTGGTGGGAACAGGTGAGCCTGGACCGTTGATATGCGACCCTCGCCTCCATCTCATATTCCAGAACTAATATTCGACTAATTACTTCATAATGGACCTGAGGATAATTTCGCACTCGAGAACAATGGTCGTGTTTTCAAAACTGGGGTGAAAAATGCCTATCTTTGAGATTCAGTATTAGAGATTACATTAACTGCTTCATCCCAATACATACTTCACTATCGCACCGTTTCTAGGGGTTTGTAGGGTCGTTTCGGATAGGCAAAGAGGATGGAGCCTCATCCTCTTCTCTCCTGACACACAACTCTCGCCTCATCCACATTCACACGTGATATTATTCAATTGAAAATAATTTCGGTTCATACTTAATAGGTTTAACAGACGACGTAGATCGTTAACCATATTATTAGGTAAATTTGATGAATTTAGTAAATCAGAAATATTTATTTATTTGTATACCCCAAAACTATTCAAATACATTGTGCGAGTATAAAGCAAACCGGACCTTAATCTTTTAACCTCGAGGATGTGCCGGGATGTGGTCAGTCAGGGATATCCCTTAGGTAATATATATAAGGTATGGATTTACAAGATTTACAACTCCGTTTCCAACTCCAATCCAACCCTTAGGATTCTTTCTTGATATATACCGCATGCAAAAATAATAACATTTTACCGCAATGCTTAATGAATGCTTAAAAGTTTTTCACGAACTAGCTGTTTGGTTTTGTGCGGTATTCAGCGATGGCATTTATTTGTTGGAAGGTAGTTATCCGCGGCCGGCTTAAGAGTCTTTATGGTGCATTAGGACAAATCTCCGCACTGCAGGCTTTAATGTAAAACTTCCCTTCACTTCGCACTTTGATGGTGAATGTCATTTCATGGATTACCTTCCCTAGGTTGGCCTAACTTTAATGGTAGTTTTGGATTCAGATATTTATTTCGGAAAGTTTTATCTAAAGCTGCGATTTGCTGAGTACTGGGAAAAATTTATCCAGACCCTGTACTGGGTTTTTTTTGTTTAATATTTTGTATGTTTATATTTCGTTGATTTTTTTTTTGTATGTAATGATATTTACTGAAAAATAAATACTATTAATTTTATTAAGGAGAACACATTCTTATTGTGAAGTTGTAATTATTCAGAATATAGGGTCTGTGAAGTTTTAAATATATTAATTATAAACATATACATATAAAATTTAAAAAAAATTTATTGTTAATTCTGGCATCTGCTATCGGTTTACTCAAAGGTATTTGAGATTCCGTAAAAACAATGTAGATGACTTTCAAATAATGGAACGACAGATGTATTAATTGAAAAACTGTAACATGTAGGTTCGAAAATTTGTTGTCAAAAATACTGGCGCTGAAGCATAGTTGGTAATTCACCTTGTCCGGATTGTTAAAAGTGATCCAGTTTCGAATCCTGGTAGAGCAACAACAATATTTTTCGATAAAATTGATTTTATATGTATATCTTTATCATCAATACATTTAATTAATATTTAAAACTGTTAGTTTTATTATATTATACTTAATGCACACTAAGTCTATCAGTACCGATAAATAATGATGCATTATTAAAATATGCACTTGTGTACAGGCGTACAATTTTCCGCGTAAATCAACCGACTAAAGCATGTAGGTTTTTTTTCTCATTTTTAAGTGTCGTGGTATTTACTAATAGATAAACATAAATACGTATAAACGTAACAAGCGAAGTGTAGAAACCTGACATTGTATAAAATTTCTAGGCATGACAAATTTATTTAGGTAATTCCAGTTAGCAAAATGTGATTTGTTAAACTATTTAATTTTTAATTTAAGAGTTTAATATCAACCAAATGATATGATGATGTTTAATATATATAAAATTTTATATATATTATTACTTCAATTTAATTAATTACAACATATTCGTACCCTGCCAACTTTATTACGTGCGTTGCAACTTTATCGAAGCAAGCAGTATTGTGAGATCTGCGTGTTCGGCCACGTGCCCATCGGTGGCGTGCAACCTGCTGCTCGAATTAACCAACCCTCGTCTTAAACCTTTACCATACCATGACATAAAATAACCGAACGCAGCCATGCTGTCAACTCGTGTTACCGTAAATAACAGTTAGAAAAAATGTTTTTATTAGCTTAAAAGGCTTTAATGGCACGAATTTACTCTAAATATTGAGCATTTAATTTTGAAAAAATGATAAATAACATAATTTTGAGCATTCATTAAGTCCTATACAATGTGTCCTTCCTTCTTATCTCTCTTCATTTAGTTAGTGAGAAAGAGACAATTATATTTGTATGTTTGTTGTTCTTTTCAATGTGAAAATAGTGTGTGATCTCTGTCTTTCATATCACAAATTGTATTTTTACCAACGTATTAACTTTACAACGGATTGAATGGAAAAAATAATTGTTTTTGTACGATTTCCTTTTCATAATTGGTTTGTCACTAGCGCTAATATTTTTTTGGGATTATCTAAAATATGTATTTCATGTTGCATGTATTTACCGAAATATTACAAGTTTAATTATGATGGTAGACCTATGTTACAGCATGGTTTGGGAGGGTTAAGATATATTGTGTTAGGTTTATGAATTTATATTACATTTTTAAACCAATGTGCAATAAGTGGTACGAGTAATGAGAATAAATAAGATTCGGCTAAAATCTCGTTTCAAAAATACCAAAATCATATCATATATATATATATAGTAAAAACTTTCGTTTGTATGCTAAGACCGATATCGTCCTCATCCGTAATACTTATTAATGATGGTAAACCGTTACGTGACTGTGATTGGTAACTGAGATTTAACGATGATTTGTAAGTAAGATTTAACTGTCGGAGGCTTACTTTTTAGTGTACCAGTCACTGCTTGAAGAATTACGTTAATCAGTTATCAATCATCGTTACAATCGAACAAAATCACAGTCACAATAACAGTTAAAATAATGGTTTACATAACGATTTTACCATCACAAGTACTTATTAATATTAATACTCCTATATAATTTTAATTTATAGCGTCTACATAAATACAAAAAGGATAAAATGTTTGGCTCAGCATGTGCATAGTTCAGTAAGGCGGTCAATATGTATGCAAATGTATAATAATAATATAATGTTTTATCAACTTACATACCATCACACGATTTCTCCGCGAGGTTAGGCAGAGAGGATAGAGCGCCATGCTCTACTGTTTTGACGTACATTTCTCGCCTGATCCACGATCATACTCTTCTTTTAAATGAGAATATTTTTATTTTTTAATTTAAGTATAACAGTACATTTTTAATTAACATTTCAATATAACAGTTTAAATATAGTAGTTGAAATATTAGATAAAAAAATAAAAACTAAGTATGACTTGCATGCAAATATTTCTTCAGTTCAAGTATGCTCCTGCAACGAAAAATACCAACGATATTCTACTTGTTACCAAGCCGATGCATCCGCGATATTGGCGAGTTAACAGCATAATTATTTATATGTATACCTAAAAAGAATACTCCATGCTGTCTCGTTTGAGTTGGTACTTTATACGAAACCATTTGTATAAAGATAAATACTTTTTACAGGCACGTCGCCTATCATTTTTATGCACTGTCCTAGGAATTTCACATATTGCCAGGATTCTTCGCTTTGCCGGTAACATATTAGTAAATGTTGTAATCTGATTAGATTTAATGGTTCGCGTGAGAAGGGGTGGGGGAATAGGGGGATTCCTCCCGCGAGTTCTGTTTTCTTTTCCCACCATAAAATAGCTTTATTCGCCGAGGCACGAGCTCGGCACGGGAGGCTAACAGCATGTTCGACATAACTAAGGAAGTGGCCGTAATAATAGAGGTGGCCCGCTATTGTTCACCTTCCTCTTTCCCAAATTACACCTTTGCCCTCGCACACATTCCATCAGGTTCCTCTATTACAACAGTCGCTCTTCAAAGGTCGACATATTTATTCGTCACAAAGTAACAGTAATACGGCAGCACACACAAGCGAGTACGAGTACGAGCGGCTTGTTGAATTTGCTGTGAGTTGCTGTTCATGTCAATATGTCAGATAGTTTCACTTTTTTATTATAAAAAATGAGTTTTTGTAAAAAAAAATGTATATCTTGAGTAATAAATCTTTTATAACGATTTACATTAGGCATATTTGATATCCACTTAAAAATACTCGATTTGTTTGAAACCTTGTATCTTCGTAGGATGATAGCGTCGTCCGCCAGCCGGACCTAGCAAAAATCATGAAATATATTCATAAATTAAATATTGAATGTATTTTATAATGTTTGAAACATAAGTTTTTGCTGACCCACTGGTGAATTTACCATTGGTATAAAAATATAATACACCGGTAGTTTCATACATTAATTCATCGTGTTATTGATATGTTATCATTCAGTCTTTTACATTTGAAAAATGTCGAAGAATGATACTACAATATTATGGATACAAAGTCGAAAAGTAGAAGATAATATTTTTAACAACATTAATTATTCTCAGAAAGTCAAGGATTGGTGATTTTTTTTTTCCGAGTTTTCATATCATTTTAATATTATAATAAATGAAAACATTTATGTTTCAATTTGTTTGTACGATGTCATCGATCAGCATAATTAACTTTCCAAATATAAGTTATATTTATTTTAAGTTTACAACCCTGTTAGTCATCCTGGCTCTCATCTTTTTTCGACCGTTTTTTTATTTAATTTTACTTGTAGATTTTTTATCTTTCTTAATTTTAATTCATTATAAAATTTCAAACGTTTTGTCATCACATTAAAACATTACATTTATTTCGTTATGTGCTTATTTTTTTTACTTCTTTTGAATATTTTTTATCCTTTTCAAACATCTTTTCTGCCGTATTGATCATATAAAATTCTATTCAGAACTTCTTTCAAGATCTTCTATTAAATATACATTTTTTGGTTAACAAAATGTATACAAAAGTATAACAGGATAATTCGATGAGCCATCAATCTTCCATCGCGCACATCTCCTGCCGGGTGGCTGTACTTGTACTACCAACACTCGGAACTTATTTACGTATTTTAGGTCAAACCTTTGAAAGAGGTTCACTGCGAATCTCGAATAGCATTTATGTTTACTTTTGTTTCGATTCATTTTACCCTTTAACGGAATTGTTTTCAATAGGCGATTAGAAATTATATATCCTAAAAAATTCTCTATATTTAAAACTATTTTCAAATATTATTTATAATACCATTTTAATAAAGTTAAGTGAATATTTGTAAAAATAAATTAATTTTGCGACAGGCCCTGCGGTTTAACAGTTTACTTTGTAAAAGGTCACGGAGTCGATTCTCGACACGGTTTTTGTTTCGTAAGGTAATTTTTTTATATATTTTTTTTTAAGACAACACATTATTGTTATGAAATTGTATTTTCAGAATATAGCTCTGTGGTATTTTAATACAAATTAAATTAATCAACTAGAAAGATATGCAGAAAAAATCTTAACTATCGAAAAAAATATTTAGTTGCTACCAGATAAGAAGAAGTCCAGGTTTGAGTCCCGGTAGCAACAAATTTTTTTTTTAATGAATAGATTTTTTACGTTTATCTTTCTAGTTGATTAATTAAAATTGTATTTGTTAATTTATTTTCTCAAATATTGCAAGTATTCATCGTAGTCCCTTTCGGACCCCCCGTCTTATGCAATCACGTTCTCCGCCTTTATTCACGACGATGTTATTGTTGCGGTGCTTTCTACAAAATTATCGGATTTCAATCACTCACCGGCTGCGCTCCTTCTGTTGCAGGCTAAACTGGAGACAAAGGCCCTCAAGGCGAAGAGGCCTGGCTTCACCGATGATCGGTACAACGAGACTTCGTACTACATCGAAAATGGTAAGTACAAATTTACATTCAATTTTATGCTAAAAAGCAAAGCGTACATAATATATGTTAAATATAAATGTGTCTGTAATTTTTGTCTTTCTGATTTAGCTGATATGCTATAGTTCTTTTATAAATCTAAGTAAATAAACATCCACTTGGTAATATTGTAAATGCAAATTTCAGTATATTTATTTATAAATACTAAATTAATGTATTAATTATAAATATATACATATAAAATCAATTTTGTCGAAAAATATTGTTTTTGCGTCACCGGGATTCGAACCTGGATCTCTATTTCCAATCCGGGGAAGTGCACTACCTTTGTGCTATAACGCCAGTATTTTTCTTGCCGGATTGGAAATAGAGATCCAGGTTCGAATCCCGGTGACGCAAAAACAATATTTTTCGACAAAATTGATTTTATATGTATATATTTATAATTAATACATTAATTTACTATTTAAAATATCACAGACCTATGTTCTGAATAATTACAACTTCACAATAAGATTGTGTTTTCCTTAATATTTATTTATCCATAAAAATCACTGATATCCGTTTTCACAATTGTAATCATACAGAATCGTATACGTAGCGCACTACGCGAGTGTCTTGCTCTGAAAACTTTACACTTAAATTATTAAATCGTTGTACATTTATTAAATTAAAAATAATATATTATTTTATAATACAATTAAATCGTATTGTCATTTAATAATTTGAACTGAAAATACTGCGGAGGAGGATATGAGAGGGTAACTTTCTAAAATTTAACGTATTTCCTTTAAATATTGAACACCCTCGACCCCGTGAGAAAAATGGAAAAACTATTTTGTAATTTTTTATGAAGATTCTACTTTCAATCCTTTTTTAATATCATCTTGACCCTCTTACAAGTTTCCCTTGGCGTGTATTCGAGTCTACATATCGCCGGACTTGCCATTTTTACATGGTTATTTAAAATTTTAATAGCGCTGCGAGAGCCGTTTCAATATAAATTATGCATCAGGTACATTCCGTAATTCTAAAAAAAATATTTGTATTTTTAATTATTCTTTCTAATATTTTTACAGTTTTTAATTACACGATTTTAACTAATGAAATAACCCATTAATAATGATTGGATTTTTTTTTTGTAATATATCCTTCTTTTCAATAGCAAAATAATTTTCTTTGTTTCATGTGGATAACAGCACACAATAGTGAAAGTTTTGTTTGTTTAATGGTGCTATGCGACATGAGCGAACGGATGTAGCAAATGTGTAATGAAACAAATTACGAATTATAGTCGTTTATCATTGTATTATTTTATAATTGTACTCTGCATTTTTATTTGTTTACACGTGTATCGGGAACGAAATGTCAACATTTTGTACCTACGTGATATTTTAAATTAATAAATCGATACTTTATCTTCGTCGGTTTCTTACTTTGGGCTAAATCGGAAATAATGGGAAAGGAAATTAAGGCAGACATTTACTTTCCTTAATGGATTTCAAATTGATCTTCAAGGCATTATACATATTTATGTTCAACTAATATTACATTTTAATATTATGTAAATTGTTGATTTTTTCAATCAATAAGTGTATAAAGAGCCATGTCCACGAAATATATTTTTTTTATCTGTATGCTCAAAATCATTTCACTTTAACTGAACTAAATTCAAGCGTACTTATTTTGAAATTTCTACTCTAATGTTTTCTTAAATATATTTTAGCGGGTCGTCAAAATTATTTGATTTAAAAGAAGGTGACGATGTGGAATGATAAAGGTCAAAAAAATATTCCGAGTCATACTCCTAGGGACGGGACATTTTTACAATCCTACTACTATATTATTATTAATATTGTAATGCGCCAGAAAAATAAAATTATTATTTTTATTCTGAATATGTATTAAAAAATGTTTATTATTACTGCAAGTTGTTTTTTTTTTTTAATTTTATCTCATCATTAATAATTATATTAATGAATATTAAATTAATTAATGTTTAATCTTTTCAATACTGGCAAAGTGATGCCAAAAGGTTGCATATTTTTAAAGTACCGATCGATAATGGATGTACATGAAATCCTTTGGAAGGAATATTAAATCACCATTCGCTCCGCGATTGTTATCTGATATTCGAAAATATTTCTAACTAATCTCGAATTATTTGAGTTGCAAACACGGTTGTTGAAATTTTAGAAATCCTCGATGTTAGGGTACATAGTATATTGGTTTAGACTCAATACAACGTAGCGATTACATCGAATACGTTCCTTCATCCATTATGCAGGGGTTACAAAACATATTTTCTTCTTGGATATTCATCATTATCGGTCGTTTTCTATCCACTTCTAGATGAAAGCCTCCCCAAGTGTCTCCCACTTTACTTTGTCCACTGTCACGTATTTCCGCAGAATTTAATGATTTCGTCAATCCGGGGGGTTTTAGGGCGGCCTGGCCGCCTTATGACTCCCTTGAGGTATCACCGGATGACTGCATTTGTCCAAGAACGATGCGGTCTGCCCATTGCCATTTCATTTCCTAGTTTATTCAATTATACCGACTTTCTTGATCGTTTTCATTGTTAAAATTAAAAGAGATCAAATTAATTTCGTCGCATTTTTTACTGTTCTGTTGGATATTTTGACCTTTATTATGTACTAAATCGATAGATTAGCTTAAATGCCACATTGCGGACCAATTTGTGTACTTATTAGATTTTTTTAATTAGAAAATTATTTTCCGTGAAAAGTATCGTTGATGCGTGTACTTTTTCTAACAATATATTATTATTTATTGTCCCGGTCGTGTTTTTGGGTGGCATCTTCGGACCATTAATTTATTCCTTTTTATCAGGTGAAAGCCCTACTCTAGAAAGATTCCCATCATTGAGTTTCATTACCCTTTTCGAGCCAAAAGCTTTCGAGCAAGCGTGCCACCCATTTGTTGAAAGTGTCAGGAGATTTATGCCGACGATAAAGAATTTAACAAGCTTTTTCTATGACTGTGTCGTGACCTCGGCCATTCCACGCGGTTAATTAATAAAATCGTGTCATTTCAAAAATCAATACATTTTCCGACGAAGAAATTTACAATACTATTTTTAAACTGGAACATATTTTTTTTATATAAATAGATGTGAAATAATTGAGCCTTTTTTTTTTTCTTTTCTTTTAATTTTTGTATGAAAAAATTAAATGAACATTCTAGGCATTTATTGCGAAAATCCTATTAAATGGTCGAAAACAACTTAATGCAATCGCTACAGTGAATTTGTGCAAATAGTAATGCCGAACTCGGTATAAACAAATTTAAAAAAATGGTTAGATGTGGAGGAAGTGTTTGTTGAAAAATTAATTA
Organism: Eubasilissa regina; assembly: GCA_022840565.1. Lineage (NCBI taxonomy): Eukaryota > Metazoa > Arthropoda > Insecta > Trichoptera > Phryganeidae > Eubasilissa > Eubasilissa regina. The sequence continues at coordinate 20,623,498 of JAINEB010000018.1, read as the reverse complement.
TTTTTATAAACCTTAAAAGCATCGAATCTCGTTTATTGATGCCGATGACGAGAATTTCGAGCATTAGTTATGTAATTTGTAAAAACAACAGCTCGACGAGTCTAAAAAATATATTTTTTTTTTTAAGGTTGTACAAAATTGGATTCAATATTAATATCGTCTCTATGACTGTGATACATTTCGTTGTATTTCGTTAATAATATCTGTCGTTATAGCAGTTAATCTACAAATAATGGTTTTCCATTTATCTCAGTTTGCTGTTAAAGTCCAGAGTCCAGATTTGAGGCATTTATTTAGAATTAACTCCAGCCCGTACATATTCAGGGTTGATTGATTATACATATTGTTCAGCCACTGCGGCAGCGCTCAGTTAGGTGGAGCTGACAATCGGATTTAAATTCTATTACGGCAAGTTTGTTGATGCATAATGGTTACTCCAGTTTATCGCGCTCCATAATAAGTGGGTGTAAGCTTCGATATTTCACCTGTAGTTGATGCATCTCTATATGTTATTGCCCATAGGAAACTACTTGTATAGGTGCATAATTAAATAATATGTTTATTTTGACAAATGCATATTTATATATATGCATTTATATATATACATTGCTAGTATTTAGTGATAATATAGAAAAAAATCGCGCAACCTTAGAGATCAGTATCTTCATCTTCGGAAATCAGTCATAATAATTATATATATATATATAATTATTATGACTGATTTCCTGATTATAAATATATATATATATATATATATATATATATATATATATATATATATTTATAGGTACACACACATATATGTATGTGTGACCTGTATTTCACGTACGTCTCTGAATAATAGCATAATGGTAATGTGATACGTGAAAGATACCTAAAAAATGTTAACGAAAACAAAACCATGAGTATTTTATTAATTATTATTGTGTAAATCTTTTTTTTTTTACTATCATTATTGTTTATTATTTTAACATGATCTTTATAGCTAGTTGTACAAAAATTTTACTTCTAGATGGTTCTCTGCGGAATCAAAATATTTCTTATTAGCATATTTAACCTAAAAGTAAGGGAGCGACAGATGCCACGTCCGCTTTGGCCCGATTGAATGACGTATGAACTTCGAAAGAACATTAAAAAAATCGTTTTTTATAAGACTAAAAATATATTATTTAGAATCTAATTATTGTGTTTTTGTTATAAAATTTGGTTTTGAAAGTAGTTGAAGCCTCAAAGGATTTGATTAATTAAAATATTTTATTTAAAAAAAGTATGTTTTAACTAAAACAAAGTATTTTAAAAACGTTGAAAATTGATGATATGTTCCGCAAATTTAAGTTTATAACAATTAATTTTTAACATTTTGTTAATTTGTAAGTGAATGTGAAAATATGTTTCGTATGTGAAGAATTTTCCATAATGAGGCAATTTTGTGGCACATGGATAATGAATTCAATGGTCGCGGTCTTTCTTATTATGTTTGTATTGTCTGAATTACGGCAAAAAATATTAGGTTAATTATTTTTAAATTAGTGTAAAGGTTCTATTTAAGTAATAGTATTTAAAAAAAAGTATAATCTGGTGTATAACTTCTGATATAGATGAGTAATAAAACCCATATTTTCCTAAGTAACACGTAAAGATGAACCGTTAACTGTTTGCCAATTTTGTATATTTCAATAAATTACCAATATTCAATTCTTTTGGATATTGGTTATTTATTGTTTATTGTGGGAACTATGAATTCCAGTGTCTTTGATTCACATTTATTGGTGGTATTTGAAATGGAGTGTTTTGAATTGGCAGTGCATCGTGTATTTCGTCCACGCGGAATCAACTTAATAAATATTTATTTATTATAATTCTCCTTGATTAATATAAACAATAGTAACCCACTGACTTGGAGGACATGAATGAGCGAATATAATAGCATAAGGTGATACTTTAATTGAAATACCTGCTGGCTTATAATTTTTTTTTTACAATTGCTCTCTGAACATTTAAATTTGCTCTATGTTAGAAATGCATGTGTGGCTCCACGATCTGTTACAACATATGCTCTACCAATAAAAAAATATTTTTTTGTAATATGAATATTTTAAACTCATATCTAATATTGTAAATCAACTTGAAATTGATCTAATATTAGAGTATATCTTGAAAATTTGCAACAAATCTGAATCATTTGCGTGTGCGTCGTTAGTATATGGAATAGTTTACTTCCTAGCTCCGTAGTGTTAAGTATATATTATATCTACTTATTATTCTTCGTATTCATTATTCATCTATTTAAACGATTATTTTCTATTATTCTGTTATAACTTTCTCCCATCTCCCACATACATACGTTTGGAGGATGACATGGACCAACATGGTCTCTTAACACGAACAAATTCTTTGAACACAATTAATTAATGTATCCATTATACTCTGTTGATGCAAAATATTGTTTCTGCCTCGCTTCTGGCGTTCATTAACTATTCACTTAATGGCGGCAATAAAGGAAAATTTGTTCGTATTTGAAGCAGCTATAAATCGAAAAGATATTCCGATAAATTAAAGGCATTTTCAGACTCTGCCACCAATTCCGGCGAAGAAAATGCAAAATTATTTAAACTAAGTGCTTTATGATTTTGGTATGTATCTACATTCGATTTTTTTTATATTTTACGTCTAGCCCATTATGTGGAATTCACATTACTCAGTGTATACAAAAAAAGATAGAACAAATACAAAAAAAAAGAATATTGGCAGTGAACTAATGAAATACGTTATTTTATATTATTTTGTTCATTTAAACGAATAAAAGATTTCCACAAAGATTAAAGAAAAGTAATTGTATTAAATACAACAAAATATTTTAAATTTAAAATTAAATTTAAGTCTGCTTATATGCAATAGGACAATATAAAATCACTCTGACTGTGAATAATGACTGATTGTTAAAGTCTTGCTAGTAGCGTGACGCTGTGTCATTTATCATGGCGTGATGTTCTTGTATAAAATAATTTGTTAATAATCAAATTGTTTCATGCGTGTGTGTGATCAGAATTTGTAAACGATGATGATGATTGATGGAGTTTGCATTTATTAAATGTAATAAATGTTCTTATCTATGTCTTCTGTCATCGGAATCCTCGTGTTTTGATAAAAATAATGTAAGTAAAGGCAACACCAAGGAAGCATTAAATTAATGTTTTGTATATTTTCATTGTGATTTATACTGTGTTCATTTTTCATGCTAGACATTTCTTCTTGGCATTTTTGTTAAACCTTTGTTAGTTTAGTGCAGGCGCCGAGCGCCCTGCCATCGCATTTAGTCTGACATTTACAGCGCCCTTCACGTTGTGTGCGCTGTACAGCAACGCGGTTCAAGTTACTGAAATTGCGCGATAAAAAAGGACAATATAATTTATTTCTCGAGTTATTTGGTAAAACAATGTCCCGTCTCATGCCGGGGTAGTTTGAAGAGTAACTGGAAAAAAATGTGTTCTAGTCTCAGGGGATGACTAAACAAATTAGCTTCCACGATTGTTATCTATTAGCACTAGTTTTTACCTAATCTATTTTGAACTCGGCACACGAGTTGTCATCGCGATAGTACTCCCAGAAATAGTCATGTTTATTTTGCGATCGTATAATATTTTTGAATGTTCTGTCTGTTGACATATTTTTATATCTAGAGTTATTTATTTAAAAGCACTTTTAATTTTTTATTTTTAACCTTTTTAGTTTTTTTTTTTAAATGCTTTTGATTAATAAATATTATATGCTTTAACTGGCAATGAAATGATGTGCGTCAAATTTAAAATGTGAATCATTATAAAATACTTGAAATTCAGTATTAATGTATTAAATGTGCTTTTATGTATGTAGTTATGTAGTGGAATAAACTTGATATTCTGTTCAATAATTTTAATACAACAATGTACCTGTTGCGTTTAGTTGAATCCTTTGTTTCGCGAGATAATGAACTTCTAATACTTGTTTGTGACGACACGTAAGATGCAACGGTTATTGATGACATTGTATCTCATTCCAGGACTCCGGAAGGTATACCCTTACTACTTCACCTTTACGACCTTCACGAAGGGCCGCTGGGTAGGGGAGCGCATCCTGGACGTGTTCGCGCGCGAGTTCCGGGCGCACCCCGCTGCGGAGTACGAGCGCTGCGTGCGCGCGGGCACGCTGACCGTCAACTACGACCGCGTGCCACCTGACTACCGCCTCCGTCACAACGACCTGCTCGCCAACGTCGTCCACAGGTAAAAGAACATCCCTTTTAATACCCGTGCTTATAAATTGTCCTCATCGCCTATGTTCTCCATTAGATTAGATGAAGGCGTCACTAACGCAGCAGCAGCTATAGAAGATTTTCGTGTCTGGGCACCTACGCAGTAACAAACCCACGGTCACTAACATTGTTACAAGAGCCTTTGCACCTTCGCATCATCGTTACCAAATCAGGTACATTCAATCATTTTATTTTCACTCTCACTTACGCTCTTCTCGTTCTTCTGGCGTAGAAAGCCGCCCGAGGTGCAGACCGTGATGGAATTCCTGGCCAAGTTCCAGAGACAGGTGCATGTGTTACAGAGTTATACCCTTTTCATTACCCTCGTCTACATCAATCATTTGAAGACATTGAGACGCCGCTCCTCTCGACCTCGCATCAGCATTTAAGAGGTATATTTCAAAGTCGGTGATATATTTTCTCATCACTCATCACACCTTTCTCCGACAACTCGTGTTGGTTTATGTACACGCATTGCCTTCCGAAAATTAATCATTTTTGTTTGTTAATTAAATTATTTGTTAAATTTGAAAGTTTTGTCCATAAATGTTGCATAATCATACTTATCACACACATACATAAATCATATTATACACTTGTATATTATTGACTCTAATCCTCCAGTGAGACTGAAACTGAGATTTCCGTATAATTACTTATTGATTTAATAACATTTAATACACTCACTGATATAAAATTGTCTTCTTTGAACTTTTTAATAAAAAAATAATTAATTACATATACAGAGTGTAACAGACCTAGTCCACAATATTTTATGAGTGGTTACCTGACTAAATTATAAGTCGAAAATGTTCAAGGGATATGCGCCTAATCTGAACCATGTCAGGAATATAAACATTTCAAAAAAATCGTAATTAGGTACGTGATTATTTCGAAAAATTGAAATATTTCATCGATTTCAAATTATATAATGAATTTTGAGCGACTAGACTATTTTTTGTTAAATAATTTAGTGCCCGAAGCAAAGATATAGATTAATAATGAAACAATTTCGCAAATATTTATTTGGAAGTACGTAGACTTCAAGTGTAACACGATTTTGTAAAAATTTCAAACAATAATATTTTCCGTAACAGTGCAGAATTTGTGCATATTCCTTAAACATTTTCGTCATTGTAGACTAGGTCTTTTTCACCCTGTATTTCCCGTTCTTCTGAATGACAATTATAAATATTTAATTCGATACTGAATACTAAAAGAATTTCAGTACTAAATACTCGTACTCCACTCGAAATTATTAACATTTTCGCAAATAACTATGTTCACTTTCAATGAAATCACCGACTGGTGTGATTTATTTTTAAATTTATATGGGTCAAAATTCCATGTTATGTTTGCGTGTCAAATTGTCAGGTTGTGCATCAAGCGGTTGGCATTCATTTTTGCGCATTTCTGTTGATGGCGCGTATTGGATTTCTGCCATGTTAATAAATCACTTTTTTTTAATGTAAAATGTAAATTTTACTTTAATAACTATTTAATAAAACGCTAAGGGTATGTATGCTACCACTTAAAAAACTGCCTGTAGAAGACAAACCACTATACTATTTATGATACATCCATACAGACTGACTTTACATTTAAAATGACAAAACCATGAAAACGAATATAAAGGATTTTATCTGCATTCTTGATTTTTCAAAATCATAAATATCATGTAGAAACCGATATCTGCGTACTATGATTTTTTTTAATTATCTTAAATATGAATTAAATATATTAAATAGAAAGATATACATTTCAAATCAATTCTATCGAAAAATATTGTTGTTGCGCCACCGGGATTCGAACCTGGATCTCTTTCAAAACCGGAGAAGGTGCATTATCCAACTATGCTACGGCGGCAATATTTTTAGCGATAAATTTTCGAACCTATATGTTACACTTTTTCAAATTAATACATTTATCGTTCCATTATTTGAAAGAGCCATCTACCTTATTTTTACGGAATCTCAAATACCTTTGAGTAATCTGATAGCAAACGATTTGGAAAGAGATCCAGGTTCGAATCTCGGTGGCGCAATAACAATATTTTTCGATAAAATTGATTTTATATGTAAATCTTTCTAATTAATATATTTAATTCATATTTAAAATATCACTAAATAAAGAATGTGCTCCTAATTTTTAATTATCTATGGAGATTGATGTCTTCCAAAACAATTAAATTTTTGGCCACATGTAGTCCACGGTTTTTCCTACTTTTACTTTATTTAAAAGTGCGTTGTTGTTTCATGTGTTAACATTTTACATTTTTTATTAATTTAAAATGTAATATAATTTTTCCAATACTGACTGATGAAATATCCCGTTTGTATAATATCTCATTTTCCGACTCCGATAGCTGTCGACTGGAAATTATATTTTGAACGATCTTTTTTTAATGATTTTAATTTTGATGAAATGTCGAATGCTATTTCATGTTCAAGTGCGAGTCAAGAGTGCGTGTTTAATTTTATAATCTGATTGATTATCTTTATACATATTATCAATTTTACAGATTCGTAGAATGGGTTGTGGATTACATTACAGTAATCAGAAATATAAATTTGATTGGCGGTGGATATTCTTTAGTTAATTTTTTATTTTTCATATGTCTTTTCATAAATGTTGGAATTTCGCTTACTTCTAGTACGGAAGTACGCATTAGATTTGTAATAAGTGCAATAAGCGAAAACTTCAGGTTTTACTGAGATTTAGTTTGTGACGAATAAAGTTGAGTAAGCGTTCACATAATGTGCGCCCGGAGAAATCTTATCTCGCTACCACAGGGTAGCGAGATAAGATGTGATCACAGTGGAGGACAGCCTCCACCGCTGAATTGGTGAGCTTTTCGCTTTTTTTCTGTTCTAATAAATTATTGATCGTGATTAGCTTTTATTTAGTCAATTTGTGTTTAAAATTCGAACACTTGGTAATTTGTCAAGACTTAATCAATCAACCTATCAGTTCAAATATGTTCAAGTAAAACAAACGTAAAAATAATATTTTAATGTTTGGTTCTTCCATTCTTTTTTTATTTCTCCGAAAAGTATATTTCTTATTAAGCACTTTCTTCATACGACGTGAATTTTACGAGATTCTTCATCATTTAAAATAATACTGTGATATAATACTTAATTACCAAAGTTTTTTTTGAATTAGCAAGTATTTGGGATTGTGATTGGCCATTTAAGCTGCCAGAGTAAGGTCGGCCTGCACTGCGTCGAGTCGTGATGTGACCAGCGCGATATCTCTATCGATGTAGTAATGTTATTAATCGATTTTTAAACACTTTGTTAAACTAAATTAATTCGTTCCCATTACAAAAATTACACATTATTATCGCATTATCTATGATGCGATACGCTCAATAATGATGGCTCTAATAAATAGCTTTTGGTAACATGATATTACTGGATTAGGATATTTCGAGAATTTTGAGGTTTTCAAAATTAAAATCGATCCCTCCGACGAATAATAATATCTTCCTCCATACCAACAGAGCCTCCCCCGCCGCAACCACCCCGATTTCCAGAAATAACATGATGCGATTTTAATTTCACATCGGGTTCTAAGAATTCAGATTGGCTGACGACTCGTTGTTTTTAATCTGTCAATGTATAAACTGTGCGTGCATTTCTACGTGTTCCGTAAAATAAAATATATACCCACTGCATGGTCAATCATCGGGGCTCGCGTCACTGATGTTCTGCAATGTAGTCCGGAACATCGACCGGAGATGTCGGATACGCACGGCAAAATGATCCAAAAACTCTACGCAGAAGATTTTACCATATGTCATATTGTATAATTTAATATATTTATTATTTAAATAATAAATCTAGTACCTAACTTAATTTGTTACTATGATGGCAGATATGGAAATTGACTTAATGATCCAAAATTGTAGAAAAAAAGTCAATTTAACCCAAAAAAAGTGGTTATAAACAATGTATTATTTACTTTTAAAATTAGCAATATTAACTTTGTGGTTAAAATTCATATTTTTTATTTATTATATTTGTTTTATTAACCACTGAATTGAGTTTAAATACATCTACCGGTTTCGAAAAATACAATTTTCTTCTTCAGGATGTCATTACTAACTTAAAACATATATTATTGTTTCTTTACCAGAATCTATTTAAAAAAAAAACTCAATTAAGTGGTTAATAAAAAACTAAAAACATATATTATTGTTTCTTCACCAGAATCTATTTTTTTTAGAAAATGAGATGTATTTAATATCAATTCAGTGGCAAAAAAACAAATATAATAAATAAAAAATAATGTTTTATTTAACGTGTGTATACTAATAATATTGTCACAGATAATTGAGTCACACAGTGGTCTAATACAATATTAGATATATTTATTTATTAAAATAAAATATATTTACATCATTATAATTATATACCGCTTCTATATATCTCAGCACATTAAATTAATCTAACACTAAACAAATAATTTGAGCGTATTAGTTTAGGTATGTAACTTAAAATATTACATTTTTCACTTGGGTCATTCTGCCGCTGTGCGACTCAATTTTGAATTGCATAAAATTATACGCTGTTGTTTTTTTCTGACTAACAAAAATTAGATTAGTATGCAAATAGACATTTATTTTATTAAATCTTTATTAAAAATCGTGTACTTTGTAGTTCACTTTGTTGTTCTGGCAATATTCATCGTTTTTCTTCCTAAAAGCGGACTCGAAAAAGCTTTTTGTGTAATATATTTTGTCAAACATTATTGAAGAGTTGGGCAAATAAACTTTTACTGTAATATATTTTTTAATATCATTTTCCATAGGTCAATACTTCACCAGGTCTGAGCATGTCTACTTTTGGAACCATGTGACAGAGTTGTCGAATGAAGTCGTATTTATTTTAATTTTTTGAATTTCCCGTATAGTAATTCTCCCTTTCCTGACACATATTAATGTCTGCACTTTACTATGTGGCATTTAATCAATCATTCTTGACATTTTAATTTAATGTTTTTTTTTTTTTGCCCACAGGTAACACATTTTTTTATTTTACGGCGTCTGTTTTATTTAAATACTCGCATGAATTTAGTTATGTTAGCTAATATTTTTTAATAATAATAATAATAATTTATTTTTTAGTTTCGTACTACACAGTGTGAGGGTGAAGGTCGGCGTTCTACCCTCATACTAGCTAGTCAGTGGTGAACACAAGTTTCGCGGATTCTTCACCTCAGAAACGCATACCCACCTTAGTTTGTCACATTCTGCCTTCATCCTAAACTGGGAAAAATTTATAAATAATACCTGAAGAAGATAAATGAAAATGTGTTATTCGTTGTAAAATGGAATCTTATCATACAAAAAAGAACATAAATGAAGTTTAAAATCAAAATACAATTGACTTTGACAAATCCTAATTTCGTTGAGTTGGCCATGAGTTCGATGTTCTGCGATGCAGGGTGGTGACAACAAGATCGAAATGTTATCACAGATTGCATATCTTCAAACCATGCTCGTCTGGGCGCATTCCTGAGTAGTTTCCCATCTCCATGGGCCGTCATCGTAGTTTGTTCTCAGCGTCCAGGTCGACGCAATAGGATTCGTATGCAGAATTGTAGAAAATCACAGCCCGAAGTAGTAATATACTAAAGGCGAAGTGGTGAAAGTAACCAAAGTGAAACATCTCGTTTCCTGTAAAGATTATTATTATTGTAAATTATGCGCTAGTGGTTGAATAACATAAAAGTATTTATCCTTTGATTACGTTGGATGCTCACGGTTACATCTAAGTTCCGCCGGCCGCAGCGATAAACCGCGTAATTTTGACAGCACTACTCGATGAATTGAAAAACAACTATAAATATAATGACCGTTTTTATAACCTTCAAATCAAACTGCGATACCAACCTACGTGCAATTATTTGTGATTACGAGGTAATTGGCAATAAAACAAGTGACGGGGCAATTTTGAACGTGACACCAGTTTGTAATGTCACAACAGTTATAAAAATTGTTATATTATTATAAAAATATGGAGCAAACATTGCAGCAACGTAAGAACACGTAATTCGGTGCTCTACCAGCTACACTAGTATATTACTGTAATATGACAGACGGTGTTTTTCCTGTATAGTAGTTAATCCATTGTAATTAATGTAAAAATAAAACAAATTGATATAAAAAATTCAATAAACAAAAATATATGAGATTCAGTTGAATATGTTTCAAAACAAGGTAAAAATTAGAGTAAAAATATTATGTTCAATAATTAAATATAAAAAGAGTAATTCAAATGACTTTTATATAAAAATAAAAAATATTAATTTAAATACTTTTTTATTATAATTTCTGAATTTCATCGGACAAAAATGTGTTCTTCCAGCTTTTTGTACAGCCGAAAGCTTTTTATCCCTTTTGTGCCGATCGCTCCCCTGTTCCGACAATACTCTAACGACAATCGGAAGTCCGCCAATCAGAGCGTCTGGGGCGCATAGGAAGAGAACGCTCCCGCCCGAGGGTGGAGGCTTAACGGCGTATCGCAGGTCTGCCACTTTCCTTTCACTGGAAAGGTACAAACGTATTATACTAATACATGTATTGCCGATCTTTTGTTGTTCAATAATAATTTCGACGTATCGTCAAAGCCGAGGCGCGTGACATTATCAAAAATCGCGTAGGATTCGGATTCTTCAGTTTATGTATGTTTGATGTTTTACTTTGAACTATTCCATTCCGTGTCGATTGTTTGAACTTATAAAACTCCCACATTTAGATACACAAAAAACTCTAAGTAATAAAATTATATTATTAGGAGAACACATTCTTATTGTGAAACAGACGGTCTGTGATATTTTAAACACTAATTAAATGTATTAATTAAAAAGATTTACATATAAAAACAATTTTATCGAAAAATATTGTTACTGCGCCACCGGAATTCGAACATGAATCTCTTTCCAAACCGTCTTCTATAAGATTACTCAAAGGTATTTGAGATTCCGTTAAAATAAGGTAGATGGCTCTTTCAAATAATGGAACGATAAATGTATTAATTTAAAAAAGTGTAACATATAAGTTCGAAAATTTGTCGTCAAAAATAATGTCGCTGTGGCATAGTTGGATAATGCACCTTCCCCGGTTTGGAAAGAGATACAGGTTCGAATCCCGGTGGCCCAACAACAATATTTTTCGATAAAATTAATTTTATATGTATATCTTTCTAATTAATACATTTAATTTGTATTTAAAATAAAATTACATTTGATATATATCTTTCAGGGTGTATTTCATTGAAAAACATATTTTTCCGAAAAAATTTATATTGCGAGATGCTTATTCTACTCGCAATAGGGCGACCTCCGATTCTGATTCCACTGGCAGGTCGAACACTCTTGAATATTTTAAATAGTATTAATTTAATTATGATTTTCCGGATATGAACTGTACTACTCGCTTTCAGCAGGAAAATACACTTATTTGATCATGCAATATTATTCGTTATACAGCACATATTCCTACGATAAATTTATTTGTCTACACAATAAATTATTTTATTCACTTGAATGAGACTACATTTTGTTGGAGGGAATTGAAACACCGACTTTGATAAAATGGTCGGATAACCCCCCGCCCGCCCGACCGCTAATTTAGAATATTCCCGCGACGGGGTGTCTGCCCCCTTCCTCTCCCCGCACGCACGTGGTAACTAAACGTACAGCACCTCGTTTATTTGAGAGACGCTATTGAGCCGGACGCGAATAGCTTATTGTCGAATCAAACCGGACAAATTGCCGACTACCCCGGACGCCGTCGCTTGGGAGGAATCACCCGGTAAAGCCATCGTGTCTTTCATTGCGAACAAAATCAAAAATAGATTATTGTCATCTACGTAATATCTATTTAAATTTATTAAGCGAAAATTCAATGCGCAATATTCCAATATTTTTGTCCATAAATAAAGATGAAATGTTTAAATCCATCGGAAAATCATTTAGAAAAATTAGATATTTAAATGTCTGTCGGGAACCTAATAGGAGTATGCATTAATTCATGCGGTTTTCTAAGAGAGGGTGTTACTAGTATTATTTCGCGCCGTGTTCATCCGTGACTATATTCATTTGAAAGCTACTGTCATTGCGCGTCTTTTTCAGTATATGTCATTTGATTGAAGTGTAAACAACATTTTTTTCTATTCATTTGAACATGTCGAACTTTGTGCCAGAAAAAGTGTTTTTGCGGGGAGTTCTTCTTCATTACTTTAACATGAAGAAAAGTGCTACCGAAAGTCATCGTATTTTAGTAGAGGTTTATGGTAACCATGCTCTAGCTGAAAGAACGTGCCAGAAGTGGTTTGCACGGTTTAGAAGTGGCGATTTCAACTTAGAAGACAATGAACGACCCGGACAGCCAAAAAGGTTTGAAGATGAAGAATTGGAGGCATTGCTACCTCTACCACCTCTACCGAACACAATTAATTCGTTTGAAGAGAGCGATTGCGGAAAAACGACCAGAATATGCAACCAGACACGAATCCATAATTTTCCATCGTGACAACGCTCGGCCACATGTTTCAAGACCGGTTCAAAACTATTTGGAGAACAGTGGGTGGGAAGTTCTACCTCACCCGCCTTATAGCCCAGACATAGCCCCTTCTGATTACTACTTGTTCAGATCAATGCAGAATGCCCTCACCGGAATACGCTTCACTTCAGAACAGGGTATCAAAAATTGGCTTGATTCGTTCTTCACCACCAAGCCGGAGAAGTTCTTTTGGGATGGAATCCACAAACTGCCAGAAAGATGGGCAAATGTTGTAGCTTCCGATGGACAATACTTTGATCATTGAGTGTATAACCATTTTTTCACAATAAAGCCTTAATTTTCGAAAAAAAAACGCATGAATTAATGCATACGCCCAATATTTATTTTTATTATTAAGTAGAACACATTCTTATTGTGAAATTGTAATTATTCAGAACAGACGGTCTATGATATTTTAAATTCTAATTAAAAGTATTAACTAGAAAGATATTAATATAAAATCAATTTTATCGAAAAATATTGTTGTTGCGCTACCGGGATTTGAACCTGAATCTCTTAATAATATATAAGTTGTATTTATTAATGTGTCCAAAATTTAATAAAAATTCATTATTAATTCTGGCGTCTGCTATCGGTTTACTCAAAGGTATTTGAGATTCTGTTAAAACAAAGTAGGTGGCTTTCAAATAATGTAACGATAGATGTATTAATTTGAAAAGTGTAACAAATGTTGGATAATGCACCTTCCCCGGATTGGAAAGAGATCCAGGTTCGAATCCCGGTAGCGCAACTACAATATTTTTCGATAACATTGATTTTATATGTATCTTTCTAATTAATACATTTAATTAGTATTTATTTATTTTTAATTACATATTTATATTTTACATTTTAATTAACAAAAAAGGCAAAAAAAAAAAAAGCAGCTTGAAAGAGGTGAAAATGCGGTCGCTTAGACGCATGCGTAATTAATGTGTGACAGAGTAAAGAATGAACAAATTATAAGCGAATGTATAGCATAGCATATAAAAAATAATAAATAAATAATATTATATTATGTAGAATTAAAATGGGTCGCTGTGATGGCTTAGTCATGTGGAACGTATGATCGAGGAGTGGATAATTGGAAGTATTGAATATTGAATACAACAGGAACAATGCGCGTTCACGAAAAACCTGGCTTGATCAGATAAACTAAATTTTGGAGAGTGGCCTTGTTAAAAGCTTCAACAACAGAAGAGCATACATGACAAGTTACATGAAAGTGTACGAGTTAAGAGCGGTTTGCCAGGACGGAGTGTGGCATTGTATCTTCTCTGCGAGGAAATGGCGTAATGGTAGTTAATTAACTATTTTTATTTACTTTCATGCTTAACTACGAGTATATCTCGCTCCATAGCAGACGCATCATGTTTTAGTATTCTTCAATTATAGCGTGCGACATTATTTATATTTTATATTAAAACAAGATAATTAAATATACAATAAAATATAATTTTATGTAAAATGTTAATTGTAAAATATGTTTAATATCATTAGTTGAAATTGCGATTGCTTTGTAGTGTAACATGATTATTTTAAAATTTCAAAACAAAACGTTTGTACTACACACACGTTGGATTATTTTCACTACTTTTTTCGAGATTTCGAGAGGCCCACTGATGCTGGAGGGACTGCACCTCTTAACCGCCTTACAAAGTTATGTTTCGAAAATTTAAAGTAAAATATATTTAATGAAACGTAAATAATCATAATCGTGGTTTGTAATTGTGTAAGAAGCAATAAGCAATATTTTTATCGTCTCCCGCTTCTCTCTCGCCCAAAAAATCTGCGATGAATTTTTCTCAATTTACTAATACATAATTGAGTTACGAAATTATTAATTGAAAATATTAATTGCTCTTACTGTTAGAAATTATCTTAAAACCTGAGTTACTTCACTATATTCAAAATAAGTACTTTTTATAAACTCACAAGTGCCGCCTTCTTCGAATGATTTTCGCCCATCGATCCCTCATGAATTGAGATAATTTTCCGCGGACTAAATCTCGCCTCATTACTTCCGCAGACAAGTCCCCCGTGCTCCAGCTCGTGTGTCCGCTAATGCGACACCCGCCACACCGCATTGACGATGGGGGTGGGGGGTGGTCCGTCTGATCACAGCTCACGTGACAGCCAGCTTGTCAAAGTTGGTTCAATTATCTGAAAAGGATATCTCTCATGTTCGAATGTCTAAACTTGATCATCAGTCCGTGGTTCCATATTCATATAATCATTTCGTTGCTGGAAATATTCTTTTTGTTATTTTAATTTTCTTTTTACTGCCTGCCCTTTTATATTTATTTATTTTTGTTGATTGTATTTTTTATGTCGTTCTTGTTTTGTTTAGAGATAATATACACGCTTAGTGATCAAGTTGCCGGATGTTTGAGCCTTGTTCCGTAAGACCACTAAATTTTATTGTTTTCATAGCGCTAACGTTTAGCTTAGTTTGAAAATAATAATAATATTGTTGTGATATACATGCTGTGTAAGCATCTCTATTTAAAAACTAAACTCGTTGTTTTTTCCTTCTTCGTATTCCGTGTTGTTATATCCATTAATATATACAGTTTATTACACGATTATATTTATATGCTACGTACTATAATTAATTATCTGTATAATTATTTGACTTCGTATTTATGTTATATTCCTCATTCTCATTTTTCATTTCATTCCGCTTTTTATGTTTATTTTATGAGGGTCGGGATTCCAAAGACTCTATAATATACTTCTAGATGTACATCATTATTTTAATTACCTTAATTCTTACGCTTGTTTTATCAGAATTGGCTTTAATACCTTTATAAAATACCTCCAGGTGTCGTTACCTCGCAGATGTCTTGCACCCGGTGTATTCTCCTAACCGATATATTAAACGTTTCATAACGTCGTGTGGATCCTGTTTTCTGGAATTTCGCCGATGACTTTTCATTTTTATAGCTTATTTACGTATATATTTTAATTCCGCATGGTTCTAGAACAGATGCCCAGTTCGAGCTGCATTGGACAGCCTATACACAAACTATACTTACAATTGTAGCTGTTGCTTTGTTGAATACTGTCATTGCTTTCATACACATACACATTTGTTTAAATAAAATAAAATACAATCACTTCGTATGAAACCACGAAATTTATTATACGCCAACCGCTTTCGCATATCTCAAGCTTCGTCAGGACAATACATAAAGAGGGAGATAGAATATAAAATTACATGTGAACTCTCTTTTATAAGTGCACTCCTTTTTTATTTATGGTTAGTTTTAAATACGTCTTGACGATACTTGAGCTAAGCGAAACCGGTTGACGTGTAATAAATTTCGCGGTTTCGTGCAAAGTGATTGTATTTCATTTTATTTAATCTAATATGTCAAACCGCAATGTGATTGCTTTCTACGAAAATATACATATTTATTTTTGACGACTCGAATACTAGTCGACTGACTTTACAATTAGAAGAAATTCACGCTTTTCATGTGGCATGAGCGACCGCGTGCATCAAATTTGAAAATTTGATGCACGCGGTCGCTCTTTGATGGATGCAAGATCAAACGAACTCTGTCAGAAGTCTCATCGTCATCGCGCCTGGATTAGATTATTATGGATCTCGACCAAATAAGTTCTTACGTTGCTGTGGACCTTTATGCTAATATTTGAACAAGTGCAGGTTTGCTTTCGCTATATAAGCAAGCATACCGCTCGCGTGGGCCCGGAGTGGGGTTCCGTGCCACGTGTAATCCCGTCCGAACGGACGGATTATACGGACTTGAATTAGCTCAGGTAAACAATTTCTCCAAACAGACCACTCTATTCTATCGAAAACTTTTCAACTTGTTTGACGCATAATCCGTGTGCTGATATACTGTACTCGTGTAGTCTTAAATGTATAGTACTTTTATTATGTTTATTTTTAATATTTTACGGTTGTGTATACGATTTATAATTTAATTTAATTTCGTTTATGTTTGTCTTCACTTTATTAACCTGCCGGTATTTTGATGACATCCGTGGTTCCGATTCAAGTTATTCGCTATCTATGTTTCATTATGATAATTCTTTTATCCTGCGGAATATTTACTACGCTATGATTCGTTCGAAAACTTTCATCCCTGTCCTACAAGTTGGTGCCGTTTGGGTTTATCATAATGTTGAAGCGAAACCCATCTCCCTAATAATGTGTTGGGTAAATTTTATAGGCTTTTTTGTAGTGTTTAACAAAAATAAACTTATAAATAATAAGACAAAATACTTTGTTTAAACCACTATTTATTGATATATATTAAAAATACAAGCATACATAAAAACATTAAAGGATCATTTGAAATGCTAAACTAAACAGCAACAACTATGCTGAATTCGCCGATCACTTTTTGGAAACAAAACATTCTTTTTAAATTAACAAGGGTTGAAATTATGCCTACAAATACTAGGGGTTTATAGTTTGATGAATTTGAAATTTTAGAAATAATAAAAAGTGTTAATAGCAAGCTAAATATTATAAATAACCAAATAGTCACATTTTAAATTTGTTGTCATAGTAGTTCTTACTTAGTCACCCAGCACTTTATAATTTTGTTTTATCTATGCTTGTATTTTTAATTTTAGTATCCATTGTTTTCTGAAGAAGATACCATAGGTATCGAAACATGTTGAATAATCAATAAATAGTGATTTAAACAAAGTATTTTATCTTATTATTTGTATAATATGTGGGCACAAAGTAATTTTACTAATATTGAAGAAAAAATAAACTTCTTTAAAGTATGTATTCTTTTAAGAACCCATGTATATCTAACTCAACAATAAATGATTACATTTAATAATGAATATATCCTATAAAATAAAATAAAATAAATAATATGACAATGTTAAAAAAATGATGAATATCAACTTGATTCCATATAGTTTTTTTCAATTAATAAACTTCACTTATCGCATAAAAATGTAGTATTATTTGATTTCAACAGCTTGTAGATTCGCCAAAAGTTTGGAAACCGGAGGACTTAAATTTCCGAGATTGGACGTTATCAATTTTCCCCTTAAATACTGTAACGTGTTTGCATTGCTTCCGCGCGGACACCCGATCGTCGGCTGCGGGCCCGCCAGAGTTCTAGTTCTGAAACTTTGTTCCGAGCGCTGCGTGATACTAGTTTCATATACGAGTATCTCACTGAAATAATGCTGCATACGAGTTTACATACTTTGGTTATCGATCAGTTCTATCAGAGTCGGATCCGAGCGCGTCTATTGCGATACGCGATCCGGTAAGTTTACGGCGCTCGGCCACGATTATGTACGAACAATTTCACTAGTGTACTCTGCCACGGTCGATTAATTTATTGTTGATAATATTTTATATTGTTGATAGTTTTTATTTTTTGCTGTTTCCAAAAGGACTCCGAAAAATCCAGAACCGAAGATATTTTCGGATGCCACCCATCTCTGAACGCATCACCAGTATGGTTCTTATTTTTATTAATTCAATCACTTGGGCAGGCCTGTCATAATACTATTTTATTATTTTTGGGTGCTTTTAAAAAAAAAACGATTTATTCTACTGGCCCTTAAATATGTATTATATTATAGGTACATGTTTTATTTAAAACCATTTCCTTTCCAATTCCCTTCAATAAACTATTTTTGACACACAAATTAGCTTTCAGACTTTTTAGGTGTTCATTGAGAACATGTAAGTATTCATAAGAACAATTTATCTTTGCATTTCACTTGAATAATCTGGATATCTGGTAGATAAAGTTTTCTATTTTGAGCAGAACTGATAAAATTATTAATGTCCAAAACTTTTCGAGCACAAATAATGGATTAACCGAAGAAACCGTTGATAGCGAGGTAAGTCATTGTTGGTCCATTAGCAGCCAGCTATCTCTAATGAATATTGCCAGAGCGGTACTGGTATTTTGGGGTAATTAGTGATCACAATTACATTGTAATTAATTACTTTTATTGTAAGTTTCTTCTATTTCTAAAGTTTTATCGAAAACCTTTTTGCGGTTCTGTAAACTTGTTTTTTGTCAGAATCTTTTATGTACATTTATTTCTTTCATGACGAAAACACTTCACGGCGCCATTGCTATTTTATCGAATTACCTGTGATAAAATATAACAAATCTGTATTACTTGTTCACTGATAAAGTTTACGAAAATAAGTTTTTTTTCAAAGATGTTAGTGATGTCTGCGGAACACAGGTGAGTGAATTTGTAATTTCGACCGCTCTGAACCCTGGCCTACCGAGGAGAATGGCGGCAATGTAAGTAAACAAGGTCACTGAATTTTTGCTTTATATATTCATTGTGCCTTGATTTTGGATTCTACGAACCTCCAATCTAACTACACCTGCTTTTTTATCCGACTCCATCTGCTTTGGTTCCTAACCTTCTGAGTTAGGTCTTCATTATTTATTTCTGTACTTGGATGTACTTTATTGTAAAATTCGATACGTTGAATATTTAAGTTAAGTGAACATTTAATCTATTGCACAAGCCCGAGAGCTCGCACTGTGTGTGCTAGCTTGTTGGATTTAGGGTTTGTACCTGTGTCTCTAAAAGTTTCGGGATATGTATCTTGGATATTTTGCATGTATCTGTCCATTATCCATGTCTGTTCATATGTGTACGTTTGGCGGGCGCACTCCGCGCCGTCCCGGCGAGAGATTAAAAATAATTGTAGCTTTGAACAGCATCATTTTTCGTCGGACACGTGTGTCCTCTGACGATCACCCGCATCAGTCAGATCGCGTCCCATCGTCAATGACGCACTCCATAATTCTGGCTACTCAATTATGCATTCGTGCAATTTTTGCATTCGTGTGTTTAAATGCTACCACGAGGATGGGTAGAGAAGATACCCACACGTTCCTATCCTATCACAGTCGCCGCTTCTTCCGTGCCCGCGCACCTTCGTGTGCGTACTATTTGACTGTCTCTCTAAACCCTACGGATTTAATCGAGCGTACAATAAGTATGCATAATAATGTGTAAGTTTTTTTTTTATATTTAAGCGCACGTTATTTTGTGTTCCATAAACTTTTTCTTTGTCAGTTCTTAGCAAAAAAATATTTGTATTAACCGAGTATAATTGAAATAGTTTTTTTTGTTTGTTTTTGCACCTTTCCAAATATGCACTGAATAATGTACTAACTTACCCGTATTTTTTTCCAATCTATTGTCATTTTTATCTACCGTGAAATTTAATTTATGTTTATTATTTTTCTCAAAATATTTAATTTACAATTTTCTACCTAGTTTTAGTAATTGTTGTAAGTTCTGTCTGAGTTTATAGTGGATGTATATATACATATGTGTACACACAATGTGTGTTGACCGCGTGGGGACGGACACCCTTTCATGTTCATTTTAAATGAATACTAACTGCTGACTTTTCCTTTTCATGTGTTGGTTTTCTAGAATATCTCTGACTACACCCTGTTATGTAACGTAACCATATCCAGCGAACATATACGAACACAGTGTTTGCTCAGACAACATATTCATGTTTTTGTAAATAATTGTATTTTAATTTTCATGTATATATCGCTTTTCGAGAATATTTTTAACCAAAAAAAAATTGTACATTTTTATCTTAATGCATTCTGTAAATGTAACTGACCACTCCTAGGATTAAAGTGTCCTGTCCTGTCCTGTCTGGTGAACATCTCGCACATCACCTCACTCACCTTACTTCACATTCACTCTTACACTATTTTATTTATCGTCACTGTCAGAAAAGTGTTCATTCATTATAAATATTATACCTCATTTGATTCCTACCCAATTTTGGTTTATCCTCTTAACTCTTCTCTGTGAAATGTTGTGTAATTCGATCCATTTATTCCTACATTAAGTCCTCGCGACTCGAACACCTTGACTGACCCATTATTACTAATCTAGCCACCCTTCACATACAACCGCCTGACGGCGACACAAAGTACCCAGACATCCGTTCACTTCCCGCATTGAATCTATGTCCGGTTTGCTAATTGTGCATTGGATTGCAGACACGAGGTTCCGGTGACCTGCCAACCAATCACTGTGGTGCACATGGACGAGGATATTGTGGTCGTCAACAAACCAGCCTCCATCCCCGTAAGTGGCTTATGAGACCGCCATCAGCTTCCACGCTACTCCGCACCGCGTGTGCCGACACAACCCTTCTGTGCTTCAGTAGTTTATGCATGATAACTAACGTTCATTATTATTATTTTTACCAAGCTACTAACATCTTGCACGTTCAATGCTCATTGCGTATTTTGTCAATTTCTTGGTGGTGTATATGTATTTATTATATCATAGTTCGATGTATCATTAAAAAAAATCACGTTTCTATAGTTTTATGACTTATTTTTCAATGATTGTAACATAATTAGTGTTGGATCAATTCAATGACTGTATGAACTACGATATCATAATTGTTTTAAAAATAACTATTATTATATTATTATTTACCATCTTCAAATTCATGTCATAGCATTTTAATATATCAACAATTCCGCCGCTTGAACAATTCAACAACGTCAACAAGTATCATTTACTAAGATTTTATCCCATATTCCTGTTAATATTATATATACGAGTTTATTTATATAATCGTATCGGAAGCTTACGCGTGTTCGTGGATCTGTATGTAGGTATCTACGAGATATTGGAAACCTTTTATTTGATTTGTGTAGCAGGCACATGTTACAGTTCAGTTATGTATTTCATGAAATCCATAGTAATTTCATGAAATACTCGTACATAGTAATTTTCAAAATTAACGTAACTGAATCGCCTAGTATCAGAATCGTATGAATAACGGTAATGTATATAGTGTTTATTTGTATGTAGACCGCGAGTAACGTGGAAATAAATACCGTAAGTTATTCCTTCCTTCAAGATGGAATAAGATGCTCTGTAATAAATCATATAGCTAAAGTAAGGCGGCTTATTTTATTTAGTATTCAGCATCAGATCTTGACAATCCATTTTACGATCTTTCACAAGAGATTTAGTACGTTGATTGAGTCTTCTTTCTCTTCTTAAAAATTTACGAAAAAGATACCGTCGAATGCAAGAGACGACCGCACGAAGTTGACGTGTTGCGTTTACCGTCCCGCCTCTGTAATGAGGCCCTACCCCCGTCCTTTCAGTTGCTCTATTGTCGGGGCTGCGACCTGGATACTGTGATATTAATATATTTCTTGGAGAATGTGTCTCCTCCCCCGTCAGCTGCCACCCTGCGCACCCTCCTGTGACATTCAGTGGGGTAAACAGGCTATACGAACTTGTGACGCTTAGACGCTTGAACCTTCGTAACTCAACTCTGCCCTCTGTGGACTTGCTAGACAATAAAGTGCCGAAGTTTTGGATGAACACAAATATTTAAATTTAACTTTACTAACATAAAATATTTAATCTTTATACGCAATTAGCATCGTGAATAATACTTAATCGTGTCAGATTTTAATTATCTTAGCGTTTTATTAATATAATTTACAAAACAGGCGAACATTTTTATCAAATCAATGAATGAATTAGCGAAGAGGAATACATTTTTTAGTAATTAAATTACTAATAAATAGTTAATAAAAAATATGGAGACTGCAGCAAGGAACTAAGAAAAGTCGTGATCTATTTTATATATAGATATTAATTTATTTACAATTTTGTACGTACATATTCATCGACAAGTATATTTGGATATCGTCTTAAGGGAGAATTTAAAGTAGTGGAATAAATAAGACTTAGGTATATAGATAAGTTATACATAGATATTAGTATAAAATCACTTTCAAAATAATTTCTTCGGTCTTATTATTTAACGGTGACTGATTCCAGTCTTCAAGGCAAAATAAAACTGAATTTAAATATACTTTTTTAATGAAAAACATCATTAGTTCAAAATTTCTTGCGAATGATAGAAAGCAGAGCAGAGCCAAAGTATCACGTGTATTAGGACGAAGTCGATGAAATGTGACAAACGTTTCGACACCTGTCGGCGTTAAATAATAACACTCAAGTGATTAATTACAAAGCTTTTTTTTTTTAAATTATGTATGAACAGGGATATCGCTAGTGGTCGTGTGAGTAATGCTATGAAAACTACGATGAATTACGAAAATGCATATATCCCAATAATTATTTCTCCCGAGTACAGTACAGACCACATCGTAATATTATGATGATCTTGCATAAAGATCAGTGACGTTCACCTTTATTTAATTTACTCATTTTTTCTTATATATGTAATACATTCCGTTCTGTTTTATTAGGTAATCAATAATATTATAACAACTCTCTTTTTCCTTAATTTTTAAAGAAAGTGTTCCTCTATACCATATGTTCTTAAAGTTTTTTTTTCTTAAATTCTAATTAACTATGTACCCTTTCTTTTCAGTTATAGAACTTAATATCGACTCGTAAAATAAATTTTTCGTTTTAGTAAATTACCCGGTAAACACATTTACATGGGGTTGTTTCTCTTTGTCTGACTTTTCCCCTCCTTAATCTCATTTCCACTAAGAGCTTCCGCCGAAGTAATCCAACTTGCCGTCCTCTCGTCGATCTATCTTTATTTGGGGAACTCGCCCATCTCACGCAAGCCCGTGCAGCGTCAGGTGCTCTCTCTGCGACCCGACCTGCATATGAAACATTCCTCGGCATAAATTTTCATATTTATTATTATTATTCAAATATTCTCTTTATTTTTGTTTAAATTTATTTTGACATTTTGTTGTAAGAATATTTTTATACGACCATGAAAGATGTGAAAGAATGCACCATCAGATTCGTGTCATCTGAGTTTGAAACCTGCCAGCATCGCGATACGATGTGTACCTTTATATTATGTATATATTTGATTTCACTCCCGTAACTCGTATTTTTATATTAAATCACACACATTATGTAATATTTTTCAGTGATTCGTATTCTTTCACCACTGGATATTTTCCTATTCTAGGTTGCGGATCGCAGTCAGCCCGTAGTCGACGAACGCCTGCGTATGCGTTGTAGTGGTTTTATTGTTTTTTATTTTTCTGTTTCCATCTTGTGCTCCGGGTGTACCTACTGACGGCACGAAGGCACGAGACTCCAGTGCTCGCCGACAGGGTCCGCCTGATCCACGTGGATGACGAACTGGTCGTATTAGACAAACCATGCTCTCTGCCGGTGAGTCTCCTCCCTGCCCCCCACTCCGCCACTGGACTCGCGGCAGAAATGGCCTGGAGTATTGTCTTGTGATATCTACCTCTGTCTGAAATAACACAGATGCGCTGTGTCGGTACATGTTCACAGTTTTCCTCTAACCCTTTTACAATTCAGTTTTGGAACCTGACACATCAATATTTATTCGTGTGTTCCTCTCTGCACGCTAGCGCCACTGTTTGTCTTGTAGAATGCTTATGTGAAAGTTGTATGTCGTGTAGTGAGAAGAAACAAAAATAACCGTTTTGCCGTAGACCTCGGCGCCTCGTCCCGCGGCAGCGATAGTTGGGCCTAATTTTACCAGAACGGACAAATGTGTTTGTCGACTTTTTATAATGCCGAGACAACTCACCGTAATACGCTAACAACTATAATTATATGAATTTCGTTGTGTGTTAGTATTTACTCTTGTTAGTCACTGTCTCAATGTAAATGTAGTGCATCTCGTTTATAATTCAGGCCAAACCGGACCTACCGAGTTGCCTTGCGTCGGTAGGGCCGCTGCGTGACATTATATACAAATTAATTCAAACATAATAATCATAACAATTTATTGTCCTATTTTTACACGTAACATTCTCTACAATGTAATGTATTCATATTTAATTTTAAATGTGCGCTAAAATCTCGCAAAGGAGTGATTTATAATTTACTTCTTCAATGTTAGCAAAATTACTTTGTGGCCTCATTATATATAAACAATTTGACAAAATACTTTGTTTAAACCACTATTTATCGATTATTCGACATGTTTCGATACCTACGGTATCTTCTTCAGGAAACAATGTATACTAAAATTAAAAATACAAGCATAGATAAAAACAAAACTATAAAGTGGTGAATAAGTAAGAACTAATATGAAAACAAATTTAAAAGGTGACTATTTGCAAAGAGGATTTCGTTATTCATAATATTTAACTTACTATTAACACTTTTTCTTATTTATAAAATTTCAAATTTATTAAGGAGCACTTGAGATGCCTAAATTACAACAACTATTCAGAATTTTTCAATCAAGTTTCGGAAATAAACCATTCTTTTGATATTAATAAGGGATTAGAAATTATACATACAAATACTAGTTAGATAAATGCAAAATTTTAGAAATAAGTAAAAGTATTAATAGTAAGCTAAATATTATAAATAACCAAATTTTCTTTGCAAATGGTCACCTTTTAAATTTGTTTTCATAGTAGTTCTTACTTAGTTACCCAGCACTTTATATTTTTGTTTTTATCTATGCTTGTATTTGAAGAATATACCATAGGTATCGAAACATGTTGAATAATCAATAAATAATGTTTTAAACAAAATATTTTGTCTAATTATTTATTTATAATTTAGTTTAAAAAATCTATTACGTGTATCGGACGCGTGTATTACATCATTTGTGCATAAAGTTTGGTGGCTGTACAACGATATATACTTTTATCGATGTGTACCTTATTTCATCTCTTTCGGCCGTCCCTCATTACAAGGATGACGTCTGCCATGGTTTATCAAAGGTACCCACACGATATCATGCATAATATTTATTAAATTTGATTCTATGATTCTATAAGCAATATTTAATGTAACAAATTTAAATTCAAATGTAACGCATGCGTGCTAACAGGATGCCAATCATTAATCATATTATATTAAAATATTGTACCTATTCAAAAATGTACTCCAGAAATGTGTTTATGTATTTTGGTGAACACGTGTTAAGTAAAATTGCTTTTGGAATGCGTGCGATGTTTACTTTTCATTTTTTTTTTCTGATTTTGTAATCAAATTACTCTTCGCATAAAATCTCTCATTTAGAAAACTTAAAAAGTCTGAAAATTCTTTTTTATAATTATTGTTAATTGTAGATTTTTAATTGTACTATATTTATTGTAATTATTTAATTACTAAGTGCTTGAATTGCTCGTATCTTTACCATTCATCCCATTCGGTAATCCAAAATGGTGAGATTTATATTTATACAATAATTGTTTTTTATGATTTTAATATAAAAAAGTATATATGTACAAAAGTACCCACATAACGTCTTCAAATTTTTAAAACGAAAATTCAATGCAGTCGTGTGTTTATGTACTTATTTAAATCTCCTCGTATATTGCGTATGAAATTTGATTCCGAGCACTCGGCAGTTCCCAGACAGTTCGCTTAGGGTGCTATTTTTTTGTCGCTCGAAAATACCTTGCATTAAATTTTCATTGAATGTTCTGTAATATATACAAAGGTCTTTTAATCCCATAAAGCCTGTGTTGTCAACAAAGATACTTTAAATATACTGTAGCATTTTTTAGTAAGAGTTATTTATTTTAACCGAATCATGAATCATCCCCTAGGGTGAACATAAATATCTACAGCACACTATTCTGTATTTTTTTCACTTAAAGCCATATTAATTTTTATTTTGTGGTGGGTACTTCTGAAAAAAATTGCATAAAAGGTGTTTTTTGCTGGTTTTCTCATTGCTTATCTTTTGTTACTATTTATATGAATCATAATTATTATTTTTTAAATCTTTAACATATAGGTAACATCGGATACATAGTTAAACTATTGAAATAAACTCTTAACGTTTTCTAACAGTAGAAAATACTTTAATTTGTAGTACATTGTATGGAAAAGTAATTGTCTTATTTTATGCAAGATAAAAACGATATATATTATTTTGCACGAAAATATAAGAAGTAGCAATAGATAAATAATAAAAATGTAATATCTGACTGTAGAGAAATATCAGGAGATTACTTTTCTGAGAATTTTTTCCTTTCAGTCAGGATTTGGGGTAAAAAAGATTAGCAATGTCTAGAACTCTTAAAATAAAGATAAAAAATGTCATGAAGGAT
Source organism: Eubasilissa regina (assembly GCA_022840565.1). Classification (NCBI taxonomy): domain Eukaryota; kingdom Metazoa; phylum Arthropoda; class Insecta; order Trichoptera; family Phryganeidae; genus Eubasilissa; species Eubasilissa regina. The sequence continues at coordinate 20,596,581 of JAINEB010000018.1, read as the reverse complement.
TATTTTTTTGCAATTTATTTAATTAACTTTGCTTTCTTAGCGATTTGATGTATATCCTAAATTTTAAAGAATTACATTTAATGTTATTTTGGCTTAGTTATTTATTTACTTTTAACTAACTTTAAATACGATTTTTCTAAAAATGTTGCCTGCATATGTTTGCCTAAAATATTGTTCGGGAATTATCGAATGAACGGTTTCCCTTTGTGGATCGGAAAAAACAGACCCTGGCCGAACACATTGCCAGATCTAATCTCTCTGATTTCTGAGCGTCGGTCTTTATTAAATCAGATATTTATCAAAAGGAAGCTTCAAGCCGGCAACACTTATGCCAAAGCAATGGGAATGATCGTAAACAAAATAACTCTACAGCTTCAGGACGTGTTTAGCAAGATTTGGGCTGTGTAGAGAAACTAATGGGGCACATGTTAAACCTTACTCTTAATTATTCAGTCGATGTTAACCCTCTATCGTTTAACATTGAATTTCACATAAAGTATAATCATTTCAAAAAATATATAGGGACTTTATGAACATCCTATATTTTTATTATTTTGTCACATTTTCATAACATTTTTAGACCTAGTTTTCATATTTTTAAATTATTAAGAATTTAAATTCAATACTAATTAAATGTATTAATTATAAAGATTTACATATAAAATTAATTCTATCGAAAAATATTGTTGTTACGCTACCGGGATTCGAACTTGGATCTCTTTCCAAACCAAGGAAGGTGCATTATCCAACTTTGCTACAGCAACCGTACTTTTGTAATATGTTACACTTTTTAAAATTAATACATCTATCGTTCCATTATTTGAAAGCCATCTACTTTGTTGTTGTATTTAAAATATCACAAACCTATGTTCTGAATAATTACAACTTCACAATAAGAATGTGTTCTTAATCATTTTAATTGAGTTTATTTTTTCGTCAATCGTCAAATTAATATATTAAAATAGTAAAAATTGGACTAAGGACTTATTTTTCTTAAGTATTTCAATATAATAATTATAGTAGGTAAATAGTGTTTGGAGACAGAAGGCTAGTGTCTTACCTTTATCGATAAAGGTTCTCCCTAAAAACGTATAATAAAAGAGAATCATATTTGAATTTAGATTAATTCATACATAAATTGAAAGAAATCGTTATTTATTTTTCGACCAACGCCGAAATTGAGTGTCGGAGGTACCCCCCACACGTTGTTAGGGATTCTGTCTTTAATAAAAAAAATTCACGAAGTTAATCTAACATTCATGAAAACATATCCCTTCGGATTTCCGCCACTTATGTTTACCAAGTCATCCTTTCAATTTTTAGCACGGTATATAAATGGTAATCTTATTCGGTGCCTTCTCTAGGTTTTCTTGGACTTTTGTCTGGCCGCCTTTTGTCGGGCTCTCCAAATTTGCTCCCCGCACATACTGCACGTACCACAATCGAGCCGTGTCTTTCGCCAAATTAAATTGCGAAATTTGAATACAGGAATCGCTATAATAACAAAAGTAGCTATATTATTCCAGAAAACATGTGAACAATAAACGAAAAGATTGCTATATCTCGCCACTCCTTTATTCTATATCTAAATATCTTACGTTCTGTGCATGGTCAGCTCCCAACAAATTTAGCGTCATCAGTAGGTCCGCTCCGTTGTCCATTGAATAATGTTGGATTTGTCACCATTTATATATAATAATATAATATAATATTATATAATTCAGAAATAATGCCGAAACGAATCAATATGTAAGCAGATTTACCGCGCCGGTATTTTAATTTAGAAATATCTACATTATGTTATCTATTTGGTGCTTTTGAATTATCAAAATAATTAATTATTCCTAAAAAGTCTATTCGTTTTCAAAGTGCACGTACGTGCAGAAAAATTATTTCAACAAGTATTTATCTGTATTCACTTATTGTCTTCGCACATCCTTGGACGATCTTCCCAAATATTATAGCTTATATTTTTTCTTTCCTTAATATAGCTTAGTTTTCCTAATATCATAGCTTATATTATTTTGAAACAAAATATTATAACGATAATATTGATAATATCTTCTGCTAGTAGTATATATATATATATATATATATATATATATATATATATATATATACATATTACTAGCTGAAGTACCTAGCGTTGCCCGGGTTTTACGCAGAGTGAAGAGGCTTCATCTAAGGGGATGGGGATAGTTTTTATTCGAAATCAGATGTAGACAATATTTTCATCTTATTTTAAACATCAAGTGTGCTAAATTTCATCAAGAAGTACTAAAATTCTGCTTTAAGGGTTGGGAAAGGGGGATGATGGTGATTTTTCTAAATCTCATGTAGACAGTGACTTCCTTTTTTCTCTTGTTTTTAAGGTGTGCAAAATTTCATCAAGCCCGGAATAAAACTGTAGATTTGTATAAAAAACAAACGCACCCACCCAGCCACAGACACTCTTCTTTATATATATATATATATATAGATAGATAGATAGGACTATCGCCCTCCCGGATTAAGTTTAACTTAAACCGGAAATATTGAAAAAGGTCATAAAGTCTCTCACGACTCTTGCTTTGAACACTTCAGAAATCAATGTGAATGTAAGAACAAACAAAGGATGAATATCAAGACGAAAATTTACTATTTTATGATATATATTATTCGTATATTCTGGTAAACTACCTTAACAGACATACGTTTTTCGAAAACTTTTATTGCTTAGTTTGGTTTATGGTATTCGTTAGTCCAAATCAAGGATTATTATTAAACTGAACTGTACACTAGCAATTCCTTACTCCTGGTTGTATTAATGTTCATTATTGCTTTCTTATTTGATATCATTAAGCTTCATTTAGTTATAAAATAAAATATGCATTTTCCTTTGAAGTATTTAACGTTTATTTATTACAGTTTAAAAGTCTTTCATACTACAGATAAGTACATCTCGCGATCCCTGGTACATTTTTGAAATCAATTAACTTGTACCCTCCACAAGACGTAGAGGAAAATGAAAATTTAACTATGGCAATGGAAAGTTTTCTCTTTAGAAAATCTTATAAATATTCAATTTCTTAAAATACCTCGTCCAAGAACGTCTAGATAAAAATTAAGATACAGGTGTTTTTTATATTTTCTTCCTACCAAGTGTTGCTGATAAACTTATGTATTTTTAATCCTTTTCTTTATATTCAATACACCGGCAAATATACATGTATCAAAATAAATTAGTCCTTTTATATGATAAATTTAGGATTAAAGGATTTCCTTTGTAAAAATATTTTGTTTTATTTTATAACAAGCTCATCAAGCTCAAATTGGGTTAGTCTGTCAGTGTTATGTTACAATTAACTTCGCCATTTTTTTGTATGAACACAAAGACTCCAGTTGTCTCGACAGTTAATTTATTTTAATAAATTAAGGACTCGATAAATAAAATTCTTCAAATATTAATTAATATGGTTTTGACTTGTTTAACCGTATTCCGCCCAGTTGTAAGTTCATTTTTAAACATTTTGTAGTTGGTATCAATCTAGATTGAGTAGCTATTTTATTTTATGTGATGTTCGATCGTTTTTTTTCTATTTTTCACGTGTTATGTTTAATTTAAATCTCGAGATTGATTTTCTAACTCTTCCTTAAAATACCAAGGGAGGAAATCTGTTACCCTAGTACGCATTCCAGTCACGGGGCCCACTGGGGGCACTGGCGTAACGTAGTACCGTCCGTACCCCCCGTAATCTCAACTCCGTGGACTCGACGGTGGATTCTTAGTTCTACCGCAGTCTCCCTTATTTCTTTTTTATAACAATAATGTAATTCAAACTTTTTTATTAAGTGCCTGCTTACTGGAAAAGTTTCAGTTTTCTCAATTCAATTTTCCAACCCTCTCTACCCACATCGAATCCTTGGCGTTATGGCATGCATTACGTCCATTATTCGATTGCTTTTATCTTTTGCATTTTCCTTCGAAGCCTTCCTCGGATATCGGCTCATTTTCTTGTCGTGTCTGCTATCGTGCTCGCTCGCCTACTACTCGGGTTTATCTGACCCAAATGGCTAAAGATTGCCGTAAAAACAACAATAATATTGGCATATCAACATCGGCAAGGCCCTTTACTAAACCGTGTTTAACTTTTCAACATTTTGAACGCCTTTATTGAATATCGCGTGCTTCTTCTTGAGCTTACACTCTAGAAGCCTACGTCTACTTTGTTTGCAAATTTTGTGATATACGTGTATGTGTATACTTTACATGCGCATTTAGGATGCCATTCTGTATCTGCTCCATTCAATAAGTGGGTTTACTTGTATACATTCGTCTAATTTTTTGACGTCTAACAGTTTTATAATATATTTTTTGTCCATTCTAAATTAAATTCTTTAACTGCATGTAATATCATTTACCCTTCACGTAGTGCGATACCGAAGTACCTGCGGGACTTGAATATTGCGTGCTGTCACTTCTTGCACTGTGTAGGCTACATTACATATTGTATTACCATAGATTCGAATCGCGTTTTCCCAAAGGGTTGGTTTATTGTGTTTGCTATTCTTAGCCAACACCGCTTTTCAGTGGTTATAATAAATCTAGTGCAAGACAGTTTTCGACGCCTGCGAATACCAAATATCAAAAGTAAACAACGATGCGTGAGAAATTTTTAATTAGATCTTTATATGTACTTAACTTTTGTACATGTGTGTATATTGTTTGTATTAATTATAAAACAGCTTTACGAGTAAATAATTGTACTTGGATTTAAAATGAGTTTACACTGTAGAAGCCATTATTGTAATAAAAAGTAAATAATGCTTCCCTTCTTCGCGCGCATCCCTTAACAAAACGCTGCTTTTACATTTTAGAGATTTTTCTTCTCTGATAGCAAATAGTATTCGAAATAAATCGTTCCGTCACAATCGTGGATTTTGCACGCAAACATGTTGATGAACCTTTTTGACCTAGTCCAACTTCGATTTTTCTGCAAAATTTAATTTTGGTTCAAAAAATATGTAAAATTATGTCGTTTTTTTTTTAACTTGATTAAATAATATGAACCTTATATTATCGACATTATTATTATTAACAAATAAAGATGGAAATTAAGCATACACTTTTATGATTTAAACAGTATCGGATTCGTGTGTGAGATGCCCCGCCCTCAGCGTGGCGGGTCGCTTGCATGAGATAATATTAAACCATATTAATCACAATTAGTTTTAAAGAAAATTTTAATCAGGTGATTTTTCACTTTTACATTATTATTTCGTCTTGTTTATTATCTCAAAACAATGTTTCAGCCCTCGCTTGCTCGATCACGGCGAGCACTACACCGTCCGATGAACTTTGATACCACCATCTCGTCCCAGCAAGGTGATGGATGATACATTAGTATTCCCCCCGAGATATCGCCTCAGCCCCTCTACAAAGCTCGCCCTGCAGTCACGTTACTTCCTGCCGCACTGATTGACCACTACCCTCGACTGAACGTTCCGAGTTCCGATTATAATCGCCCCTGTAAACCTTCGAGAATACTTATCGCACGTCGCGTAAAGAGTTCCTTATACCATCTGATATAATTCCTGCGAATGGTGCGCGGCTATCTAACCGGCACTATCTATTTTACCTTTTTAATTATTTCTGTATGGAAGGCAAAAAGAGGATAAATGTAGGAAATGGATGATAACGATCATTTACGATAAAGTCAGTAAAGCCACAAGGAACATTTCGATACTAATGTTTACCCTAAATTAGTATTGATTTATAAGTTTTTATTAATCCATCGAGTACAGTTTTATGTAATCAAGTTTTGGTTATCTACGAAGGTAATTGAGTTTATAGAATACCTTTCGAGCGTACTATGTGGCAACACTAAGGCTTCGGCAACGAGCTGGCTGCGGAATATCGCCGAAGTTTGTTCCCGAAACACATACCGTTAATACACCATTCTGTCTGAGGGTAATGAAACGGTTACGAGCGCGAATGAGGCGTGTCCGGCCTGAATTGTTTGTGAACAAAAACTGAATGTTTCATAATAAAGATGCTCCAGCATATACAGCCATTGATAAAAATCGAATCGCGGTATTGGATTATCCACCCTGTTTGCCCGATATATCCCCTCTGACTTTTTTTATTCCCTAAAATCAAGAAAAACATTAAGAATCATCATTGAGGGTCACGAACGGCGGTGGAACGGATTACGACGCGTGCTCTAAATAACCTCATGAAGAATAACTTGTACCATCCTTATGCTTCCTGCCGTGGACAAAACTTTTATTTAGGAGCGGACTATTTCGATGGGGACGGTGTACCAGATGACGATTAAGTACTACATTCCGTTATTGTAATATTGTATTTGTCAATCTTCGGCTTTGTGTTCGTGTAGAGGTGCGAACGATATAAAATGTTCATGTTGTAGTACTGAACCGAATAAACAGAATGATTTTTTATTAGGCTATATAATTATTTACCTATAATTATTTAGTAATTTGGCTAATAAAGCTAGTATAAGTAAATAGCTAATAAATGCCGCACGCCCTCTATGAGTGATCCAACGCGATAGTTCAGATTTTCATCATCAATATGTCTCAGGGAACTTTAGTCGAGGATAAACCTAACTATGCGGCTTATGTCACATTATTATTAAGTAGTTGAGCTGAGGTTACGTATTATACACGTCGGCCAGTTAAACGGTGGGATCACGCAAGTCTCAGACAAGGCCGCTGAGCACTAAACGCTACTAATATTTTTTTATTATCTTTAATACATCATTCACGATAAACTCACAAATTTGGTTGTAATTTATCAATTTTAAAAACACTTTTAATCAAAGTGAATCTATACAAATTACAAGTGTGACAGGTTATCCTGTTCGGTAATCCCTTCTTGACCCGCTTGACTCACTACAGATGGCGGTATTACTTGTTATTTTGTATTATTTACTAGCAGAAACCCCTGATATATGCTTTCGTTGACTCTTTTGTAGAACTATTAAGCCCTGAAAGTCTCTCGTGCGTTGTTTCAATGTGTCTCTTATAATATAGCTACCGTACCAAATGGAATGTGTAGCATGCACGATTTTTTCCAACTTACGTAGCGTGATTCTTCACTGTTCACCTCTTGTGTCGTACTGTGACGATGTATAGCTTAAATACGCTGGACAGATCGGCCTTTAAAATAATCGTTGCCCAGTCTTAAGGTCAGACAGAAACAACAGAGTTTTATATACGTAGAGGTTTATTGATAAAAAATGGATACGAAAATGTATAAAGACACAAAATACGTGTAATAGTAGATCTATGAAATTCTAAATGTTTTGATAAAAACACGATAAACACTCTTATTAAAAATACATTAATGTCCGATAATTAATAACAACAACATTACTGTTACTACCAGTAATGTTGTTAATTGTCTTCTTTCCCAAATCCACATTTACTAATATAATTAATAACAACAACATTACTGTTACTACCAGTAATGTTGTTGTTATTAATTCTCTTCTTTCCCAAATCCACATTTACTAATTTAATTAATAACAACAACATTACTGTTACTACCAGTAATGTTGTTGTTGTTAATTCTCTTCTTTCCCAAATCCATATTCGTCTTGTAATTGTTTGGAAGTGTTTAAACTCCTCCAAACCATTATAAATGTACGTTGAAATGTATACTTGTGTCCACGTATTTTTTGAGATTTAGATGACTTTTGTAATAATTTCTTAAGAGTACCCAATAAATCTAAATAAGTTATATTTGTATTCGAAATTTGAAGTAAGGAGAACATAACACAGACACAGTCATTAAATAAGATCTAATTAGTTCCATTCCATTTGAAAATTCCAGCATGTGGAATCAGTTGGTAAGTACAATGTGAGAATAGTAGCCCATAAAATTTCACTAGTGAGGGACAATTAAATCCATTTCGGATGTTTTTAAATAGAATGTACGTTTCTAAGAGTAAATTTAATTTCATATTCAGTGGCGGGTGCTCGGTTTGATTTGCCGATTCGTTCTTACGAAACGGCTTTTCAACTTTTATGTTTCCTTTGTCTTTTTCTTCGGTCATTAGACACGATTTATTAAACGACTTCACAAACTTTTCTACCCAACTTGCGGATGAATTTAGAAATAACACAAAATGGTGTGTTACTTGTTGTGCCTTCTGGTGCTGTGCGATGCATACTCGTCCATCATTAAATTTCTAGGTGTGTTATGTTCATACATGTATTCAATAATACCACACTCAAATTCTCTTTGTTTACGAACGTGCAGATCGTACGTGCTTAAGCTTTATACCTCTGTTCCATTACGTTAACTAACCATAGGCGTTAGTAATCATCTAAGTACCTCACATAACCATTAATTCCACTTCGTGCTTAAATATCTGAATATATTGAGGATGGGAAAAAATTAAATGGGTTTTTATTATTTTCTTTTTTTATACCGACGACCACTAACACTTTGGTACTCTTACTCTGATAAAATAATACGAATATACAGTGAAACCTCTATCTATCGTTTTTGAAGGGACCTATTGAAATAAACTATCAAACTATCAACTATACTAAAATTAAAAACACAAGCATAGATAAAGACAAAACTATAAAATGATGAATAAGTAAGAACTAATATGAAAACAAATTTAAAAGGTGACTATTTACAAAGAGGATTTGGTTATTTATAATATTTAACTTGCTATTAACACTTTTTGTTATTTCTAAAATTTCAAATTTATCTAACTGTAAACCCCTAGTATTTGTATGTATAATTTCTAAACCCTTGTTAATATCAAAAAAATGAATAAAGAAAGATTGAATGTTAAAATATCTCTCTCTCTCCCTCTCTTCGTTCGACGTTTACGAGGTTCATTTGACCCAAGTCTGTTTTTATACAACTTGGCCTTATGCCTCTTATATACTTGTACCTAATCGGGAGACGAATACGTCACTTGACATTTGACATTACGATTATCGATCTTGATTTATTTGAGAAAGCTTAAAAACTTTTTATAATGACTATTACTGTTGTAGTAAATACTTAATTTTTTTTTCTACGCCTGAAATTTCCTTTGATTTACTTTGATTACTTCAGCCATCTAGAGTACTTCGAGATCCAAAAAACATACGATTGGAAAAATTGAATGTACTCGTATTTAACTAATCCGCGTATAATTGTATCACGCCTAATCCCGTTCATTATTCTCAATTACTTAAAAATTGTGTAAAATTATGGAATATTAGTCATACTAATCGGTAACGTGTGTGAGTACTAATCATAAAATAATAAAAGTAAACAGTCCCTCATTTCATTATCATTAAGTATTTTTAAATTAATTAATATAACAATGCCTTACATTGTCAGTCTTCGTAAACATTAGAAGACTAAAAAAATGATTTTTCATTATAAAATTATCCACATTATTTTGATTATTTCTTACATTGATGTGGTTTGTATTCTAATACGTATTCTGTTTTTTTTTTTCTGTTTTTTTTTCGTTTTATACAATATGTGTGTTCCATAAAAATATTGCACGCTTTAACATTTTTTTCTTTATCCTTCCACTAATTTAACACGTTTTGAATGCATCCTACTTTTCTATGTGACTCGGGCGCTTGCCGAGCTAAATCAAAAGTCTTAAATCAAAAATGTTTGTAAATTCCCAGTCCGCTGTTCCTGTTAGAGAAATACAACTCGGTATCTGTCGAAATGTCGAACTAATTAAACGAGCTCGCAAGACTCAACCTAACTCAAAGCCAGACGACGTTGCCAGCCGTGAAATTCTTCATTGTAACCGACCTGGGGAATTTAATCTTGAATGTTTCTTGCTAAAATATATTCCCGTTTGAAGTTTAAATTTAATGTGTTGAGTAATCATTAGATGTACATTAGTAATTCACGAGTACTTCCTTAGCATATTGTTATTTATTTATGTAGGTACACAATTGTTTCTGTTTCTATGTTATTCGGAGCACTTTCTGCAAACTCCGCTTTTGAGTTTTCCGTATTAAATTGATGTATAATTTTAAATTAAAGGTACATCCGTGCGGCCGCTACCGCCACAACACGGTGGTATTCATTCTGGCTAAAGAATACAACCTCAAAAACCTCAGGACCATCCATCGACTAGATCGACTAACTTCAGGTATGTTTCTTAACTAATAAAAACAATTTAATTTTAATAATAAAATTTATGTTAGGTATGCATAAATAATGAAGTACATGTGTCAAAAATATGAATTAATACATTAAAATCTAACGCAAAAAATTTGCATTATATTGTTGTACAACGATTTGACATCACCGTTTATTAGGCCGGAAGCTAAGTTTTGGAAGTGCCTGGTATCGATCCCTGTACCGATAAAGATAATATTAAAACACAAGGTAAAAGTGAGCGTATAAAACAATATGTGCTATTTCTAAAGCAGTTTTGTAATAAATATTATTGGGGTAGTTTTCCCCGAATAAACACATCGCACACCTAGATTAAAACTAAGACAACAAAAAAAGTTATTTTTCAGTAGGCAATAAAATAAAAACATTTTTCTCCATTTTTTGTTACTAAAGTTATGAAACTAAATAATATTTTAGATCATAAAGTATCCTAAAATGACACTATTCGAAAACTGAAGCTAAGTTAGTAGCGTATATGACAGAGTATCCGAATACAATAATAACTAAAAATTATTTTTTTTTAAGTTGTCGTAGTTTTGACCTAGGTGTGCGACATTATATTATAGAGCATCTCAGTAATGCATTTATATAATATACTTACTATTTTTACACTTACTACGATGAAACATTCGTGCGAAATAATTTCTGTTAATTTACTTTAAAAAATTCAACGTGTGTCTTGATTTTATCTTGCTCAAATTCAATAACCGATCCCGAAATTATTGTTTCAAAAAGTAAAATTATCGATGTGTGGGTCTGTTACGCTATGCCGCAATTTCTGTGGAAATATAATTCCATGAAATGCGGCGTCCACAGCTCTGTCGCTAATAATATTAGTGATGGATGGCGTTACCGACTAGACGAAATTCTGGTGATTTAAATTGTGCATAAATCTAATATTGTTTAATAATCGAATCTGCCGGCATCGTTTTTCCGCATCTTGCCGACGACACGCGCGACTGTTAATTAATTATGTTCCAGCTAATTAAAATTATCCTGCACTATTTATTTTTGTTTTTAGTTAAAATCTTATTGAACCAAAGAGCAGGGAGGTACATGTATCTATAATATTATACGATAAAGCTGTACACTTCTTTTTGAATTTGGTACCAGGCTAGATTCTAAACCATCTGGTCTATATTTATTGTCACAAAAAAATTATAATAGAATTCGTTATAAGGCTACCAATTATTTTTTTTAATATAAACATATTTTTGCACGATTGGCGATTAAACTCGGTGTTTTATTTCAAAATAAATGTTACACCGGTTTTTTTTTTTAAATAGGTGTATTGTGAAAATATACGAATTAAAAAAGTACGGACGTTATTGTAGTATTATTCTTTTTTCCTGATTTTTTATCACTTTCCTTCAATTTCATTGCCCTCCGTTTACCAACATGTTAAAAATATGTTTTCCTCTTTTTAAATAATTTCATGTACACACTATATAAATAAATTCTCTAAATTCCAATACCTTCAAATATTATTCGGATATACTTAATCTGGAAGTGTAATTAAGAATACCCAGTAGAAATAAAATTGAGGTCGCAATAATCAACCTTACTAATTGAACGTGTTAATGACGGTCTCGAAATATAATAAATCAATACTCGTACATTAGTTTTATATACGTGGTATATATTATATATTAATCGTAAGTTCAATATTTTGTTAATGATTCGTGAATTGACTCCTCGATGACTGCAATCTTCACAGCATCATTTACCTTCCATTCGCTAAGAATGAAGACATTTTGTGAACGGACTATAGAATTTCGTGTAATGTATTATATTTAAAAGCACGCGGGTTTTTAAAATTCATATTTCTACAATAAAAGCATTAGTGAATTATTTTTCAGTGTGTTGAATATCGTGTTTATAAGAAGCCATTAGCCCCCGGAAGTGAATTTACGCACTGCTTTACACAAAAAGCATTTGATCTTATTACGTAATCTGGATACGTAGTCCATATATTCACTTCCACGAATTTACATCGTGTAGATCACCGATGGCGAACCTTTTTCCACCAGATGGGTCAAAGTATATGCCCAATTCTTTAAAAAAAATATTCGCACGTCAAATAAATTAAATGAAAAGAAAAATCTATTTTTTGCTATCATCACACCGTTTCCCCGCGAGGGTAGGCAGAGAGGATAGAGCGCCACACTCTTCTGTCGTAACACACAGTTCTCGCGTCATCCACATTCATACAAGCTCGCCGATTATTGAGGTTTCTGACAGGACCATCCTTCAGTATCTGGTTTACCTGGTTGTGCCAAGTCTTCCGCGGACGTTCTCTATTTCTGGTGCCATCAACACTTGCTTCATATATCTTCCTTACCATTCTCACCTCATTCAACTATTCCATGTGACCAAATCACCTTAGTGATTTTTGTTCGCAATTAGGTTTATTGTAAATATACCAAATGAAGTAAGTTAAATTTATTTATATGTATAACCGCAAGTAAATAAATTAAAAATCAGGCAAACAGCGATAAAAAATGTCATATATGTATGTATACACATATATCAATGCTTAACCATTTGCCTGAGACGAATACTTCTATTTTTGGGCATCTTGCATCTTGCGAGAAGAGAAGATAGCTTAGAGAACCTTGTTGTGATGGGCCACGTCCCACCTCCACCCGTTGGACCGACCGAGTGGAAAAAGTAACAGGCACTTCTCTGGTGATAGCCCTAAAATGTGCAAGATGCCAAGAACAGTAGAGGACCATAGTCAAGAGGGCGGGAGTTCATGGAAATCGCAATCCTCCGTCATGAGGGATCGACATGGATGATTTATTTTTTAATTTATTTATTTATTTGCGGTTTATAATTGGAAACTCTTAATCCTACACATGCTGCGGTCAAATTTTTACCATGGCGATTTTTTAGGTTATATGTTTTTATCTGTTATATATCCGTAATTCTTGCTCTTTTTGTGTGCGGCATGGCATCCACGGAATAATACTTGTACTTTGTAAGGATAGTATTTTATCTGAATGCCTCTATACAGTGCAGTACAAGTCAATATGATATCTTTTCAGTTCAACGGATCGGAGGCGAGAGATCGCACCGACCGCAGCGCGATTCCTTTATCTCTTTCACGCGCGTCAACTCGTGGTTGGCAAGAACCGTGCCCGCATCTCGCATTTGTTCCTTAGATACATCACATTATCGAAAGAATTTATTTTAATGCTGAGATTTTAGAGGAAAACCTCGATTTAAAAATTAGAATAATAATTAATAATATTATTGAGGAAAACTTTTATAAAGTTGAGAAATTATTTATTTGTCATTTAATAAATGCTTCATCAATTATGGAATGACAGGTTCGCCATTTCTGCTATAAATATTGCCTCCGTCAATCTCAGTGCTATTTTTTGGTAATCTTTGGGTTATTTCTGTTCAAATGTTCATTTTTACGAATACAAACATCCTCTCTCAACCCTCTACATAAAAAAATAATTTGATTTATTTAATTTTTTTCAGGATTATTATTATTCGGTCGGAGTCCCAAGAAGGCGCGCCAGATGGAGCACCAGATCAGGAACAGGCAGGTCAACAAGGAGTACGTCTGCAGGGTTGAGGGAGAGTTCCCTGAGTGAGTTCAATTTGAATATATAAAAAAAGTACAGCACGCACTCAAGTGTTGCTCCCGCAAAAAGGCGCGTGTTCTAGGAAAATCATTTAACACGCTACTTTGTTGTGAATTTCCTATATATTTATAATTCACTGCACGGTTGGAAGATGTGTCTGAAACACTTCGCAACGCTTGCGGAAAAAACTGTAAAAAAGAGTAATGCAACGAAAGAATATAATATATATTTATTTGACATGAAACCATCACCTTGTATAATAGATTTTTATTGTATTTTTTAAATCTTTTACGTAACATGGAAATATTTTTACTGATACATAAAAATAATATCTCGACTCCATTTTCATTTTCACAAATGCGAGCTCCGCGTGTATGGATAAAAAAATATTCCATGCTATGTAGAATATCATGTAAAAGATATACCTATAATAGAAACGTAAAAAGTTATTTAATTTTTGAATGGTAAAGTGATTTTTGGCCCAACCATTATTTAGCATTTGAAGCGTTAACTAAATTGTGGGAAAACACACGATGTGGGGATTTGTCACTTTTCTCTTTCAGAACGCTTTACTTTAGTAAAATAATTTCACGCAGGAACACCTAAAGTTCATTGTTCCACAACGAGGTAGCTCCGCTCGCTCTCGGCTTTTAGAGATTTTCCGCTGACGAGTTTCCTCGTATCATTGCTCGCCATTTCTCACGGTGCACAACATTATCTAACAATACAGTTTTCTGAAATGAATATAGAGATTTATAAACATTCTTATCCCACCCGACGACTCGAATTTGTGAGATGTTTATGCTCAACTCTGAGTCCCTTTTTTAAAACTAACACAGTATTAATTTAATCTTCGGCGTATTGACTACATAATTTGTTCTCTTTCCGAGTTCACTGGGGAGCTTTTCCGGTGCACCGCAAGGGGCGGCTGACGCTAGTATATAACATTATTTGACTTCTTATTACAATAGTTATTCATTTCTATTGTTTTCAGATGAAGAATACATCAACTCGTAGATTTTTTATATCTAAATTCACAACTTCAATATGTTTTCATCATATCATTTTGTTCATAGTTATTCGACGTCTATTACTAATCATTTTTATATATCAAATCTTACAAATCCAGGTGCAAAATACGCAGAATGAGCAATAGCCTAATCCACTTCAACCATTAACTCTTTTAAATGTCTATGTCAAACCAAATTTTATAGCAATTTGTTTTTCATCTTTTCACGAAAAAAAAAATAATGTAACAATTAATTCTAAAAAAGAGTAATGCCACAAAGCTTGTAAAGTAACGAGAGTCGAAATCGTCATCGCTTCGTATTTATAAATTCTAAATATTTCAGTGATACACGTAAAAATGATACTTCTAGATTGTTCCCTGTCAGCGGAACCATTTAAATAAATGTCCTCGCTTATAGTATAATATGTACGAATACTATGGAAACCACAGACCAGTAAATGAATAAACATGTAATAAAGTGTACATATAGGAGAGGAGTTTGGAACGTTAGTTGCGGGACAAAGGGCATTCTACACACATTTTTGGTGGAAACATTGATCCGATAGTTCATGACACATTTATGCAACAGTTTAAGTATTAACTGTTCGAAAATTAAAACTTAGACGTATTTTTTACATTAATGCATATTATATTTTCAGCGTTTAAATTTTCTTTCCAATCGAGTCATATTTTTTTTAAAGTCTCGGAGCTATTTGATTGCGCGAGTGGTACCAAAGTGATCACGTGGGTAACACCAAAATGATCATATTAGAACAAGGAATTTTCGTTAGTTCATGTGTTTATGATGGAAAGGTTATAACGCATAAACTTACGTCATTGTTTTCTTCTACGAATAATGTCTCGTTGTCATGTTACGGGATAATATTAGTCTCTCGCGTCGCTAATATTTTGTATGACAATGGTCGTATGTTTGGGTCCTCTGTACCTACTAGGGGACTCGGTAACTACCCGGCACTAACGTGTTCGTTTTATTTATACGCTATCTGTTCCCGCCGTTAAACGCCAACCTTTACGATCTCCGCCATCTTGCGGTACATCCCCGAGGATCCGAGCTGCCTCCACCTCGGTTGTCTACACCTTTGCTGGAAGTCTGGAAGAACATATTATTAATCTCCGGAAGAAGCTCGGCGAGGATCCAATGTTATTGCGCGTCAGCGAAGGGCAGTTCATAATGGGATGTGACCATAGTAGTGATATCACCAGTTTGTCGACCTGAAAAATAATATAGAACCCGTGGGTATTTCGAATATGGTACGGTATAAAAAACAATTAATTCAGGTTCATTAAAATATATAATGTAAATTAATAGATATGAATTAAAGTGTACATATAGGAGAGGGGTTTGAAACGTTACTTGAGGGACGAGAGGCATATTACAAACATCCTTTGTAGAAACATAAATCCGATAGTTTATGACACATTTATGCAACAGCAAAAGTATTTACTCTTCGAAAATTAAATCTTTGTGTAAACAAGACGTATTTTTTATATTAATGCATATTATATAGTCAGCGATTAAATTTTCGTTCCAATGAAGTCATATATTTAAAAAAGTCACGGAACTATTTGATACCGTTTAGTGATACAAGTTAGTGACACAAAAATGCAAATATTGAAACAAGGAATTTGCATTAGTTCATGTCTATATATTCGGTAGTATAAATATAGCACTAACAAACAGCGATGCGACAGCTTTTTGGAAAAATTCGTTAAAATTTTGAAGGGTGTTTCTTCTACGTAATTGTAATGAATTCTTTTATCGACATTAATGATTCTTTGTTTTTTAATGTATTGATAGTAAAGATCTAAAATGTTTGCAGTACAAGAAAAGAAATGCGTAAATACGAAATCGTGTCACATTAATATTTTTATTCTTTCAACTTTAGGTTTCAGAATAAAGTTAACTTAGCGGCATCTAGCAGACCCTCCGATCATTGTGTTCTTATTCTATAAAATTTATTGAAAATTGTATTTTTCGCCTATTTTCGCTGGGGATTATTCTATCACTAAGATAATAAATAAAATACATCCACAATACTTTTGTATATATTCTCGTTGCAGAGGTCCTAAATATCTCACTTGAATGAATTGTATTCATCTAACTTCGGAATCGCACTTGTCGAAGCTTTCTGCTCGATGGATGCCAAGGCTGCCAACGCCTGAAAATATCGCGTTCGTAACTGAAATGTTTGGCTATGTTTGACACTAATCCCGACAATTTCTCACCACAATTTATGACTGGATGAAGACTGGATGAGTCGCCACCAACTAGAGTTCAAAAAACATTTGAATCAGGTCAAGGTTCAATGATCGTCGTGGTCAAAAGTCAGAAGCGTGTACTGCATACAAGTATAAAAGCTGTGCATTACTAAAGATTCTGGGAAATAAATATAAGTTAAACAATCTTTATCTTCTGAAAATACCCTATAAATTTTTACATTAGCATAATCCACGGCTAGATATTTTAATTCAGACAATCGTTTCGTTGCAACGTCACACCGTGCTGCGAAATATTTTCTTGTTTGCGCGCGCGTTGTTTGTTCAATCCGAATAACAATCTACTGAACTAAATATTTACCTAGGCATCTTTACGTCTGCCAATTTTCTGCAGTTTTCAATGAATTTTTCTGTGCTCTATTTTATCGAAAGTGATTATTAATATTAACTGCGTGCAATGGCACCTTTTATAAATTCTACAGACTGAACGTTTTTTCTTCATGGTAGTTCCAACGTCATTTTTTAGTTCTTATTTTTTATGATAATCATCAATTATCTCTCAATCGAGCGATTTTGCATTTTTAGCTCAATTATATAATAATATTGAAATATATTTCTTTCTGTTGTATGAGTTTCGTTTTAGGGTAATTTATAAAGATAATTATTTTGATGTAAGTTTTTGACCACTATCCAATGAAATATAAAGAAGACGTTATCCTGCGCCGATAGGATCTAATGAATAAATTGCGCGATCTCCGGGTCGCGCGTCCTGCGGATTGGATTATGACGATTTCGGTAGTAAATCGGAATCGCTGCAGGGGGGGAAAGGAAGGAAATAAGGGAACCTGGATATAAGGGATAAGAGTCGATGATGGGATAGGGGTTCCAGTCGAAGGACCAGTAATCTCGGGGAACCGGGATTGGAAGGACTGCTCGCCTTACCTTGTGTATGACGCCTCCGTCACCCTTGCAGTTGCCGCCGAGATCACACAAACGGCACGCGGATGAGCAGATCTCCGCTTCCAATTGAAGACGGCGATATTACAACTTCACCCGCGGCACACACAAAACAAACAATGCGTGATCATCAAATGCAAGATCACGCAAATACAGTGCTGGTGCACTGGAGTTAACAAATCCACACCGCGAATGCTATCGCGATGTCGCGATCGAACAAATATCGGTCACGTTGACGTCTTCTGACGTCAAGATCACATTTCACTCTAACAAGACAGGCATTAAGGAATGGTCGGGGAATTAGGTCGGGGAAATGGTGTCAATAACACGGATCGCGGACAATTCACAAGACGCGCCAAAATGTGTTTTACGAATCCGAAACAATGGATATACATATATCCGCTGTTCGAAGAAGAAATCGTAGATAATAATTTAAGTGAAATTGAAAGCGGCACGGAGCAATAAAATATCTTACCTTTGAAGAATTAAATTCACAATTATTTTCTAAATTTAAATTAATAGAATCGTTCTCATAACTAGAATAACTTTTTTTTTCATACCTAATAAGCAACGTCAGTATGTAACATTACAATTTAAGTTTATGCCTACTGCACGCCACTGGCAAACTTTATCGTGAACATTGCTGCAAACATCATCTTTAATCGAGATCCGATGTCTTTAAAATATAATATCTTCCTGGCTGTTTCTTTTACTGTCGATAAAAATGCAATAGAAATTTGTGAAGAATTCGACTTCACGATTTGTTTTTATTTTTTTATTTTTAATAGCTGTGGCAGAAAACATAAAAACTCTTTTTCTTTCCAGAGAGGAAATAGAATGCCGGGAGCCCATCGAGGTGGTGAGCTACAAGATCGGAGTTTGCCGCGTGTCCCCGCGCGGCAAGGACTGCGCCACGACCTTCAAGCGCCTGGGCTACAACGGCAGCACCAGCGTGGTGCTCTGCCGGCCTCGCACCGGCCGCATGCACCAGATCAGGGTTCACCTCCAATATCTGGGTAAATACGTTTAATTTCGCATCAAATAATCGTGCAAATAAAATGTTTTCAACTATGATTGAACTAATGGCTGTAGCGTTTCAAATTTTCAAGATTTAATGTAATTTTAATAACGTAAACTGTAAATAAAAAGTTATATACAACTTTTTTATTTTAACGTTGAATCGTGGTGATAACAAGTAGTTATCATGATTCAGAAAAAATACTCATAGCTTTAAAAATGTCGAATGTTTTATGTGATTGTACAGATCGATTTTTATTAATGACACTGTACAGTCGACCACTGACGAATCTGTTGCTAGTATATTTTTTTTATTATTACAATATAATAGTACAGTACATAGATTTGTTTAATGTTTAATTATTTTATTGACAGGGAATGAAATAATATTATTCACATCTTAATAATAATAATGACTGTCGATTCCCTTCATTAGCTGAAACTACTGGGTGAAGAAAATTAATTTTGGTTAAAAGCGAACAGTATATTTTATTATATTGCTATAATGAATAACCACCAAGAAATTTCAGAAAAGTTTTAAAAATGGTTTTATAATAATTATTATTAATGCGTTAAATTCACTTTTTTTCTGTGTGTATTAAAGGCGCAACTGCGCGCGGTGTACACAACCGATATGATGCGTCAACTGACGTCAAGTGCGTTGTTGCATTACTGTCTAGCGTGAAGCGTTCATATAACTTTGTCTCTTTCTCGCTTAGATAGCACTCACGCACACATTGACATATTATCAGTACACAACACATTCTTGAAATGCCATGACCAAAAAATCGAGCTGTAAGTGCAACTATCCCACTTCAGATTTGAATTGTTGTACCAGAAGATTTTTCGATCATTTCGTGATAAAGCCTCAACTAGTGAGATTTCCTTATTCGGTGCTCTCTCTTTCTCTGTGTGTGTTAACTAAACACTTTCGTATTAATTTTTCACATTATCTGTATATTTTTAGCTTTGATAAAAAATATACTCGTATTCTACCAGCCGATTTACCCGCAATTGCACATGTCGAAAATTTTAACTTCTAAACCCTCGAGATATAAAAATGTGTGTGTATAGAACCGTCTAAAAGTGTATCCCCCACCTTACCACGAACCCACATCACCTCACCCTCTCGCAAAATCTCTCATTTTTCGCATTTTGTTAATGGGCTGGTTGACATAGTTATATTGATTGATTTGGTTATCTTACTCTAGGCCCAATGGAATTATTTGAAAATAATTTGGAACTGTTTTAAATAATGTTTTTGGAATCCTTTTAAAACACTTCCTTGATAATAAGATAGATATTTGTGTAAATTTAAAATGTAAAGTATTTACGACAATTTCAATTTGTAATTTTTTATAGGTTACCCTGTAGTAAATGACCCACTTTACAATCACCCTGTTTTTGGACCTCTGAAGGGTAAAGGGGGTGACTTGGGTGGAAAATCTGATGAAGAACTAGTTAAGGACTTAATCTCCATTCACAATGCAGAAAATTGGCTGGGAATGGACGGTGATTCAGAGCTCTCATTGTTTAAACCGAAAGCTGATATTGACATGGATAAAGGAGATGGTACGTTTGTAATTTATTATTTATCTCATATCAACAATAACAAAATAATAATCAATTATAAGGAATGTTAAACATTTGATGGTCACAAAGCTTTAACATTCTGATTACAAATAAATTGAACTCAAAAAATGTAATAATATTAATTTTAATTAAATCTCTGTGTCAGATAAATTCACTGCTGTACTATTATCAATTTTGAAAACAACCACCGCTTTTATTTATTCACATTGCATCATCACTTTTCACATTTTAGTTGGTCACGTGTCCGGTGGCGAGGAAGACTGCGATGTGGGCTCCGCCTCGCGAGAATCCTCACCCTCCCTCGAGTCTCCCACCCCGGCACCAGCTCCAGCACCCCCGAGCAGTCAATCGGAGCACAGCAAATTGGTGTCCAGGGAAGATATACCGCACTCTGCCTTCACCAATGTTTCCATATCTCCCCAAATCGTTGTGAATAATGGGCGATCGAAGGTAAAACTTGATTTATTTTATTTTACTTAAGTGATTCAACAGCTATACAAATGCGATTGCCACAAAGAACAAACAATTATACCAATGCCATCATTCATATACAGGATGGCCCAAAAAAAGTGAGAACATTTCGTAAAATGTGATATAATTACATCAAAATTAGTTTATCTATATCAACAGTAGCTTAAATAGTTTACTAATTTACTTACTTACCTATTTACCTATATTACGTTTTATTTCGACAATTTCTGGTCGCCATCTTTGATTATTAATTTTCCCATTGTTTATATTTGGTTTTTTCAAATTGTTGCTCAGAATGACAAAAATCACTACAGAAGACCTTATTCTGATCAAATATTTGCGAATTGAAAAACGTTAGTATCCTAAGAAAATGAACAAAGAGTTTCAAAACAAAGCCTAGACATTATAGCATAACTAGATATTACAGCATAACTGGTCATTATTGCATAAATGGACATTACAGCAGGATGGAGCTCCATCTCACACTGCCAGAAATACAACCAACTTTCTTCGTTGTGAGAATGTTAATTTCATTGAGCCAGGCATATGGCCACCGAACAGCCCATATTTAAACCCAGTAGATTATGCAATATGGGGTGTTTTGATGATTTCTGATTAGCTAAATATTGTGCAGAAAAAATTACATTAAGAATTATAATGAATTATATTGTGTTTTGAAATGACTTGCGTGTCACGAGATGTTCACACACTCTTTTTGGACCATCCTGTAAATATGTATATTACACATAGCTATATTACAGAACACCTCAATATTTTTTAAACTATACAATACTACTAAAAAATTATTTCATACTTGTTAATCTGTTAATTGTCAGCAGCTACACTTACAGCTTCTGTGAGATGAACATAAATATTTTTTTACATTAATATTATTTTGTAACTTGTGTGTATGTATTATTTATATGGCGAATCAGGTCTTGCACAAACAACCCGACCACACTGTAATAAACATTTTTTTTTTATTATTATTTACGAGTCAATGCAAAATGACATTAAATTTTAAAATTTAATCTCAGAGATCATTAATTTTATTTGTAAATAAAAATTGTCCACCCTAATGAATTATCATCATCGATAAAAATTTGACCATAAATTCCAAGTATGTTCAAAAATAAAATTTCCATTTGATTATCATATCATTAAGTATTATTTGAAAAATTGCATAGTGGCTGACTTCAAACTTACTTTTAATTTAATGTACCTATTTCATTAAAATATAGTTAGGAACAATTAGAGTTTTGTATTAATTTAATTGTCCTAAATGTATTTTTCTTCAATGTATGCTTTGGTGCTATCAGGTGACAGTTGCGACGCAGACTGGCCATGAGGCCCCGGACATGCTGTTCAACCAAGAAAAAATGTCAATGGACCCACACTGCTACGAGTGCAAAGTCCGTTATCGTGATCCCCGACCTCACGACTTGGTTATGTACTTGCATGCATGGAAATATCAGGTATGACAATAATTACTAGAATATTAATATCAAATCGAGCATAAATATTATGCCTTAAAATACTAATTTAATGTATTAATTATAAATAATTATTTATAATTATTAATTTAATAATTATTTATAATTAATACATTAAATTAGTATTTAAAATATCACAGATCTATGTTCTGAATAATTACAACTTCACAATAAGAATGTGTTCTCCTTAATATTATTCCTTAATTGCAATTAGTATTCTTTCAATTTTTATAAATTCATTTCAATTTTAGTGTCACTTGTGGGCTGGAATCCTATGTTTGTTATTGATAATTTTTGTTGTTCCACTTGACCTGCCCAAAAATAATTATTCTGATTTAATTTTGACATAAAATTTACAATCACCACAATACAAGCGATATGGTAGGCATTTTGTCTTATCAAATGTCCAATAATAAATATAATGTTGAACTGGGCCATTGGTTTCCATCCCTCGTAACGATTCTGATTCCTGGTATTTATTTATTTCCTCTTTCCCAGAACTAGAAACACTTTTTATAAAATTTGTTATATAAGATACTACTCTAGGCAACAATGTATATGGTTTACGGCGTCATTGATATATTAAAATAATTTATCTGTTGTCATGATATAAATACATTTAAAAAATGCTCATTTAGATATAAGCACTCTTTAATAAAAGTCTCAAATAAACATTTTCCAGATCTATCAATTTCAGATCAGAATCCCAAATCTGTTAACGAATAACATCAATCTTGAGAATGAGCTGTTCTGGATCATTGTGATTGTTCAAAGATATTTAATAAATTTTCTAAGCATTATGATGGTAGATATTCATTAAATTTTCTGTTCTTTATTGCTGTGTATGATATGAAACCCAGCCTGAATATGTGGGTTTCTTGTATGCGATCAATAAATATAAAAAAACACAAAAGCATTCTAGTTGTTTTTAAAAACTCAGACGACACAGCTTACATAAAGTGCTATAGTGATTCCTATCAATTAATAAACTTATTTTCTTCTCAAATTTCTTAAGGACTTTCTGTTTTGGCTTTACAGGGTCCTGGTTGGGAATACGAGACCGAGCTTCCGGAGTGGGCCAGCGTCGATTGGATCGATCCAGACAGCCAATGATAATCACGCCATCGTTAATGTTTAAGTACTAGTTTAATTTTTGATTTCATGGAAATACCATGAAGATTTTAGTCAAAAATGTTATTGATTTGTACAATATGTTAATATTGTTTTTTTTCTTCTTTTAACTATGTTCTTGGCATATAAAAATCACTATTATTGATCTAATTTTAATTTTAATTAATCAAATTAATTTTTAGTTTTTATCAAGATTTCATCCAACATTGATATATTATAACATATTGACAACATTAAAATGTATTCTGAATTTTGTTTTAACGATCTGAATCTTCTGTACACTTTCCAGTTTATGTTTATCCCTTATACATATATGCTTGAGAAAAAATAGATAGAGACAGACTTTTTGGAACCTATTTTTTTGCGTGTTTATGATCTGAGAATAATTATTTAAAAAGCGGAATCACACTAAATAATATATGATTTTTTTGTTTCTCTTCTTTTTAATTCAAGATATTCTTACAAAATTATTTTCTGATTGTGTTTGACTATAGAATTTCTCAATTTAATTTAACGGTTTTGATCAGTTATGTTCTGTGATATAATATTACATACAGAGCCATTTCTTTTTTTGAATTCCATGTTTTTATAGCAACTTCAAAAAGTTCTATAAATATTATATCAGACGAATTAAAATAGTTTTTTGCTTTTTAAGATTCAAAATATCACTGACAAATTCTCAGTAGTGTATAAATTTGCTAGGGAGAAAGTAGTCTTTATTTTAGTTGATATTGGGATGCGATTGTATTGTATTTTTAATGGTCCGATAGCTATTTGTATGGCATTCATTCATAATCATGGAATCAATCACATCCCAAACAAAATTTGCCTGCTGTTGCTTATTATGTGTCATCATTGATATATTTGATTTTAATTTCACATTTTCTAGCTTTTGTAATTAAGATACCTTTAGCAGCAAAAGTGGAGATTCAATCTCACTAACTGTTATGCCAAGCTATACTTTTTTCATAATGCAACTACATTGTCTTAGTTTAAAAATAGTAAAAATGTTAATTCACAGAATACATATTTGTTGTTCATGAAATATAAATAATCCTTAGTATTTTGTTTTAAATCATTGGATTTTCTTAAAAATATATATTTTCATTGTTAATAATTGTAAGTATCTATTTTAACACTTTTCTTGTGAATGTGGTTCAAGTTGTCGGTACCCTTGTACCCTTACATTAGATTTGTAATTAGTGTTTAAGAACTCAAAAAAAGTAAAGATCTAAGCATTTGTCAGTCTTAGATTCTTTTGGTTTTTTGACAATTGATATCCCTCACTCAATATGAGACTATGTATATTTTGTTATTAATGTATATTGTTATTACCATTTGACCACTGTGTATGTTGAAACTTAACCTATTTGTGTGTGATTACAACACTTCATGTTGTGGTGTTGCTATAAAAGACGAGTTTAAAATGTTACGTGCCTTGTTGAAGTATATTGCTTAAATTAGTAAGTTATATTGTAGTCAAATGTAAAAAGTAGCCAGTATGAATTATCTTAAAATAGGCACTAAGAACACAGCTTACACAAATACCAAAATTCAATATTATATTTACAGTATTTTCTTATGTGGTATAATTGACTTGTAGTCATTTGTACCTGTCATTTCGTCTCAGAGAGCACAAATGTATTTCTTTACAGAATTTTATCAGCACATTTACATCAGCTTCTTATGAGACCCTAACAGCAACACTTTTTTTAATGAATATATTATATTCTGTCAATATTGATCTGGTATGTCTAATTAACTAACCTATTAAAATTAATTCCATCATAATCAAATTAAATCTTTTGTAAATTACATATGAAATTGGACAATACTTTTAATAGTTATATATACTGAACATAACAGTGATGATTACAATTATGAATATTGTATTGTAATATTATCGTAATTTAATGCTATTTTCAGAATTCCAAACTTTGACTACAGTGAAACTTTCCATGATTTGATTATTTTCATGCACAGATAATTTTTTTCAGTTATGTTTTTCTATTTATTGTCCTTTTTTTAAATTACTCTTGTCAATTGTCAAAATATTTTTGACAGATTTTTTATAAACAAAGCATTCTGCAGAATTTTACGAGCTGTTGAGATAAGTATATTAAGACAAACATGACCCAATAATTAAATTCTCTCGACCCCCTCCTATATTAATTAGCAAATATGTAATTTTCAGTTGTTCTAGTATTTCGCATATATGTATATATTTTAACATAAAAAAATATTCTGGTTCCGATATAACGCTATGTGATTGTATATATTTGTTATAACTTTTAACATAAAACACTTAACATGAAATGACGTATTTCTGAAGGATAAAAAATATATGTGCCGATTTATACTATAATGTGAATATTTTTTACTGCTTATGACTCATTTTTAATTGATTAGACTGATCTGATAAAAAACATTAGATTCCTAAGGATGCGGCTTGCTACACACCACCCTTACTATTTTGATTAATTGTGATTACCTGTCTGTCGCATCATTCACTATTCTTCTGTGTTTGACCTAATTTTGATTAGGCCATCTGTGAATAAACAATTCGATGCAAAAAGGTGGGAAAAAAGATTTCAATTTTTTCACAAAAATTTATATTTAATTTATAGTTTATGTTGTACTACTGTTGTAAAAAATATACACATTAGGTGTTTAATATACATTGTATTAGTTTAAAGTTTTCTTCATGACCGATTCAATTATTGCATCATTGAAAACATCAGTGAGTTTTTTCTTTTATGAAGAAACTCGTTTAATTATGTATTAATGTATTATGTAATTAATGTATTCTATTATGTTCTATTAAATACAAAATATTTTTTTAAATTACTGCTGCCTAAAAATGTATCAAATACGTATGAAATACTAGAACAACTGAAAATGACATTTGTCAAAATTTGTTTGTTACGAAAGTTGATATAGGAGTCCATGTGTTATGGGTTTTTTTTTTAAATAATATTGTCTTTTATTTTTTCAATGACTTCTTCAAAATTATGCCTATCAACTTCAACTTCAAAATTATGCCTTCAACTTCAAGAGCTGAATTACAAAAATAACCAATAAAATCAAGAGGAACAAATGAAAAAAATAAGACTTCAGTTTTGAAAACTTAAATGCACTCGTCATACTTTCTGAATAAGAATGGTTTTGGTAGTTTTGGCATAACAATTATTTTAATTCTATATTGATTATAATAAAACTATCCCACTGACTAATTTACTCTTGGTCTTTAGGCAAGTGTCTTATCAAAATTAGGTACAATTAGAAACAATTTTAAATATTTTTCAAAATGATATTTTAATCCCCTATAAATTTTATTTTTCAGCAGTATTCTGACCATAAACATAAATGCAATGGTAACAGTTTGTAGAGTCTTCTAATTGTATGCATGTCTAACTTTTTTTCATTTGCATTTGATGACTATAGCAGTATGTACTAATAATATTGCATATATAATTGGGTTAGTGCATAATTATTGAGGTTTTTTTTCAACAAATTTTATTCAACAAAAACAATAACAACATTTAACAAAAATATCTTTAAATAATTATTCCGGAACATATTCACCATCTACTTCAATTACTGCTTCCTATTTACTCGGCAGCCGGTCGATCCAAAAAGTTGCTGTTCCATGGGCCAAAAAGTTGCTGTTCTTAGAGGTAATTCACTCTTTGACGTCGGTCACCAAGTCATCCAAATCTTTGTAAACTTTGTTCGCGAGCCAATTTTTCAGCTATCGATTGATGTGATAGTCCGTATATATGAAGAATATGGCGAATAAGGACGCAGTTCCCAGCCCTTATTGGCGATAGCCACTATTCATCCCCAGTGACGAGAATCTTCAGAAAATCAGTAAAATTTCAGACACATTCAGCTTTGTTGTTGTCAGAGTTTGTGGGAGACTCATCCATCCAATTTCCATACTTTTCCGAGCTTTTTGAGACGACGAATGATGATTGAATGGTCCACATTGAAGACTTTGGCTAACCTTCTCGTTGTCAAGCTTTCATTCTCTTCCACGGCTGCGAAAAGTGTCTGGTCGTCGAAATTTGATTGTCGACCTCTTCTTCATCTGCTAGGTTTTTATCGCCTGATCTAAACTTCTTGAACCACCGATTGTTCCTTTGCCAAAAAGTTTGTTGAGATCTCGAAATGACTGTGCTAATTTCCTACCTTTCTTGAAATGGTAGACCATCATATGGCGAATATAGATATGATTTTCGATAAGCATTTTCACTATCTGAAAAGAGGAGATTATTTTTATGAAAAAAACTGTAATTTTAAAAGAAAAACATGTTCCAAAAAAAGTCTCAATAATTATGCACCAACCTAATACATATGTATGTATTGGCATATTCCTATACATATGTATGTATGTGGCATATTCTGATTTTTCTTACAATTTTTTATTTTTCCAGGAAATTTGTTTATGTTGAAACCAATTTAAATCAAATTTATATAGTAAGGATAGTTTGTTTTGGTTAATGATTTTTTTTTTTATCAATAATTTGTGTAACTAAACTGTTTGTCCGACCAAAGTAATGTAGATATTTGCCAGTGGTGAATATGTGATTGTTTGTTTTAAACTTTTTTGTTATTATCAATTCTGTGTATGGTTTAGTTTTATTTAATACTGTCAATTTGTGATGTTATGAAATAGGCAAAAACAATTGAAGCATCTACAAAATATAATATAAAGAATAACAAATTTATTACAATTACTATTTGATTTAAATTAAAGAATGTAAGACAATAATATTATTTTAATAGTTTTATTTCATATTATGGGTTTTATTTTTTGCATTATTGAAAAATAATAGTTTATCTAATACATTCATAATATAGGTCATTAATTGTTTTTGGTTAGTTTATTATTGAACATATTGCTTTAGATATAAATAGTTTCAGAATAGCGTAATGTATAGCTTTTGTAATAGTTAATCTGTGTAAAAATATTCCTTAGTCTTCTTTCTTAAATATAACATTCATGTCAAATCATTGTATTATTCTCTTAGACCTTTATTTTTGCATTTTACAAACATCATTAAGAGTGTCTCTTAACTTTAAGATATAAATTATATTCTTTTACAACTAACAACTAAATCTTTCCTTGATTGTTATGAAAAATCAAAATGACATATCGGCGATATTATAAAATTCATGATATGGAATAACAGTGAGTTTTTAGGTGTAGATGTAAATGTATTAAAATATAAATATAAAGTAGATTTGGCGCAATTTTGGATACAATGAAATATTTTATAACTTATCAAAATACAATTATTTGGGACCTTTCTAACATGATCTTAAATAGATGTACTGCAAATTAATGTCATAAGTAAAAGCTTGAAAATACATTTATTTTCTCTTTAGTCTATATTTATATGTTTCTATTTGCAATTCTAAAGTCTTCACTTTTTCTTAAACTTAAGCATATGAATGTATTCATTTGATAATCTAAATCGAGCTTATTATTAGATTTAATTGTCACAAATATCTATCGAATAAGAAAATATGTGCTTTTAATTTCTCTCAGTCAATTTATGTTTATGTTCATGCCATTCATTGTGTTTTACTTACAAATATAATCTAATCCAGCATCAAAAGACAAATTATTATTAGCATTTCATTGTAAACATTCTATGTGTTTTGTTAGTTAGTAGTATCTTAAGTTTTATCCCATTTCAAATATATGTAATGTTCTGTAATGTCACTTTTCATCAAAGAAACTAATGTTTTTGGCGTGAAAAATCGTGGTGTTGATACATTTTTTCAAAGCTAGTTTGGTATGGAATTAAAACAATTGTCTTACAGCCTCACAAAAATTGACAATTCCTTCAATCAGCTATGCAGTTACATAGATATTTACATAATTTGTGTATTTTCCATTTCATTATTCTTGTATTTTTTCAGTTCCTTGATAGTGTGACATAATGTTAATAATATTATGAGAAAATACAGTTTGTTTCATTGTTTTTTTTATTATGTTGAATACAGAAAATATTAAGTCAAATATCTTGTGTTAATAAAATAATATCCTGTAATTTCCACTCATCCTCTCCATCCAAGTATCCTTTAAATAAGATTTTAGTTTTCTCAGTACATACATATAATTGTATGTTATTTATAATTTACAGGATGGATAAATATTCTTTCTATTTATTAAATGTTTTTATATCTCACATTAATGATCCCAAGCAATGGTCATAATGGACAGTGTTTGCTATTCTTGATTAGATATAAATAGCTATATCGAGAATAGCAACATTTAACAATCATGAACACCAATGATAGTTAATCAGTACAGTTTGAAAAGACAATTCAAACACCTATACACAATAGCGGCACATTGGTTCATAACATTGGTGTGCATAACTAATATTATTATCATCAAATTTTATAATGAAATCACATTATTATTGTGAAGTTGCAATTTCAAAACATTATTCTATGATATTTTTCAAATTCAAATTAAATTAATCTATTAGAAATATATAGATTCAAAATGAAACTAAGCAAATATGTTCAAGATAATCTATAGTAAAAAGAAAAATTTTGATCTTATTTACATTTGAATATATACAATATATGTACAGTGGAACCCCTATTTTACATTTAACTTTCCCGCAATTTACGTCTAAAATTTATTTAAATTCGTTCGGCGGTCAGCCTTTTTTAACGGCACCCCATTAGTTATAATTATTGTGATACAAAAGAATTAGCTGCCATTCTCCAGGGCAACACGGTTGCCCCGGCTAGCTCGGTGCCCCGGCTTGCTCGACCCTCCTTCGAGTCAGCCCTGAAACCCAGTTCCTATAAAGGAAGATGGCATGAGGCATATTGAAGGCCTGGATTAATTACTGACGTTATCCATGTTTCCGGAAATATTCCACTTTTTAACGATTCATTAATTCTATTTAGTAGGGATTCGCCTATAATGTCAATAGTATCATTAATTACTTTTACGGTTATACCATTTTGTGATTCTTTTTATTTCATTTTTTGTATAACTTTTTTCAGAATATAACTAGATTACCCAGAGCTCTTGCATGGGAACAAACGTACCCTGCAGACACATTTACATTACAGTGCAATGTACATTTCTAGATTAAAAAAGAAACATTGCGCTAATGCTCCAAGTCTAAACCATAAAAAAGGATGTGACAGGAAAAGAAGAAGAAGAGAGAACGATAAAAATCTATATGCGTTACACGTTTATCTATCACTGGAACTTTTCTATTAAAATATTAAACTTAACTTTCGGGTACCGGAAGATCGAAAATAGGATCAAGGACTGGAGCGGTATACAAAGTGACATTCAAATTTGCGTTTTAATGAAGTATAATGGTTTGTGCATGTTCTATCATATTTTTAATTAAACTTCTTACACAAGCGAACAAAATACTATTAAATTTGTCGTCATTTTATAAAAAACTGTAGTATTTTGAAGTGTTATCACTCATAAGTAGCCGGCAGACGAGAGCTACGCAAGCAAATCAGCAGAATAACATAACCAATATAACTGGATGTGCCGCAGGATCACGAACACACCGCGCACGTGCAGGCCGTGAGCCGTAAGTTTTGAACGTGTGTTCTGAAAGTTATGGTCCAATATTATAATATTTATTTCAAAAGGCATAAAACTAGAAGTAGGTTGAAATTATTGGGATTATTTTATATACATACATGTACAAATGGAATGGAATTTTAATTTTTTTACATTCATCACAAGTAAAATGATGTATAAATGATAAATTAAAATCTTCACATTTATTTATTCAAAATTAATAAATCTTAACAGCAAATAACTTAGAAAAATAAATATAAATATTTTCATTAAAATTACAAACATAAAGAAAGAAAAAGTCACAAAAAGGTTAATGCGGGAATGAATTATTCAAATAAAGCGTAAGGTGGAGTACAAGAATAATAAATATTATATAACAGCCAAAGAAAATGAAGTTTAGGAATAATAGTACCAGTAAGTACTGAATATAATAAAGATATCTTTCAATTTTTAAATAAAAACTTTAAGAGTATTACATAAAATTACGTAGCGCGCACCGACAACAGTAAAGAGAGGTAAGACGCGACTGAAACACACTGTAGCGCGCTCGGCGATGAGATCTAAGACGCGACTTATCCAAATATATGTATCATATCTGCTGTTATCTAATAAGGGCAATTACCTTATAAAATGATTCCAATTATCTATGGAAAAACATTATTTTCTCTACTTTTTGCTGTCTTACTATACATTATTGTTATATATTTTTTGCGCTTTGCATTATTTGGGATATTTATGAGGATTACAATGAATACCAGATTAATTTCATTAACATTGTATAAATAAGATTTTTGGGGTTATGTTGTACCTCATTCCGGAACGGGAGTGTTAAACTGACCGAGAAAAGCTAAAAAAAAACAAATACAATAGAAGACAAACCATTTTTCTGTAATCAATATAGTTATTTACGAATTCAAGGACGCATTTAAAAATACTGTATTGTATCATTCTGGACACATTTGTAATACCTCTGTTAAAGCTGAATACTATTTAAACAAACATTTCCCCTATGCCCGCTACACCATGCAGTACCTTACCTAACCTGAATTTATATAACCTAATCCAACCTAACATAACATAACCTAATCTAACCTATTCTCTGGGTTTTAAAATACATACATTTTGCTAATACAACAGGGACACGACGTTACGCGCCGTGTGATTAGAGTCGGGGTTCGTTTAGGAGTCATTCGTACCGTGCTCCTGATCGCTCATCAGATCGATACCCCGCACTCTAATGGAATATTCGCTTCGCGACCCATCCATCAGATATCACGCTTTCGTTACTACCATGGTTAAAGGAAGGATACAGATGAATACACACAAAGATGCACATTATACATTTATTAAATATACATTTACATTTACGGCCAAGTGGAAATACTTATGACTAACTTAATCTAAATTATGTCTACCTCGGGGTAAATTATGTCTGCTCGGCGACATTCCTCCGGAATCTTGTTTCCGGCCGGCGGAGTGATGCCGTTGGCACCCAACGTGGGCGGCTACCCGCTGTTTGCTCTCTAGAACTGCGAACCGGTCTGGGCGGCTGCTCCTGGGTGGATTGCGATGAACCGTGGCTGCTTCCTCCGTCGATTTCGGTCCCAACTGTGGTTGTCTTGACGTCTCTTTCGGACCTCGTTTCCAACTAAAAGAACGCGCTCTCGCCTCTAACTCTTTCTTCCGTTGCCGTCGCATGTTTACAACTGCTTTCCGAATCTCATTCAACTCGTACTCCCGAACCTCGTCTCCGATTCACTCCTCCGGACCTTGTTTTATATCTGCGTGCTTTCGACTTCCTTTCGACTGACTCTTTACAACTGACTCCTCCGAGCCTTGTCCAACTTGTTCCTTCCAACTTCCTTCCGAACCTCGTTCCACTCGTCCTCCCTGACCTTATGTCTGACTCCGGGTTTACAACTGTGTCTCACTACTCCGGGTTTACAACTGCGATTCACTACTCCGGGTTTACAACTTATGCTTTCTACTCCGGGTTTACCACTCATTTTCAAAATGGCGTTCTGACCTTTTTAAAGTAACCGTGGCGAGGGCGTATTTCCCGCTCGGTGTTGGTCCGTCCTCACGCGATTGGCGACGCCTCATTGGTCCATCCGTTGACATCTTCGCTACACCTAGGCCTAATTTTCGGTTCCGCCCATTTTCTTCGTAATTAATTACGGTCCAGCCTTATCACATAAAAATTCAATAATGTCACTGTTCACTTAAATTGTCCATTAAAAGCTTTACAATAATCCATAAACATATATAAACTATTAATAACTTATATTCTATACATCCTCACCATTTTTCACATTAAGCTTACTCCTTATCAGAATTATTACTACCTCTAATTATCTTGAGTTATTTTCTAAGTACATCTTCAATCAGTATAAAATATTTCACATAAAATCCTACTTAAGAGCTAATCGTTTTATTCTTTTTTATCACCTCTGAGACTTTTATAATTAGGTACACGTGGGGTTTCTTTATTTCAGCTCTATTATATTGTTTCATGAGTGATTTTCGCATTAACTACACTTATACCTATTACATGTTTTTCTCACCTGCCCAGTAACAATTACATTATTATTTATATTTATTTACATTGCAATCTCTCTGCCCGCCTTCATTCTTATTTGTTTTAGTTGACTCGATTATTGCTAGTAGATCAAGAACGAATGCCGACTGAATACTGCGGAAGTGCTACTACACCGGCACACTTTGATTAGATCGAATCGGGGTCGATTCGAGACTTGCTCAAATAGTTTGGTCGTATGGAATGAACGATTGACAACGGAATAGTCCGATTTACGCACCACATAAGGTGCATGAATGTGGGAGATGTGAATTCGCGTTCAAAGACTTATCCGTATGCGTCCTATTTTCTCTGCCTACTCCTACGGAGAAAAGACGCGATAGTCAGTCGTCGCTCACAGTGGCCCTTCCGCACGTGGGTACTGGCCCGCATGCAATAAAAGATGCTTTATTACTCCGGAGTCAATTATCCTCGGGCGGAAAAAATGCACCCGCATCTTAATGATCCCTTTTTTTCTGTGCGGTCATTGTCTTATTGTCGACCCCCTAATTTACTGACGGTACATTTTTATCAGCGCGAAATTTCTCGGAACGATTTTTTCTCTGACAAAAGGCAACCGATTGACTTCATAACGTATTGCGTAACACATGTGGTCATCCCTCGCAATTGCGGAAAAGATAAATATTCCCGATGAATGGTCTAGGAAACAAAGGACAGCTTTCCAATGACGCAAGAAAAAGTTCTCGTGTGACGTGGGTCCCTGCGAAATGCACTTCCAAGAAAACAAAGTATCCGCAGATGACAAATAACGATAGGTCGGTCCGAATCAAAATCGGCTCGCGACACAGATTACCGTTCAGGCATATCATAATACGCATTGATAAAATCATAAACAGTCATGTGGCAGGAAAAACATAAAAAGAGGAAAAGAGAAAAATAAAAATCTATATGCGTTACACGTGTATCTATCATCAGAACTTTTCAATTTAATGTAAATTGACTGAGAAGAGATAAAAAAACAAATTTCTACAGCGGCCATCAAAAATCATATGTTTATTGTCAGTGGCGAGACAACTATATTGTATTTACTTCACGTGTACGACCTCATCGGCGGCCATTTTGAAAAAATGTATCAAAATAAAAATTCATTTTGATATTGCACTACTATGTATCGTTTTCATGTTGTATTTCTGAAGTAAACAATAATGGCTAACCTGGAGGTAACCATTTTCATTTTTAATCGATGTTTACGACCTACAAGCGGCTATTTTGAAAAAATGCGCGAAAAGGCAGCTGTTTAAAAATTTAAAAAATAAAACAAACATTGATGTTGTGCATAACCCAACATTAATTTTTAACGTATGCCGAATTCACACGATGTAATAACACAAAATAATTAAAATGTATCCTCCGTTATCAGACATATCATGATTCATTGTCGTTATTTTTGTTACATTGTTTTACTAAACAATGATGCTGGAACTTATATAAAAAATTTGCTAATTCATTGCCCTCCATCTGCTTGTAACATTATATTACCGCTCGATCCATATCAAGGTCTCTACTGTCTATCTTAATTTAATCTGTTTAATTTTACATCTTCAGATGCGATTCCTTTTTTGCTCTGCTTGCCTTTGCGGAGAAATTTTTCAGTTAATAGGGCCGTTCTCAGAAACGGGATAATTTTCCGATGGTTATTGCCTATGGTTGGGTCCCCATTTAACAAAGTAGATTATTCTTTTGTTCTCTCATTTCATCGTCAACGAACTTCCCCACTAAACGATGTTTTTTTTCGTCGACCAACTCGTAAACAAGTTGACTAACGTGATATATTGACTTTATGGGTGGGTGATTTTTGCGCAATTGTTTTTTCTTAAACAAGTGAATTCTCCGAATCTATTGTATCTCGTGACAACAGAAAACTAACTTCTCGATCCTGAGAAATGTGGGCCAAAGTGAGCAAATTGACCAAAGCAGTCGTCAAACCAATCACCAAGTCAATCTGGAAGCAGTCGCCCACTCAATCATCGAGCCAGCCTGGAAGCAGTCACCAAATCAATCTAGAAACAGTCAACGACGCCACTTCGCCCGGTCAAAGACCGGACCCTTGGAAGAAGACTCCAGCGAAGCAACGTGGATTAATTTAAGGTAGAAATTAAATTAGGATTAAGTTAGCACAATAATGTGCTCATGATGTGTGTAATAATAATACATAAATAGATATTTGTCTTTTCTCGTTTCTATCATTTAACCTGGCTCTCTTCAATGATCATCGCCACCCATAGGTTTGAATACGTCAGAGAGAGGCAACATAACCCGGAGGCCGCCTCTCTCGTATGATAACGACATCAAATGTATATCAGGTTTATCTATAGAAAAGATAAAAGGTGTATGAAAATAAATATATGTATAGATACTAATCATATGATACTAATAATACATAATACAATGTATTTTTATATTTCTATCAATTTCTATTAAAAAATTTACTGGCAACACGCATAGTTTCTGTCAAATTCATGCATAGATAAGAAAGATAACAATTCGTGAGATCTATGACAATATACGAGTTTATATTTCTTATCTATTATCTGTGCTTATTAGTATGAGCGCAAATAGTTTTCTATCGCCGATTCATCACTGAAATAACTTAATGCCTCTTGCTTTTTTCAACCTTAAACTATCTGTAGAGTTATGTAACACACTTTAGTTGGTCCCGCTGTTCTTTTGTAATTATAATAAATTAAAATGACATGATTAATCCTTCAGTATTATGCAGTGCCATGAATTCCGCGCTCGCGCATCTCTTAGCATTCTATTAATATGTTCCCGGCTGGGCGCATCACTATCGTTCCAAAAAACTAGTATTCCCGCGTATAACCTGTAATAACGAGCTTAAAAAGTTTACGTTCAGTGGGTTTGCATTATTTTTAGTTTAAAATATGTCTTGTTATAGATATATTTTGTTTATCGTTATACCGCATATATTATGGTGCCAATGTAGTCCTGCTGCTGTACATAGTCATTCTATTCATCAAGAAAGAGTAGAAGATGGCAGCTTCAGACCAAGAGACGCCAACCATATGAGGGATGGGGAACATTTTTCCGAATTTGATCATGAAGCCATTATAGGTACTCCAATAAAATTAAATAATCTGTTCTTGTTTTTTTAACAATAGTCCAGTAGATATTTATTTAGTCCTGTATCTTGGCATACTCAGTGGAAATCGTTAAAGGTGAAACCATTGAGACTGAAATATTTCTTTGTACTGAAAGAAATTATAAAAAATAAACTCACCAACATTTTTAATGTCTTAATAATCAAAATGAATATGATAAAAACATTAAACAAAAATAGGAAACAAGTTAACTTTTTTTTTAAACTATAGTGCTCACACAAGGTGCATTTTATAAGCTTTATTTATTTTAAACACTTAATTAATATATGTGACAGATATAAGAATACATGAAATAATAAATTAATTAATATATACTGTAGATTTTTTTTTGTGTAAAAATTTGAAATCTTTTCTGAGCTGTCTTATTTTTTCATCTTTGTATCTCATTGTACTTTGTTAGATGATGGCCTAGTCACTAAAAAGTTAAGCGATAAAGTCACAAACATTAAACAGTATCTCTTTTTGTTCTTCTAAGATATTAAATCTTTTCGTGTTTCGTGCTGGTTGATGTAAAAGCGACACATACCATGGCACCCCTGTATCTTGAAGATTGCATCCCAGACAATTTGAATAGTACACATCAAACACTCCGGTCAGCCCCTACTTCAGCCGCAGGTAGGGTTGTAGAACCGACCAGCCATTGCCAGAAGTCTAAGTTTAGTGAACGTGCATTTGCAGTGGCAGGCCCAAACGCGTGGAACTCTTTGCCCTCCGTCATAAGGAACACTGCATCATTTAAAAGAGACAAAATGCACCTTTCCAAAAACTTATTTCCATAAATTCGATAACAATTTTTAATTTTAAATACAAAGATAGTGTAGAACTCTAAATGGTTTATGTGTAAAGCACCCTTGAGGTGAAATTTTTTACAAAAATGACACTAAAAATTATCAAATATTATTATTAATTATTATTCAATGCAATTTGAAGAACAATTATCTATGAGCATGAATAAGCTAGTTCTTTGGAGATATTGAGATAATATTTGATAATTCTTTATAGCTACCAATGTAATGTGCATGTGTTCCAGTGTATGAGGTTTGATCAAAAATATGCAGAATTTTTTAATTTTTACCATTTTTTTTGTTGTTGGTCCTGATGTATCTTGACATTGATAGTCTTATTGGATATTTACTTTATTGTTGGCTGTCGAAAAGGTTACACGTGTTTTGATAGGCTCGGTGATTTTTTTCTTATAGATAAAATGGAACAACAAAGAATTTGCTTTAAAAATGGAATAAAGTGCAACACCGTATTGGAAAAGTTGAATGGTGCTTTTGGTGAATTTTCAATGATTAAACCAAGCATTTACAAGTGGTACAAACGTGTCCATGAGGGCTGTGAAGATGTGGAAGGTGACAAGCGCCCTGTACACCCTGGCATATCAACAACCGATGACAACGACAATAAATGAAATGTTTATGGACAATCGCTGAAACACTATCAGA
Organism: Eubasilissa regina; assembly: GCA_022840565.1. Classification (NCBI taxonomy): domain Eukaryota; kingdom Metazoa; phylum Arthropoda; class Insecta; order Trichoptera; family Phryganeidae; genus Eubasilissa; species Eubasilissa regina. The sequence continues at coordinate 20,558,160 of JAINEB010000018.1, read as the reverse complement.
GTGGTTATTGATTATATTGGCATATCATTTGACTCATGCCAAGTAATTTTTTCAAATCCTTTAGGCATGAGACATGGCAGCAAAATTTGTTCTGAAATTGTTGAATTTCGACCAAAAGCAGTGCCAAATGGATATTGCTCAGGAGTTGCTGAATGAACTCAATGAACCAAAACTGCTCAAACGGGTCATCATAGTGATGAAACATGGCTGTACAGATATGATGTCAAAACTAAGATCTAATTGTTTCAATGGAAATGAAAGAGCCGAGACCGAAAAAAGCTCATCAAGTTTGATCAAATGTGAAGGTTCTGCTCACTGTTCTCTTTGATTTCAACTGCATAATGTATCACAAGTTCTTGCCACCAGGTCGTATGGTCAATAAGTAGTACTACCTGGAAGTTCTACGCCGTTTGTGTGAAACAATCCGAAGAAAAAGGCCTGGATTTGTGGCAAAACAATTGCACCCTGATTACGTACCTATTCACACTTCACTGCTCGTTTGTGAATTTCTTGGTAAAAACAACACCGTTATGATATCTCAGCTTTCTTATTTACTGGACATAACTCCCTGTGACTTCTATTACCGAAGATGAAAACACCGTATAAAGACAACATTTTGCCAATATTGAGGAGATAAAGACAGAACCCCCGTATCACAAAATTCTGCATATTTTTTGATCAAATCCCGTATATAGATTAACATTTTATATATTTAGAGTGCCTGAATAAAGGAAATAAGTCAATTAGTATGTATAAATGAATGTGTAATTGTGTCAGAGATAACACTTTCTAAAAACTTCTGCTATCAGTCGCGCTGTGAAGCTCATGTCAGTCACCTCCAGTTTGTGTTCTTTTTTATTATACCAAATCAGATCACCAATGAAGTTTTAATGGCATTTATTCCCTTAGTTTTTTTTTTTTCAGTATACCTATATGCGCACATTCACATTCCTAGCATTTGTTGTCTTTTATTTAGCACGCTATATAAAAATATATTTTGTTGAATTATCATTTATCCCCTAGAGCATTCATGAATAAAAACCACAGTATTTGCCAAATTTTTCCTAATACTAATGCATATAGATATATTAAAATAGATTTTTTATTAATACCTTTTTCCATTTCAAAGGTAGTGTAAGAGTTGCGGAGGACTTTGATAAACTGCCCATTGATGAATCCAAAAGAAGATTAGGTCTCCTACTGTTAAAAATGGATTTAAATAAGGACAAATTTATTGATAAAGTTGAGCTTAAAACATGGATTCTCCGATCGTTTATGTAATTATATATATATTTTACTTTTTATTTTATAGTACCTATTTGAATGTATATTCTTTGGATCATACATTTGTCAACCTATTCCCCTAGACTCAGTCAGTGATTCTCTTTTAAATTAGTTGCAAACAATTTGTTCTATGATTCAAATTTTTTTTATTGAACGCTGTTAACCCTTATAAAGCTATTTATGCTAATAAACAACTTATTTCGATCCGTATCAAACACATGTGAAATACTAGAATAACTAAAAATGGCCTATTTGTTAGTAAAATACTTTAGATCAGGGAGGTCGATTTGTGAGAAAAATGCAATAAAAAATTCAGACTTGCTTTTGATCTTTTCAGTCAGTTTATTTTTAAAATAGGTGGGTACTGAATGAACTAAGATACTAAATTAGTTTAAAAAATTAATTATATTATGGCTTGGAGAGGATGGGAGTTGACTCTGTGCCAATTAACAAATAAGATATATTTTTTCAGACCATTTATTAACAAATATATTTTATTTCCAAGAGCGACAGAGACATGTTACGTGAACTGTTGAAGGATTACCTTTTACTAAGTGTATATTTTTATTGAATCGGAATATCATGATATTAACCCCTTTTCACAGGAAGTTATCTGAAGAAGAAGCAAAAGAAAAATTTGAAGATGTGGATGTAGATCAAAATGATATAGTTACTTGGAAAGAATATATTTCCGAGACCTATGGTTTAGAATCAGAGTATCGTATTCCTGAGGATGAAAATGACAGTGAGGAATCTGTAAGTATCAGTACCAACTTTTTGTTTTTTCTATTTTTTTTCCAAAGCCCTTGTATTTTTAATTTTATAGTATTTATTTTTAGTAAACCTTTTGTTGTGTTTGCCACTTTTACGTATTGGATTAAAGTTCTATGACCAGCGTTCATGGACAAGGGTTTGTAAAAGATTGATTTAGGTTTTTTCATATTCATTTAAAAATTTATATAGGTATAATATAAATTAGTGAATTAAAATTTATGACAAAGACTGATCCTTTCTTCTTGTATGCGGCACAACTAGCATTTATTTGTCTCTTTAGCACTATAGTTTAGGAAGGCCTATTGTGCCTATAGTTTGCCAACTAGCACTTATTTGTCTCTTTAGCACTATAGTTTAGGAAGGCCTATTGTGCCTATAATTTAGGAAGGTCTAAACTGTAAATTGAATCCATCAAATGCACAATAATATGTAAAATAATGGGAAAAAACATTATTCTTTCACATAAATTTAAATGTTTTCATTATCTGTACTCTGTAAATGTAAAATAAAAAATTTTTCCAAACTTTCTTTCCAGATGATATCAGAAGATAAAATAATGTTTAATGCCGCAGATGAAAATAAAGATGGCGTTCTTAATTTTAAAGAATTTGTAGTATTTTTCAACCCAGAAGAGCATCCTAAAATGCATGCATTGATAATAGAACAAACCCTCAAAGAAAAGGATTTAAACAATGATGAAAAAATCAGTTTTAAAGAATTCCTTGGCGACAAAGGTCTGCTATAAACATATATTTTTTTAATAGTTTTACCTGGTCCTTCAATGATGACTTCATCCAATTTTTTTTCATTTTATAATTATTACCCTTCCCAAATAATTCAATAGAAATTCTAATTAAGTATCTTTGTGTTTCACTTATTTTTCCTACGAAATTCTGGAATATTTGTTGATATGTATATTTTTACTGTAACATTATAATTTGTTTTCATTCCTAGTTCATTCCATTCATTTTGTATAAATTATTTTAATCAAATATATTGATTACTTTTAAAACAGTTATGCTTACATTATCACAATATTTCATGAATTCTTATACACTGTAACGTAAATTTCTTTACTAAACACAAGATTCCTCTTTTAATAGATGTATGAAATCTTCCTTATATTATTTATATGTTTCCTGTTTTACATTTATTTAAAAAAATGTATGTTCGAATTAAGTAATATTAAATTAAATTAAGAAATTTTGCACCAAAAATATTAAATACATAATAGGAGTTGGGGATACTTTAAAATTCCTAGATTTTTCTCTATTGTACAGTAAGACCTCGCATAGTCCGGCTTCGATTAGTCAGGATTCACTATAGTCTGGTTTAAAAATTTCAAAAGAAACAAAATTTTAATTGACCAAAGTAAAGATAAATTCTACAATATTTTTTTCCTTTATACAGTCAAGTCTTTTATGAGTGTTTTATTTTTAGGCAAATTTTAAAGTTTGTGCGATACGATACATATATAACTATAAAAAATTATTGGAATGGTTGAAACCTCGTCAGAGCATATTATGGTAGTTGATTCCAATATCTATTGAACTTACCCTTACAATTCGCCAAACCGTGAACAATGCAATTCGTTGCTATAAAGAAATATATGAAGAGAAAAGGCCAAAGAAGAAAAATATGCAGTAGTTGATATTCCAATTTTTAGAGAATAAAAATGAATTATGAAAAATATGCACTTTTAAAAATTACATTAAATAAAATATATTTCTAATTTATTTTATTGCATTTAATTATCGAAAAACAGAGAGAATTTTTTTTTTAAACCAATTTTCATTTTTTGTATATACAGTAAAATTATTAATTCGTAACTCACGGAACCGAAATTTAAAAAAAAAATACAATTTATATCGATCCTATTAATTTTTCAAGTGTTTTGCTCCATTCCGGCCAGTCCCGGGCGGCATGACAGATGTTGAATCCATGCTGACGTTATTTCCGTTAAAAAATGTTGAAAATATATGTTTTCATGCATATGTTATCCACAATATGAATTAATATTGAACTTATTCACAACATTAGTAACAACTTTCTTAAATTAGATGTTTTTTTTACTGATTTTAAGGGAAAACAATGTTTTGTTGAACAAAGTAAACATTTTGTGTGCATTATTTTTACGTGAGTCGCAATTAAATATTTTGTTTATATATAATACTGTTGTCTTTTAAACACTAGTTGTCTGTTTGATAAATAGTAAATAATTATAAAACAGGCATTGACCAAAACGACAATGTACCATTTTAAATCGATAATATTAAACAAAACAAATTAATTGAAGCTGTGATAATAATTTAAAACCTAGAACATTGATTTCAGCGATCATCTAAATATATGTATATGTCTGATTTCAAAATATATTCTTATATATGAATTAGGTAAGCCAATAAATTATTTAATTTTCGATGGATTAATTCAAACACTCATTTATTTCAATATTTGAATATGTTCAAGAACACACAATATATCACCCCATACTCCTATATATTTTTCATTAAATATAATAAGCTTCATCTCTATGAGATATCTGATATTTACTCATTTATTTATTTATTTTTGTGACATAAAATAATACATATGAAAAATAAAGGTAATTACTTTACTAGACGTGATCTGTTCTAAAGCAATTACCTGTACAGTTTTTAAAAGTTATAAATACTAAAGTACAATCGAAAGTTATAAAATGTTATGTAAAAAAAAAGTACAATCAGAATTTATAAAATGTTATTGTAAAAAAACTTATATAATATAGATGGAGACAAAATGTTGGTAGTTAAGGTTAGCACAAATGACAAATTAGTTTCATTTTGCTTTCTACCTACATCAAGCAACCACTTTGCTATTTTTGGTTTAAAATCGTTAATCACTTTAGACCCTTTAAGGTCTAGTGGCAATTTATTAAATATATGCGGTGCACAAAACAAGAAAGTTCGTTGAGCAAATTTGGTATTCATTTTTGGCACTGAAAACTATCCTAAGGTTTTGCTCCTAATTTCCTTTGGATCGAATCGTGGATGTAGAGTTAATATTTTTTTAAAAAATAGTTTTACTTATTTCATAATATTAATATAAAAAACTTGGATAAGTCTCTAGACACGAGTTATTTTTGACACTTGTATCGAATGCAAGGAAATCAACAATTTTATTGTCGTCTCTTTCTATTCAAACCTTCCTCTCTTTACGTAATAAATAATGTCATTGATTATTTCTCTGATATTTATAAGAATTTAACTATTATCCTCATCTTGAAAGCATATGTAATTCGTATTTCTAACTGAAAAAATTAAAGCTCGCCCTTAAAAGAAGTTACATTTATAAGTTTATTTACTACATTAAACAAATTGCAACAAAAAAAAAATAGATCTGTCACACACAATTAATGTATAAATTACGTCAGTAGAACTGTAATATATATAATTACATCAGTAGAACTGTCACACACAATTAATGTATAAATTACGAGATTCAATGAAAATTATTCAAGTTATTTTAATAAGTACAGTATATAATTCACCACACGCCGATTATCACTGTTGAAATAACAAATCTTATAAAATGCACCGTAGAATTTGGTATACATATGGTATGATATAACTCCGTTTGGCTCTGGTCCTGCGAGCTATAAGCACGTCATTATTGCCATAAGGAACAACACCGTGATTGACTAGTGAACGGAACTAGTTAACTACAGAAGTTCACAAAGGGATGATGAAAGTGTAGTAGCACGAGCTTGAATTTAAAACCATGTGAATATGCGAATTGCGTGAACAAATTATTTACTTTGGGTATAAAATATGCATACGATCTATGAATAATCATATTTTACTAATTATCGATAGAAATTAATATGAAATGTTATTTTCAGGTGTAAACTTTTGAAAAAGTGCACATTACGTGAAAATACGAAATATATGTACATGCTTTTAAAATTAGCAATATTAACTTGGTGGTTTAGATTCATATTTATTTTTTATTTTTTTTTTTTACTAAGATAATAAATAAAAAAAATATATGTACATGAATTAACAGAGTTTTACTGTGTTGAGTTCCTCGATTAGTCCAATTTCAAACAGTCCAGTATATTGGCGGAACCGATTACCCGAACTATGTGAGATATTACTGTATTATACTGTACCTGTGTCAATTAATTTGCTCACACATATTTGTATTTTTAAGGCTTCGACCACGACAAAGAATGGATTGCTGTTGAAAAGGATAAATTTGATCATGAATTTGACTTAGATCATGATGGATTCTTAAATGGTCAAGAAATTCAATCATGGATGATTCCAAACAATGAGTAAGTAATGTGTATATATTTTTTTGTCATTGTTTTTTATTTTACCTTATTTTTTCATGTTTTTACATTGTAGTATTGCCAATGGCATTCCATGTTTGAGTGGTGCAGGCAAGATCTTGATCTCTTTTCGAACTTATTAGTTCCAATTTCAATACCTCGGTGACCACAAATATTCTTACTATAAGCTTGTAATATTGTTTTCAAAAAGGAAAAATATGTGTAATGCAAGAATATGACAAACGCAGGTCAAAAAATATTGTTGGCAATTTTAACCTTCCGTATTGGATACCCATTAAAAACAAATTTTGAAAAAATTAAAGTGATATGTAGTTGAATCGAATTCGCATCTAATATATCAAGAAATTACACTAGAACCAAATACACATACCCTATTAGAAACAGTTTAAGGAGGGCCTTTCATATTTTCAGTTTGATATTCAATAAATTCTACACATTCTATACTCATTCAAGCTGAGACTAATAGTTAAAACTATATCCAATATCACCTAAATAGTATATGTTACATAAAGACGACAAGTTAAAAAGAGAAGACTATAAAATGGTTAATTTTCTCGCATTCGAGACAAGCTGTCAGAATAAAATTCATTTATAGAGTTTATTCCATGTTTTAACATAATAATATTGTGGAATGAAATAATGTGTGTTGTCATTCAAGTTAATCAATCAAAAATAACTATTTTATAGTAGAGGATTTTTAAACTGGTACAAGATAAGATTTTCCAAAGATAAAACCATTTATAAAAAAATATTTACGTAACTTCTTCAGTCAATTCATTTTAAAAACCTTATAAAACATTATAAAACAATATTGTGTTATAATTGAAATTTTATTTAAATCATTTCAATTTTTCCACTCAAATAATTATTTTTTCATTTGTATATATGTAAATATATGTATTTGGCTATCATTCAAAGAACCTAAATATCTTTGGTAACATTACATACACTCAAAATTATTGTGTTGGATACGTTTGTTGGTTTTGTTTAATATTATCAATTTAAACCACGACATTGCCGTTTTATGATCTGTTTGTTTCATAATTACAAAGTATTTTGCTTTGTTTAAAAGACAATGGTGCTAAATATATACAGAATACAAAACTGTGATACCTTGCAAAATAACATACATGAAATGTTTTCTATGTTCAAGAAAGTGTAGTTTTTGTTCTAAGTGTTCCATTCATTTTTGTCAAAGTCCTCCACCTCTATTTTGTCAACTTTTTGACTATCACCACATACCTATTACGCCACGTACATATGTTATGCTGAACCTTGAATTAAATCTGTGGAACCAACAATTGGAAGCCCCTAAATCATTAGCCAATGAACGGACTTTCTTGATGAGAATTTAAATATTTGTCGCACGAATTTGAGTGTTTTGCCGGGTGAATGCGCCAACGCATGTTATTTTCCTATAACTTATGATATGATTCTTCAATTTTGGAGCGATTTTTCAAAATTGTTGAAATAATCAAGTTGGCGATATCATATTTTTTTAGTAATATTTCTCTTACTGCCAATTTGACTGTCCACGTCTTTAATTAAATCCATTTTCTTAGAATTTGCTAATGTTTTAAACATACTGCGAACTGGCCCCGTTTTAAATTCAATGTATACAAAATACAGGCAAAATAAAATATAAAAAACACTCAAATTTAACACAAGGACGCAACAAAAATATGCAATATTCTTTACACTTTTTAAATAACACTTTAAAGTCTTCACTCTAAAGACAAAATTCACTAATAAAAGTACAAAAAGACTCAATATGTCAGTTAGAAGACTAATGTTTAAAAAATAACTAAGAATTGTTTTTAATTTAGAAAAACACAAAGGCATATAAAAATAAAAATGTAAAACTTTAAAACTCCGAAACTGGCGCACATGATAACAGAACTTAGGAGCCGACTGTGGTGGAGTAGACATAGGTATAAAAATTTTGAAATAAAGGTTTTGTATTTACAAGGTTTTACTGTGTATATACAGGTGTAACAGATCTAGTCCACAATATTTTATGGGTGAATACCTGACTAAATTACGAGTCAAAATTGTTCAAGGAATATGTGTCTTATCTCAACTATGTCACGTCACTAAGCATTTTAAAAAAAATCATAATTATGCGATTATTTAGATTAATTGAAATATTTTATTACTTCCAAATTGTATATTGAATATCAAAAATTTAAGATCATTTAATTTCAAGCAGCCAAACTAATTTTTGTTAGATGCAATTTTATACTATTTTGCCTGAAGCAAAGATGTAGATTAATAATGGATAAATTTTGTACATATTCCTTAACCATTTTCGACTCGTAATTTAGTCAGGTATTCACCCATAAAATATTGTGGATTAGGTCTGTTACACCCTATGTGTATATTTGTATTTTTAAAAAGCTGTGTTTTCGCAGTGATATCGCTGATGATGAAGTGGAACATCTCTTTGTGTCTTCGGATGACGACCATGACTTAAAACTTTCGTTTGCTGAAATTATCGATCATCATGATATATTTGTTGGCAGTGAAGCAACTGATTATGGTGATCATCTTTTAGGATCTCATTTTGAAGATGAACTCTAAAATAATATTTTCAATTAAGAAGTGTTTTTTCAAAACTCAACTTATGTAATGTATAGGGATTTCTTTTTTATTTTGTTCTTGTACGATAGTGCTGTCTATTAAATGAAAAAGGTTCCCCAAAACCGTGAAATGAATACAGAGAGTTTATAAAAGAATTACGGGTTCATTAACTTAACCCCTCTATGACCCAATGCTGTATATATTGTTCGCAGAAAACTTTCCACCACGGCCAGCGATATAATAATCCGGTATAAAGTAATTTATTTTTATCTGATATATTTTATCTTTGCTTTGTGTAGAGACTGTTTCAGCCTCTAAATACAAATACACACTTTTTTTTATTTCTGGCGGACCTGCGGTTTTACATATTATAATATATCAAAAAATTTTACATATCGTTTAGTTTGATAAAGGTGATGAAAAGCATTATCGACCTTTAAAAAATTACTTATTAAATTACTAAAGTATCTCTGTGAATGAGATCCTTCATATTATGTCCACCCCTTTATAATTACAATATGTATATGCATTTGTCAACTTTTGAAAAAACATTCCTCATTGCTTATTTATCACGGCAGTATACATACATACTCAACTCTGCTTAATGTTTATTTATTTATTTGTATTAATTTTAATAATATTTTTGTGCCTTAAATTTATAGTAAAACCTGGTTATTTTAAACCTTTTTTATTTTATATATGTACCACATAATTATTTCACATTTCTTTTGGATTTATAACTATGTATATAAAACAAGTTTTAAAGACCATCTTGTGAACGGGTGAACGTATATGCATTTTTGTTTTCAAATTTTAATTTAAAACGCTTCTCTTTAATTTAGTTTTGTACCTGTATATGTACATACATCTTTTACCTTTCTGTATGATTGGGAATCTTTACTGGTGTACATGCATTTTGGATCTTATTTTGTATGTATAATTTTAAAAACTATAGATCTTTTATTGTATAATGCTTAGGGCCGATTGTGTGACCAGTAGTAACTTTTTACTACAGTAAAAAAAAGTTTTAAAAATTGCAAAAATGGGTTGTTTCATCGTTAGTAAAAAAATATTTACTTCTTGAAAGTACATCTCATAGTACACTCTTTTTACTGCGCGATATCCGATAGTAAAAACGGGAATCAATAGTTAAATATGTTCCAAAAATCATCTGACACATTTATACTTTGAAAGATGCAATATATGACAATCATTCAATATCCGCTATTTTAGTGATGAGAATTTGTCCGGTGATGATTTCGTTGTTTAATATACATTATTACACATAATACAAAATAATTTCACCATCAAAGTGGCAGATATCGAATGCCTAGGTGAAAAAATTCGTAGGTAATGCATGTTTCATGATTATTTATCGCGCCTATAGACGTCTCCACCTATGCTTTATCAGTAGTAAATTTGATGTATCAACAACTTGCAAAGGATTTTTACTGTGGGTGTTAGTAAAAAGTTATCATAGTAAAAAGTTACTATTGATCTCATAACCGGCCCTTAGATCAAAAGATTTTTTTTACAGGATCTTGGCTCATTAATGTTTGTTGAAATACCAAGTAAAGTTCCTACTGAAAACAGTATGGTTTAATAAATAATTTAATGTACAAACTTGCTTTAATCGATAGCAAAGGTCTTTTTTCATGCTCAATGTATGCCAAAAATAAATATTTTTACCTGTACTATAACTTGTTTATTTTATACACTATTTAGATGTAGCATTGTATTTCTGAATTTCTGAAAAGTTTTCTGTGGTAATTTAAAACAAAAAAACTTTTATTTTGAAATAACCATGCTTTATTATAGGTGATTGGAATATTAATTCGATTCAAGATCTGTAAAAATGTTCCTGTATAGTTTTCATTAAAATGTTAAATGATTTCTTGAAAAAATATTTTTTTTTTATATCTTTAATATCTCCTAGTCACAAATATGTTTTCACTGTAAACAAAATAGCAATGTTTTTTATTTAAGACATATTCTGATTAAAAAAGTAATAATCTTCCAAAGCCACATAAATCACAGCAAATGTTCATTCAAAAGATTTCTTTTTCTTTGAGAAATGGTTGTTAACATTTTTGGTAATAATTCATAATTTTTGTAGAAGCTCTTATTATTTTTTATTTAAATGTATAAACTAATACATAATGCTTAATTTATTTATGCATACATACTTACATATGATTATTAATATTGACATTTCAGCTGGTATCTTTAAATAAAGTAACTACAAAGTTAAAAATGATTTAACAATCTGTATTTATCTTAAATAATATTTTTTTAAGGAGAATACAAATTAAATGCATCAATTAGAAAGATATACAGAAAAATTCTATTTATCGAAAAAATATTTTAGCTGCTGCGAGGATTTGAACCAGGATCTCTGGGGAAGTTCGATAACCAGTTAAGTCAGCCTCGTTAATAGTCAACAAATTTTCGAAGTTAAATATTGCGGCTATAGTATTTATTTATAGGAAGAGATCCTGGTTCAAATCTCGGTGGCGGCTAAAATATTTTTTCTATAAATTGAGTTTATCTATATGTATGTCTTTCTAATTGATGCATTTAATTTGTATTAATTTTTTTTTTATTCCTCCTATTTCATAGAATTCTGTAATATGAGAGCATTATATGAGTGTGTTGTATATTTTATAGACCGTTTTGTTATTATTTTTATTTAATTATGGAAAAGTTTTGAAATAACAAATAATGCTGATTTTCTGCTGTCTTTTGCATCATTTTATGTAACTTTGTTAAAATGCATGTTGCAGGAATTTATCCAGAGAACCATGTACATATTCAATTATTACCTCATTTTTAAACTATGTAAGTCAAACTTAACAAATTTTAAATTAAATATGTTCAGAAAATATACAGCCTTTTTTTTAAATACATTAACCACACTAGACATTGAACAGACCATGTATTATGTATCCGTGGGTATTGTCTGAATGTGGGATATAGGAAGAAAATGTTTAATCCCAGTTTTAAAGAATATTTCTCCTGACCAGGTTTGAATTTTGCTTGCATATTATTCCATAAATTTTAACATAGCGTTTGGCATGATGTAACTGGAGTAATTCTTCTGACATGATATAACATTTCTGATAACTGGCTAATATAGAAATTAATTTTTAAATAAAATTCTTGTGTATTTGAGATCTGAAAAGTGTGTGATGCAAAAGCTCAATCAGTTAAAATATCACTTTTGAAACATTTTTTTTATACTTTTTGAGTCATTATCTCGAAAACTAGGGCTACACTATCAATTATTGAATATTTTTCATTCTATATCACTCACTTCTCAGATATATCTAATTTTGTGATACTGTGTAATCTCATATTATTTATTGCCAGAGAGAAAAATATATGTTACTTGATGACATTGTAAATAGTATGTATAACAAGCTCCCAAACTTCAGACTCTGAATTATTATTTATAAAAAAGTGTTGCTTTTATTTATTTATTATATATATGTGTGTGCGTGTTTGTATAATTTTATTTCCTTCTGTAAAACAATTTAAAGTGTTAATTCTCTCAACAATAAATATATGTAGTAAGTACACTAAAACTTTGCATTTTTCTCAATATTAATTTCACAACATTCTAATAAAATTCTCTTCTGGAAATTTTGCAAATTAGAAATAATTACTTATATATGTTCTCAGCACAAATTAGTAATTATTTTTGTATGTTTTAATTGGTGTAAATTATGTAATAATACATAACATTGTGAAAAATAATACACATTTAAGTATAAGTATTTAAAGCTTTGTACTATTTACCACCAACTACCAAACTTTGTACTATTTACATGACCAAATATTATATATATATATATATATATATATATATATATATATATATATATATATATATATATATATATATATATAAAGGGTTTTTCATTAAGGGCGCTCAAACTTTTTTTTAAAATAAAACAAAAACGAATGAATATATCTAAAAAAAAATTATTATGTTTTGAAGTAAATTTAGTGGCAATTATGTATGAAATTCAATTTCCCTCGCATGACCACCGCGGGCACGTTTGCAGAAGTCCAATCGTTGAATCCAATTTTCCACCACTTTTTCACATAATTCGGCCCGAATCGCACCAATTTCGCGTTCAATATTTTCTCTTAGCTCTTGTAACGTCGTCGCCGGCTTGTTGGTATAGACCAAAGATTTAACATAGCCCCAAAGAAAATAGTCCAATGGTGTTAAATCGCATGATCTAGGCGGCCATTGAACTGGTCCATTTCGCGAAATAACACGCTCACCAAATTTGGTTTTCAATAAGTCAATTGTTGCGTGTGCCGTGTGACTGGTAGCGCCGTCTTGTTGAAACCACATATTGGCCAAGTCCATACCTTGCAATTGAGGCCAAAAATAATCAGTTATCATGGAGCGATAACGATTACCATTCACAGTAACATGACGATTAGCATCATCAACAAAAAAATATGGTCCAATGACACCTCCGGCATGTAATCCACACCAAACAGTGATTTTTCCGGGATGCAATTGTGTTTCGTGAAGCACGTGTGAATTGGTGCCTGCCCAATAACGCATATTTTGCTTGTTTACATATCCATTGAGCCAAAAATGAGCTTCGTCGCTAAAGATGATTTTTCGATGGAATTCAGCATCATTTTCAAATTGTTGTGCAGCCCAATTTATATATATATATATATATATATATATATATATATATATATCGATACGGAGGTATCAAGAGGGTGCAGTGAAAGACAGTGGAAAATGGCAGAAAAATTTATTTTAAAAAAAATCTTCAGGAAAAATAATTCTATATACCGGGGTAGAGCAAACGTAGAACGAAGCGGTGATAGCCGCGCTTGACGCCGTGAGTGGTGGAGACTTGCGGGCGGCAAAGAGCAGTGAGTGCGATGAAGGCAGAAGCTAACGTAGCCCTGAAAATGGGCTCTTCAATGACACAGTGCGTCTGGCAGGAAAGGTAGCCTGGATAGGCCGCGGTGGTCAACAGTTGCCGGCGGCAAACTCCTTGATCGGTGATGGGGTAAGGGTTCGGCTGGATAGAAGGCCAAATGAACTGGCATGGGTAACGATCCTTGTAATCAGCCCTGGAGTGGCAGGGGCAGTCTCGTCTATCCAGACGAAGATCCTGGGGTGGCGGCGATGGCAGCTAGCGGCATGCTCGGGCAGTGTCGCTACATTCACTGTCCAGAATTGACCCGTGCCGTCCCCGTCGCCAGCTGGGAGTCCTTTGTGTAGCGCCAGCAGTCTTATTTATACCTGCTGCGCGTGGTCCGTTAGCTTGTCTCGCAGCAGTTGTAATGGGGGAAAACGTGCACTCCTCCGCTTGTAAGTCGCTCCCTCGTATCAGTCGTTGCTAATGGCCAGCGGAATTTACCAGAGCGCGGTCAAGACAATTTCATAGAATTGTGTCGCCTGTGCATGGCCCCGGTAACTCCAATCATTGGGTCATTTCCTGGAATTCGGGCAGCGGTCGTTTCTGAAATGAACTTAAAGCACCGGCAATGGTGGTGTTTCTTAGCATGATATTCCACATGTATCTATATATATATATATATGCACACCTATACATATTTATTTCCATACATGTATGTATATATAGTTACAATCTTCTGTGTACAGTTTTCTGGACTAATCCCCCAGGTATATCTGACCTTTCTGGCCGATGTTTTGGATCCCATTGAAGGGTCCATCATCAGTGCTGACGTGATGTGTGACTGTTGGTGTTGTGATTAAGTACCGGCTTGCAAAACCGGCTTTCGACAAGCTACCTAAAAATGACATACCCTAAACTAAATAAAATACAGGTTCATGCAAAATGGTGTAACATGAAAAGGGAGAGGGTTGTGGTAATTATTTTTGAAATATTGAAAGTAGGAGTGAAGTATTTTGAGTTAAGAATTTTGTTTTAAGTATTTTTTTCCGAGTTTAAATTTTTTAGAATTTCTTTAGAATTATTGTTCCTGTGTTTGGTACGGAGTGGATAGGTTTGAGCTTATGGCTATTGAAAGAGTGATTAGTTTCAAACATATGATTTAAAAATTCCACAATGTTATTATTTTTGAGACAACAGTAATATTATGTTACTGACATATTTAAGTTTTTCACGGTTTCGCTTATGCATTTTTCTCCCAATCTTCACAAGTTATTACATATATCCCACTCTTGTCTAGCGTACCTATTTTAGTTTTAGATTTAAGGGAAGTTTTATCAAAATTGTTGTTTATATAAAGCATGGTTTTATATAACGTAAAAAGTTCAACAATTTTTTTTAATACTTATTCTAAACCACAAAGTATCAATTAATGCTATCTAAAATTTATTTTATTGATATATGGTATATGTACTATGTATGTACTTTATACAAAATTGAACAATATAATTTTCTACCTTTATAGGGTTTTTTATTTCTCTTTATTCCGTAAAGTTGTGAAGATTGGTCCAATGTGAGCAGGAACTTTGATAATAGATTAAAAATATTACAGGTTCAGTAAAAGGTTGTTCAGCTCAATTTTACTGGGGGTAGGATTCTTTCACTCCACAAAAATCTATCATTTATTCTATTCACATACAATTATGACAGTTTCACAAGCAGTGTCACACAATTACCCGAAAACCCTACTGAATTGAATTGAAACCTCTGTATAGTTGAGTTCTCAATCATCATTTGGGAATCGAGATTTGTCTCCATAATCTTGGCTTCAAGATTGTAAGAAAATATTTGCACTCTTTCTTATAATGGTTGTATTTTTTTTAATTATGGCAAATAACACAAGCAGGGTTGTGTAATGTCTCCGTGGCTGTTCAACTTGTATGTGGATAAATGTGTGAAAGAACTGGAATGTATGAATGTAGGAGCAAAGATGGGCGATTTGATTGTATGCTGTTTATTGTACGCCGGTGATGCAGTACTAATGGCGAATAATGAACAAGAACTACAGAATCTGGTGAGTAGAATGTACGATATATGCAAGGAAAGCGACCTCATGATGAATGTTAACAAGTCGAAAGTGATGGTATTCGAGAAGAAGGAAAGCAAGACACCGTGCAAAATACTTGTAGGTAATGAATGTTTGGAACAAGTAGATGAGTTTGTGTATTTGAGAAATATGTTTGATATAAACGGAAAGGCTGAAAATGATATTGAAAGGAGGGTGACTGCAGGAAATAAAGTGAACGGCACTTTGAATGGAATTATATCTAACGGAAATTTGTCAACCGAGGCAAGACTAGTGATGCACAATGGAATCGTGGTACCGACACTGATGTATGGAAGTGAGGACTGGAGCTGACAGAAAAGGAATGAAAGTAGATTGAATGCGGTGGAAATGAGATCACTTAGGCGTATATGTGGCAAATTTATTTATGACAGAGTAAAAAATGAAGAAATAAGGAAAGAATGTAAAGCTGATGTTAGTATAGTGAGTAAGATTAAGAAAGGATCACTTAGGTGGTTTGGTCATATGGAACGGATGAATGAGGAGAGAATGGTAAGAAAAATATATGACACAAATGTTGATGGCACCAGAAATTGAAGGCGTCCGTGGAAGACTTGGCACGACCAAGCAAACCAGTTAATGGAGGATGGCTCTATTAGAAGCCTCAACAATCGGCAAGCTTGGATGAGAAGATGTATGAATGTGGATGAGGCGAGAATTGTGTGTCAGGACAGAAGAGTGTGTCGCTCTATCCTCTCTGCCTACCCCCGCGGCGAAACGGCGTGATGGTAAGTAAGTAAGTAACATTCAGTTTATTAGTTTTAAGTGCGTGTAAAGGTCTTATCTAAGTAATCATTTTTAAAAAAGTTAAATCTAGTGTATAACTTCTAATAAAAATGAATAATGAGAACCCACATTTTCGTAAAAAATGCGAAAATTTGAATTATTATTAAAAGTAGCGCCTTTATGTGGTAAAATTATCTAATGACACAGAGCCTATTTCTAAAAATATTAGCAATGTTACAAGATAACAGAAATCTTGGCCTTATGTACATTTTATAGTCAAGAAAACAGTTACTGGCTAAAATAATTCAGAAATACACCACCATTAAATGTTAATGATTGTCGCCTTAATTAATACGCACTCAGATATTTACTTATAATAATTTTTATATAAAAAAAAAATCTAAGTACAGAAGTTACACTATATACGGAGTGTAGCAGACCTAGTCCACAATATTTTATGTTCAAGGAATATGTGCCTAATCTCAACCATGTCAGATATATAAGCGTTTCAAAAAAACCGTAATTATGTGATTATTACGATTAATTGAAATATTTTATTAATTCCAAATTATATATTGAATACAAAAAATTAAAGGACCAAAAAGGGCCAAACTGTTATTTAGGGCCTGAAGCAAAGATATAGCTTTATAATGGATGAATTTCGCAAATATTTATTTTGAAGTACGTTGACTTAAAGCTCAGCATGATTTTGTAAAAATTTCAAACAATAATATTTTCCGTTACGGTGCAGAATATTCCTTGAACATTTTCGACTCATAATTTAGTCAGGAATCCATCCATAAAATATTGTGGACTAGGTCTGTTACACCAGTATAGCCATAAAAAAAAATCAATATTTAAACATCTCTAATCGGTTCTGTTTTTGAAAATTAATTCAGGTGTCATATTCAAGATTGTGTAATTTATGTTTATGATGGATGTAATTTGTAATGAGGTCTTGTCATTTTATTTTTACTGAATTATTGTGTACATTTTTTTAGTATATTCTCAGATTCACAAAGTATGACTAAAAATAATTGCGAGGAACAAAGTTTTACATTTAGCTGTCCATACATAAAATCGGAACCGTTGAATATTTTAAATGATATTAATAAAATGTATCAACAAAAACTGAATGTGATTGAATGTACCAATCCTAAAAATTTACAGGTAAAATGGTAAATCCAGTTTAAATAATATTTACATAATTTATAATATAAAAACTAAGGTTCAATTACCGCTATAATATTTTAATTAGTCATATATGTATATCACTCATAGCAGAAGGATTGAAGCATCAATGGGTACTTTTGAATATAGATAATTCCTGGATGTGGATGCCAGCGCTATATAAAAAAAAATATTGGTCGTTATGTATTTGTTTATGTGATAAATTCACATTAATTTGATAACACATCGGAATATGATGCATATATGTGCATAATATGATGCATATATGTGATAACACATCGGAATATGATGCATATATGTTTATTTTAAATTAGCTTAATTAATTAGCAAATCTGTCAATTAAATGTTTTAATATCTCTTTCAATACCATCTCACGTGATTTCAATCTCTTCACTGATAGTTGGTCGGGTACACTGACCCGTTAAACTCATGGATGACATATTAAGAAATTTCTCAAAGTATGTTCTCCATCTATTAACACTTATTTTTCATCCTTGATGAGGTTTCCCGATTTTATGGTCCCCGATATCCTGTACTGCAGTTGACACCCCTTTCCGTACAAGCCGAACATTACCAAAGTAACTTTCCCGCTGCATGGTAATTCTAGTCTAAAATTAAAGCTCCAATTTAGAACCAAAATTATCTCATTCTTGGTGTTTGACCTTCTTCATCACTCTCCTTGCCTCCGATATTTTCTTATATTTAATAAAAATTATTTAATAGTTGATTTTTTATTTTCTGAATAATTGAAGAGCTGGTAATTTATATACTGCATAGATACTATCAGACTGAGTTGTCATCAAGGTTGCCAGTGAGAAAAGAAGGAGTCTTTTGGTCTTTTCAATACTTACATTATTCCAACATTAAAAAGTGTGTCTATGAATGGAAAAACTGGCATTTTAAATGCTTCTGGCAGTCCTCCATAATTTGTTCTATCTTATTTTCATGTGGTCGTCCCAGACTTTTTGTGCCATACTCACCTTATAAATTTGTCTGACTCTATTTCATCTGTCATTTGCTCCTAGTGCTCGGATCATTTAGTAGGTTCGCAATTCAGTATCAATACAATTATAGTACTTTAGTGAAAGCTTCTTAAGATTTTTATGCACTTGTTTGAATATTTATCATAATCAGGATGCAGGTGGTCAAATCAGGCGAACATCAAATATCTTATGGAGTACCTCAAGGAAGTATTTTGGGTCCTATACTATTTTTAATATATGTTAATAATGAAATGTGTAACTCCAACATAGTCAAATAATTTATTTTTCAGATGACACAGTACTACTTTTTCACAATGAATCTTGGGAAATGATAGTAGAAACGGCTCAAAATGAGTTAAATCTAACTACAACTTGGTGTGATAAAATCTACTAACGTTAAATGCTCTAAAGACAAATTATATGTGCTTTTCTACTAATAAAAAAGTAGGAATAACTTCTCACGAAAAGTTGGTTCAAAACAGTTCATACATGTCAATTGAAAAATAAATTATGGTTGTACTCAACTACAGACAATGAAAGTATACGATATTTAGGAGTACAAATTGACCAACACCTACACTGGAGAAATCATATTCAGTATCTCATAAGCCGAATTTTATTTTTTAGAGAAGTCAGAGAAGTACTCGATACACCCCTGAGAAGAATTGTATGCTTTGCACTGTGCCACTTGCTACTTAATTATGGGATTGTCAGTTGGGGTGGTGCAGCTAGTAGTATTTTAGATTCTGTAAATAAAGCCCAAAAAATTATTTTAAAACTTATTCATAAGAAGTCCTTTCGCTATCCTTCATACAAACTCTTCAAATAATGTTACGTTCATCAAATGTATATACTTGGTGCACTAAAAACTGTACCGACATAAACAATATCACCAGCAAATGACATACCCTCACTCAACAAGGACACAGGCAGACACAAAAATTTCTCACAAAATTTTAAGCGCGGCTTGGGCTGTATGTGAGGTGGCACCGTCCTGTTGAAACCACATGTATTGCAGGCCCAATCGACCCAATTCGGCCACTTAGAAGATTTCCAACATGTGACGATAGTAATCACCATTAATAGTTACAGCATTACCATTATTATTAAGATAAAATGTTTAATAACTTCAACACATTGTTGAGGTTTTAGATGCTCTCTACGACTACCAAATGCGAACTGACAAACCAAAATGGTGGCCAAATAAAGTCAGCGTGGAACATAATATTCACCTATATACCGGAAAAGCACTGTCTATTATAATACAGTAAAATTCTAGTATAGCAGGTAGGACACCGAAATACATGTCTTACTTTGCTGAAATGTTATATCCTAATATAACACTGTACTATGACTCAAAAAAATTATTATTATTAATATGTGTAATTAGGTGACATAATAAAAACTTTATTAAACTTGGACAAAATTGCAATCAGAATTCGTATCAATGCTGAACAGATCAAATATTGGTGTTTTGTTTTGCAGAAAAATATTTTCCTTGCGCTTCCACTTATTGAGATAAAATGCTCAAATTTATTTAAAACCATTTGAAGATTGCGAACAAATTATTTATTATTTAAAGATAATTAAATTTGTTTTTGATGTTTGCACTTTACTTCCCTTCCTTCATTTCTTCAAATATCATTTGATTTAATTTTTTTTTATCATTTGACTGTTTTAGTAGTTGAAGGACATGATTCTTAAAAAGTGGGTAAGGGATCTTCTGGATCAAAATGTACTCTTAGTACAAACTGTGGAATATCTGGAAAATGAAGCCACAAAGAGGGTTCAACTTGGACACATTCCTGAGTTCAATCCTTCTAAGGTTACTGCCTTCAATATAAAAACTATGTAGCTAAGTATGTATTTAAAGTACCTACCTATACCTTCTTCTTATTCTAAATAGGCAATCCACCCTTCAAAAGTGATTTGTGCCATTAATCAAGTTAAAACTTTATTTTATAGAAAAAGTACAATAATATTATAGAATAGGAAATATTATATTACAAGTCAATACTATTATCGTCCAAAAAATTTGCTATTATGTAGATTAAATGTGGCGAGTTAAGGGAAAGAAGATGACACAAGTTAACCGGGAATTGAAAATTACCATTGACGAGATTACTGTAAAAAAAACCTGTGATCCGCAATGGACAGGCAAAAAAGATATAGTCAATGGTCTCCTCCTCGGCACCACACTCGGCACATTGGGGAATCTATTAAGTTCAATCTGAATAAATGTGAGGCTACCTGGCAATACCAATATTACAATTACCAATATAATAGATATTTGATATTGTTCTTTTGGAGAACATTTCGAGGGGGTGCAGGGAATAGATCTTTGAATTATTTTAAGCCGATTACTCTTATGATTATTTGGATTCATCCATTATGCAATCCAGATAGAATTTGTTCATTTTTTTACCATATTAAGTCTGTCATACATCGGGATATGGAATTGATGAGGAAAAACTCCGGAAATAGTGGCCTCCTTGGCCAGCTTATCAGCACATTTGTTTCCATAAATTCCCTTATGTGCAAAAATCCAAAATTTCATTGTCTAGCCAAACTTTCATATTAGCAGAGAGGGATTCAAGAGCTGCTTGCGAGTCGGAGAATATAACAGCCTTATTGACGTTCCGGAGTATGCATATGTCCAAGACCTCTTTAATTGCCCAACATTCTGCTGAGAAAACTGATGAATCCGAAGGAAGTCGTAGCTTCATATTTATTTCTAATTGAGGCATGGAGAGCAGCACCACAATAGCCCTCAGGGCAAAGTTCAGAATCTTCAGTATAGATGTGGAGATAATTAAACCATTTTGAATCAAGTACACTTTTAAATAACTTGTTTACATGATTTTCATTTAGCTGGGTTTTTTTTGTCTAGTCCTGAGATTACATAGAGATTACAAAATATAGCACGATAGGGGGTAAAATAGACTAGAAGAGTAGAATGGCGAGGCGAATCAGGATATTTTGTTTTTAAGAAGGAAAAGCTATTTATAAATTTGGGCGAGATTTATTTGATAAGTATCTCCGTGAGTCTATCAGAGAAGTGAGAGCGGAAACCTTTTGTGAAAACCTACACCAAAATGTGTAATAAAAAGTATATTTTGTTTGCAGTGCTCTACCTTCTATCCTCAAAATAAAGAAATAAAATTCAATAACCGATCTAAGTAAGTTACATGATTAAAATTATTTTTGTAATATTTCCATCCATAATGGATTTATCATAACACACTTCTCATATTCTCATTGTATTTAAAAAACAAATTAGCATTTTTTGAAGTTTTTTCCAGCATAGGTGCACACAATTAGGTTTTGCCTGTCATGTGAAGCTGAAACCAATTTAAATAAATCAGATCAAATATGGATTAAAACGCATAAATTTATTATAAACAATTAATAATTAGTATTGTTGAAATTATGTTGAAAACCTTTCATTTCTTGCTTCATCTGCTCGTGCAAACGAATATTCTATACTATATAATTTAAACAATTCAACATACGTACCTAACTTTCTTCTTGCTTTGCCCTGCAAAACGGCACAAGTTTCAATTGATAAATTATATTTTAAACAAAAACTTTTTTTTGATAGATCCCTTCTCCATTACACTGTTAACATATAAAGCTGAATGTTTGTCAGTCTATTCTCTGTATAATCCTACACTTTTTGACCGATCTTCATCAAATTTTGCATAGTTACTCTGGGACCGTTTTTATTTAGACAGTTGCCCATGTAGCATGGTACGGCAATCAAAATCTTTTTAATTTTTATCACTATTATATTTGGAAGTGTGCGCATGTGTTATCGCATCAAAAGTAAATTATTTAGTTATTGTATTTTCTTTGATTTCATAAATAAATGAAGGTTATAAAAATGATTTCTAGTATATATAATTATAATTTTGTATTTCACTAATGAAATTCCAAGGTTGCTTTAATTTACTGATTTATTTTTATTTCTAGTGATCCTATTGGCAATGAAAAATATTTTATAGCATCAAAATTTTCTCAGGTACCTAAAAATCTGTTTAATTATCTCAATCGTGATCATTTGTTACTTTTCAATGAACCTATGCTCTTAAGCATAATGACATTTAAGGCTTGCGAAATGTGTCCATAGATTTGTATTTAGCGGCACAACAATTAATTATTCTACATATTATTGATGGAATGCATCCCTTCTTATTCTAGGATCTTCAGTTTTAACTCCATGTTTAGTACCTAAAACAATGATCAGTTCAGAATCCTACTAAAAATCTTTTCAATTGATGAGTTCGGCCAAATAACGGTTTATGTGGTTTTTTTAAACTTTAGAGGAGACACAATAAAAGTGATCGCTAAATTAGGGAAATGCCTTTTTTGCCCGGAAGTAACATAGACAGTTATTCCACCAAACTCTTATAGCAGTGACATTACTTATGTTATTGTTTTCAGGGAATATTGTTCTTCATTATGGCTAAATCACCCAGTTTCACTTAATGTGATGGAATGTTAATAGGTTTATAAAAACAAGAAAAAATTTATATTATTGTTTAGAATGCAGCAGTTATATAAACAAAACAGTAACGAGCCGATGTGCGAATGTAACAATAAATAAAATAATGAACGCAACTGTGACAGACCGTTATTCCAATTATGGAACTCATGATTCTAACTATGTAAAGTAACATAGCAACAACATCTGTTAAGCTATACAGTAGAACCGCGATATAACGAAACCCGATATAGCGAAAAATGACGTATATCGAAAAAAAAATCGAAATTTAGTCCCTAAAACCAATTTTTCATACAAAAATGCATTTATATAACGAAATCCCGTTAATATTTATAACAAAATCATTTTTGTCCCGTACGAAAAAATGCCAATACATTTACGTAAATTTATAACGAAATAAAAAAATGTTAAAAGATGAAAATATTATTTCGCACTTACAAAGCCGCGCCGATGCATCTGCCGTATGCGAACGGTTTTATGGCCTTTACGGCGGTGCGCGGCGGTCGGCCGACAAGGTAGTAAAACAATTCAAACTTCTTCTTGGGTTCATAGCAGGCCCATAAAACCATTTGACATAATTCTTGCGGCGTTCTCTGACACGTTTTACGTACGCATACGCCTCTAATATGATTGCAACCCAGACCCAAACATCTGTAAAATACAAAAATTAACAGGAACCCCCCGAAAGTTGCAGAATGTACTTATTGGAAATGTCAGTCTCAGTGTAACGTCTGTAGAGTTAAGTTTGTTCAGCTTTTAACGCGATTATTGCATGACCGAACTGAATATTTACATAAATTCATTTTCGTTTGACAATTGTTTTCGTGTGAACTCGTCAATAATATAAATAATTCGTTAAAATATTTTATGAACTATTTTTGTACGGTATTTTGTATTTCTATTAACTATTGTTTTCGTGTATTTTAAGTGTACAATGTTAACGATAATTTTTAAGTGAACAATTTTAACGATTATAAATATATTTTGAAGTGGTTGCCGCCGTTACCGGTAAATACCTTCGTAATTTATATACGACTCATTTTATAAAAATGCCGCGATTCAACTGTAAGATTGTTCATTTTGAATTATTTTGTATGTTTCATGCCCAAAACTATGTTTGAAGCGGCTCTACATTTAAACACAATTAAAATATTGTTTTAAATACTAAATTAATGTATTAATTATAAATATATAAATTTTCGTCAAAAAATTTTCGTCGAAAAATATTGTTTTTGCGTCACCGGGATACAAAAACAAAAACAATATTTTTCGACAAAAATTGATTTTATATGTATATATTTATAATTAATACATTAATTTAGTATTTAAAATATCACAGACCTATGTTCTGAATAATTACAACTTCACAATAAGAATGTGTTTTCCTTAATAAAATATTGTTTTGTGTTTGCAATATTCTGGAATTTACAAAAATATCTTCCAATTGGTGTTGAATAGATTCTGTTCTTAATTTAATTCCTTTGATTATCCATTTGCTTATCTGTTTTAATAACAAAACTACTAAAAATATGTAGGTATTCAGTTCCCTGTGGCCTTTTTCCTCCTTTGTTTGCAGAATTTGCGATCTTTTTTGAAGCCGCGCAACATTTTTTTGCGACGGCGCGTAACATATAGTAGGTTTTTTATTTTTTTCGTTATATGTGGGAATTCGTTATTACGAATTTTTATTTTTTGGTCCCTTGGATTTCGTTATATCGCGGTTTTACTGTATTAAGTAACATAGAATCTTATTCAGTCAAAAACTCAATTTCGCAAAATATGTAACACAGACTGTTATTTGACCGAACTCTTCAATTACCTTTTACATTATGAGGAGTGAAAGTATAGAATTATCAGAAGCATCGTTGATTTATTGAATGGAGCAGAACCAAGTATCTGCTAAAATTAAAAATTGATTTTAACACAATAATGAAATAATTTCTCATGTTTTTAATAAATTAAATATAATATTTTTTATAATTATTTAATGAGCAGACAACTGATTTCAAAAAATATGAATAAGTTGTTAACTTAAACATAATCAATAGATTATTTTTAAATTGGAAAAATCATGATGGGTAATATCTAGTGATAAAATATACAGGTTTTAATGATTTTTCCATAATTTTTATTTATTTATTTTATTTTTATTAGTAACTATATAATACTATGTAAAAATCTGTTTGGACTATGCCCGTCTCACTAGAGAAATTCTGTGTCGAGACAGGCATAGTTTACAAGCAATTGTTCAATTAATTAGAATTACAAGTAGATAGAATTACATTTAATACTATATATAAAGAACAATTTTAAAATGGACTTCATTTTTGGATCACTTTGTAGCAATAATTAATAAAGGTATGAGTCAATATGTTTGGGTGAGTGCACCAATACTGGCTCTACCCATATTACGAATCCAAGTTTTAATATATAGTTTCATGTTCTTGGCACAATTCAATTAAGTCTTTTAGCATTCTATTAAATAGTTTAAGTCCAAAATATTTGTAGTTCCTTTGACCAAATGTAGTATGTGCTCTTGGGGTTTGTATTAAATAGTTTATATTTTTTTTGTAATGTTACGCAGGAGTATTGTAGTTTCATTAGTTATTTCCATGTTACACCAATGGTTATTCCTGTTTTTCAGGAGTTTCATGAAATGAAATGTGTTTTTGAGAAGAAACTAATTGAAAAACAAAAAGAATTAAGCACACTAAGAAGAATGGTTGCCCTTTTGCAAGAAAAATGTCACAATGCTCAATTGCAAACACGGTTCAAAGATGATATAATCAATGAAATGCGAAAGCAATTAAAAAATGCTACCCGTAATGTAAATATTTTGTTTGTATTTTTGAAATCAGAAAAGCATTATCTATAAGCTTTCTGGAAATATCATATTATAAGTACATATATAGGTACTTATTTATGTTTCAATTTTATTTGTTTTACGTGATATCTAATTATCAAATAATAATTGATTCTCAAAATTTCTTACAAGTTCAGTATATATTCTAAATCAGTAATTTTTAAAGGACTTGGTGTATTATAATAACATTATTGCGTGCATGAATATTTCACGGAATTGTTATGTTTTCAGCAGACCAAAAAATGTTGAAATCAACTGATGTACTGATGTTCTCACTACCATTTTATTCTAAGCAGTAAATGAATGGATTCTATCTCTCTAAATCACATTAAAAGAAGAATCAATCAGCATCACACATTATTCCTCTATGTCATGTACACACTATTTTTACATACTTAGTTTCTAACAGTCAATGTTTATATGTTTTTAATGTTTTATGTAATATTTTATACTTTCTGTACAAAAGAATATTATTATATAATGATGAATCATAAAATGAATTTTAATAAAAGTTATTGTGATTCATGAATGTACTATATTCACAACCTTGTTACATTTATTTGCCTTTTAGCTTTTCATCAACTTCTTATGCCATCCATATAATTACATATCTATCAGTTGAATGATTGTAATTCAACTCTTGGTAGACCTTATAGCAGAGATGCATGTATAAATACATATATCTAAACAAAATATTGGGAAGGTTCATTAGATAGTTCCACTCTGTTTTATCAGTAGATTACCGAACCTTTATTTATTTAATTTTTTAGTATAAAAAGAATACATTTAAAATAAAGGTAATTGTTTTTCTAGGTGTGGTCTGTTTCAAACCAATTAAGTTGTATATTGTTAAAGTAAAACTAAAGGTTATAAAAAAACTTTTAGCTATATTATAGATGGAGACAAAAATGTGTGAAACAAATCGAGCAACCACTTTGTTATTTTTGGTTTAAATATTCATTTTGACACTAAAAAATTTCCAAAGGTTTCCATAGATACAGATCGTGGATGTTAAATTAAGTTTTTATTTTAAATAATTTTAGTATTAATCTAGTATAAAGTTGCCTTATATTCAAAACTTGAAAGGATCTAAAAAGTTCTTCAGAGTTATATCTAAATGGCCTCTTGCTTATCGCTTTGATGACTCATTTCTGAGCCTTAATTAGCGAACCGTTAAAGTAAGAGCTGCACCGCCCCATGCACATATTGCGTAACTGATGAGACTGACAAGGTGAATAAAGTAATGTTCATGAAGCTGTATAAAATTTTGAAAATATAAATTAATTTTCTCACTTTGGAGCTTACTCGATGGATACGAGGAGCCCATCTTAAATTTTCATCAATCTTGTCAATCTGAGATAAATTATTTCATTCATTTTTTCAATTATGTCACTGTTACATATTTGATTTGTGTCCAATATACATGAATGTATTTTAATAATTTTTGGGATGAAATGGTTATTTTAACGAAAAGGCAATAAAATTTGTTTTTTTTTTGTTAAGTGTTAGTAGGTGGTTGTCTAGAATACTTTTGATTTCTACAGTGACTAATTTTGCCCTTTTAAATGTTTCAGCCCACGTGTCACCATTTATAATGACTGCAGTATCATCAGCATAACTAATTTTAACTCCGTTTTCTAAAGTTTTTTTTTTAATTCTTTAATATATGTTATAAAAAGTGTCGGACCGAGCGTGCTTCCTTGGGGCACTCTATATTTAATGTACATTGGATCACTGCAGGTGCCATTGATTTCTACAGCTTGTTTCCTATTTTCAAGATAATTTCTGAACCAATTCAAGCGACTGCCAGTGATACCAATATTATTGAGTTTATTTATAAGCAAAGAATGTGATATAATATCATAAGCCTTTGATATATGCTTTGTGTCCTTTAAATCTGTGGTAGTGTGTTCAACTAGTTTTGCAATAGCATCTTCAGTTCCCATTTTGGCTCTGAAACCGTGTTAATTTTCAGATAAAATTTTATTTGTCTCAAGTCTCTTTTTTATTATTTTTTCCAGTAGTTTTGCCTAACAGCTGAACAGAGAAATCGGTCTATAGTTGATTATCTTTGTATTGTCTCCACTCTTGTAAAATATGTTTAATAACTGCTTATTTTAAATGTGATGGCTCTATTCCTGTTTCCAGGCTAAGGTTAAATATATGTAGCAGAGGTTTCAAGACAAAGTCTTTGATTTCTTTCACTGTGAAATTAGATATTGTGTCGTGTCCCACTGCACAGTTTGTACTTAGAGATGAAATTAGAGTGGACAACTCAATTGAAGAAATTTGGTAAAAATTAAAACTTCCAGTTAGGTGTATTTTATCTGAGTTTTTGAATTTAAGAATGCTTTCTGCTAGTCTGGGACCCAAGTCGGTATAGTGATCAATAAATTCATCAGCAATGAGTTTAGGATTCTCTTTAACCTCAGCAATTTGTTCTGGACTTCAATATTGGCAATGGCCAAATAATTGTGTTTATTTTTATGCGTGGAGTCATTGGTGATCTGCCATATTTTTTTGGAATCCTTTTTGGATTATTTAATTATTTTTTTCGTAATAAACTTCATTGGTGATCTTGATTAAAAATTTAGACGTATTTCTAAACTTTTTATATGAATTTATAAGATTTATGTCATTTGGGTATTTTTTAACATTCATTGCATTTTGTTTCGTTTGTGGATACTATTTATTAGACCTGGAGTTATCCAACCTTTAAGATGATTACATCTATGGCATGTATTATACTGTACATATTTAAATTCAGTATTGTTTGTAAGATAAGTGTTTAGTGTATGAGTAAACTTCTCCATAGCCTCATTCGTATCATGTGTTGTTAAAGTAGATGTCCAAGGATTTTCAGATCTTTTAGTTTTTGTTGTTGATTATTTTCTTTAAATGACCAGTTAGACCAGGAATACAATTTATGGTTTTCAATTTATTCTCTTTGCTTTTTAGGTTTATAAATGTTGAGTAATGATTAGTAATTGTGGAAAGTAAAACAAATGTCTCGAAAGGTTTTTAGTCTTGATGAATATATGATCTATACAGGTTTTGGAAGAGGTGGTATCTCTAGTAACAGTGTTGATGCTGAAGACGAAGCCAAATGATGCTAACATAGATAGGTAGTAATTTGCCTGTGGACGTATGTTGTCAATGATATTTATGTTGAGGTCACCGGCAATAACATTAATTTATATTTTTCGGCGTTTCAAAGATTGTCAAAATAATTGCCAAAAAAGGTGTAATGTTGTATTCGGCTGGAGATCTATAGATCCCAAGGATGCAATATTATTTGTTTAGAATTGTTTGTAGATAGTTAATTTCTTTAACATGTACTTCATCTATGGTGTGATTCATGTCATCATTAATATTATATACATTATATCACCATCATTTTGTTTATTATTAATTTTGGAGTTTATAACTTTCGATTTCGTGAAAATGCGATTTTTTGTTTATTTTTTTTTTTTGTCATCAAGGAGAATTATAAGTTCATCAAGATTTTTTGCTAGCTTCTGATATTTAGGTTCAAAAATTTTAAGTCAGACAATAGTGAATTGAGTAGTTGAACCTACTGTCAACTTTTTGGTTGAAATTGTATCATGATAATCATCCATGTTGATTTTTATAGCCATTTTAGAATTTGTTAATGGATAGGTTGATCATTTAAGTTAGGAACTTTGATTCTTACATTGCTTTATAATATTATTTTCTATATCCTCTTTGGTTCTGATAATTATATTTTTAGCTTCATCATCTCGTTTTGCGAGGATTTTTCTATTTTTTTGCCACACATATTTAAAACTGATTTTTTCCAGCAATTTTGGCACTCCATAGTAAATCTTTTAAAAATGGTGACAAACCCTCATTAATATATATTTTGTTTTCTCCATGCACTACTTTTTCCGATGATGTGATTACCTTTTTTCTATTACCAATTCAAATTCAATAATCCAAATTTTTTTAATTAAATATTAGAAGCGAATTCCGATCTATAAGATTTAGAGACCAAATTGATATTCCAAAACTAAAATGTAACACAACCCAAAATCACTATATTTATTAAGGCATCAAATTTTTTAATAATCTCCCCATCACGATTAGAAAAATTACAGACTACTATAAATTTGTATCTGAATTCAAAAAATATGTACACAGACTAACTGAAACATAAATTATACCCTTTCGTATATGCTCCTTCTCTATATACGAGTCTTACTCTCATAGAGAAGAAATATATGTTAAAAGAAATATATATATCCTACTGATTATTTTAAAAATGTATTATATCTTGTTATATTAAAATAAATAAATAAATTATTTGATCTCGTTTGTGTGAATCTCACAATCTAATTGAGGTAATCTTTATGCCACATTTCCATTTAGTGGGAATTCTTTTTACAGGCTTGAATTCTCGGCAACTTTTAAAACTATGCCTTCAATTTTTTTGTCATTTTTGTATGCGACTCCAGTTATTTCAATATCATTACTATATTTTTTGTTCTAGTTCCAAAAGTCTAACACTTAAATTCCTTATTAAATTATCTTTGCAGCTCAGTTCTTGTTTAAGACTCTTCACTTCATTGCCCAGTTTCGACAGTGTTGTCAGTTTTTACAGTATTTCATTGTATTATTGAGATATAAAAGTTTTGCACTTTGACCACTTCTGCCATCTCTGATTCCAGTTCTTTAAACATCTTAGTTTTAAGTTGTACCATTTTTTTTTTTTAAAATCATCTTCATTTTTTGAGTTTACAAAATTAGTTGCTTGAATTTTATCAACCTCTAGTTGACGTATTAAAATATTGTTGGTAACTTTCAAAAACTTCAAAATATATTTAAGGACACGCACTTCAATCTTAAAGGATTAATGATAACATAGAATGACAAGTGTGCACACAACTGACTTTCATGCACGCCCGCGATAGACTTATAAGATACCTTATAAGTGGATCTTAACAGGTTATGTTACATACATTAATACCCCGACTAACGTAATAGGTGTGGCCGGGAAGCATAACGTAAGTCAAAAATTAGGTTCCTAACTGCCACTTTCATCATCCATCAAGAAAACCACTGATTACAAAAGTTTATAATATGTATTTGTAATTAAAGACTCATAATCAGCAAATGAAATATGTTCATACATATATACACACTATGTAATTGAGAAACAAACAAATAATACATATATATATATAAAAACTAAACAAAATTGATTTATTTGAAGTAGATGGTTTCATGAAATCAAGGAGTCATAAAGAATTTTTCTGCTCATGTAAAATTTCTCCATAAAAAGAAATCAATTGTTTTATATTTTGTCTTACTATCGTTATGCACTTTTCATTAAATCAATTTCTTCCAAATTCCAATAGCTATAAGCTTTTTGGCTGGTATTGTAAGCTCGTACAAGTGCAGACCTGCTTATCACGATTAACATTTTACGTGAGTGCAGAATTGGGCGTGGGGACGAGGTGAGAAGTTACGTATCTCTAAATTTATGTAATTCAGGGTATTTGGTATAATGATTTGGATTTTGATAAAAACAAGCTTAGATTAAAAGGTATGGTTCCACATGTTTATTTTTGTAGCATATTAATCACATATGGTGCTCATATTTAAGATTTTATAATACTAATGCATACATTTACAAAAAAATTAATTGTGTAAACAGCTTTATTTCATTTTTTAATTATGAAACCATCCTACGTATGTCTTTGGCGCCCGTCCTAGGGCGATGTTTAAACACTAGTTAATTTATATTATTATAGTAATAGTTCATTTGAGCTATAAACAAATGTAAATTGTGGATTAATTAATAAAAAAATGGATCACTGAATGTGCAAAAAAATGCTTGTTCTACAAGCAAACCCTGATCAGTTTGCATATTATCAGATATCCTTTGTCGATTGCAACATTTGTTCTTAACCGAACTAATAAAATGATATTTGCGGGTCATCTTTTATTTCTGCCAATAAAACTATATGCAAAGTTAATGCGTCGCGGTAAGAAAGATAAAGATTTAAAAATTGAGGATGCGCACGATATATTCATCATCTTTTTTTAGTATACTGAAAATGATTGTGAATACGAACAATGCGTTGTGAATCGGTACTACCCATTTGGATGGACTTTGACGTACACATTGCGTAGCATACTTTCGTCAGTCAGCTACCAACCTTTTCTTATTAATTTATAATGCGTATTTTCCTGATTACGAACATTTAACAAAAAAATTTGATATTCGATTTATAAGAACAATTTAGTATGAAAACTTTCCAGAGGGACCACTTTCTGCTCCAAAACTTCGACTTACGGCAAATTTCGAATAAACGGGATTTTACTGTACTTATTTTTGTTTTCCCATTTTATATCATTTGTGCAATGAGGGAGAAATTTGTAAAAACATTTCATTACCAGTATACAGCCATTTACTTGAGTTTCCATATTATGCTCTTGGAACAACAAGGTATCATCTGACAATCAAATTGACATATTGAAGTTTAATGTTTTGAATATGAATTTTTTGATTTCTTCAGCGGAGTTCGGTTCATCACCCATAAGGTGAAATTTACAAAAATGGCACTATGTACTTTATAATGTAGAGTAATAAAGTACCTGATTTCAGATAATAACTCATACACTTTATATGTTTTCAAATTAGCAGTTGCCATTCTAAAATATAAAAGTGAAACTAAAATATAACTTTGTTTTCTTGTACATATCTACGTAAACTACCAGTAACATATTTGTAACATGATTTTAAAGAGAAAATTATTGCCAAAATTTGACATGAAAATGTCAATTTTAATCAAAATTCAAATGATGCCTTGTTCCAAGATCATTATACATATATACAAAGTACTAATAAGAATTTAGTGTTTTGTTAAAATATGTATATGTGTACTATGTTGGCAAATTATGTACGCACGCACATAGCTTATAGGGCTTAGTGATACTTATACTAGCCCTGATCGACAGATGAAGAATCCATGGCATCTTAGAAGTTTATGAATGGCTTGACACCAAACACAGAATATTCTGATTGGCTGTGAAAACCAAACATTTCATTTTCAAAGGAAAATTTCTAATTTATTCATTGGAAAAATATCCGATTTTTGAAATATTGATACCATTATTAAATTTATTTTAATAATGGTATCAATATTTATTTTTTCTATGTCTTTTATTATTAGTGTCGCACCAAGTTACACTTCATAAATAGGTAATTTAAAAAAAGGAAATTAGAATCCTTCCACCAATATGCATTACAGGATTGAAATCCTCATTAAAGAAGTGAATATTCATAGATAAGGGATAGTTAGACTAAGTTTTCCCAGTAAAAACATACTATGAAAAACAGAAATCTAATTTTCAGAGAAAATCAGTTAGTTCAATATTTATTGCATATTTACAATTCCAAAATAAGTCATAGACATGTTTTCTATCTGCTATATCTTTAAATCTATTAAAGATGTTACATATATTTGGATTACAACCTTTCTCAGCATGTTCTCAAATATTTTCTTATTTATTTTTGTGTTTCTGATGTTCTTAAATGAGTTTCCAGTCAGATGACAAGAGTACAAAATAGCTATTTTTGTATTGTAAACAGTTACAGTAGTAAACTTCATAGGCATCCAAGAATTCTATAAATATCTTGGTTTACCCATTATTTTTAACCCAAACAAAAGTATTTGTGTTTATTTGACATTTTAACCTCTTAATACTTCAACTTTGATGGTTTGTGAAAAGGATTTATGCCAAAATGAATGTTCTGAAAAAGCTTCACAATCAATGCTTGGATAATATGGTAAATTACTTTTATATACTCAAATGTGTGTAGTTCAACAAATGAACACATACTTATGTGTGATATTATGTTATTATTTTGTAAAAAGTGATTTTAATGTGTGTCGAAAAACTTTAATTCAGATGAAAAATAAAGACACAGATATACAAGAAAATTGTTTGGACCTAAACATAGAAGAAATACAGGATTTAGTGCACTACATTAATGACTTGGTATTGGACAGAGATGCAAAATCTGTTGAGGTTAGTAAAGTGGTAAATTAATGGTGCTGATATTTTTCTCATGTATACTTCATTTGATTTATAAATTATTTATCTTTATTTTCTAGTATCTTATAGTATAATTCAAATCTTCTATTTTAGCTTGCCTCATTGTATGTTCTTTCCTGTTGTTCTTTTGTACAAACCAAAGTAACCTTCTCAGTTAAGCATAAATTAATTATACATAATTAGGCGAGCCAAGCAAAGGTTCTCAATTTTTAAAAGAAAATTACTGCTTTGTTGACTGAACAAAAATAAAGTTTTTCATTAATATCCCGCAGTTGGCATTAGAGTACTTATACATGGATGCAATTTTTGTCTCGAAACTCATGTAAAGGATAGTACAGAGTTAGTGAAGAGTGAGCTGCTATGTGTACTGTATATCTACACTTAGCAGACTGACCAACCTTTTCTGCTAGATCCTCGAAGTGCAAGAACAAAGTTTCACCGGTGTACATGTATCCTCATGTTTCCAAATAAATTCATATTGAAGTGCCTTAATAATTATCATATACAGTAGACTTGGAAATAAAATTGACCTAGATTAAAAACTCATCAAAGAATATTAAAAAGAAAAGTTGAGTAAAATATGGGTACAAATAATTAAAAAGGTTTTTTTAAATAGAAATTAAATGTATTAATTAGAAATGCCTGCGTTGTTTGGTGAGGGCACTGAAACAATATTTTATTATGCAATAACGCATGAGGCAATGCACTTAATAGAACACGCAGTCAGAGAATGGAAACTAGTGGTACACTCTTCAATTTTTATCACTTTATAATGTAATATTTAAAATTATGATATCATATAAGTGTACTCATATATATATATATATATTTAAAAATTCTTTAGTTAAAAAATATGTATATTATTAAGGAAAACACATTCTTATTGTGAAGTAGTAATTATTCAGAACAAAGGTATGTGATATTTTAAATACAAATCAAGTGTATTAATTAGAGAGATATACATATAAAATCAATTTTATCGAAAGATATGGTTGTTGCTACCGGGATAAAATAATAATTAAATTAAAATTGATTTTAAATATATTTCTTTCTAATTAATACATTTAATTTGTATTTAAAAAAATATTATAAACCTATGCTCTGAATAATTACAACTTCACAATAAGAATGTGTTATTCTTAATAATTAAAAAGGTGAAAATAATAAATCAAATTCCATGCACACATAATTTATATTAATAATTGATATGATGCACCCGTTCGCTTCCATCAAATGTAAACACTGAGTATAAACGTGCCCGAATAATAATTTGCGAACACGTCGCTGGTTCGTTTCGTTTAATTTAGTTTATTTTTCTGGTACATATTAGATAGTCACATGAAAAATTATTTTTAAAGCAATCTGCAACCCAATTTAAGCGACCCCGGGTTTTCCAGATACTACTGTTTTGCTATTCCTATTTTTGCCAGTTTATTTGACATTTGTTTAATACATATATATTTGAATTGTATATTATCATTTTTTGTTCTGGCAACTAGGCTAAATGATAAAATAAATAACTAACACAACATAAATAATATTAATATGTTTTATATGATATACCTATATTAGGTACACATTTATAAAATATTTTTTGTAGGTAACCAAATATAAAAATCAAATATTGTCTATGAATTTCGATTTTGATGTTTTGGAATGCTTATATAAAAACTGCTGTGAAGAGGTGAGATACCATTATTTTTAAAAAAATATTCCTTAAATTTCTAGAAATATTAGCTCTTATATACAGTAATAATAATTTACAGCAATTATTAATATTTTTACAGATGATGAAACAAGAAAGTACAATTGATATGCTTCGTCAAGCCTACCTTGATAATCACATTAATGATTTTAACATGAAATTGGATAAAACAATTCTTCAATCAACTTTAATGGAACGCAATAAATCATTAGATTCCTGTCAAGTTAGAAACTTTTGTTTCAAAACATATTTTTTATTTATTTTAAAAAATAACATGAAATACAACCATTTTAAACCAGTCAATTTGTTTTTTCGAAAACTGTATTACCTAAAGGTCTTTTATTTTATTTAAATATTTTTACATATATAAATATTAGTAAATAAATCAATTTTATACACTCAATTTTCTCAGCCATGAAATGATGATATATATAAACCTATATATGTACAAATATGTATGTATATATCTGGGTTATATTGTCATGGTTTGATTTTTGTCATGCTGTATTTTGGTGATCATGGCCACTGACGATGGCATGTCGTAATAGACTTACAACAGAATAATAAATGCAGAAGAAATTCCATTATAAAATAGTTTAAGTATAAAAAATTTTTTTAGGAAATTTTTGTAGAATTTGACAAGATAAAAGAGGAACTAATAGAGTTGGCAAGCCAATTTACCAATACGGTATTTATTACACTTTGTTTTAATATCTTTTTCTAATACCAATATTAGCTATACTACTAATTTTACTAATACTAATAATTTCCAACCTTAATATTGTATTATTCTATAATTACTATGATATTATAATTTAAAAGTTAAGAAGATCTCATATTGAATTGTTTTTGGTAATTTGATACAAATTCATATGGTCATTACATATTACATCATTTCTCGAAATTGGCCTCACCTTTTTGGTATTTTAAAGGTATTGCTTTTGATATGAAAATAATTTATTAATTTTATGTGTTATATTTGTGTTATTTTTAATGACCCTTTTTGCTTTTATGTGTGGAGGACATGTCATCTTCGTATTATTTTCTGAATGTATTTATATTATATAAGC
This sequence comes from Eubasilissa regina, assembly GCA_022840565.1. NCBI lineage: Eukaryota > Metazoa > Arthropoda > Insecta > Trichoptera > Phryganeidae > Eubasilissa > Eubasilissa regina. The sequence goes on along the minus strand of JAINEB010000018.1, from coordinate 20,521,036 downwards.
CCAGAAATGTGTGCCTATTATGTGTCGCTGTACCTGGGTAAAATCTTTAGGGGTATTTTGCAACATCATATATATATATTGTACCTTTTTTCTGTTTTTATGTGTGAGGTTAAGCGTTTCTAATGTTTTCGAAAATTCTGGTGATAAATAAAATTCGGCCGCATTTTCTACTTCTTATGCCATATTCAGAACCTTACCTGACCATCGCGTCTTAGGATGGGTAAAATGCTAGTATGTTATGTTTATTTGAAGAATTTATTTTTTACATCTCTAGCATGTTTTCCAATTTTGCTACATGTTCTTTTAAAGAATAATAATACTTTTAAAGCGAAACATTCCTGAAATTGTGAGTCCTCTTTTGTATTGAAAAATATACAAAAACTTTCTAGATGTTTTTTACCTTCTTTTATGGCGAACATAATAAACAAAACTTCATAAAAATATATCTGATATCATTTTCCAAACCAAAGTGAAAAAGTAACTGTCTAATTTAATTAACTTTTTCTTCAGGACACGGAAAATGAAGTAAGATGTATCAAAAACCAACTATACACCCTTCAAGATGTACTGGTAAAAATTATTTTAATCTGAATACTGATATAAATGTACCTACATACATTGTTATTATTTATCCTTTTTTCAGAAATGTGAAGAAAAATTTACAACTACACAGCACAATTTTAAAATGAATGACAGAATGACATTAGATAGGGAAAGTGTGCCACTAAAAAACAGTTTTCAATGCCTTAAGTCTAAATTGAAAAATCAAAAAGGTATTATTTTATTCAGTTTATAAACTTTCTTGGTCATGTCACAGAATCTGAGTCACCCACTAACAGGAATGCGCAGGGGCGATTATTTAAAATTATGTAATGATAATCAGTCTAATTCTTAATTCAAATGTGTTTTGTAATAATAATTTATTATCCCCAACCTTCAGATCCATGTCCACGTTTTTCAGATTAAACTAAACTGTTCACACTATGAAGGTTCTGTACTGAAGCATACATTGAATGCAACAGACTTAGTTCGCAATATTTTATTCCTAAATTCTGAGTCAAAAATATTTGGGCTGTTTTAAAATTCTGTGCCATTATGGAAATAATCGAAATTGAGATTAATTTCTTAATTTCTAATCAAAATCTTCGAGACTCTATCGTATCAATGCTCAATGCCACTGGGATGCCCATGAATGAGATATGTAGATAGTATGTAATGGCACCATCCAACTGCAAATCCCCTGCTGAAGGATAAGACAGAGATATCTAGAAAGTAGCCCTGTATTTGGAGAAGAGATCCTTATACAGTAAAACTCCGTAGACTCTCAGGACCGAAATTTATAAAAAAAATCTGAATTGTGAATAATGAGAACAATTTTTTTTAAGACAACATTAGTATATCCAGGACTGTTCACAAACTGTGTAATGAAAAGTTTTGATCTAAAAATATTGCTAGGTTTACATTTAGAATACTGTATTTTTTTAAGAACTAAAAAAATATTGATTCATTTATATTTTTTTCAGATATTAATAAATTGAATAAAATGAAAATGCAAAAATTGAAAAAACTATTAAAAGTCAAAGAAAATCGAACCCAAGATTTCATCAAAGAAAATAAACATTATATAGAAAAGGTACCACTAATCTTTTATATATATCACGCTCTAAAATATTAATTTACAAATAACTAAATTAGGCTAAAATCATAGTTTTTCAAAATGTGCAAATATATTAACACTTTTAAAAGCCTATGTATATAACTATAGAACATTACCTTTTAAAAGTGCTGTATTTTTTTCAGAATATCCAGCTAGAAAATGAATTATCGTTTGCAAAAATTAAATTGGTTTCATTAAATAATTTACTTTATGAATATCAAGAAAAAAATATTGCCCTATCAATGAAACTAACACCATTACAAAACGCATACAAAGAAAAAGAAAATCAATTCAAGTAAGAATTAAAAACATTCCTATCAAGTTGGACACACAAACAGAATCACCTTTTATCGTCGTCATTAGTTGGAACTATGGGCCATCCGGGTCCAAGGCCGACTGCACAAATATTTTTAAAAAATTGACTCAATTAACGTTTGTTTAGTCGGTGGTCTAGTGATGCAACAGCCTTGACATTCTCATTTATTATTGAAATATGTTTTAAAGGTAAAACTAATACATACTTATTTTAGATTGTATTTCCTTATTACAGAATTAAACAAGACTGTATTCAATGGCTAGAGTTTGAACTGAATGAATCAACCAGAAAAGGATACGATGTTTGCTGTGAATCAAAGCAAATTTTTACAGGGGTAAAAAAGTGGATGATCCTTGTCAAAAAGGAAAGAAGGTGAGAGCACACATATATCATAGTTTATTCCCTGTTTCATTGGCTTTTTATTTATAGTAAAAAAAATCTTTCAATTTTCTATGCTGTAAATATTACATCAAATTAAAATAAGAAAAATTCAGATTCAAAAGTTTTCATGACCATCAAATAGTTTCATTTAGATTAGTTTTTGTCAAAACTGATGATGGTTATGATTCAAGTCACATTTTGCTATTTAGAAAAGCCTCACTAAAATTAATATCTACGTGACCATGTAAATTAAAATATAATAGAAATGTCCCAACAGTATATGTATGTACATATTATTAAATTTAAGAGCAGAGCAGAGAATTTTAAAATAATAAATATCTTACTAGAATTAGTTATTAATTAATTAATTGTTACCAAAGTGTATTGGTTGTGGAAACTACCAGAGAGAGAACATTGTATCCTGTCAGGCTGCCTGTTAGTACTTCGGTCTGGATCTTTTGAGAGTTGGCTCCCATGGGCCTTCACTTTCTTGCATGTGTACTCTATTCCAAAGCTACTATTTACTTTTAAAATATTTTAAAGTATATATTATTAAAAGCAGCAGCTCTGCTTCTGTGGTGATATGGCTCGCTATTATGCAGACTCATGTATAGAAAAGTGGCCTTTTGGATGACATAGGGACTCACTTCTACTACATTCTGTCAAACATTATGCATCTGGTCCACAACTACTAATATATTCAGTAAATATGAAGTTAATCAATAATATTTATTGGTCAATCCGCCACCCGGAAGAGCCGCATCATTTAACTATGACATGGTTGAGAGTTTATTTAATAAATGCCTATAGAAAAATAAAATATTCATCCCACCATATATATTTTTTAAATAAAGAAGCATATTATGCAGAATACAAATCACATCAATATTCTTACTATTTTATACTTGAACCATCTAAGTATGTATGTATAGCTTTTATTATTCTATTTTAACTGAGGTTTGCATTCCTAACGTCTGTGCTTCTTATTTGATATTTTTAACTGTTTCATACAGTCAGTCATGCACAGTTTGAAAGATTAGGCGGACAGGCTGAGACATCTCTGCTAAATTTAGTGTAGGTAATCCATAAAAAGATTTTCACATAATTCTACATATATTTCCTGAACTTGTTCTGAATAACTTCATCACATACTTTCTCCAGATCAATAAAAGCACTGATTTTTTGGTAAAACTTTATTTATCAAAGTTCTTCATTCTTACTGTAAACAGTATGATTAGTGCAGTCTCAATTGTTCATAGATACTTATTCAACCCAGACCTCTTCTCTATACACATTCTCAGTCTGTAAGAATTTTTCCAAATACATACATAGTTCTTCAACATTATAGTCAACTGAGCCCAAGGGACTAATTAATGACTAGATAAAAAAAAATTCTACCTCTGACATCGTTTGGTATAGGGGGAATTATTGTTATATATTTACTCTAATCACTTGGAAAGTATCCATTAAAAACTTGGAGAGACTTGTGTGAATATGTATATGTACATACAAAGTTAAAATATGAATACATATTCAAAACATTAATTCTAAGTACATACTTTGTATCGATTATGTATTTCCATTTTCTATCCTGATAGAAATATATTAGTCTCATTTTATTTTTATTAACATTCTTCAAATGCGAAACTTATTTATTTTTAATTCTATTTTTATTGTAAATTAATCAGTTTTGTTTTACTTTTAGAAATCTAATCCTGAAAATAAAGGATCTGCAGAACATTAACAGAATGTTGACTCTGCAATTGAAAATGTTTACATTAAGCAATGATTATGAAACTACGCATGGTTTTAACCATTCATAATATGTTCATAACCACGCAACCATTTTACAAGATTCAAATATAATCAGATGAACAATGTATGTCTAGGTGGTTTCTTGGTTATCAAGAACATTTAACCAATATGTGAAGAAAAGTGATAGACAATGGCAGCTGCAATACTCCTTGGGTTTCTAATTAAAACATATTTGTACGGAAATATTACATTTTCTTTTTGTAAGCACATGCAATTAAGTCGCTTTACCGAGTTCTTCCAAGTAACATAACCAATTATCGTCTTACTTACCATACCTTTTTATTATTTTTGTGTAATTTCAAACATTTTGACTATTACTCTCCCCATAAATTAAGAATCGCTGCATTTTTTTTATTATGGTATGTATTTATATGTGTATGTTTAATGTTATGAATAATTTTGATTATTGGTAATTTTATTAATTATTATTAGATATTAAAATTTATATAATAAGTATTTAGATTTTTATTTTTCACATTTTTTAATGTTTGAGTATTTCGATCAAGGAATTTTGCCCTTTAATAAGTATGTATTAAAATATAGTATATACAAATATTAAATAAATTAAAATGATTTATTATTTAACCTTATGTTTACTCGGTAGACAGTGTTTGAAAAAATTTCAATCAATGGTAAATTATAAAAATACAATCTTTGGAAAAATATTATTATCTTGTAACATTCAATTGGCTCCCATGGTTTTTCTGAATGAAAATCGTTCTGTAAAAATATATTTGGAAATAATTTTACAAATAATAAAAACTGTTCAAATACTTATCAACCCCTCCTACATAATGTATCATAAGAAAAAAATAATATTTTTAATTATTCTAATATTTTGCATGTATTTGATACATATTTACATTTATTATATATTTTATGATGTAGGTGCTAATAAACATAATATTTTAAAAATTACAGTCATTTAAAAATGTATCAAATACGTGCAAAATACTACAATGATTAAAAATGTAATTTTTTACTTACAATACTTTATGTAGGAGGGGTCGATATTATCATTTTAACAAAATTAACAAATTACCTTTTTCTAATCAGAGTTACTCAAATTCTATTAATAAATATTATGAAGAAGTATCATTAAAATTCAATGAACTTTAAAACATGTACAACATATTGTATCAAATTTTTAATAAATGCTGTATTTAAATATAAATATGTATCATTTTATTTTATTAAGAAATAATATTGACAAAGTTTTGATTACTTTTTTAAATAAAGCTAAAAATATGGTTAATTACCAATAATAGCAAACCAAGAATGTTTTTAATTTTTATAATGTGCAGAAACAAAATGTAAAAAAGAACATATCGTTACGTAGGTATCATATTTTCGAATGATTAGCAACACCGCGTATCTCATTTTTTGACAAATTGAGATTTATTAATTTTGAGATACCGTGCAGTTTGTATTTTCGGGTTAATTTGGTAAAATACAAAATTCAGCACTTGCATTTGTTCAAAGTATAAAAAATGTAAATAAAATAAGAACAGAGTAATACTGAAAGTTATATAAAGTTTTTTCATTAAAATTTTGAGATATGCAGTGTTGCTAATTACTCGACGATATTTATATGTGTGTTAAATAATACAGTGAAAGCTTCACTTACCATTAAACAGTGCTTCATAAGTAATTTCTCGAATCTTAAATAAATTTCTTTCACAGATTGCCACGATTTCATGATGTAGTAAACGTGTGTAACAATAAATATTGCAATTACTGATGAAATTTTTTCTTCTGATATTTTCAAACATTCACAAAAGTGTTTTATTTTATTAATCATGACACACAGTACACCACACTCAGGATAATCATTTGAGAAATTTATTGAATTAATATCATTGATTTTAATTTTCCTAATTTCTGAAACAGTTGAAAATTGATTAGAATTTTGTAAAAATACCCATAATTATTCCACAGACTGATTTTTTCTATTTTAGCTGAACTTTTAGGCCATATTTTAGTGGCCATAATAAAGGCCAATGCTTGTCATCTATTATCCATTAACACCCTTACATGTAATAAGTAGTGATGGTAAACTGTTACGTAACTATGATTGTGCCACTGATTGGTAACAGAGATTTAACTATGATTGATAACTAAGATATAACTGTTGGAGGTTTACTTTTTAATGTACCAGGCATTGCTTGAATAATTACGTTAATAAATTATCAATCGTCGTTACAAACAAATACAATCATAGTCACAATCATGGTTAAAATAACGATTTTACCATCATTAGTAATAAGGAAATCCCCTTATTATTAAATATAAATAACCATATTTAAATGATTCCGAATATGTTGGCTTGATAGCAACCATCATTTTGGGCCTCATGTCAGTGATCATCATGTCCAATGCTGATTATTACTATAGGAATGTTGGTTGTGGACAAGTAAAAACTATTGTTGTACAGATTTGTTTATTCTCATCGGGGAGAAGCCACCCAAAGCAAGAAACGACACAGAACAGATGAATGACAAAATGGAAAAACAATGCAAGATTAATGGAAGGACAGAGTCGGGATGAGCGTCCGCGGTATGATCAGTTCAGGTATTGGGCTGTTTTCTCGGGTGTATGTGTACGGTGCAGTACAGGTGTATGTGTATGGTGCAGCAGTGTATGGGTATGTGTGTCATCCCCACTGGGCGGCATAGCTTGGCCTCTAACGGACGTTCTCGCTTTGTTCGCGCCGAATGGCATATATTGAGAAAGTTAAAACTACGTTAGTTAAAAGTAACGTAATTTGTTCATTTTAACATATATTGAAATATATGTATTTAGAGGTAATCTGTTCCAGAAAACAAAGATCTCATTCAATACAAGAATTTAACAGGAAAATATAATATGAATTAAAAATTATGTCTATAAAGATAATATAAAATTAATTAATTTAATTTATATAAAAAATGAACAATCTTGCCTTAGTGACAAACTAACCAACTTGAATAAAAAAAATTATAATGAATCACATCAGCATATCACTGAACTTTATAATTTATTGTTTATTTCAAGATTTTCATTAATTTAGAAGTTGCAGAGGCGGGAGGGTGGGAAGACAGGTCTTAACCCATCAAATGCAGATTGATATTAATTTGATATAAACCAGCAACAGAAATCACCTATTGCCGATTCCTATATCAGACCTGATTTGAAGACACCCAGAAGAAACACTCTTATTTCTTACTAATCATGGAAAATTGTATATTTTTGGGTGTTCAAATATATATCAATCAAATAATTTTTTCAATATTTTTAGTGTTTGATTATTTTATTTAAATTTATTGATAATTTACATATGAGGATAATCACAGTAATACATAATACTTTGACTTACTAATAGAATTTGTCTACATAATCCAGTTTGTAATTGGAATTAGTACATATTAACCTGCCTGTTGCTCCCCACAGGAGCAAGTATGTTAAAAAACGATGAAGAGTAAGAATAAAAAAGTAAAACAGATTAAGAAAATTTTTTAAAATAGAGTATCATAAAAACTGGTTTTCCATATAAAGAAGAAGATGACAATGTAAAATGCAATATACTTTTATCAATCTCCGAACTTCTCAAAACAGAAATATTGCTTAAACTCACAGAAAAAATCATACAAATCGTACTGGGTCCGAGAATTAGTAATTTTAATTCAAATTATAAGCAATGCGCCTGTAGAAGACAAAGCACTAACGCTAGTGTTATGTAAATTGCGAATATCAAAGGCGCAGGCCATTTAAAATTATAACAAAAAAAATATTCATTAAATCGGGTTTCCTAGATAAAGAAGACGAAGACGGCGTGATAAAGAAGACAGTACACTTTTGACAAATCCAAACCTTTTCGAAATATGAATATTGCTTAAACTCACAAAGAAAATCCTGAATCCACAGGATAGCTCTTTTAATTCAAATTATAAGCAATATGCCTATGGAAGACAAATCACTAACGCTAGTGTTATGTATATTGCGAATATCGTTGGCGCAGGCCATGTAAAATCATAAAAAAAAATATTTTTATTGATTTTAAACCCTCTCCTAAATTTGGGAGATTTATATCTCTCACGCACAAGTACAGTTATACGATAACTTTTGAGGCAAAGCTATCATAATAACACGTGAGACCGTGCTGAAACATCGGTCTAGGTTTCCTCAAGGAAACCATTTACAAAAAATGCGATCTAACCTAGAAGTGACACCAGTTCCATATAGATATATATATATGTAGCGACCGAAATTCAAATCCACCGCCATCTCAGTCGGCATCGACGCTAGCGACAGCGTTGCCGGCTGCTGCTACAAGCCTGGCTCGAAATTCACCGCTAGGCAGTCTCTCCAGTTTCATCGTTCTACAACGGCGGTCTTGCTGGCCCGGGAGCGCCGAACGAGACCGCCAAATCGCTTCACATAATTTCATTTCGTAATACACACGCACCTTCTACATTTTCATTCATTCATTTCATTCTATGTCTTTCTTGTTTTTATCATACTGTCACAATAAACCGCAACACGCCAAATCATTTATATTTCATTTAACCACCGTCCTAACCCCCAAATATATGTATATATATATATATATATATATATATATTTGGGTATAACATATAGGCAGATACCTCCCTAAAGTCAAAGTTTCTTGATATTTCATTTCCCTGCCGAGTTAATTCCTTTTTAACTCTTTTGAACAGTGATGATTTTTACTTTTAAGTCTAGCGCTTATAATGATTTCAATCTTCATCTATCTTTTATTGAGACTTATTAAATCGTACATAAATACTGCCAGAAATGATGCTCTCGATAGTAAAATGTTCAAGATTTATGATCGACAATTTGTGAGATTTATAAGGGGACACAATTTTTTTTTTTAGTCATTCCGTGTTGAAAGTTGAAAGCTTATAAAATTTTATTTTATAATAATAATGCGTTTATTATAAACAAAAATGTCAAACATGGTGGCGTATATCAAATAATTTGAATTTTCAAGCCAAAAATGACCTGTCAAGTATTTAAATAAACAAAATAAGTGTTGAATCAATCATTTTTCGGAATTGTTGTCAATTACCTATTCAGTGTAGTAGCCAGCTTACACGCATTTTCATTCAGACAAGAAAGTGTCAAAAGAGAGATTATTTTCGAAGTACAGATGGGCCATAAGTTTTTGCACTTTTAGAAAATTCAATAAAAAAAACTACAGGTCGTATGATAATGAATGTTTATTTCATTGGAAGAGCACAATTGGGAAAATCATGTCTTATAAATAATGTCGTCAAAATGTCACCATACCGCCGTTGGCATTCTTCGATCTGGCACCTTGGTTTTGAAACACTGACACAAAGCGCGTTGGGTGTTGGCTATTTCTTGACTAATATTCGCCTTAAGTTGGGTTATCCAAGTAAACGCGACTTTTAAAATAACATTTGGGGGTTAGGGCGGTGGTTAAATGAAATAAATGTTTGTTTGCGTGTTGAGGTTTATTATGACAGTATGATAAAAACAATGAAGACAGATATAATTAAAGAACGAATGAAGATGTAGAAGGTGCACGTGTATTATGAAATGAAATGAAGCGAGTTGGCGGTCTTGCTCGGCGCACACGGGCCGGTAAGACCGCAGTTGTGAAACGATAAGACTGCTTAGCGGTGAATTCTCGGCCATAGATAAGGGTTCTGGAGCCAGGCTTGTAGCAGCAGCCGGCAGCGCTGTCGCTAGCGTCGATGCCGACAGAGATGGCGGTGGATTTAAATTCCGATCGCTACAAACCCAATAAAAAAAACAATAGTTGTCAAATTCGGGCTGCGAGGGAGGGCCATGGGATGTCACTTCTACGCGATATCCTTCCTGATTTCCTTCACCACCAGTATAGTCACATTGAATATATAGCAAGTTGCCACGCATCTTGCTGCATCCAAGTTTTCTAATCGTATCTTAAAAATCGCGGCTTGAAAAAATCCCTCAGCCTCATATTCTTTAGAATTAACACATAGATAAGAATTAACAGTAACAGAATTGGCACATGCGTTTTCAAAGAAATGTGGACCGATAATGCCCTTTGATGACATAGCCACCCAAACTGTCACTTTTGGAATATGGAGAGGCCTTTAATGTTTGAGTTTGGGGTTCCCCCTGCTCCAGAACCTGCAATTCTGCTTATTAAACATGACCGTTCAAATGAAAATGGGATTTGTTGAAAATATTGTTGAAATTGGTGAACTGCTCAAACATTGTCTCAACGAATCTTTTTCGTGAAATCCAATCATCGGGTGTTCAATTTTGTACCAATTGGATCTTATATAGGTGTAGTTTCAAGTCCAGTTTCAAAATTCGACGCAAAATTGATCTTGGTATCACTATAGCACCAGAATGCTTGAGAGTCGACAAGCCCGGATTTTCTCTTACAGACTCGTTAACTTGCGTGACAATATCTTCCCGTCTCCTGCTCTGTGGCCGCCCGATTTTCTTCTTATTTAACGTTAAACCGGTCTCCTCGAACCTATAATCTTCTATAATCGCTAGTCGAACCTATAATCGTCTTCCTATAATCGCTAGAAAAGCGAAACAGGCGCCAAACTTCTCCTCGAACCTATAATCTTCTATAATCGCTCCTCGAACCTATAATCGTCTTCCTATAATCGCTAGAAAAGCGAAACAGACGCCAAACAATCATATAAGAATCGTTGTTTTTGTAAAACTGTTTTTCGCGCATTGTTTCCTCGTGAAGCAATCAATTGTGACTAAATTTCCAAGGACCAAACTCGCAGAAGCGATTTAAAAAGTGCAAAAACTTAAATTACCGCTAATTACTACGAATAATTACTAATCTTTATCATAAAGAGATTCAAAATACTCCCACGACGTATGACAATTCTTAACTTTATGTAGCCGTCTGGAAATGTATAAAAGTACATATATAAAAACAGTCTTAACCTTTTAGATGCGATAATATGCATCGGAATTTTATTTGACTTATATTAAACTTCTATTATAAATTCGATATAAGTTATTTCAATGATTGTCCAACGTTTTACATAAGATAAATACGAAATATTTAAAAAAAAATGCAAACTTTGAAGTCGCTTATCTCCATATTCGTTATATTTTTCTAAAAATATTTGAAAGATTCTAGAAACACAGTAAAAGAAGGCAATAGGGAATTTTTATTTTTTCTAATTCAAGATCTTATTTGGAGCCCAAATTTTCTTACTACAATTGACACTAAATGTAACAAACATTGCACTTCAATAATGTTTTTTTCGCAATATAGCATTTATTATTTAAATAACTTTTTCTACTATCTCGAACTAACAAAAATGGTTATTATTACCATTGAAATTATATGTATGTTTTTTTGATGTCAATTTTATCATGAATGTTCTTTCTTGGTCAGAAAACAATTCGTCTAATTGCATTTTTTTGGTTTTTAACTGATAATTGCCGATTTTTCCCCAATTGTATGATTAATACTATCAAAATATTCACCAAAGTACGGATGTTCTTTTATTTTCTCGTCGGGTTTAATTTATGTGTTATGTTCAAATTTCAAAAATACAATTACTGATTTTAATCGATACCGAACGTAAAGGCAGCTTCAGAATCAATTAAATGCCAATCACTAAGAAATGCTACTTTTTAAGTCATTCTTCACTTTAATCCCATCGCTGAATTTTCGGTTTATTACCATTATTCTAAAAAGCCCACCTTTAGCTGCTTCAGAGCGATAAGAATCATAGAATAGGGATTAATAAAAATTCACTAATAAAGTTAAGAATCATTCACACATTATTTAAAATTTAATGCATAACATAATGTAACCGAAAAAAATAGTACTTGATTTAGTACTCTTAGTCATTTGTGTTCAAAAACTAGAATAGCTCGTATTTTGTACAATTCAAACTGACATTCTGGAAGAATATAGAATTGACCGTAAAGACCATCGACCTCGAGCGTTAAGCGAATCAGGTAGCCTCTTAAGAGCGGAATTTAAGAATGAATATACAGAAATAAAGTTATAATCACAGAAAATAAGTGAAAAAGCGAGACAACAAGGATTCACCTAAGTTTATTTTCAAATTGATCAAAACATTTGATGGCGCACAGGTATTATATAAAAAGCTTCAGAAATAGATGCTTTTGTAGCACAGGTTGGAATGGTTAATAATTGAAAAACAAAACATAAGTGAGTATATGTCCATTTTAATCAGATTTTTGTACTTTATATTAAATATAAAATTGCATTAATATGTAAACATTTATTGGGTCGAAAATTTACCAATATTTCTATATGCATACGAGCATTGTGAAAATATGATCATTGTGACTAATCACATGATAATGTTAATCATACGATAATTATCATTGTTTATTTACGTGTGATTCTAAAGCCTCCTTTACAATAAAAGTAGGTACCTACTTATTTCTTATCTCTACGCGTCTCACTTTGTTATTTTGTTGTATATCATTTATAAATATCTTAATTTTTAATTTAAAACATTTTTAAAGCACGATTTTGCTAATAAATTATATTATCATGATTTTGTCAGCCGACCTCACTGTTGCTCAATGTGATGTGGCTTCCGTGATATTAGACAAATTTGACTGACGCCTGTAAGTACTGTCGCCGGGACTTTAGTCACTTGAACTCTTCCATGTTCGTTCTTTGGTGTTTCTCCCATATTTGCTGTGATCTTTTTGGTGTGTGTCATTCGTGAACAGTTAATATTTTATTATTGATGATATTGTTGACCGAAATAATATCATTTGGAGACATATCACCCAATTTGAAGCTGAAACAGGCAGTCAGCTTAAGAATTTAAAGGTAGGTTAAACCTTCGTTATATTATTGCTAGTAATAGTATAAATGCGTCACAATGGGTTGATTAATCCCGCGACTTATTTATTTAACTTCACATTTCGTGTATTCATACCAAACATTGACAAATATCCAGGTGCCTATTCGTAATCTGTCAAATACGCCAGCTGATCGAACTTTATTTATGTGGAAAAGTCACCACATCATATTTATTTATCTCAGTTTATCGTTATCTAATTATTTAAAGATATAGTTCGCATTGGTATTTGTAATAGAATTAACGCCCTAATCGCATTGTTTCCTTTGAATGAAAAACAAACATTTCTCAAACGTGATGATCGACGACACCATCCAATATTTTGCTGTGCTCAATAAATGTTAACACATCTTTTAACTTATACGAACTGATTATTTATAAAGAAGTGACATATTTTTTATATATCTAAAATTGCTATTATATTAGAATATATCAAAAGTTTTTCTTTTTCAGAAATGGCTAACAGAGGAGGAAGTGCCCAGAGGCCCAATGGCGCGCCCCAAGGCAAAATATGTCAATTTAAATTGGTTCTCCTAGGAGAATCTGCAGTAGGCAAGTCTTCACTAGTGTTGAGATTTGTGAAGGGACAATTCCATGAGTATCAGGAAAGTACCATAGGTGCTGCCTTCCTCACACAGACAGTTTGCTTGGATGACACTAATGTCAAATTTGAAATTTGGGATACGGCCGGACAAGAAAGGTGAACAATATTTTCTTAATACATAAGAACATTATCATTATTGAAAGTGTCATTAAGCTATATCATATTTTCCCATATTCATACAATATTTGTTAAATTTATTTAACATACTAGACTATAATCTAAAGGCAGGCATAACCACTAAACCTTTAGAGTGCACCTTACACATTTTGTGATACCTTCAATAATTATAATATCACTGGATTCCGTCAATAATCAACTATTTTGTTTATATGATTTATGTGAAATATATAAATATGTAAAAATAATAATACTTCAAGGACCCTTATTCATATTTGTTATTGTTTTCTGGTAGCTTTATAACTAAATAAATTGATTACCTTTGTAACTGAGTGGGTGCATATGCGCAGGGTTCAATCCTCACACATATATAAGTTATTACTGTTTTCATTATACGTAACAACTCTATCTATTACTTTGAAAATAGGTAAATAAATGAAATGCTAATATATTTAAAAGTGTATATAATTTTCTTTAGATTTTTTTTTTTTTTAATTATTACTATCATCGTCAATAATGTAACTGACCAGTTGGTGTGAGAGTTTTAATTCTTATAAACAGACTGGATGTACAAAAATACACTAAGTACCTTTCTGATAATAAACAGTCTATTTTGTTGTTTGTTTATAGGTATAAAATATCAAATTAAATAAACAAAACTTGAAACTATATCTCTTTCCCACTCATGATTGTTTGTGTTTGTAAATAGTTTCAGAGCTTATTGCGAGATGTGATCTGGGTGTGCATTTGTCATATGTGTAGAGCTAGAGAGTTACATATATATCAGATTGATGATAATGAAATATTAACTGGTGATAAATTAGTGTCATTTTTGTTTAGTTGTTTCTAATTCTAATTATTTTTAAATGAAATTTTGATAGATTTATTATTCAAATTTCATCACAGTTTAAATAATATTGTATTAGTACCATTGGTTTGAAAATTGAGCTGTCACTTGTGTCAGCTGCATAGGAGGAGTTAGGGATGGTCATTGCGTTTGTAATTTGATTTTTTTCCAATAATTGTTTTTGATCTGTCACAAAACAGGTACGCCACAAAACTCTTATACCATGTCTTTTTTAACACACTGTTGATAACACTAATAAAATTTTAAGTGACTGACAAACTCTATGAAGCTTGAAAAAATCTTGGATCTGGTTTTGGCTTTATAAACATTACTGTAATATCCTATTAATATAATTGTAAGATCTTACTGTATAACATTAAAATATAATTGTAAGATCTTACTGTATAACATTGTAAAAGTTGTAGAAAGGAAATAATTTCTCCGATAAATTTAATTGTTTAAACATATTTGAAATATGAGATATCTTATTGTACACATTGATAGCATCTTGTATTATAAAATTCATACAATCTAAATTAAAATGTAATTCAATGACTACAAAATCACTTTCATTTATTAAACTTCTCGGTTCACAAACATATTCCATTTTGCAGACCTTGAATGTTAAATAATCCTCTATACATAATAAGTGACTGTAATTGATGTACTTCTTAAAATGAATACAGTAATTTTCAAAAATGTCACCTTTGGCAAAAGCGCGATTGGTGAGACTAATAATTGAAAGAAAGTAGATAATTAGGGGATTATTTAAAATAAAATAAAAAAATTATGTATTTATTGAATCAATTAATTTATTTCCATTGCTGGTTGCTTAATTCTTTTTTCAAATGTCTTTCTTAGTTTATGCATATGGCTGCCTAAATTACTTATAAAATTTAAACTTCACCCTGCTTGCGGATCAGTGCATAGAAATGGTCAGCCAGACCATATATATATATATATTACCGAGACTCAATGAGACCGAGACTGGTGGGCTGAACTAGCGCACTATACACAATATCTGCAAGATATGCAAAAGTTAACATGTATCTGTGATTTCAGAAATAAAGACAGATTGTTTTTCTGTAAAATTTAATAACATATTTCATTACTTTTAAAATTAGCAATATTAATTATTATTATTTTTATTTATTATCTTTGTTTTATTAACCGCTGAATTGAGTTTAAATACATCTATCGGTTTCGAAAAATACATATTCAATAAGTATTTTTCGAAACCGGTAGATGTATTTAAACTCAATTCAGTGGTTAATAAAACAAAGATAATAAATAAAAAATACATATTTTATTTATAATTTTATTTTTTTTAACAGTACTGTTATGTAAATATTATTATTTAATAATTTATACAATATTATTATTTAAAGCTACGGCTGATGAGGTTTTACTGTATTACCAAACTATTGTGTATTCTTGATTTGATAATGACAAAATATTAAATAGTAATATACTATAGAATAATTTTTCTAATATATTGTGTAAGTTAAATGTCTTCTACTTCCATCTCTGCTTCATGATCTTGATTGTGTAGTATTCATTAATTATTACATAAATCTCAAAAATTAACAATTTTGCCCGGTTTGGACAGGAAAGGGGTCAATTGGGCAGTTTTTTTTTTTTTTTTGGCAGTTTCATCATTATAGCCGTGAAAGGAGTAAGTTAAGTTTTATGGTAGTATACCAATTTGTTTTGTTTGTAGATAAATAATGATTTCAACATTAAACTATAGGTTTCATGTGATTTCACAAATAGCGGCTAAGGTGCATATAATGTGAATCAGCTGCCTATGCCTACCATCGGGCGGCATCCGGTTATTCCAGTCTGTTCATCATTTAATTAGTTAAATTTGTAAACAATAAACATTTAACATTTAAGTTAATATTTCGACATTAATGAACAACATATTGGTCAATAAATTTATTCCAGCAATTGTTAGAAAATAATCTATTTTTATATTGTTCTTAAAATTGATGTAAAATGGAATAGAAAAGATCATCTACAATATACACTCAAAGGTTTTCAAGATAATAAAATTTATGCCGGGTTACTTTGCCTTAGGTCAGCTATGACAAAACCTACCCACATCAATATACCCCGAAGAAATTATATTACTATTCACAATGTGTTTGTTAAATATGTTATTTTTAAGATCTACAATATTGACATTTAAACAAAGTATTTGACTTGTTGCTCACTTATGAGGTTTCTGCTTATTTTCAGGTATCACAGTTTAGCGCCCATGTACTATCGAGGGGCGCAGGCAGCTATTGTAGTATATGATATCACAAACCAAGTAAGTTTCATATTATTTTAATTATTGTTTTGATAAATTAGACATTTTTGGGGTACAAAATTGTGTAATTAATAATAATTCTTTTAAAATATGTACGGTAATACAATAATTATGTATAATAAATTCTATCATAATACATACACTTGCAGTATTTTAAGTTGATATGGAGTTGAATTTATTTTTGGATGTAAGAATCTGTTATTGAGCCAGCTAAGTGTGTGGGGGTATTACTATTACTACTCTTGAAAAGCTTGCATCCTTATGTTCTGTGAAATATTAAATATCTTGGGTCTGACAATCTCAATTTTGTGCTGGAACGTATCTTTTTTCACAATATTGAGTTTCCCACTTATTGATTTGCCACCAATTGTAATTCAAGTATCTATCTTAAGAGCTTTTTTTGGATCTATAGATTCCAAAAAAATATCCTCAATTTATGTGGCATTTTTATACTATGTATCCTTGGATAACAAGAACCCTCTTTAAATGATTATTTTTTAAATAGAAACTTAAATATTCTTTCTATTTTCAAACTGAGCAAAGGGCTCGTGCTATGAAAATAGAGGCAAGATTTGAATCCCTGTCCACTTGGTCAATTTAAATTGAAATTACAGTTTATTAATTATTTTTAAAAATTCTTATACACACATTTTAGCAATGAATTTGTATCTTTATTTTTTTTTACATATTTAAAAAATTCCAGGACACCTTTGGTCGCGCTAAAACGTGGGTCAAAGAACTACAACGACAAGCATCTCCCACGATTGTTATAGCTCTGGCCGGTAACAAAACGGACCAAGCAAATAAGAGAATGGTGGAGTACGAAGAGGCGCAGGCGTATGCCGATGAAAATGGATTACTGTTTATGGAGACAAGCGCGAAAACAGCCATGAATGTCAATGAAATATTTCTAGCTATCGGTAAGCTTTTATTTTATGATTAACGGTTTTAAAAAAAAATATGTATACCTAAATGGACCCATGGATAATGCGTAATCCATAGGCATTTTCGATGTCATATATCTAGGTAGATTCTACACTATGGAGTAATAGAGATAAATATCTATTTTCGGAATAAATTGACACCTAGTTTACCAATTGCGACATTGAATTAAGAAAATGACTGAATTAATCATGTCAGCACGTCACAAGTGCTGATGTGATTAATTCTCATTGACAACAAACAAAATATTAAAATATTTCTATAAAAAAGTATATATAGCTGGTGCATTGTCCTTAGGAATTAATAATTGTTCTGTATTGTATTCCTAAAGTTTTATTGTTTTGTTTAATGTATTTCTAATTTAACATTCAAACTTAAGTAATTGTATTGGTTTTCATGTAGATAATGTTATTTTTTATTACTTTTCCAAATTAACAATCTTTGAAGATTTGTAGAGGGTAGCCATTTCTGCACTGAACCGGTTCCCACAATAAACAGATCTCTGAAGTTTAGTGTGCTCTAAACATTTTTTAAAGACGATGTACGAATATGTGTAGCCTTATTTCATACCTTCTTGAATCTTACATTGTACAATCTCAATTAACTCGATTCATAGGGCTCGAGAAATCAAAAGACAAAAATAATATGCATTTTATTGATCAAAATTCAAGATACTTAATTAACAATTTATGAGACAGTTTCTAATCTAATTTAGATTGTTACTTTTGAATTTTCTTATATTTTATTTTTCATTGTTGCTGAGTAATAATAGCATTTAATTTAGTAAAATTGCGATGCTCCAAACTTGGTTTGGTACTATGTTACTGTTGCGTTGTTTGAAATAAATAACTTATTTTATTTCAATAAATAAATTTGAATAAAATTCAGTTTATCATTTCTGGAAAACTGCAATTTATTTATTTATTTAATGAATATACATATTTACAATTATTATCAACATCACAATGCAGAAAACTAAGTAACAGCGTAGAATTTGCATTGTTATATATACTTTCTAATCGGTGATCAAAGATTCTAAGTACAATTGAACCTTCAGCTTCGGCCAAAAACAGACCTTCGGTCAGACACTAATATTTAGATTAGGATTAAAAACTTATCTTTGATAAATATATCAACACAATAATTGTACAAAAAATACGATGAGAATGATTTTAAACCCATTTTATATAATTGCAGCCAAGAAGTTACCAAAGAATGAACAAGCAAGTGGAGTGGGAGGAAGTGGCCAGGGCAGACGCTTAGCGGAGGGAGAAGCTCCCAAACAGGCTGGAAACTGTTGCAAGTGATACACCCGATTACAGGTATCTACTTTGACAATAATCTAATAATAACCTAAATTTATTTGTTTACCATTATATTAATTTGGCATTAACATTTCCAGCAAGGAGAAAGTAAAAATGGGAAGAATAGCATAAGACTGGCTCACCATCAAGCATTGGCAGGTTGAAATCACTTTTCAAGTTGCTGCGTTGAAGAATTTCATAAATTAAAATATTTATATACACGAAGATAATGATCAAAAATGCTTCATTTTATGTACATGTTATATTTTTTCATTCATCATTTTTTGAGTTTGTAGCATTTCTATTTTTTTTTTTATTAGTTTATAAAACAATATATTTTTATTGTGATACCTACTTTGGCGATTAGAATGCAAAATATTTATCAAGGACCTCATTTTTATTGCATTCCAAAACAAAACGTAAATAAGTTTATTCAGCTTTCGAAGATCCCGAACATTATAAAACATGGATCCATGATGCATTGTCTAACACCGAGATCACCGTATCACATGATATAATCTGCAGTGAGATGTTGCATCGTGTTATTTAACTTGGACGGTCTTAGTATAGGATAAGTGAATGTCAAGTATTGTTGCAACAATAGAAATTGAATTCCCAATATTGTTTCATCTGCTTGATTATTAAATGGTCATTTAGAAAAATAGATTTTTACGAGTGGTGCCTTTTTATTTTGACATCCTCTTCACAGTCCCTTTGTTCATTTACGATAGTCGATGTTGCAAATCTATGGTAAGTTTGACAGTTCAGAAGCTTTGATATATGTTAGCAAAGTGCATATTTTAAAGCTACTTAAGTATGTAAATTGATTGATTGCGACTCTTATCACTATTATATCCTGTTTAATATTAATTGTATTCTGTAAATATCTTTAATATTTTAAAAATAGCTATTACCTTTGTATGTATTTGTAATTTTGGAAGTATGATAGTGATTATTTAAACATATACATATATATTATTGCTTAATCATTGAATTGTATTTACACATTTTTCAATTCATGCCTGTGTTATAGTTTCACAATTTTATTTTATAAATAATTAATATAAATGTATGTATACAAATAGATTATAAAATACTGTCTTATCTATGTTACTACAATAAATAGTAAATTGATCATAGATTATGATACTTTGGTACATTCCAAATTTATGCGACCTATCAAATTTTCAGTTAAATAAGAACTTTTAGAATTTTTACATTTGTAATCGCAGTTTACTCTTTTTTTTTTATTGATAATATTTACAATGGATACTTTAAATGCACTTTTGCAGTATTCTGTGCATTGCATTTTTATCTGAGTGGCTATGTTGATTAAAAGCGATATTTGAATTTTGGCTTTGGAATGTACCTCGGTGAGTATAGATATTAATATAATATAGTAAATGTCAAGGGTTCAGTGGACACTTTTTTTTTCCTTCAGATTTGTGACTTTAAATCTATTCAGTAAAATGTTGTGAAATAAAATTTCATAAATTGCTAAGGACTACGTTTCCGCCATGTTTGTACCATCAATCACTATTGTTTTATTCCAAGACTTCATGATAATTATTACACAGGTATTTCATTCCATTTGTTAATGTATTATGAAATCTGCATGGTGGGCCAAAGCTCATTGGTTTAGTTTCATAGTTTGAAATGTGCACCATTCAGTCGTTTTCCCCTAAGTTGTGGTGGACGAATAATGATATCAAGCTCGGGCTCATATTTGGAGAAGTATTGAACATATGTGTTATTTATTCGGCACGAGGAAATGATTTAGCTGGTATGTTAAATTAACACTGACTCCGCCAAGCCCATCGATGAAAGCAGTAATTAAAAACTATTCAAACATAAATAAATTTAATCAATTAAAAGAAATGCTTTAAATATTTTAAGTATTGTGATTCCTTTGTGACAGCAGAAATTTGGAAATTATTATATATTTATATATTTTTTTCCTATAATTCAAATGTTTTCTATCAACAAAATATTGTATAAAATCTATTCCATTTATGTTACACCAATGAACTTGTCGGTGATGGGGAGATAATTTTAGAATTCAGAAAATGGATGCAGTGTGTAAATAATTTTATATTTTTTGTGTAAGATTTACTGTGAAAGATTATCATGAAATCTCAAAATTGTTATAAATTTGTCATTAAATATGTTGCCTTTATATATCAATAAATAATAACTCAAAAATCTCCTAATGTCTATAATACCTTTTCCAAAATGAATAATACATGCTTCATTTTAATAAACCCAAATGTTGCACTTGCATAGAAAAATGATTTATTTATTCCCCAGATGGGAAATCTACTGGATTGTTTTTGGACAAATGATATCAAAATTTGAGAAATTTTCTGTAATTTCAGCTTAATGAACATAAATGCGTGCATACAGTACTCATAAAATTTTGAAATTTGACAGAATTAAAAATTAATCGAATTCGTGAGATTCTTTTGTATTTGTGATTGATGCTAATGTATGTACACACACTCCATTTTTTTTTTCTAGAATGCATTTTTAACTACGGGTTTTTTAATGATTATGCCTAAAAATTATTTCATCTTCCGCGTACTAATTACTTAAATTTAAATTATTTAACTTTTCAAAATCAAACCGTCTGTTGATAATACAGTGAACGACCTAGATTCATTGAAGCATTTGATATGATTACATTAGTCAAAGAGCTTTTCTAATATCTTTTTTCTGTATTTAAGTTTTCGCATTCAGGCACTTTTTTAATGTAAACAAATGTCAAATTAGTAACAAAATCATCAAATACCAATAGTATAGATATTAACATAAATATTAAATAACAATTTTATAAATATTAACAAATATCATACTATTATAAAGATAAAAGTTAATTTTTTGAAATGAAAATTTTTTTTTTTTTTTAAAATATTATTTTAACAATCTTATTCTAAATTATGTAATTTTCCATCGATAAATATGACCTTCCTCCATCATTCAAATTTTTGATTCCTCGTTTATAAGAATTCATAAACTAAATATTCTATTAACCTTTCCCTTGCGGTGCTAAAATAAAAACGCACATTACGGTGCTGTAAACTCAGTGTACATGTAGACTTGCAATTTTTATATCGGATAAATATGAATATTTTACATTTATTATATTAATCATTAAAATAATAGGTGACATATATATATATATAAGTGAATATTTATATCAATTAAAGTGCTATAAATGAGAAAAAAAAATTGATCATCACAAACGACAGCATTAAGACACATTTAACTCGGCCAGCGCACACTCTGCCACTAAGTGATGATCGTCACCCTGTGTACTGCGCCGTCCGCACCACTCCACATGTACACATTCATTACATATTATTTAATATTGTATTGACATATTTACGTCGAGTTCTTCTAGAAAACATTTTGTATTGTACTGTATGGTAAATACTTATATATTGTAATTATTTTATCCAATGCATAAATATATTACGGAGGAATACTTAAAATATAAACTCTGTATTTAGTATATTTACAGAGATAATAACATGTAATTAGAGGCAATGTTAACTCAGTTTACATCATCGGAGAGGAAAGGTTAAGACTACTATTGTTTCATTAACAATATTAAATCTTCATCTAAATAATGCTGCATAGATCTAAACAAATGATAATCAGATGGTGCTAGATCGGGGCTACGAGGAGGATAATCCACAAGTTTCCATCCTAGTGTGTTAATTTTTTCTCACATAATTTTTGCAGTATGAGTACTAACATCATAATGTCATCTTGTTTTCAGCAATTTATGTTCAATTGTTCCAGATATTCACAGGACTTCCAACCAAATAGACAGTAGGACCTTTTTTAAAGTAAGGCTGAGTTTTGAGGCACGTACTCACCATCTGCTTCTTCTATGGCCATTGCATTTTGCATCTTTTGTTATACAGTGCCCACTTCTCGTCCCTAGTTACCATATGATGCAAAAAAGGTGAATTTGTTTTCTATGTGGCCACACGTTCGTACGTGTGTGCTGCTTTGTTCTATTTGCTTAGTTCATGTTGTGCCCATATCCCGTGTTTCCAAACCTTCCTGATTTTGGATAAAGAAAACACTTCTGACCAAAAGACGTGCAGTCAAGCTGGCAAGCAATAATAGAATTTTCCTTCAAAGAATGTCCAGCACTATGGTCAAACTGTAAAATTTATCTCAACATTATTTTGAATGGCGTAAGATATGGATGCATTCCAGAGTGCTAAATATCATGAAGCCAGCCCCGAATTGATTCAGATAGTTGTGTGGTTTACATTTTAATCTGTAGCTTGTAAAAAAAGAGAGGTTATACAATTTTGTTAAATTCTCGGTTTTACTGAGATAAGGACGAGATAAGTATTTTATAATCCTGCAAGGACGCCTGAATCACTTTGGTGTTTGTGCTGATAGATTAAATAAGGAATATATGTAGAAAAAATATTTGGTTGCCACCAGGATACGACGTTCTAATTTATTTTTAAAATATCACAATATGTTCTGAAACTGTAATTTCATAATAAAAATGTGTTATTTATAAAAATAAAAATAATTTAGTTCAATTGACTATTAAAAATAAAGTGAGGCGAGTACATAGATATCTATACAATATTTTAAAATATACCGATTATCTAATTCATTACATGTTTACATACAAAAGAAATACTCAACACTAAACTCTCGTAAGTTTTGATTTGATGAAATGAGTTATCAAAGATTAATATTCGTTGTAGTCGACATAAATAAGATAACGCAATATTAAGCACTGATGACATTGGGGTGGAAAGGCAGGTGAAATAAGGTAAGTGATTATTTGTACTTGTTACTGGAAACAAGAGTGTTGACAGATTCGATGACACTTTAATTGTAATTGGCAGAAGAAGGATGAATGCAGTGGAAATAAGATCATTAAGAAGATTGTGTGGGATCGAGTAAAAAACAAACATAATATAAAGCAGATACGTAAGGCGAGAGTGTATGATTACATCAAAGATGACAAAATACCTGGCCACTTAAGACATTTTAAAGTGAGGAATACAGTGGAACCTCAGTTTATGAACTTAATTCGTTCCGTAAACTGAAACAATTATTCCCATAAGAATCAACATAAAATGTATTAATTAATTAAGACCCCAAGAAAATGGCCATTTATCATCTTTATTTTCTACTTGCTTGAAATCCTATAAAAGCAATAAAAATTCACGGTTTTAACTTAAAAGGAATTGTGTAAGTAATAAAATGAAAATAATAAACGTAAAAACAAACTTTATTTTAACTTATCTTACAAAATATCTAGTAAAGTGTTATTGCTTGGAAGGGGATTCTACTTTCATGAAAACATCAGCTTTTGTCTCACGAAAAACCTATCCAACGATATTTGTTTCTTCTTGCTTTTTATAATATTGCGGAAATGAGACACATGACAATCATTTATAACATGATTTGATAAAGTTTTATCAGGGTGATATTTTTCCGCAAATCTTTGCACCTCGCTCCACTTCGTGCATATATCGAGGACCTAGGAACATCTTCCATTCATTCTTTGAAAATAATATTTCTTTTGTCACTGTCTTTTGCTGCTCGTTAAGAAACTGTTCCAATTCTTCCGTAGTGAGTTCTGAGACTGCCAGCCTGTTCGCAAACTGGACTATTTTTTCATCAGGATTTTTGTTCGTAAACCAAAGTTCTACTGTATATTAAATGAAAGGTTATTTGTTAGATTTAATTATATTTGCTTTAATGAATTTTTTTTTAAATTTATAAATTATCTAATCTGATTGCATTGTTTACATGAAAAAAATTTTTTTATCAAAAGTATAGTGTATCTCGAAAAGATGATTTAAAAACAAAAATTGTTTTTACTGAGGCATCTTAAATCGAGATTAACATATTTGTAACTGATTTTATAGCCAAAGCGGAGATTCTAAAATTGATATGTTTTTGATAAAATGCTTCCATAACATTAACATATTTTCAAGAGTTGTTATCAATTATGAAACTGCCACTATTGCCATTCAATATTAACACGATCACATTTACACACGTCACCCTCTATTTTTGTTAATTGTATAGTGGCGGTTTTACTTTTGAACGCCTCAAATGTTATTTAAACTACGTGCCCTTTTACCTATAAAAAATTAAATAAAATAAAAATTCGTTATTATTTAATATAAAACGCTGGTCATATATCGCACACCTAGATCAAAACCAAATTTTTTTATTTATTATTGTATTCGGATACTCTGTCATATACGCAACTATCTCATCCCCAGTTCTCAAATAGTGTTATTTTAGGATACACTTATGACCTAAAATGTTATTTAGTTTCATAACTTTAGTAACAAAAAATGGAGAAAAATGTATATATTTTTTCGTTTACTGAAAAATGACTTTTTGAGTTGGCTTAATTTTGATCTAGGTGTGCGATATGTAAAATAGGTACTTATTTTAGCCGAGAGGTAGTTTATGTATAGCATTGGATGCCATTGTTCATTATTATTATTATCTTTTGAACTAGGATATAATTATGTATCGCGAATTATGATTCCGTTTCTTTATCAAGATTTTGTCTTTAACGTTACCGTTATTTGCAGCTTTGTTTTATTATTTAATTCCGTGTGAAAATTGATGTTTGTTGGTATATTTAATAGATGATGAATTGAATGCGAGGTGGAAGGTTGAATTGAGTCAAATGCTTGCGAGATAGAACGGTTTGAGAAGTTATGTGTAACCGTATCCGTATTTATAATAATAATAATAATGTGTTTATTCCAGCGTGATCAGGTTTTTCTTTTTAACCCGATTCGCCATAGAGATAATACCTATATATTATGTTATACATTAAAGTTATGAAAGAAATATAATGCTATGAAAAAGAAAACCAAGGAAAATATTAATAATTTTAAAAATATATAACTTTACGAAAAATGTTTTTTTATTTAATATTTAATAATAATATTTAATGTATAATTTATATTATTATTTTTATATAAAGTCAAATTGATACGCCTGAACGGTAATCTGTGTCGCGAGTCGATTTTGATTCGGACCGACCTATCGTTATTTGTCATCCGCGGATACTTGGGTTTCTTGAAAGGGTATTTCGCAGAGACCCACGTCACACGATAACTTTTTCTTTCATCATTGGAAAGCTGTCCTTTGTTTTCTAGACCATTCATCGGGAATATTTATCTCTTCCGAATTGCGAGGGATGACCACACGTGTTACGCAATACGTTATGAAGTCAATCGGTTGCCTTTTGTCTGAGAAGAAATCGTTCCGAGAAACGTCGCGCTCGGGAGCGGCTTGATAACAATGTACCTTCAGTAAATAAGGGGGTCAACAATAAGACAATGACCGCACCAAAAAAAGGACCATTAAGATGCGGGTGCATTTTTTCCGCCCATAATAATTGACTCCGGGGTAATAAAGCAGGTTTTGTTGCAGGCGGGCCGGTACCCACATGCAGAAGGGCCAAGTGGTGTGTAGATCGGACTATTCCGTCGTCAATCATTCATTCCATACGGCAAAGCCGTTTGAGCGAGTCTCAAATCGACCGCGATTCAATCTAATCAAAGTGTAGTAGCACTTCTGCAGTATTCAGTCTGCATTCGTTCCTAATCTACTAGCAATAATCGAGTCAACCAAAACAAATAAGAATGAAGGCGGGCAGAGAGATTACAATGTAAATAAATATAAATAGTAATGTAATTATAACTGGGCAGGTGGGAAAAACATGCAATAGATGTGTATAGGTAATGCGAAAATCACTCATGAAACAACGTAATTTAAAGCTGAGATAAAGAAACCCCATGTGTACCTAATTATAAAAGTTTTCATCTCAGAAGTAATAAAAACTAATTAAA
The DNA here is from genome assembly GCA_022840565.1 of Eubasilissa regina. NCBI lineage: Eukaryota > Metazoa > Arthropoda > Insecta > Trichoptera > Phryganeidae > Eubasilissa > Eubasilissa regina. Next base: position 20,494,013 of record JAINEB010000018.1, on the reverse strand, counting down.
ATGATTAGCTCATAAGTAGGATTTCTTGTGAAATGTTTTTATACTGATTGAAGATGTACTTAGAGGAAAACTCAAGATTTAATTAGAGATAATAATAATTCTGATAAAGAGTAAGCCTAATGTAAAAAATGGTGAGGATGTATAGAACATGTGTTTGTTATTAATAGTTTATATATATATATTAATGGATTATTGTAGAGCTTTTTAATGAACAATTTAAGTAAATAGTGACATTATTGAATTTTTATGTGACAAGGCAGGATTCCAATTAATTACAAAGAAAGTGGGCGAAATCGAAAATTAGGCCTACAAGCGAGGGTGTAACGCCGCTGTCAACGGATGGACCAATGCGGCATCGCCAACCCTGTGAGGACGGACCGACCCCCGAGCGAAAAGTACGCCCTCGCCATGGTTATTTTAAAAGGGCCAGAACGCTAATTTGAAAGTTAGTTATAAAAAAGACAGTCGAAAGCACGCAGTTGAAAAACGAGATCCGGAGAAATGAGTCGGAGACGAGGTCCGGGAGGACGAGTTGGACGAGGCTCGGAGGAGTCAGTTGTAAAACGAGATCCGAAGGAGCCAGTCGAAAGCACGCAGTTGGAAAACGAAATCCGGAGAAGTGAGTCGGAGACGAGGTCCGGGGGAACGAGTTGGACGAGGCCCGGAGGAATTAGTTGAAAGACGAGATCCGAAGGAGTGAGTCGGGAACGAGACCGTGGAGGACGAGTCAAACGAGGTCCGGAGAGCTGGAGTGGTAAACACGCAACGGGGATGGGAGTAAGGGCTAGAGGCGAGAGCGCATTCTGTTAGTTGGAAATGAGGCCTGGACGAGACGTCAAGAAAACCATAGTTGGGACCGAAATCGAAGATGAGCAGTCGAAGACGGCAGGTGAAAGACACACAAAGAAAGCACAAGATTCGAAGTCGAAGGAATTTGAAAGTGGAGATCGAAGTGGAAGCCGACACCGGAAATCCGACCGAACGTCGCCAGAGAATCGGAGGAAGCAGCCACGGTTCACCGCAATCCACCCAGGAGCAGCCGCCCAGATCAGTCCGCAGTCCTACAGAGCAGACAGCGGGTAGCCGCCCACGCCGGGTGCTAACGGCATCACTCCGCCAGCCAGAGACCAGGTCTCCGGAATAAGATTCCGGAGGAACGTCGCCAAATAACCCGAGGTAGACATAGTTTTAGATTAAGTTAGTTATAAGTATTTCCACCTGCCCGTGAATGTAAATGTGTATTTAATAAATGTATGTACACCCCCATCTCAGTCGGCATCAACGCTAGCGACAGCGCTGCCGGCTGCTGCTACAAGCCTGGCTCAAGAATTCACCGCTAGGCAGTCTCTCCAGTTTCATCGTTTCACAACGGCGGTCTCGCCGGCCCACGCGCCGAGCAAGACCGCCAATTCGCTTCATTTCATTTCATAATCAACACTCACCTTCTACATCTCCATTCATTTTTGGGGGTTATGGACGGTGGTTAAATGAAATATAGATGATTGTTTGCGCGTTTTGAGATTTTATTATGACAGTATGGTAAAAGCAAGAAAGACAAAATGAAATGTATAAATGTAACAATGAAATGATGTAGAAGGTGCGTGTATATTACGGAATGAAATAATGTGAAGCAATTTGGCTGTCTCGCCGGCGCTCCGGGGCCGGCGAGACCGCCGCTGTAGAACGCTGAAACTAGAGAGAGCGCCTAGCGGTGAATTCTAAGCCAAGCTTGTGGCAGCAACCGGCAACGCTGTCGCTAGCGTCGATGCCGACTGAGATGGCGGTGGATTCGAATTCTGGTCGCTACACATTCTTTAATTCTATCTGTCTTCATTGTTTTTATCTTAATGTCATAATAAAACCTACACATGCCAATCATATTTATTTCATTTAACTACCATCCTAACCCCGAAATGTATAATTTGTGCATCTTTCGTGTGTTAATATTCACCTGTATTCTTCCTATAACCATGGCACTAATGAAAGCGTGATATCTGATGAATGGGTCACGAAGCGAACATTCATTAGAGTGTGGGGTATCAGTCTAATGAGCGATCAGGAGCATGGTACGTGTTCGATTAATCGAATCATGACTCTTAAACGAACCCCGACTCAAATCACATGGCGCATAACGTCGTGTCTCATTTGTATCAAAATCAATTGTAATTTTTGTTTTACTACGAATTAACATAAGAAATGAAAAATGTTAATTGACGTTCAGTACCTATCTGTGTAGACTATATAGGGGAGACTGGGTACGGTTGTAACAAATTTAATACAACTGCTTCTAAAAAATATATAATATGATAGCTAGATCAAAACTAATTACTGTTCCATAAAGCGTCTTAATTTGGCTAAAAACAGGTATTACATAATGTTTCTTGTAACCAAGATTAAAAGTATAAAAGATGAAAGGTAAACACATCTCTTAAAAAAAACGTAACGAAACCATTCCTCCCCGGCGATTTTGTTTTCGTCCCAGGTATTTGATCTAACAAGATCGTGCTTCACAGCTAAATTAAATGCTAATTCGGTCACTTCCTTTTTAGTCAGGCCAAAGTATATATATCGGCGCAACGGATTAGATGTTTTGATAGTTATCTCTTCTGCTCTTGTGTGAAAACATTGTTACGAACTCTATAACCCATTCTAACAGGAAGGTCATTATTAACAGTAGGTTCTCTTTTTTTTACGTCTAGTCTATTGATATATTGTTGTCTTGCCTACACATGACATAAATTTTTCATTATTGCTGCTGATCATAGCGAAATTCTATTTTGTATGTCTTCTTACGCCTCTTTGTAATAGGTTATGTCATATTATTTTTTCCTGTAGTATGTATAGAATAAATATATATTGTTATATGTTTGCATACTCGTGGCATTTACAAAAAAATCGGTTTATGGAAGTCGGTTATAACAATTAACAATATATCTTTATTCTATGGGGGTTAAGTCGGTGGTTAAATAAAATAGATGTTGTAGATTTGCGTGTTGATGTTTATTAAGATGGATAGATCGAACAAGGAAGACAGATATAATGAATACAATGAATGAGTGAAGATACAGAGATGTAGAAGGTGTGCGTGTGTTACGAAATGAATCGGCGGTTTCTCTTGGCACACGTGGGCCAGTAAGACCACCACTGCAAAGCGATGAAACCAGAGAAACTGCTTATGGACGGCTTGGCAGTGAATGCTCGAGCCAGACCTATAGCAGTAGCCGGCAACGCTGTCGCTAGCGTTGATGCCGGCTGAAATGGCGGTGGATTTGAATTCTGATCCTTACAGTTATAACCATAGATAAGAGTTATAACGTTTCAACAGACCACAGAGAAAGTGTTTCAACCGTCCCCAACCATTTCGATATTATTCATTTTTATAAAAAAGTGATAAAGGAAACAAAACGATATATTTATACGTTCATGGTATAACGTCCAGCCAATGTTAGAAAGTAATGCACATATTTGAAGTATGCAATGTAAAAGTAAATTATTTTATTTATTTAACATTGCATACTATTACAAACTACTATGTTACATATTTTTAATTATAGTTGTACCTCTCCAAAAAAGAGACTAGCTTTTGTGCTTGGAGAGGAAGATGAAAAATAATTTACGATTATAAACTAATTTTTCGTTACAAAAAGTAAAAAACCCTTTAGAAATGTGTATTTCATAGAAACATTGGATATGGAATCGTGAGCTGGGGTGGAGCCGCTATTATCATACTTGATTCGCTAGTTAAAATGCAAAAGGCAATAATATAAATAATTTTCAATAAGTACTTTCAGTGTGAGTCAGAATCGCTATTCTATAAGCTCAATGTATTTATTATGAGGTAACTCTTTATAAAACTGTTGAAAGACTTGGATGGAAACAAAATATTGCGTTATATCACATATCTTATGTGTATTAAAGAAAACCCAAGGAAAACTTAACTCTTTCACTAATGTAAATCTCTTTTCCTCAAAGACATGCACGTTTTATAGACCGTAATTTTTGCTATAACATTAGGTACATATGGGATCTGGTCTTTTCTTTATTCAGTCTTACATTACACATACTTAAACCTATTACATATTTTTTCCTACCTGCTCAGTTATAATTACATTATTATTTATATTAATTTACATTGCAATCTCTCTACCCGCCTTCATTCTTATTTGTTTTAGTTGACTCGATTATTGCTAGTAGATTAGGAATGAATGCAGACTGAATACTGTGGAAATGCTATTACATCGGTACACTTTGATTAGATCGAATCGCAGTTGATTTGAAACTTGCTCTAACGGTTTGGCCGTATGTAATGAATGATTAACGACGGAGTAGTCCGATCCGCGTACACAGACTTATTCTTATGCGTCCTATTTTCTCTGCCTACCCCTGCGGAAAAAGACGCGAGTCAGTCGTCACTAACGGTGGCCCTTCTGTATGTGGGTTCCGGCCTGCATGCGACAAAAGCTACTTTATTACCCCGAAGTCAATTATCCTCGGGCGGAAAAAATGGACCTGCATCTTAAGTCTTTTTTTTTGGTGCGGTCAAGTTTTATTGTTGACCCCCTAATTTACTGAAGGTACATTGTTATCAGGTCGCCCCCTGAGTGCGACATTTCTCGGAACGATTTCTTCTCGAACAAAAGGCAACCGATTGACTTCATAACGTATTGCGTAACGCGTGTGGTCATCCCTCGTAATCGCAGAAGAGATAAATCTTCCCGATGAATGGCCGAGAAAAACAAAGGACGACTTTCCAATAACGAAAGAAAAGGTCCCTGTGTGGCGCAGGTCCCTGCGAAATACACTTCCAAGAAAACCAAGCATCTGCGGATGACAAATAACGATAGATCGGTCCGAATCAAAATAGACTCGCGACACAGATTACCGTTCAGGCACATCACTTCAAACAAACAACTTTAACAACGAAATTGGTACATATATGACTTTGGTATTACTTTGTTGTCTATGATTAGTATGTACATAGATAAGGGATATATTTCCCTTTTCTATGGATGGGGTATATGTCTATGGCATGTTTTGTGCGGTTCGCCTATAGTTTTTGCAATATATTTCGAGTTGTCGTTTCATATATTTGTGGTAAAATATTGTTCAGTTTTTAGTGTTTCAGTGTGAATCCTCGTGTATCTAATTATTCTTAAATTATATTTCTTTGGAATTAATATTTTTCTGATTTCAAATTAGAGTGCCGGCTTTGGCGTGAACACATCCATTCATCTAGTTAATTTATTTGTTTTACAGATTTCATGGAACAAGTTTCAAAAAACATGCACCCTAAAATGTCTCCAGTAAAACTACCACTAAATCCACAAATTTTGTAAGTTTTGTTAAGATCTGGTATCTGATTAGTTTGTTTAAAATTTAAAGTTTGATGTATTTATCACGGTGTGTAATACGATAACAATATTTACAGGAATTTCTCAAACAATGATACAAATAAGAGTATCGAAGTAACTGCAAAAGATGTCATTGTCAATTCTTGTGGGGGGAAACATAATCATGGAAGTTCTAAAGTAAAGCTTAAAAATATAGTAGATTACAATTGGGAGCATCGACTGTATTGTGGACAGCTTTTGGCTGTTCACACCGACGAAAATTTTTTAGCCTACGGGGTTAAAGGTAAATATTTGATATTATTACGTATTATTATTATTTAGATATCTGTATTTATTGTGCCAATCTGACACTATTTTTATTTATAGAGTGATCCCCCTTTTTACCTAGCTTATTTATCTCCATGCATCATATCGCCATACTGTTTGTATGGGTAGATAAATATCTAACCTCTTAATTAAAAATAAGTAAACAAACACAGTGTTTTTATTCTATGTAATTAATAATAAAATTCCATTCCTAAAATAGTCACACTTCTTCCATTTGTTAAATCATATTTCAGTTTAAATGAAAATTAAATAGATATTTTAAATATCCTACAAAAAAGTTTAAAATTAACTTAAAATAATTAATATATTTTTTAGATATAAATTAAATGCACTGATTTACCGGGATTTGAACCTGGATCTCTTTCAATCCGAGAAACGTGCATTAATTTAATTAAAAAATTTTGTCAATCCACCGTGTTGGTATAGCATAATCGGATAATTCACGTTCCCCAAATTGGAAGAGATCAGATTCGAATCCCGGTAGCAAAATTGATTTTATGTGTATATCTTTCTAATTAATACATTTAATTTGTATTTAAAACATCACAGACCTATGTTCAGAATAATTACAACTTCACAATAAGAATGTGTTCTTAATAATATATTATTTACTAAAGAATTTTTAAATATATATATAAATACACTTATAAGGTATCACAATTTTAAATATTACATTCTAAAGTGATAAAAATTGAAGAGTGTATCTTATCCTCTTGACTGCATTAAGTGCATTACCTCATGCACTGTTGCGTAATAAAATATTGTTTCAGTGCCTTCACCGAACAACGCAGGCATGTGGAATGGAATGGTGCGGGTGGCTCACCGATCTTCGGAGAAGAGAGCGTTACTGAAGGGAATGCATGGACAGGTCCAAGATCTATCTTTTGCATTCATTACAGCCCAGGTTGTTCTCGCCTGCATTGATGAAGGAGGCAATATATTTATCCACAATATCGAATTAGAGACGGAGGGCATTGTGTGAGTAAAATTTATTATTTAAAAGCGCATTTATTGTTTCAAATGTGGTCTAACATTTTTTTCAAACAACGTTGCAGATTATTTAAGTCTTTCTTCGCCCGAGCAATTTTTTTTTACAGTAATTGTCTTTGAACTTCAGTAAATTCATGTTATTCTTCCAAGGGGTTTGAACTTAAAGAAGTACATTATACACGGGCACGTACATCTCAAATATATGTAGAGCAAGCTTGTTACACCAAAATAGGGTTCTCCTTATTTTTAGAATAGTAGGACATCATTTGATCTGCCCTGTTAATATCAGACGTGTTCAAATTATAATCAAACGCTAAATTTGGCTTCATTGTTACTTTTCCATTTTAATTGGCGACCGTAACCATGTTGTGGTTGTGCATCTTGGAAATTTGCAGAACATCTTGTTTATTCTTCCATTTTCATACAATCATTTCACCAAACTCCTTTAAAGACAATTTCATCTTTTTGCAATTTCTTTTTAGTGATAGATTTTGGTTTTCCTTTGCAACTTCGACGTAAAGTTCTACAATCATATATATTCTTTTTGCAGTAATAGTCCATGTCTGCGGATCAGATTTTCGACTTGAGACAATCTTTAAAAAGGATTATGCTCCCATGAGATTCTTTGGTCACAATTTTTGATTTTTGTATTTCACCATGTTTCAAAAGATTTGTTTTATTGTGCTTCACTTCATGCTTGTTGTTGATGATCCGTTCATCAGTTGGGTGAGTTTAAATCTCCTCGAATATAACGGAATAAATGTTTGTAATTTAAAGTCTTTGTCTAACTTTCCAGAATAAATATTTGTAAGACATGGGACTTTAGTCTCTTAATGAGAGATACAGATTTATAGGAGTTATCTATGTGTAGCTTGTAGCACTTATTTGAGAACATTCCAACAAAACTATTACTACTTTGGAAGTATATCTTATACGCCGGGAAGAGCAATATTAGAAAGATTTCTCACCAAAATTCGAACACGAATGTTCTCTATTACCACCTACGAGATATTTGTTGGTCTGATTGTAATTTAATATGCATAGGGCATTCAGTAGATATTTAATGGGGCCCAGATTAGTAAAAAAATACCGAGGTTAATATACCGGGCCTCGAATTGACCATAACTTCATTAATTAATAATAAAATATATTTAATATTTATTCTTTTGATTGTGTTGCTCATAACTTAATTTATTTAACCCAAAATACTTTTGCCTCGTGAAAATAAGTTTTCTGCCGACTGCTGTTATTAGGTGCTATGGCTCACCACTGTACAACCATGACCAGTGTCTTTGAAATTGATAAACAGTAAAGAAAGCGATCTATGTTGCGTCCTGTTTTATGATTGCATGGGCCTGTGAAAAATTTGTAATGTTTTATTTAAGGCGCCACTTGCAATAATAATTCCTATTTTGGCGTTTTTTACGAAAATGTGGGTTTTTATTATTCATTTATATCAGAAATTATTCAATAGATTTGACTTTTTTTTCAACTATTACTTGGATTGGATCTTTACATTAATATAAAACTAATAAACTGAATGTTATTTGTCATAATTAAGACGATACAAATATTATAAGAAAGACCGTGACCATTAGATGCATTTTAGGCATTGTACAAAATTGAGTCAATGCGCTAAACGAATGCGTAGGCGAAATATATTTTCTTATAATCTTAAAGCCAAGATTACGGAGACAAATCTGTAGGAAACCAAATCAGCAAAATGTTAAAAATTAATAGAGTTATAAATCATTCAATTTGCAGTACATTTGATGAATTTTTGACGTTTTTAAAATACTTTGTTTTAGTAAAAACATACGTTTTTATATAATATACTATATTTACTCACATGCTTTGAGGCTTCAACTACTATTTAAAACTAAGTTTAATATCAGAAACACAATAATCATTTTTTAAATAATATATTTCCAGTCTTATGAAACACGATAATTTTAATTGTCTAGCGGACCTTCAGAACGCCGTTGAATTCGGCAATGACAAGAGGTCGGATTTATGCTCCGTTGGATTTTCATTAAATTTGCCTATAAAACACATTTTATTACAAATTTTGACTACACTATGAATGAATATTATACTTATTCTCGATACCAATTGCTTATTTTTGTAAATTATATGGTTTTGGGCTGTTTTTATACGAAAACAGATTATAATTTTGACTTCTGAACATAATACATGTGTCAAAACCTACGTTAAGGATCTGAGCGCTAAGAATCTGACAACGCATGCGCAGCTTGCATCGCATTGCGTCTCTTATCTATGGCATTGCGCATCTAACGCATGCGCCTCAAGGGCATAAACATGATTCAACGCATAGATAAGATTCAACGTGACATTCGCGAACCCGTGTTTTTTTTTGTTGGGTTTGGTTCTCATTATATTTTATTATACAAATTATTGTTCTGAAATTACTGCCTCCTGTGACTCAAGATACCTAAGGTCAAAAAGTATCCATTGACACGCTCTACGAAATATTCCAACAAAATTTTAAATGGTTATCTTCTTGGAATAAAAATCGCAACGTAAGTTGATAATTTTTACCATTTCTATAACAATTATCTATTTGATTTAACAATACAAATTGCATAGTTCAATATACATATATTATGTAGTGCAGATAAATTATTTTTTATTGGAAATACATATCCTTAAAGATAAATAATCTTATCAAAAGAATTATACATGACAGACCTGTCTGATACAAATGTATTTGTTATAGTCATATAAATGAATAAACATGTATTTTAATATTTTAGACATAAAAATACTGATAACTAAATAACAATAATAATATTATTAATTATTTTCAGGATGTTCCCGAACTGAGTATTGAATGTGCGAACTCGTGTGAACTTCCTAAATTGGATGGCAAAAGAGTGGTCGACGACATTTACTCCCACAAATCGATGTTTGGGTGCACATGAACGAATATTGAATATGTGAAAGAACATAAAATTTTATTTCTAAATTCAGTTTAAATTGTAATAAGTGTGAATCAAATTTTGTTTTGAATACGTGTAAAGAAAAAAAATAACGAAATTCTGAATAACGATAATGTGCTCGATGAACAACTAATTATTTAACAGTGAATAATAATACTTTTGTCATATTTTTATTTATATTTTAATATTAAATATATATGTAATTTATTAAAACAATAAATAAATATTTTTAAAAAAAACTTTTTTTTTATTACAACCATAGTATGATTATTATATAATATTAGCATAAATAGTTTTCTCTTCACAAATACGGCTGCTTCAAAAGTTGTCAATATTATTTATTAGTATGAATTTACGTCAATTTTTTCCTTATAAATCGGGGGCATAATTGTAATAATCATGTTTATCCACACAAACAATGGTTTTTATCATAAAAATAACAATTCTTAGGTGAGAACTTTAACAAATTATTTAATTTTCGCCTGATAATTTCAAATGGCAACACATATGTATTATCAATGTTGAAGAAATGCCTATTTTCTGATAGCTTTATTACCTAGGAATTTTAAAAAACCAACAATTGTATACTTGTCCTTTTCTATTGATACCTTTCACTCTAGCAATATTTACGTAAAAAATAACGCACTTTTATGTTTACTTGATATTGTAAATGAATTAACTATTAGTCTCGTCTTGAAAGGGTATGCAAAGTGCAAAAATATCTCGAAATTCAAACTGGAAAAATGAAAGTAGCCTCTTAATACCTGTATTATGAAATAATGTACTGGAAAGGTAACAAAACTTGAGTTGTAATTATATTTTTTATTTATTATCTTTGTTTTATTAACCACTTGAATTGAGTTTAAATTCATCTACCGGTTTCGAAAAATACCATTTTCTTCTTCAGGATGTCATAACTAACCAAAAATATATAGCATTGTTTCTTCATCAGAATCTATTTTTAAAAAAACAATTATTTAAAAAATAAATTTAGTACCTAACTCAATTGAGTTGTAATTATCATTTTTTAAGTTATATATATATACATAAAATACCCGTACACATTTTTCTTAATTTATTATTTATTTTACACTACATATATTATTTCATACAAAATCTAGAGTTTTTTTGTCCTTATGAATTTCCTGCAATTATCGGTATATGCTTTATAACATTTGACACAAATCCATAGCTCTGTAACTTCTCACTGTTTTCTACTAGATTGTCTTTGTTGTTACCATGGGGCTGTATGGTTGCTATTCTTGAGATTGTTGTTAGTTGCCCAACATCTACAATATTTGTTAAAATACATGTCATGTCAGTATGGTAGTTTTCCTTTTTTTTGTTATATTAAAAAATTGAGAAAAATAATTGTGTATCTTTAGTAAGCTTCTGTAATTCAGTCTTATTTCTTTAAATCTTTTTTTTTTATTCATAACTAAACTGTGCATTCAAAGTATCTGTCAAAGGATAACTTTTTGGAAAACACTTTAAATAGTAAATATTTTAATATATGCAAGTATGTTGAATGTGTTTTAATATGTGAGTTCTTCATTTTAATACTTAAACCGTTTATTAAATTAGCTAGGAGTCTTCCAGAACTGATTTATATTGCTCCACAATTCGGTATCTATCAAGTTCTTCCATAACATAGATGTATAGCTAATCATCATCATCATCATCGTTGTCATCATTTGTCTCCACTGCTGGTTACAGACCTTCCCTCTTTGACAGATGTAACCATTGCTACTTGTGAGCAACATCTGTTATTATTTTTCTCTGGTGAATTTGAACTTGATCTCTTATAGATATTCTAGGTGTAGCCCTTTCCATCATTCTGTAGACAACTTTGAATTTGTTTATGACATTGACGAGTAGGGGTCTATATTTCTGCTCCTTATGTAAGTACTGAAAGCGGGTACCGGAGTAGGCTTCGATCTGTGATATTTTGGTTTTGAGGATATGCTCAAGCTTCCTGAAAATTGCTCAACCTAGCTAAACGCTTAACTTCATTTCACCTTCCTTTTCTGTTTGTTATGTTTGTTGTATTATATTATATACAATATATTCAATAGCCTAATTTAAAAAATCGTGAAATAAATAAATTTACACCAATTAAGGGCCGGTTGTGTGATCAGTAGTAACTTTTTACTGTAGTAAAAAATGTTACTAAAGTAAAAATTATTGCGAAACGGGTTGTTTGATCGAAAAATATTTACTTCTCAAAAGTGCATCCCATAGTAAATTCATTTTACTCTGCAGTATCCGATAGTAAAAACGAGAATCAATAGTTTAATATGGCGGACTTATAGGTGTTTCAAAAGTCATCCGATACATTGATGCTTTGAAAGTTGCAGTATACGACAATTATTCATTCAATATTCCGCTATTTTAGTGATGAGAGTTTGTCTGATGATGATCTCGTTGTTTAATATACATTAGCACATAATATGAAAAAATGTCACCACCAAAGTGACTGATTTCGAACGAAAAAGGTGAAAAAATTCATAGATAATGCATAAAATAAAGCATATTTCGTGATTATTTGTTGTGCCTATAGACTTTTCCATCTATGCTTTGACAGTAGTAAATTTGATGTGTCAACAACCCCCAAAAAATTTTTATTACAGGCGTTAGTAAAAAGTTACTACTGATTACACAACCGGGCCCTTAGTGATAGACTAGATATTTTTCAAATTTTAAATTAACGTAATTTGAGTTTAGTATAACTATTTTTGCTTAATTTAAATACTTGATTTTTTAATTAAAAAGGTTTCAATAAATAAAATAATTTCAGTTGTACACTGATGCTGCATGTGATCGGTTCTACAAATGCACTGGGTATAGATCACCGCATTGTATGGTGTCCGTATATTCCTGATGAGGAGGAGACTGATTCTGGTGTCGAAGAAGACGGCTCCAAACTTCTCGTCACTACCCATGGCAAAAAAGGTAATAATTATTTTGCTCTAACAGTTAAAAACTTATTTAGAATATTTGCATTTGCATTTTCATGAGGATAAAACATCACATATAAACACTATATTTTTGGCAAACTTGTCACATTATTAATAGTAATGATCAAAAGATAATAAAATTCCAATCATAATTTAGCTCTTTCATAACTACAGCTGAATAAATGTGTCATTATTACATGTGCACATCAATTTCTCAATATACTTATATACTTTATACTTTAATTATATGTTTTTTGAGATTAGTTAAAATATTGCAAATATGTACATTAGGGTGTCCCCTTAACTGGGGTAATTTTTTTTACAAAATCTATTATGTCTTCCCATTAAGTATGTTCCAAATAATGATACTCAGTCATGGAGTATTATCGCTTTTTGATCACGTTTACCAGCGCCGACTAGACCACAATGTAAATATATGGGGTTTAACCAAACTTAATATGAAATCATTCAATATGCTATTGTTATAATACTTATTATAACATCTAAACTGACATGTATAATAATGTTTATTATGACATCTAAACATACAAAAACTATTGTGGATATTTTCTCTTTAGCGTTTCTTTTTTGCAGTCAGGATATAACTTCTATGGTCTTGCACGTAACGTAATAGAAATTGCTCTTGTTCTTTCTCCACAGTTATCAAGCTATGAAAATGTTGTACTGGCTTAACAGCTCTTTCAGCTGTATCATTTACAGCCTTTAGCATAACAACTGTCTTAAAAAGAGATATGTCGAGGCCTACTCATTATCTGATGGGCTTTGGTTTTAAATACACTAATTCATAGACATGATGTCAATAAGCAATAAATAACAACTCTCTTTCTAATTTTAATTCTTGGAGCACAAAGCACCATTGAAACGACCTCCATAAAGCACCATTGAAACGACCTCCATTTGATGCTATTGTGTCATAACAGTGAATCTATACTTTATCTTCCAGATTTCAGTTATTGATTACACTTCATATACTGTACCCTGTTCTTTGCCGGAAGAATTATCCAGTTTTGGTACGGAATAAGTTGCTCCTTATTTTCAAATATCTTGTGATAGGAAGTCTTTCCTCTTTGGAATTTCTCACGTTCAAAGCAGTTAACAATTTGCCATCCCAGTGAACAGTGACAACTTATGGTATATCATTGTTAAAATCAGTTTATATAGGTTATATAGTTTATATCAGTTATATAAGTTCTTCACGTTCTTTCCTTTCTCTGTCCGGATTGGTCGAATAAAGGATTTATTTATTGGAAATTCATCAATATTATCCAAATGCTATCTCTGTGGTCTGAAGCATACAGAGACTTATACTTAACAGACTTAAAGCTGGTCCTAGTTTTGGTGTAATAAAATCTTTCCTTCCTCGTTTTGTGATAATCTTACTTTGTTTGCTCCTGGAGAAAGTAACAAAAACTCTTTCTATCTGAGATTACTTTCATTAGTATGAATCGGAGAACTGATCAGACGTATTTAATTCATATTTTCTCTTCTATTGCTTTTTGTTCTATTCAGTCAGTTTTTTTTTTTTTTTTTACCTACGCCTAGGTCGTCCTGGCTATCTTTGCCATTGTGAAAATATCATCTTCTATTTTTATTCATTGAACCGCATATACATGTGAAATATCAAACAAATTATCCAAATTATTTTTAAAGTCCTCTTTGCGTCACTTAAAAATGTTTTGAGTTTTATTTGCATTTTTTTTTTTTCAAATCTTTTTAACCTGTCAGCCGCTAAACAAATGTACTCCAAGTATGCCCCCCTACTCGGGCCTCTTTTCGAAAGCCGTGTATTCAGTTGAACACCACTTTTAAAACGACATTTAGACATCCACAAAGGCATCCTGTGTACGATTTATTACTTGATGGACTTCACAGATAATGTTGTTAATATAAACAATCACTTGAGATGTTCCAATCCTTAAGATAATGTAAATATTGACTGAACAAAATAATCGATCTCCGAAAAAGCTACTGTCTTACGAATATTATCACACGGTCACCAATACAATCACATTGTTTGTACGATCATAGCTATCTCGTTCAACCGGATTGCTGCGCTGATCTTCAATATGCACTTACGCTGTATTTTTTTAACATTTCTTATGGTTGTTTGAAAATAACGATTAAAGTCTCATAAAGTACTTTGGAATACATAAATAAGCAAAAGAGCACAGATACGGCTAGAATATGTAAACATTAAGATATTACAAGTCAAGTGACGATCTCAGAGATGTCCACTCATGTAATAAATAAAACAATAACGTCGGTACTAACCCGCTACAATATTTTTATTCGTCATCGTTTTGTAAAGTATTTGAGAGTTTGATAAAATCAAATTAATTATGTAGAAAGCCGCTTTCTTGTATCACTTTATTGTTTTCCGTAAGCAATTTAAACTACTCAACATCATGTCTACTTTATCCACAGAATCCATACACTTACTATAGTCATTGACATATTTCGGTTTAATAATAGATTGAGTAATGTATTTCGGCCGTCATTTCCATGGAATCGTCATGCAAGGTCGTTAGAATGTGGACTTCCCTTTTATCGTGCCATTTTAATGCCAAAAGAGGTCCACGATATTTGGTGTCCATTTCACCTTTTTTTTAATTTACAAAATGTGGCCCTACTTTTCGTGTTTTACGCACTGTACCACGCACATAAGTATTTTTCTTGTGCATAAAATCATAAGTGAGGGATACTATCCCAATTGACGAAAATAGTAGATTCACTTTAACTGACATCTTCATTCATTATTTTATCTTGCTCATCTTCACTTACATATTTCTAAATCGGAGTCCACATCTAAAAATGTTTCTAATATTTCTTTCTCCGCAAGTCTAAGGCCTGCCATTTTAAAAGGTATACAATTATTAAATTTAAATAATTTTAATAAATATACGTAGCACAATACAAGCTTCTGTTTTCTAAAGAAATGTAAAAGAATATTGTCAGAAAATACAACCGTTCACCCTTAAAACACAAATGCAGTCAAAACAATATCAACATTTCAAATGTAAACACCATTTTAAATAAGATCACGTAGTAATAATAAATGTATTTTCAGATACAATATATTGATTTAATTGTACACAAAATACAGATCGCGATGTCAATATTTCGTATCAACGCACAGTTCCGACAAATACCAGTGACCTCGAACACATGACGAGAGGACGATAATTTAGCGCCGCGAAATTCAAATAACTGGACAACATTTCAAGATGTCTTCGTTTTTAAACTGATTTATGTAAACAAATAACAATATTTCACTTTACTAATGCAAGATGTCAGCAACAGTACGGATCGAACTAATTTTTGGTATATTTTCCTGCTCGATTGCCACGCTGTCAACATAGTACATGACGAAATAAGTTGAAAACATCATATGATGCGCGCCGCTCTGGGAGAATAATTACTTCTCGCATCATATAATGCGCGTTACGGGGATCGGGTTAAATATGATACAAGTACATGAGTTTTTACACATCCAGGTAGATATTTGGTAGGTATTCTTGCCATTTTCTGAAATACGGTATACTCGCGAATTACAAGATTCGCGCTTTCACTCTATTAATTTAACTTCACTGTGTTAAAAAAAATAAAAATGCAAGCACTTTCCGAATTGATGGTAGTTTCCCCCCCCCCGTTATTTGGTGGCTTACGTACTTCATAATAAAATGACAACTATCTCATGGCTCGGGGTTACCTCAGCACAACGTGTACTGACGTGTCGTCAAAATAAGGGACACCTTAATGTGCATATGTTTTACTTAGCTTGATGTAGATCAATGATGTTTCACGTTAAAAATTATTGTGACAGATTAGAACAATAATTGATAGAAATTTACTAAATTGCCATTTTTATAGCGTTTTTCATAATTACATAATACTTGACACTTTTAAATAGATGCAAAATATACACACAAGATACATTCATAGAAAGTTTTCTAAAAATTAGAATATTGAATTTTTTTAGAAATTTGAATACATATTCTGATATTCTTATGAGATGAAATGAATGAAAGTAGTTTTCCATTAAGATCAATAATATTGTCTAATATCAACATTTACAGTTGATTTTGAAAATAAGTACCTAATATAAAATGAATACTGTAGTCAAATTGTGCAGAAAAAAAAATGTTGTGTATTTTTCTCCAAAAATAGCAGAGTAACAGACCTCATGTCTAACTGGCTACTCGAGTTGACTTTCTTAACTAAAAAAGTAGTAAAATGCAGTAGCGCCTGGATTTTATGTTTTCTTAGTAAAAATACTTATTATTCAGATTAAACTTAAAAATAATTGATTGAGCATATTGTAAAATGTAAGTCAAAAAATATATATGAAGGTAGATTTGGTATTGTAAAAAATGATATATGATGCTTAGTAATAAAAACAATTACAACTTTGCGCACTCGGCAGTTGTTTTATGGCAAAGTTAAAAAAAATTCACGCTTTGATAAAATTGATGCGGGCCATATATTAATATATACAGTGTAATTAATATATTTTAGCTTGCATATGGAATGTGGGCCATATATTAGCAAATTATGGAACTGGCGCCCATTTATTTGACGATATATCAGAGCCTTGTTTTATAATTGAAGAACACACACAGCCAATTATTGAAGCTGCTTTTTCTCCTGATGGCAGCGCCCTGGCTACCGCTTCGCTGGATGGTTATGTTATGTTTTTTCAGGTAGTTATTTATTCAGTTACAGTTCCAAGTATTATATTATTAATCTAATTTTAAAAATAAAACTATAATGCTTTAATCAAATCTGGCTACACTGTGCTAGAGGTATTTGTATATTATATTTGCTAATACATATATATATATCATAATCAATGTCAATTGCCCTAGGTGGACCCTGGCCTTCTCAAGCCATACCTATACATACACGCATATATACAGTGGTATCTCGGTATACGTCTGCTTTGGTATGAGCCCAACTTAGTATACATTCTGTTTGAATGTGAAAATTTTTGTTTTTGTCATTTCAGTTTTGGAGGGGGGGCATTTCTGCCACGACTGCCCATGGGCATCAGTACTGTTGACTGAATTTTGCGTGATTTTGTGTTTTTTTGTAATTTTTTCTGTAAATTTGTTAACCATGAGTTTTAAGAAAGTCAATGAGAAACCAACAAAACCCAAACAAGCCGTAATAGCATTGTCTGGAATGATGACCAGACAATGTTACATTTCCCAAACATCCTGAGGAGAAGGCAGAAACAAATTTCTTTTAATTGCTTTTGTATTTATAGTAAAATCCCGTTTATTCGAAGTTGAGGGTACCGAAAATCAATAAAAAAAGTTTGAATAACGATTTAGAATAATGAATATAAAAATTTCAAAAATTTGATTCTTTTTTACATACTAACTTTTTTCATAGCAACTCGAAGTAATTATATACACCTATATCCACACATTTAAAATTAACAAACAAGTTGTCGAAATAATCCACACATTTAAAATTAACAAACAAGTTGTCGAAATACAGTGTAAACAAATCACAATATTTTTTTTTTAGAAAACACTATTATAATGGATTATTAATAATAATGCCCTAACGACATAATAGTCGAACTTGTCAACCCGCCATTTCTCCGCTGAAGTTAGCGTCAAAAGTTTCCAGCGCTTTTAAAACATTTGTTTTGTGGTGGTCGCGGCAACATTTGGCGCTCGCCTTTCAATGTTAAAGTTCTTTCTGTCATCATGCTTAATATTGGCGACAACCTCATTAACGGGGCCGAGTATTTTTCTGTTAATTTTGTTTTGGATAATATTTTTTGTCAATCTCTTGTATTAATTCGATTTTTAGCAAATGTCGGCCTTTTGTACGAGTTTCGCATTAATGCTATTATCGAGAATATAAAATTATCAGTCAAAATTATAAAAATGTTTTAATTTAATGAAATACTGAAAAGTATTCGCGAATTTCAAAATGTCTAACTCGTAAATATTAGAGAAAAATGTTCTTTACATATAAAACAATGGCAATAAAATAATTAACAAGATACGAGAAAATCTAAGAAACGCTAAATACAAATTTTTTTAAATGTCTTGACACTAAATTTAAATAGAAAGAGAAATGTCTGTATTAAAATTAATACAAATTAAATAATTTATAAAACACGGAAAAGTCTGAGGAACTCAACCGCGTACTAACGTTTGTACAACAAAATATACAAACGCTACGTAAGCAAAAATAATGATGGTAATAATACGGAACAGAAGATTGGCAAGCACTGACATTCACAGCTTGCAGCTGGGAGAACTAGAGAACTGTGTTACCTATAAAGGCGCAAAGATAATATTTGCTATATTTTTCTCATGTAAAGAAAACGAGCGAGAGAAAAAAGCATGCGACCGTAAGTTAAAGCGTCATGGTAAAAAATAAATATTTCAAATCGAGGACGCACAAGATATATTTGTCGTCTTTTCTGTATACTGAGAGTGAATGAGAAAACAAACAATGAGAATTAACTTTATGCCTCGTGAATCGGTGTAGGGGCGGAACTGTCCATTTTTATGGTCTTGGACTTTGGACAGGCACATCGCGTATTTTCCAGATTTATTCCAGATGTATTTCCAGATGTATTTTCCAGATTGCTGACATCTGACAAAAAAAAATGGAATTAGGCGAAAAATAGATTAACAAATTCATCTGATAGAGTCCAAAAATAGTTTTGAATAATGATATTCGATTTATAAGTACAATTTAGTATGAAACTTTCCAGAGGGACCACATTCTGCTCTAAAACTTCGACTTCCAGCGAATTTCTAATAAACGTTCTTCGAATAAACAAGGTTTTACTGTATATATTTTAGTATTAAGCAGTGTTTAATCTATTTTATACAACCCCATCAATGTATAATATGCCTATAACAATAAGATTTTTTTTCATGGGAACGGATTAATTATTTTCCCTTTATTTCTTATGGAAAAATTCATTTGGTATAAATCAAAAGATCTGGAACGGATTAAGGATGTATATCAAGGTACCACTGTATATATATATTTTTAAATTTAACAATATAATTTATTATGGTTCTTCATTTACTTTGAACCTGAATTAAACCCGGAGACAATTTTTCAGACAGAATATTTTTATTTAATTGTTATAAATCACAATTTTTGTGTTTTTATCTCGTTGAATACAGCATTTTAGAGATGTTTTTCAGATTGTTCATGTTATTTGTACAATGAAAGTATATGAAATTTGAACTAAAATTAATATAATATTTGTGGGATTTTTAGCGAAACTTTTTACAGGTTTATGAGCACACAGATGTACTTCGCTGCCTGTTTAAATGGTCACCTCATGGCGGAAAACCATTGTCATGCCTCTTTTTCTTAGACAGTCATGTATCCTATAATACAGAGTGAGTATAGAACCTTCTTAATTTATTAACATGATGTTTTTTTATTATTAATAAATACTTCATTTATCTTAGCTACGTCTTAGCTTTGCCTTTTTAAATGGGATTTTTTTGTTGAATTCTACATCTTTTGAAACTGCAATGGGTGTTTTGGTTATGTCAATTGTAGCATTGTTACACAGTTAATAGTAAATTTTGGAATGCATCATGTGAAATGTTACATATCTAATAGTAATATGTACAAATAAAATCCAATAGAATGTGAACTGAATTTATACAGCATGAAAATTAATTCTGAAACAAACAAATTCCTGTGTATCTTAACAGTTTGCTAAAATGTTTTGTTTTTTCAGACAATTTTGGAAATATGCTGTGACTGGCTGCGATAATAATTCAATTTTGAAGATTTGGTCTTGTAAATCTTGGGTTTGCCTGCAGACTATCACTTTTACGCCCAGTCCAGAGATACCAATTATAGCATTTAAAGCGGGCCTAGATAAGAGTGCGGAATACTTGTTACTTTCGGATATACATCGAAGAATTCTCTTTGTTTTAAATTTGGATAATGAATCTGATGACAATGGTGTTCGTTGCAAGAGTATATCTGAGTTTTTCTTGCCGTATCCTATTTTAAGTTTTGGAATTGTCGATGCAGGTAATACATATAAAATATTTATACTTTATAGATTTATTTATATGCAATTAGATTTTTCTGAAATTCTGGAATAATATACTTTAATGTTAGAGAAATGTGTGTGTTAAATTAGTTTATTTTAGTTTTTAAATAAAGAAAAATAAATTGTTAATTCGTATACACTATTCAAATATTTCACCATTTAAATTATCAATTTCATGGTAAAGTAACTTTGTTAATTTGAAAACCCTGATATTTGATGTCATTAACTGGGAACTTTTTGGATGCACTCAGATTCAATCTTTGTTTTTGATATAGGAAGGCAGGCTCATCATAAAAACAAACTATCTTTGCCATCACATTTTAAATGAAAGTTTAAATACAAGGCAAATTTTTTTGGATATTCCCGGTGTAGCGCTGCGGTTACGATGTTGTGCATGCGCAATGGTTTCCTTCATCTGTTGATTCACCACTTGTAACATTAAAGACATTCACCTTCTCTCTGCCTTAGCTTACTACTCTTACCTCTGAAATTACAGGGAAATGTGAAATCTGTCTGACCTTTTTTTGTTTTGTTTACATTTACAGGTTTAAAAGCTTTCAAATGTCCATCCAGTTGTGCGGATCCATATCATCAAGCCATCGGTGGCAACTCTCAGAACGTATCCCCAATGGATAATGATCTTCCTTTAGAGGTGACTTATTTTGATTACAGTAAAACCGCGATATAACGAAATCCAAGGGACCAAAAAATAAAAATTCGTAATAACAAATTCCCACATATAACGAAATAAATTTTAAAAATCCTACCATATGTTACGCGCCGTCGCAAAAAAATGTTGCGCGGCTTCAAAAAAGATCGCAAATTCTGCAAACAAAGGAGGAAGAAGGCCATAGGGAACTGAATATCTACATATTTTTAGTAGTTTTGTTATTAAAACAGATAAGCAAATGGATAATCAAAGGAATTAAATTAAGAACAGAACCTATTCAACACCAATTGGAAGATATTTTTGTAAATTCCAGAATATTGCAAACACAAAACAATATTTTAATTGTGTTTAAATGTAGAGCCGCTTCAAACATGGTTTTGGGCGTGAAACATACAAAATAATTCAAAAATAACAATTTTACAGTTGAATCGCGGCATTTTTATAAAATGAGTCATATATAAATTACGAAGGTACTTACCGGTAATGGCGGCAACCACTTCAAAATATATTTATAATCGTTAAACTTGTTCACTTAAAAATTATCATTAACATTGTTCACTTAAGGCGCGACTTGCAATAATAATTCATATTTTCGCGTTTTTTACGAAAATGTGGGTTTTTATTATTCATTTATATCAGAAGTTATTCAATAGATTTGACTTTTTTTTCAACTACTACTTAGATTGGACCTTTACATTAATATAAAATTAATAAACTGAATGTTATTTGTCATAATTAAGAAGATACAAATATTATAAGAAAGAGCGCGACCATTAGATGTATTTTAGGCATGGTACGAAATTGAGTCAACACGCTGATTTAATAAATAATGGAAATATATTTTCTTATAATCTTGAAGCCAAGATTACGGAGACAAATCTGTAGGAAACCAAATTAGCAAAATGTTAAAAATGAATAGAGTTATAAATCATTCAATTTGCAGAACATTTGATGAATTTTTGACATTTTTAAAATACTTTGTTTTAGTAAAAACATACGTTTTTAAATAATATACTATATTTACTCAGATGCTTTGAGGCTTCAACTACTATTTAAAACTAAGTTTAATATCAGAAACACAATAATCATTTTTTAAATAATATATTTTCCGTCTTATGAAATACGATATTATTAATTATATCTCACACTGTCAGATGCCATTCAAATATGGCGATGGCGGTTCTAATATCCGCGCTCCGAAATTTTTTAATTAAATTTGCCCATAAAACACATTTTAATACAAATTTTGACTACAATATGAATGAATATTATACTTATTCTTGATACCAATTGCTTATTTTTGTAAATTGTATGGTTTTGGGCTGTTTTTATACGAAAACAGATTATAATTTTGATAATTCAACATTAAACATTCGTCATCTCCCCGGTTTTAGAATCTGACAGTTCATGCATGGCTAACGAATTCGCGGCCAGTGCTTGATGGCTAACGAATTCGCGGCCAGTGCGTGGTGGCTAACGAATTCGCGGCCAGTGCATGGCAGCCAGCGCATGCGCGTGAATCAATAATGGAATGAAAAGTCAATAATATATTATTATATAGATTATTGTTCTGAAATTACTGCCTCCTGTGACTCAAGATGCCTAAGATCAAAAAGTATCCATTGACACGCTCTAGGAAATGTTCCAATAAATTTTAAATGGTTATAAACTTCTTGAAAATAAATCGTGACGTAAGTTGATAATTTTTACCATTTCTATAACAATTATCTATTTGATTTAACAATATAAATTACATAGTTCAATATACATATATTATGTAGTGCAGATAAATTATTTTTTATTGGAAATATATATCCTTAAAGATAAATTATTTTATCAAAAGAATTATACATGACAGACCTGTCTCATTGATACAAATGTATTTGTTATAGTCATATATATGAATAAACACATTTTAATATTTTATACATAAAAATACTGATAACTAAATAACAATATTAATAATATTATAAATTATTTTCAGGATATTCCCGAACTGAGCATTGAATGTGTGGACTCGTGTAAACTTCGTAAATTGGATGGCAAAAGAATGGTCGACATACACCAATTCTTTTCTCAAATTAATCAAATTTACTCCCACAAATCGATGTTTGGGTGCACATGAATGAATATTGAATATGTGTTGATCAAATTTTGTTTTGAATACGTGTAAAGTAAAAAACAACGAAATTCTGAAGAACGATAATATGCTCGATGAACAACTAATTATTTAACAGTGACTAATAATACTTTTGTCATATTTTCATTTATATTTTAATATTAAATATATACGAGTATGTAATTTATTAAAACAATAAATAAATATTTAAAAAAAAACAGTTTTTTTTTATTACAACCGGAGTATGATTATTATATAATATTATTATAAATAGTTTTCTCTTCACAAATATAGCTGCTTCAAAATTTATCAATATTATTTATCAGTATGGGCAAAATTGTAGTATTTTATAATCATATGTTTATTGACACAAACAATGGTTTTTATCATAAACATAACAAATTCTTAGGTTAGAACTTTAACAAATTATTTAATTTTCGCTTGATAATTTCAAATGGCAACACATATGTATTATGAATGTTGAAGAAATGCCTATTTTCTGATAGCTTTATTACCTAGGAATTAAAGAGAAACAACAATTGTATACTTGTCCTTTTCTATTGATACCTTTCACTCTAGCAATATTTACGTAAAAAATAACGCACTTTTATGTTTACTTGATATTGTAAATGAATTAACTATTAGTCTCATCTTGAAAGGGTATGCAAAATGCAAAAATATCTCGAAATTCAAACTGGAAAAATGAAAGTAGCCTCTTAAAATACACGAAAACAATAGTTAATAGAAACACAAAATGCCATACAAAAATAGTCCATAAAATATTTTAACGAATTATTTATATTATTGACGAGTTCACACGAAAATAATTGTCAAACGAAAATGAATTTATGTAAATATTCAGTTCGGTCATGCAATAATCGTGTTAAAAGCTGAATAAACTTAACTCTACAGACGTTACACTGAGACTGACATTTCCAATAAGTACATACTGCAACTTTCGGGGGGTTCCTGTTAATTTTTGTATTTTCCAGCTGTTTGGGTATGGGTTGCAATACATATTAGAGGCGTATGCGTACGTAAAACGTGTCTAAGTGAACGCTGCAAGAATTATGTCAAATGGTTTTATGGGCCTACTATGAACCCAAGTAGAAGTTTGAATTGTTTTACTACCTTGTCGGCCGACCGCCGCGCACTGCCGAAAAGGCCATAAAACCGTTCGCATACGGCAGATGCATCGGCGCGGCTTTGTAAGTGCGAAATAATATTTTCATCTTTTAACATTTTTTTTATTTCGTTATAAATTTACGTAAGTGTATTAGCATTTTTTCGTACGGGACAAAAATGAATTTGTTATAAATATTAACGGGATTTCGTTATATAAATGCATTTTTGTATGAAAAATTGGTTTTAGGGACTAAATTTCGTTTTTTTTTTTCGATATACGTCATTTTTCGCTATATCGCGGTTTTACTGTAGCTACAGCATTACAATACATCTGATCCCACGCTTTATTTACATATAATAATTGAAATCACCGCTTTAACTCAATATAATGTATTTTCTGATATAGGATAATGAGCGAGAAAACTCACTCCCAGGGAATGGCAGTGGAGATGCGCCTACGGAAGGTTGCAATATTTGTGCAGTAATTCGACTATACCTGGTGCAACCCAAGAGTCTTCAGGAAGGAACAATTACGTTTACTCCGGCAAGCACAACTATTTGTCAGAATCCTCCTCCGTCTCTTCAAATTGAATCAGGATTTAATGATGGTAATAAAAAAAATAGACATTCTACGCTGCTGTAATAAAAATTTTGCATATTCAAAGTAAAACTTGTACGCCGTCCATGTAACAGAAATATGTTTTTATTGTTGATAGGCTTGACTGAAACATCATTAGATAAGGAAATCTCCTGTGGTACCGAGGATAGAACCGTGTCCGATATGGAGGAACAAGAACGGAATGCTTCCATCAATACTCCCCAGCATCCCCTTAATACAATACTAGCGCAGCAAAGCCAGCAATTGAAAAATATCTTGATGCGAGCACAGGTAAAGATATAGAGTGAATATTATGTTCCAGGCGATTGTTATTTTTGAATAACTAAGAAATGAAACACAATTTTTTAATTTGGTTTTTATTTATCTATATATATATATATATATATATATATATATAATATGACACGGCCAAGTGGCCACCTCTGGCAGCGGCACAAATGTGTGCTCTTTTAACCATATTTTTCCTAACATTCTCACACACTTCGTGCGTTATTTCAGCAATATCATTTCGAATATTATCCTGCAGCATCAGAATTGTCGTTAGCTTATTGGCCTTTCCTTTCAAATATCTCTACAGAATATAATCGGAAGCCATCAAATCAGGTGATCGAGGAGGCCAGTTGAGATCACCATTTTTTGACATTATGTGGTCGGGAAAAATTTCTCGCAATATTTCATCTGTGGCTCGGGCTGTGTATGAGGTGGTACTGTATTGTTGAAACCACATGTGTTACAGGTTCAATCGACTCAATTCCATGGTTACAACATTGCCATTATTATTTAGATCGAAGTCAAGCCAGGTCCAAATGAGCTTCGTCGCTCACAATGATTTTTTTCCAAAAGCCAAACGATTATTTATATGAAATGTTTTAATGACTTCAACACGTTTTTGAGGCGTTAGTTGGCCGCTTGTATGTTTGTATCTTTGAATCATGTAAAAAATATTATCTTTGTAGGCACCTCCATCTGGATTATTGGGGAAGCAGCCACCCTCGCCTTTACCACCTGGACCTCCATTTGCTCCTCTCTTGCAACCTCCGGTGCCGCAACCACCACTCAACTTGATGACTCCGGATGCCTTCAAGTTAGTAATCATTTTTTATATTTACAAATAATTTATGCATGATGTTAGCTTACTTTTTTGAGAACAAAATATACATATTGAGTCTAATCCAAATTCAAGATAGTCTTACGAATGGGATAAACTGACTTGTACTGCTTTCCCCATGTTTCTTGAAATTTATTACATTGTCAGTTAAATACACTTTCTCTCACAGCAGTTCCCCTGCGAAGCGAGACGATGAAGATCCGCCGATCGCTGTCACACCCGAAGTAGTTCAGCTACCGTCTGCTCCATTACTTGATAGCGACATGCAGCTGTGTAGTGGGATTGACAATCCCGCTATAATATCTTCAGAACAAATCAACTCAAGGGGTAAGCTCTATGATATAATAATATTTTAAGCAAATTCACTGTTTATTAGATGTAGGTAAGGTCTGTTCACTTAGATGGTATGCATCAGTGGATCTATACCACCAAAAAACCCGTTCTTTCGAACTATATAGTTCACATGTTTCAATGAGATCTTTAGTTTATCATTCGTTTGAACGCAAAGAGTGGAAATGTTTTCAGCAAAATGATTACTATAATTCAATTATAAAAAAATCTATGCCGAACCTTTTGAATTTTTCTTTGTTATGACACTTATTTTATAAGATATGTATGGTGATATTATGAATTTTAAATGAGTCATTTGCAGACGGACAGATCCAAACGAATCCCAGGAATAATTATCATGTGATACGAGTGCCGGGCTAATTTTTCAATAAATTATACACTTACCAACATTGATCGCTTTAAACACTCCAGTACTAAGTACAAAAACCTCCCTAAAAATTACAACTAACAAACAACCTCGATAATACAATTATATTATTTCTAAAACTAATAATATTGCTTCATCTAACAAAACTCCTTATTCTAAAAGACAACTTGAAATTGGCCTTACTTTTAAAATTATTTGTACACCATATGTTGTTCAAGAAATAAAAAATAAATATGTAACACAAATTTATATTAATTAATTCAGATATTTTTAAAAACCAGGCATTTGAGGAAGACTTTTAAGGAATTTTACCAACTCAAGGAGAATATTTTAATCTTAGAGCAATTCCTTGACTTGAAGAAGAAATCAGTCATTGTATAGCATTCCGGTATTTTAGTCTTAATCTTACGTGAGACTATTATGATAAATAATTTTGGTTGAGTTTTTAAATAATAAAATACCAATGTACTAAGTACATATTGAAAGACTTACTGTCAATACCTATACAAATTATCTACACAAGTTCATTTTTGGTAGTTTGTTTGTCAAATAATTTATAATTTTATTACCCTCTCAAATATCATAAAAATTGGCAACCTGTGATGATATAACATTGATCTTATTATACTACATCAATATGTGATTCAGCTCTGTCTTATGATATTTGGGAACCATATCTCTAGTTCAATATATCTAACCTGTTGGTTTGGACCCGTTCGTTTGTGAACTACTCACCTTTGCTGTTTATACGCAGGGCACAATGTCTTAGAAGATTCTAGTATCATTAGTCGCATGTGACTCTTTTCATAGGCATTTGCGACTCTTCAACTCCAGCTCATACTTTCATGGACAATCATATTTGATATGTGAAATAGTTTACTTGCAACATGTGACACAATAATGGAATAATCTATTTATGCAAACAAACATTATCTTCCATGAATCAAATAAAAAGTAAATTAAGAAGCAAATTAACTGATAATAATTTGCAATCATGCATACAATTGAACAAGTAGTTACTTGCCAGACATAGCGTGTGAGGTCACAGTTCTAACTAGTCAAGTTTAGAAAGCCCAAAAAGTGTTTTATTAGTGTTTAATTATTTAGGTTTTCTTATTTTATAAGTAGTGCACTGAGCTACTGAAGCTTACAACTCCCACATATTATATTCTAAATGGCCCAATTTTAAGATTCTCACTAGATAGTTTGCCAGACCAACAATACAGTAACCACAGTAGAACCCCGTTAATTTGAAATTCAAGGGATCAAAAAAATGTTATTAAGCAGAACCAATTGAGTCAAATCAAATTAATGGATTCAAAATTCACAAAACATTCAAAATTTAAAAAGAAAAATGAACAAATGTGGTAATTTTGTTAAAAATATGTGTATATTCCGGAGAAACATGTCAAAGATGCTATATATTAGTAAGAGTAATTAGTGCAGATTATCTACACGGGTTGAGGCAGGAAATTCTAGTATCAATTGTTCGGCAACTTCCAGTGTACGGTTCTGATATTTTGTCAAATTTTGAATGAACGGAGTTTCAATTGATAGGGTTTTATTGTATATGATTAATAAAGCTGCTATTTACCTGACAAGTATTTATTAACAATGTTAATGTTTATAATTTTCCAGCATTCTCCACAAATCCTCCTCTATCTGTAGATGGAAAGTTTGCATCTGGGGGTTCCAGTCCTAGTAGAGAAGTGCAGGAAATATTATCCCTCAAGGGATCAGATTGCTTCTATGAAGATGATCTAGAAGATGATTTAAACAACCAGTCTCCCCAAATAGAAATACAAGTAGCCCAAACTGGTAGCGCGCCTTGCCTTAATAATTCTAGTCAAAATATTCAAGAGGAATTTCATTCATATACTGCACCTGATACTGAAATGTGCATTACTCTGAGAAATAACCACGTGGGATCACACAATAATTCCAAACAATCAACTGGTGAGTTCTCAAGGGTGTACTTTCATTTTTCCAGTTTGAAATTTGAGAAATTCTACGCCAATTACATACTCTTTCAAGACGAGGCTAATAGTTATACTTATAAATACTAAAGGACACTATTTGTTACGTAAATCTTGTAAGAGAAGAAGGTTTTAATAGAAAAAGATGACGATAAAATGGTTGATTTTCTTATATTCGAGATAAGTATTAAAAAAGAGTTTTATCCACATTTTTTATATTAATATTGTGGAATGAAATAATACATGTGTTATCATTTGAATTAATCAACCGAAAATTAAATAATTTATTAAAGTACTTAATTCATATATATAAATATGTTTTGAGATCAGTCAAAAGTACCTACAGATGTTCCGAATTCAACGTGATTGTGACAGCTTTACTTTTTATTATTTTGTTTATAGAGATCGATTTAGATATACCATGTGGCTGTTTTGTGATATATTTGTTTCAAAATGATGTAGTATTTTGCCTCGTTTAAAAGATAACAGTATTAAATGGAGGGGGTCCAGCGGAAAAATTTCAAGATTGAATTGTAATTGCTCGTAAACCATCAAGGTGAGGTAAATGGGATGGGCATTGTTCGACCCGCGTGATTTGCGGATTTGCCAGTCATTGGTCACAATGAGTCACTGGTCGAGAGCGCACCGCGCGTTTGCAGTTGAGCAATATTTAAAGTGCGGTGATGCATTGGTTTGTGCGCATCGTGCTTTTTGTACTCACTTTAATATTTGACGAGTAAGTGATGGGCTGAGCACGCAACTTATCTGGTGTTGGGTTCAAAAGTTCAGACAAGAAGGGACAATGGTTAACCAAACTCCGAAGCCATCAATGTTAACAGCGACGCCAGAACATGTGGCTCAAGTTCGACGTGAAATTATGCGCAATCCGCGTAAATTGATAAGGAAGATTCTATCCTTTACTGGAATAAAAAATCAACAGTGCACATTATTTTGAAAAAGAAACAACAGTTTCACCCATACAGCCAGAATTATCAATTATTATAAAATTGATTTTATATGTATATCTTTCTAATTAATATATTTAATTCACATTTAAAATATCACAGACCATCTGTTCTGAATAATTACAACTTCACAATAAGAATGTGTTCTTGTAACTGAAAGTATATTGTTTTAAAACTAATTATTGTGTTTTTGATATAAAACTTCATTTTAAATAGTAGCTGAAGTCTCAAAGCATATAAGTAAATACAATATTATTTAAAATCGTTTGTTTTCAGTAAAAAAGAGCTCCGGATTGGTATTGCTATTTATAACATAAGTTTTGATATTTTAAAATATATATTTCAACATATAGTGATTGTGTTTTTAGGTTCCAATGAAAAGACTGACACGGTTTGGCCGAGCATAAATATGGAAAAGATTAATGAGGCCAACCAACGAAAAGCAAATAGTGAAAAATCCAATTCCTTAAATAAGAGCAATAACAGTTTGAATCTCTCAACTTTAAACTTGGAAGATGTTAAGAGTGAAGATGTAATTTGTACCGAAGATGATGTTCAAATTATTGAAAGCGATCAAAATAATGTTCAATATAAACAAAAAGGACGTCTAATAGATGATAATATTACACTGATTTTACAAAAAATAGAAGGTGATTGAATAATTACTATTATTGTTTATCTTTATATAAATAGGTGTTTCATTCTTGTTGGAACGTTCCGAGTTCAAAAATGTATAGAACTCAGTTTCAATGCTAGTGTTGTCAATGTTTTCTTTTTAGATTGTAAAAGTCTTGTCATACAGGCCATTAATGGAAAACATGCTTTGATTCTCAATCCTAGCCTAATAATCTTTGGTTTTTTTATAGATAATTGGAAATGAATTTTGATAATATTTAAAAAAAAACTGGTCACTGCAATGTTACAGTATGCTTCATGAAAGTCACATTTTTTACTCGACAGTATAGTTTTGGTGAAGCAATTTATATTTTTAAAATAGAAATGCGTACACGGAGTACGTGTCGCATCAATATTCTTACTATTCTAAATTGTTTGTCTCCTGGAATGAGGCTCGAATCCTCGATCACTGGATCACTAGGCGAGTGTATTAACCGCTAGACCAACGAGCACTTCAGCAAGCACACATGTTTTTTTTTACCTAAATTTATTTATAAATGTAAGCAAGACTGCAATATTTTATAAATGATATATGTGAAAGTTTATTTAGGCGAAAGACCACCCACTTAATACCTGAATTCACTTGCCCTATTTGAATCTCGTAATTCTAGGGATGAAATTTATGTAATCTATTAAGAAAGATAGTCGATCTAAAAGTAAAAGGAGCTTCTAAAATTAAACAAAATCTAAAATGTTCTTGTTAATCCTGTTTGTTTATTTCAGCGGTCACAAACGATTCACAAAAGGCTATATCAAGTTTACGTGAGGAAGTATTGGCCCTCAGACAATCACAAAACACTCTGATCTCTATTAAAAACAATGTGGATGACGGTAGTTCTACAATTAAACAAATTGAGCAAGCGTTCCAGAGAAACCAAGCCCAACTGAAACAATTGGTTGATAATGCTATCGCTAGTAGGTGAGAAAATCCAACAATCCATTATGGTATACATTAATCCCTCATCAACTGCGACTTTAGTTGATTAATTTTTTTTTAATATTATGTTGCTTTAAATTTAATTTAAATTAAGATTTGAAGATCATTTTCTTTAATAAAAAACTTAATTAGTTATGAGTTCCGACATCTTTTTTTTCTAGGAAAAATGTACTGAGTACACTACATTAGTATTCTATACAAATTACATACTCTTTCAAGCCGGAACTGATAGTTAAAGCATCTTATAATGTCATCTAAATGAAATGCTAAAGGACATTATTTATTATGTAAATCTTGTTAGAGAGTAAAGTTATAATAGAAAGAGATGACAATAAAATTGTTGATTTTCTCGAGACAAGTGTCAAAATAACTCGTATTTAGAGTCTGTTCCAAATTTTTTCATATTAATTTTATGGAATAAAATAAAAAGTGTGTTGTTATTTGAATTACTCCATCATTATTGATGTACCTAGATATGTATGAAAATGTTGAAATCAGTCAAAGTACCCATTTAGGTGGTCGCTTAAATCAATGTTCTAAATTTAAAATTATTATGTCAGATGCATTGATTGATAAATCAGAAGGTTTTCCAACGCGTGAGCAGGCCACATACAGCTGTCCATGTGAGAAGCGTGGATTTTCCAAATTTAGTCCACACACTTGTACCGATTGTCCCTGTGCTTTGTTGATAGTCATTACAAATGTGAGTCGCACCGGAAACTGCAGATGTTTAAATTCAAATGGCATATCTGTCAGAATCATTGGGATGCTCGGCAACAGTACATCTTCTTCAAATTTTCCATTTAAAATTGTAGCTTCGATATTGTTCATTATCTTTTTCACTAAAAGTCTGGTACCGTTGCAAAGTCGTGGTGGATTTATATTTCGGAGAAGAATGATAGGTACGCCAATTTTCAAAGTTAAAATGTGCGGCGGCATGCTTGGCAAATCAAGTGAATTTAAGAATTCAGTTAGATAATTGACAACTTCGTCTTGATTCATTACAGTATCGATGGAATTATATGTTGTCTCTTCGCCTAGTATTTCGTTTTGAATCCTGAAGATGATGGCATGAAAATCTTTGTTTTTGGCTGCTAATATAACACGCTCACTCAGCCACTGGTGATTTTTGTAATTCTTTGCGATATTTGGAAAAACTTTGTGAATCAACTTGCCTATGGTTCCTGTAATTCTACAGAAGCTTGTTGGCAATGTGATACATTGTGTGGATTAATCGATTTCCATTTTCCCATTCCCAATATACAATAATTGTTTTGCAAAACGTTCAGCCAATGTGTCATATTGTAGTTCTACACGCATATTGGCCTTCAAAGTCAATTTCTGCACGTGTCGCCATAAAACTGATGATTTGAGAAATGCATTTAATTCATCAGCAGCTGTTGGACGTGGCATAACTGGTAGAGTTTGTCAAAAATCACCAGACAATAATATAAGTGCGTCACCAAAGGGCTATTCATTTTCTCTCAAATCTTTAAGTGTATAGTGAAAAGCTTCCAATGGCTTTTTGTGCACCATAATACATTCGTCTCACATAATGATTTGACATGATTGAAGTACTTTACCCATCCCAGATTTTTTTTTGATGTTGCATATTGGTGTCTCGGCAATTTCAGTGCTGATTGCGCTGTTCGACCACCATCCAAAAGACTTGCTGCAATTCCAGATGAATCGATTGCCAATGCAATATTGTTTCGTAATCGTATAGTTCCCAAAATAAGTGAAATGAGAAAAGTTTTGCCTGTGCCTCCGGGCATTTCTAGGAAATACAATTCACCGCATTCTTTTCAATTTCGGAAGATTTGTTTGAACAAATGTACCCAATTTGTTGACATCAAATTGTGTTTCTCGTTGCAAATCACGTTCAAAAAGATTGTTTGGAGATCGATTCGGAGCAGCCATTCCCAATTGTATCAGTGCTTTGTTAGAGATTGCCAAACATATCTCCTCAATTGAAATCAATGCCTCATTATTCACGTTTGGTGTGAATTGAAGGTCCAGATTTTGATTTGTTGCACTCAAACAATGTAAGATGTCTTCACTCATGTAGTCATTGTGTTTTTCCCAAAGATCTTCTGGATCGGATGGGGAGCACGTTGTCAATATGATCGCAAATAATGTGTGTATTTGCTGTGGTTGAGCAGTATTCGATGCATCAGCGAGTAAAGTATCCCAATGTGCATCATTTTCCAAAAGATTTAATTCTTGGTAAGCTTCACAAAAAGTGGCACATACTTGACTGTTTACTGTTTTCAGTTCTTGGAAGGATGTCGATCCACATACTTTAATTAACAGTAATCGCAAGTGAAAACATTCTGCATTGTTTGGGTGAACAGTGTATAGATGGCCTAATGCGTCGGTCGAATATAAATTGGGATGTCCTTCAACCACTTTACCTTGTTTGCGACGTTGTTGCGACAGGCTTGAGTAGTGCAAGCTCAAATGGTTTCCAATCTTGCTTCCCGTTGCTCATCTGTTTCAGACGATCGTGATGCCTTTTTCTTTTGTGTTTGAGGTGTAGATCGACCAATAGCTTGTTATTTGGGTGGGATAATTGTTCACAATACCCCGTAATTGTTTGACGTAACCAGGGCTCATATCAAACATAAAGTAAGTCAAAAACAACTTCCATTCAAGCCATCCCAGTGATTGGCCAGCTATCTCGGTAAGAACCAATCACGGATCACAAATAGCTAGTTTAACCAAACCGCGACTGGACACAAGACCAATCACAGATCACAAATAGCTTGTTTAACCAATCCGCCAACAACGCAAATTGTTTATTTTGGATTGTTGTTTTTGACATCTCAGTAAATATGACATATCTAAGGCGCCTACAGTTCACACCGAACAAACGCGAACTGTCGCTAAAATATATGAAATACACACATTTGTTAAATTGAAGTAATAGAAGTCGCCAGAAAAAACAATAATTCTTGGAAAATTCGCCACAGAGAATCCTAAAAATAGTCAATTAATGTGTCCGGATTTTACATTTCACAACATGGTATGCCATGAAACTGATAGTCGTGGCACTCAGATCGCTTTCTTCGGCGAACTTTCTCATTGTAAAATGGTTGTACTAATTCAGAAACCTTCGCGGGCGTGTGCACAACAACTCACCAAAGTTTCATCGCAATCGGATGAACGGTATAGAAACGCATACGGGACAAACAAACAAACAAACAAACATTCATTTATATATATATATATATATATATATATATATATATATATATATATATAGATTATAGTATTTGTTTCATAATTATGTAGTATTTTTCTATATTTAAAAGAATTTTTCTGAATACAAAATAACCTCCTTTGATTGCATAATACCTTATTACGTTATCATCCATATTAAACTGACAATGGGCTTCTTATTCCAGTCACTTATTAAAGCCACGCTTTATTTTATTTTTTTGCTACAATTTGTAGAATATATATTAGGAATTAAGATTTATTTTATTTTATTTCAATATATGTGGAAATTTATTATTAATTAATTTAATTCTTTGGTCCCTTGAATTTTTGCTATAACGGGGTTTTATCATATAGCAATAGTGCTCAAGGGTTTAAGGTATAAATATTTTATTTTTATTGTGGATTGTTTTTGAAATCAATTGTCAAGTCATTTTCAATATGTCTATTTTTCTTTTTAATATTTAGAGTTGAATCGGATAGAGCAAACCGTGAAGCTCTCCTCTCAGGAGTGTCCCAAATAATGGGTGTACAAATAGCCGAGAGACTGAATGCAGCCGTGGCCCATGAGGCCCGCACGACGCTAGTTCCTGGATTAGAAAGGATCCTGGAGCCCATAGCGAGATCTCTCCAGCTGGAGTTGGCTCGCACCCTCTCCACCACCGACCATCTTCTGACTGAAAATATCCAGAAACTGGTCAACAATAAGGTGTGTTATTTTGGTTGAAATATTCCCTTCAGACTTATTTTAAAAGTTTAAACTTTACCTTAAAGTTTATTTACCAATTTGAGTTTGAATTTGACTTATTACTGAGTTGTTAGCATGTTTTTGAATGTGATTATTATCAACTCGCTTGTTATTTGTATAGTTAAAACTTTATTTTGAAATTGAGTTGAATTTTATGGGAAGTGATAGAAGTACAAAATATTACCTCTAAGAAACGAGAAATTCTGTGTATATATTTTGCAAAACGAATAATAAATGTCACCCTCTGACTTGATGTGATTTTCTAATGTGATCTACATGTCTCAGTTATTTCTAAACAATAAACAGTAAAACCGCGATATAACGAAATCCAAGGGACCAAAAAATAAAAATTCGTAATGACGAATTCCCACATATAACGAAAAAAATAAAAAAACCTACTATATGTTACGCGCCGTCGCAAAAAAATGTTGCGCGGCATCAAAAAAGATCGCAAATTCTGCAAACAAAGGAGGAAAAAGACCATAGGGAACTGAATACCTACATATTTTTAGTAGTTTTGTTATTAAAACAGATAAGCAAATGGATAATCAAAGGAATTAAATTAAGAACAGAACCTATTCAACACCAATTGGAAGATATTTTTGTAAATTCCAGAATATTGCAAACACAAAACAATATTTTAATTGTGTTTAAATGTAGAGCCGTTTCAAACATAGTTTTGGGCATGAAACATACAAAATAATTCAAAAATAACAATTTTACAGTTGAATCGCGGCATTTTTATAAAATGAGTCGTATATAAATTACGAAGGTACTTACCGGTAACGGCGGCAACCACTTCAAAATATATTTATAATCGTTAAAATTGTTCACTTAAAAATTATCGTTAACATTGTTCACTTAAAATACACGAAAACAATAGTTAATAGAAATACAAAATGCCGTACAAAAATAGTCCATAAAATATTTTAACGAATTATTTATATTATTGACGAGTTCACACGAAAACAATTGTCAAACGAAAATGAATTTATGTAAATATTCAGTTCGGTCATGCAATAATCGCGGTAAAAGCTGAACAAACTTAACTCTACAGACGTCACACTGAGACTGACATTTCCAATAAGTACATACTGCAACTTTCGGGGGGTTCCTGTTAATTTTTGTATTTTACAGTTGTTTGGGTCTGGGATTTCAATACATATTAGAGGCGTATGCGTACGTGTCTAAGAGAACGCCGCAAGAATTATGTCAAATGGTTTTATGAACCTACTATGAACCCAAGTAGAAGTTTGAATTGTTTTACTACCTTGTCGGCCGACTGCCGTGCACCGCCGAAAAGGCCATAAAACCATTCGCATATGGCAGATGCATCGGCGCGGCTTTGTAAGTGCGAAATAATATTTTCATCTTTTAACATTTTTTTATTTCGTTATAAATTTACGTAAATGTATTGGCATTTTTTCGTACGGGACAAAAATGATTTTGTTATACATATTATCTGGATTTCGTTATATAAATGCTTTTTTGTATGAAAAATTGGTTTTAGGGACTAAATTTCGATTTTTTTTTCGATATACGTCATTTTTCGCTATATCGGGTTTCGTTATATCGCGGTTTTACTGTATAATGGTTTTATAGTATATAAAATCTGCAAAAATATGATTTAATATTGTAGTAAAAAATTATTGTCTTGATTTCTTATTATTCATTTTGATGTCATGAAAGTTCTTTAATTCAAACAACTGTTATTCAACATTTATATTATTTGGAGAAAAAATTTATTGTATTTCACAAACAAATTTTTATACAACATTTTTTGATAATTCAAATATCAAAGTAAATTTACAACATAAATCGAAAAAGTATATGCAAAATTACACATCCTCCAAGTATATGCACCAACTGCTGCATCAAAAGATGAAGTTATTAAAACTTTTTATAATTCCTTAGAGAATGCAGTCCGACAAGTTCCGTCTAGAGATATAACCATCGTATTAAGCGTTCTCAATGTCAAAATAGGCAACATGGAACATAATGATCATTTGAAGGACATAATTGGTCACTTTGAGATAAGGAGTCTCAACGGACGAGGAGAAAGACTCTTACAATTCTGCACTGAACACAAGTTCTCCATCATGAATACTTGGTTTAGCCATCACATACGTCCTTTTTACACATGGATTTCTCCTGGAGATAGATGTCAAAACCAAATTGATTATAACACACAATACAAAAACCTACCCAAATGCAGATTGTAGATCAATCACTAATCATATCTAATGACGAGAGACTGACATGGATGATTTCAAAATTTGCAAAAGAACATAAATTTTCATGACAATCTTTTACCTGCATTAGTTTTACCTGATCACAAGCCTCGAGCTTATCTTAATCTGTGTAAACCATCCCCAGTGCCATGAAAATATTTTCATAGGGCAGCGTCTGCCGTGAAAATATTTTTTTCATATTATACGTTTGTTTTGTGAGTATTTAAGATTACTCATTTTTAAAATTTATTTTATAGACTGTTATCGATAATTTGAGTCTAACTATCGCTCAAACACTTCACTCCACTACTAAAGATGCCTTCAAGGATGCCATACAGACGTCTCTTGTTCCAAACATGGAGAAAGCACAAATACAAATGTTCCATCAACTCAACCAGACCTTTAATAATGGCACTAAGGATTGTAAGTACTACTCTCCATATTTTTGCAGTGTATTAATTTCTCAGTTTACATACATTTATGTATAATTAAACTATAAATAATGATTTTAAGGTTTTTTTTTTTTACGAATTCCAATGTAAATTGGGCATCTAAATATAGTAATTGCACACACGCTCGATTATAATGAATGGATAGAGAAAAAACTAATTCTGGCTAAAAAAACAGTCTAAAAAACTATAACATTAAAATAATTAATAATAAATGTTCTTATTAACCCTTTGCATTTGCCTTTTTTTTTTGTATGTGCATACCGCAAACTCAAGCATTTTTAAAGAAAAAGCTATACAGGTATCTCATAGCTAGTAGCCAAAACTTCGGGGGAGTCTTCTTCATTCAATTTTGAACAAAAAATATTACTTACATTTAGGTGGAATGTCAACGGTTAACGAGATAAGCGACATCAAAGTTTGCATTTTTTTTTTTTCAATATTTCTTACTTATCTTTTGTAAATCGTTGGACAACCATTAAAGTAATTCATATCAAATTTTATAAATTAATTCGCTGTGATACAAGGCAAATTAAATGATTCCAGCACTCCGGATAGAATTGTCATGAAACCACCGCATTTAAATGTCAAACAGCTGATGTACCCTTATCTAAGTATAATATATGTTGCGTTCATGAATACATATGTAGATACATAGCTTACCGATATTCACTCCTGATTCCCGCTGACTTTAAACTGTGGTGCGCTCACCCGGCTACTGAACAAACTTTCTTTAAATATTGCGTACGTTAATGAAGTACATAAGAATTTTTAAATAAACCCAAGCACTAAATTAGCAAAAATAATTTTAAAAAACAAAGGAATCAAATATTCAACGGAAAACAAAACAAAAAAATGTAAATAGCTTACCTATTAATCGAAAATATAGATAGGTATGTATATCTATTTCTAATCTTGTAATATTCAGATATCGAACAAAAGTATCTTATAATATTCAAAAATCGAAAGAACATAGAAATGTCACACGGAATACTAAAATATTACAAACATGAAGTGATGTTTACACAAAAATCCCACGTAAATATCTCTTACACAAAATTACGCATAATCTATGCAATGGTTTTGTGTTTTATGTTAAGCACAGCTCGACTCCTGTTTCCAACCAAACAAAAAATGATCACCTCAAATGCTTCCGTTAGGAAGCGAGTAGATTTCGCAAAGCGCTTAAAAAATCTAACTAGTCTTCAAATCGCTGGTGATCGCAGATCTAAGTTTGCTTTCTCGAGGGGTGAGAGTGCAGGTTTCAGAACGGCTGGACGGCGAGGCTCGCAAGTGGAAGGCGAGTAGAGTAAAACACCGGAGATGTTGTTCTTGGCGCGCTGCAGAGGAGATTGAATGCCTCGTACTGCAATGGCGTACTATTTATTTAATATGGGTTCGGGCCGGGTGCGCGCAGCGCCTGCACCCCCTGATCTCGGCGCCGAGCCAACCGAAGCGCGTATACAGCCCTAGCCGCGCTCCAGTTGACATCGCGCCGCCGCCGTCTGCCAGCTGAAACCGACGACTTTGCTCCATAATTTGGTCGCACCCTGGCGGGCGGCAGAAATACAATTTTGGGTTTTTTTAACACTTCTTGTAAGGGTGCTCAACGGCGGGACGGGTAGTTCTACCTTTTCAACTAACTCTAAAGGCGGGAAAGATAGAACTACTCGATTTGTTTATGTGAGTGTTGTATACCAATTTCTTGGTAAATGTCCAAACTACATGTATATAAATAAAAAATTGTGATATACGTCAGATGTATCCTTTTGTCTTCGTGTCTATTACGTAGTATAATAATTACGCACAGCTCTTACGAGAGCTTGTCTGTACATAAATTTTTAAACAAAAATACACTAAATTTAATGATTTTATAAAAATGAATATGTCAATATGTGCTTTAAGTTTTACAGAGTAAGAAATTGGTAAATAAATTTTAAGAAATCACCCAATTACTGAATAAATTAGTGAGCGCACAAAGTTTCTGTCGAGTAGATAAGCGGTATATTTTTTATGACTAATGAAGGTATATTATGGTAAAATTATATCTGTCTCTGTCTTGTACTTAATTATTCATTCATAAATAAGTGAGAATGCATACGAACTATAGCGATCAAAATGACTTTATTTTGTTGCATTTAAAGTGTGTAACCCAACGTAGGTTTACGGGCCGTCCGCCGTAATAAATCTTCTTCAAGTGGATCTTAATATTTGTATTTCTGAAATTCACCAAGTCACTTCGAATTTTAGTTTTTAAATACGGTGTTATAAAACGGGTGTGTTGTTTAGCGGAATTTTTTTTCCTTAATAATATATGTTGTATCAATGTGTCCAAAATTTAATAAAAATGAATTGATAATTCTGGCGTCTGCAGTCGGTTTACTCAAAGGTATTTGAGATTCTGTAAAAATAATGTAGATGGCTTTCAAATAATGGAACGACAGGTGTATTAATTTGAAAAATGTAACATGTAAGTTCGAAAATTTGTCAAGAAAAATACTGGCATTATAGCACAAAGGTAGTGCACTTCCCCGGATTGGAAATAGAGATCCAGGTTCGAATCCCGGTGACGCAAAAACAATATTTTTCGACAAAATTGATTTTATATATATATATTTATAATTAATACATTAATTTAGTATTTAGAATATAATTATATTACTTTTTTTTAAACTCGAAAAAATTACTTCAGAAAATTATCAAAGTGATGAGGAAATATTTGCGAATAATTTATCTGATCTTTCTAACGATTATTTGCCTAAATTTGACAGTGATAGCTACGACACAAGTGACAGTAAAGAGTTACCTCGCAGGAGAAAAGTGCCAGTGATTCTGAAGAAAGTGATGCAGAGGAAGAGGAAATTACGGAATGGTCTGAAATAGACAATCCACCTAATATTGAACAATTTTTAGGTCACGTTGGTGTTCGTGTACCACCAAGCGATCCCGAAAACATAATGGACGTAGTAAAACTGTTCATCGGCGATGATTTACTTGAGATGATGATAGAGGAAAGCCGTCAATACCGCACACAAAACGAATCAAAAAAATTAAGAAATCCATCTAATGGAAGTCTGTAAGCCTCGTAGAGATGAAAAAATTTTTAGGACTGATTTTGCTTTCGGGATAAGTTTGAAAAGACACAAGAGATGATTTAGCAAACATTCAAGCTGTATATTAAAGCTGTATATAAAGCTGTATATAAAAAAGCTGTATAAAAAAAATAATATAAAAAAGCTGTATATAAAAAAAGAAAGAAAGAACTAATTTCATATTATTATTATTTACAGATTTATCCACTTTTGAAGGCTGCACTAAACGTACAATGGATCAGTTTAGCGGAATGGATGATACGTGTGCCCAAATTACATCAATGAGCACACAGTTACAACATATATTAGATCAACAAAGCAAACAATCGATGATGAATTCACAAATGCAACAGACTATGAAGCAGTTGAGTAATATGACGAAAGATCTTCAGTCTATGATTTCAAAAACACTAGAAGGGTTAGTACATTCTCAACTCTCTTGTGTTAATTTTTCATTCCTTATTCTATATCAGAATATAGATGCCTCAACAAGGTTTGTGTTACATTTAATTATTATTAGTCATTTGATATTGAGAAGTACAAACATATCTTATATACACTTATTACAGGGGCAGGCAATAAGAGTAGTAAATACGGGACTCAATTGAAACATGTAGTGCAGCATCAGTTTTATAAATTAATTCATAAAATCGTGAATGACAGCCGCTTTTCTACTATATACAGCAGTATTCTCCTGAGAAATATATGAATATGAAATGATATAGCTTTCTTCACTCAATGTAAAACAAAAAGTGTATTAAACACCCAGGATGGTTGCCACTTTCGCCCCTTTCTGTGTGTTGTACAGGGGCCCCATTTTTTAAAGATCAGATTAAAAATCATATCTTTAATTTAAATTAAAATCAATATTTTCTCATCTTTCTTTTTTTTCAATATAATTTTGTTAAAACCTATTTACAAGATATTCATCTGTCGATATCAGTTTTATCAATAAAATCATATATGATATGTCATCTATTTTCTTGATATTGTCTAATGATTATATTGACTGTAATGTTGGCCTGGGAAATTCGAAGCATGCCATGTGTACACCTGTAAGAAGAGGTGATTTCAGTCAAACAGCCAGTGACAAGATCAGCCAATCTTTATTTTAAAATGTACTATTTGTCACGCACATTTATTTATTACAGAGCTCTACAAAATCACATGACACCTATAAAAGAATGTATTCGGGAGCAGATAAGCACAGGGATGGCTGCCCACGCTGCACAACTAGAGGACAGTGTATTGCTGGCTGTTAGATCTAGAACTCAAACTCCAGCTCCATCGGTAATTGATATGCAAGTAAGTGCAATTATCTATTCAAGTATATTAATACGTAACCATTATTAGAATAGATGTTAACAGGTTGACTGCTGATCATGCATTTGTGAGTGATGACGGGAGTGCGCGGGGTGCCCATCACGCAATTACGCATGATGACAGTATGTTACTTCTATTGGTCAGTATGCCATCGGCTACCGTCGTGGTGTGTTGTTTATGCGTTGGCACAAAGCTTAAACGTTGTGATATCTCATACAAAGCTGTGGTTTTTTTTTTTTTTCAAATTATATATGGATAATGAAGAGGGCCCTTCAAGACCTAAGAGAAGTAAATTGACAAGGAATTATATCCTTATGGACAGCGATATTGATAATGAATTATATTCGCTATGATAAACCAGCTTTATGTTTTGATTACTTGGAAGAGTATCATAGTAATCTATATGTTTTAATTATCACAAACAAATCTACATATATTCTAAATTTTATTTTGTAACTGAGGGCTGGTTGTGTGATCAGTAGTAACTTTTTACTATAGTAACTTTACTAATACCTGTTGATATATCAAATTTACTACTGTCAAAACATAGATGGAAATGTCTATAGGCGCGACAAATAATCACAAAATATGATTTATTTTATGCATT
This sequence comes from Eubasilissa regina, assembly GCA_022840565.1. Lineage (NCBI taxonomy): Eukaryota > Metazoa > Arthropoda > Insecta > Trichoptera > Phryganeidae > Eubasilissa > Eubasilissa regina. The sequence continues at coordinate 20,450,764 of JAINEB010000018.1, read as the reverse complement.
ATCTATGAATTTTTTCATATTATGTGCTAATGTATATTAAACAACGAGATCATCATCGGACAAACTCTCATCACTAAAATAGCAGGATATTGAATGATTAATTGTCAGATGACTTTTGGAACAGCTGTGAAAAGTCAGGCATATTTAACTATCGATTCTCGTTTTTGGTATCTGATATTGGAGAGTAAAATGAGTTTACTATGGGATGTACTTTCGAGAAGTAAATATTTTTTTATTAATGATCAAACAACCCGATTTTGCAAAAAAAATTACTTTAGTAACTTTTTTTATTATAGTAACACACAACCTGCCCTAAGTATTTGTTCTGTTCTTTAAATTTTATAACTATACTGTAATAAACATTTTTAGTATGAAATAAATCATTACGCGTAAGTTTGTAAACAGCACAGGAAATGAAAATTTCAATTCCAATGTCCATTACACACAAATGTGTAATTTTCATTTTCCCGTTTTTCCAACATATCTAAATATTTTAAATCTTAAAATATTTGACTAAAAGCGTAAAGGAACACCATAGAAACGATTTCACATGAAAAAAATATCAGCATTTCCCACTCATTACTCTTGTCAGAGCGGCAGTGAACCTGTCAATGATATTAATTTTGTAAGGATTCACTGTAGAAGATATCTAAATATCTGTTATTACAGTAAAATCTCAATATTTTGAACTCCGAATTTTATGTTTTTTTTAACACACAAGACCCAATATTAGAGCGTATATAAAAATACTTACGTATGCACTATATTAAGAATAAATAAATATGTCAATTTTATAGTTAATCTAATAATAATAAGTTACGCCGTTCATTCAAAAACCTTAGTTTGCCAGTGAACTTGTAGTGCGAGACAATTTTAAGACCTTTGCGCATTAATATATTTTTACGTGTCACATTACTCGTTTTTTTTTTTTATTATAAAAAATTTACAATGCGCACGGCTTTTTGCCTGTGCACCCTGCCTCCTTTGTGTGCTACGGCACTTGACACACCACATGTCTGAACCCGCTTCTAGTGACCTTCTTTATATTATGTCTCTGTCCCCGCCACTGCTACACGCCGGTAATTGTCAATTAGTACTCACCGCACCCTGATAATTTTCAAATCGCTCGATACTAGCTACTCGCTACACACCGGTAATTGTCAAATAAATCGATATGTGTACTGGGTGTTGTCAAGTAGATTGATTTTAGCAGCTGCCATATGCTGCTATTTTCAAATAGATGAATACTAGAAGTTCTTGCCTCAACCTGCATGGATAAGTTCCACTAATTGCTCCTGCTAATGATTCTTCATAGCCTTTTTTAGATGTTTCATCGGAATTTGCAAAAATATATGTATTTTTTAACAAAATTGGTTCTCTTTGTTCATGATTTTTTACTAGTTTTGTGATGTTTACTCGAAATCCGAATCCATTAATTTGATTGACTCAAATCAGTTCTACACATTAAAATGTTGTGGTCTCTTGATTTTTGAGTTAATGGGGATTTGCGTAATTGTAATTGTATTATTTTGGTCCCTTGCTTTTCAAATTAACGAGGTTTTATTGTAGTTAATAATTATTTTTCCTATTTCATTGAGGTCTTATAGAGTGCTTTTGTTCTTAGATTCAGCAGAACCAGATTGACCAACTAATTGCTGCAGGACAGACAAATGCAGCCTTTCAACAGGCATTGAGTGCTTCTGATCTCCGACTGGTGGTTCATGCATGTGCTTCGGCAGATCCTCGTCAAGTTTTCAGCCAACCCTGCCCACTCCAGCAACATGTGCTGCTCTCACTCATACAGCAGTTGGGGGCTGACATGAACAGCGATACACAGCTCAAACACAGGTGATGCTCCGATACATTTTTGAAATTAACTTCAGTAATGATTATATTTATTTATTTTAAAACAAAAAATAGAAATGCTTCATGTCAATGTTCTTGCTATTTTTCAAAAGTAAATAAGAAAAAAAATATTTGTCTTCTGGGATGTGAATCAAATTTCCCACCTTTTGATCACCGAATTGAATTTGACATTGAATTAAACTGGAAATCTTTTTATACAACTGAACCTATTTTTCTTTTAGATATTTGGAAGAAGCTGTTATGAATCTGGATAATAGTAATGCAGTGACGCGAGAGCACATGCCTCTGGTTCTCAAAGAACTACAAAAACAATTATCTAACTTCATTTCATGCAATCCTTACAATGAAGCAACTCGCAATCTTAAAGTTCTGATGCTGGCCACGGAGGCTCTGGTGAGACCTGGAGACTCGGCGGATGTTACCTCATAGTTTTATTTTGTATAAGAGTATTTCTGTTATTTTCAATTAATTTACTATCAGTGGTATTCAACATGCATTGTTGACACTTGCTCGCCACTTACTGATGACATCTTTTGTGACAAATGATGTTCAGAAACACATTTTAACAAATAAGTTATTATTTGGTCACTTTGTCTTTTTCTATACCCAAGTTTGAGGTCTCATATAAAAGGAGATTCTCTACAATAACTTTATCTACTTTTAAATTTATTCATACCTATTTCAGATTTCAATTTTTTTTTTTCACATTCTTAAGACTAAATTTATTGCTTACCAGAATGTTGGAGGGCTATAAATTGTATCAAAATATGAGTCGTTGACTTATGTTAATTATGGGCCCATAACAAAAATTATTGTGCATTCTGTAAGCATTGAAAACCACTGACACGTGTCATTTAATTACTATTCTATTAAAAAGTATTATGAAAATATTTCATTTCTATGTTATGTACAAAATTTATTCTGAAAAATACATTTTTCTTTCGGGACGAAATGAAAATGCTTTTTATTTGATGTGCCTGACCAGGAGAAGGCTATCCTACATCACCAGCTGCTGCAGGATAATGTAAATGTCTTAATATAAAATCTTTATTATTAACTACATGGCTTTCTTTAGTTTTTATATCCGTAGGTACTTCAGTTATGGATGGAAAAGAGGCAAAATACTGTTTCATAATTACATACTATTTATGAAACAGACAGCTAGTGTTTAAAAGACAACGGTGTTATACTGGTGTCTCATAGCTAGTAGCAAAAACTTCGGGGGAGTCTTCTTTCAATTTTGAATAGAACATTTTCTACTTTGGTATTTACACTTTGGTAAAATGTTTATGGTTATGCGACTTCAAAGATAGTATTTTTTTTTCAATATTTCTTACTTATCTTTTGTAAAACGTTGGACTACCATTAAAATAATTCATATCAAATTTTATAAATTGATTTTTCGATTAATTAATTGATAAAACACTCAAAATACAATATTATAGAAATTACTCCTATTAAAATGTTAGATCAGCTGATTTACCTTACCTAAGTATGCCCTCATGAATACATATGACTTAAGACGGTGGTTCGCTCACTCGCCAACCGAGCAAACTTTATTTAAATATTGCGTGTGTATATTTAAATGAAGTTCATAAGAATTTTTAAATAAACGCAAGCACTGTAAATTACCAAAAATAATTTAAAAAACAAGGGAATCAAAATATTCAATGGAAAGAAAAACAAAAAAAAGTAAATAGCTTACCTAGTAATCGAAAATATAGATCGGTATGTATGTTTGTACTTCTAATCTTGTAATATTCAGCAATCGAAAAAACAGAAATGTCGCATGAAATATAATACTAATGCACATCAATGTGCATTAAAAATTATGTTTACACAAAAATCCCACGTAAATATTTTTTACTCAAAGTTACACACAATCTATGCGTGTAAATAATTATACAACCATAAATAAAAATGTAATTTTATATGGAATTAATAATTATACATTTTAAGTTGATTGTATTAAAATGCAAATAAGATTAAAATTGAAAACTGAACTAAATTGTTAAAACAATAAATTAAAAATGGTTTATCACAATTCGTAAAAGTAATAATATTTAACATAAATACGATTTATTGTAAATATGAAAACATTGTATGCTATTTATTAAAATGCATGTTAAAATACGGGGAAATATACGCGCCTCCGTCTTTTAGAATCATTTTAAAAGCCACGTGCAAAATATCTGAACATGAGCGTGAATTGCATTGCACTTGGTAATGGTGTTCTTTATCGTAAGTAACATGATGGTAATAAGCAGTCTTACTCTCTTTTTCTTTGCATATTAAAATTATATGGCGGAACGTAATATTGGATTGATGTTAATATTTTACAACGTATGTAAGTAAGTATTGTAAACATTTTTATTTATATTTTTAAATATCTGTGGAACGAAAAATATTTTAATGAATAAAAAATATTATAATTTACTACAATGAGATATTGTATTTTATATTAAGGTTAAAGAAATCCTCATATAGCGAGTAATGGGGGGTTAAAAATATTAGCAATCTCTTATTTATTACGTCATACATAAAAATCTCCTTGAGACTTAAGGAATTCATTTTTCAGATGCTGTGTCATTAAATCGAAGGATAAAGATTTTTACACTGAAAATGTATTTACTTCGGAAAAAAAGTCTGTTTTCGCACATCTGTGTAATTCAATTTCTGATATCAAAATATTAAAATTAAGTGAATATTATTTTAATTTCAACTACATAGGTACCTATTTATTTTCAAAAAATGAAAAGATGCACTTTTAAATAAATATAAAACTACCGTGTTGTCGATATCAGCACGTGGTAAAAGTTCCCTTTACATTTTATGACATATAGGGTAAGAGGTTTACGACTCGTACCTGGAAGATTCTTTCAGATACAAATTCATGTTTACGCTGTGCGGTAATGCGGTACTGACTTAACTCTCGTTTGTTTATAATAAAAAAGTGATTATTTGATCAAAGATCTTGTGTTTTTGTAATAAAAGTGTATTGCATAATATACTGTACGAGTATAGTAATTTGGAGTACGTAGATATGATTTTGGGGGAATGCCGTGAAAATGCTTAGCGCCAGAAGCTCGGGAATACGCAAGGCGTTTTCCACTTCGGTCTCACCCGATAGCCAGGACAATTACGAGAGTTGTGCAGCGAGTACGAGATCGAGTGACATGGCAGATACTGTCGATGGATAGTGGTGTCTCGGTGCACGATCCTGGATATGAGGATCAAGTTCTTGACTTTGTGCGCAATCCAGAAGCCAGCATGCGTGAGGCTGCCCGGTACTTCGGTTACAGCCGTTCGACAATCTGAAGATTATTAAAGAGTGATCAAATAATCAGTTCATAAGTTTTGTGGACTGATGAATGCACTTTTTCGCGATTTGGTCTCTTCAACTCGCGAAATAGTCATTATTGGTCCCAGACAAATGTTCGTGCTCTGCGCTCCTTGTCTTTTCAATATAGATGGTCGGTGAATGTATGGGCTGGCATGTTAGATGATTATATAATTAAATATATATTAATTAGAAAGATATACATATAAAATCAATTTTATCGAAAAATATTGTTGTTGCGCTACCGGGATTCGAACCTGGATCTCTTTCTTAACCGGGGAAGGTGCATTATCCAACTATACTACAGCGACAATATTTTTAGCAACAAGTTTTCAAACCTATATGTTACCTTTTTGATACTAATACATTTAATTGTTCCATTATTTAGAAGAGCCATCTACCTTATTTTTACAGAATCTCAAATAACTTTGAGTAATCTGATAGCAGACGCCAGAATTATCAATTCATTTTTATTAAATTTTGGACATATTGATACAACATTATTATTAGAACACATTCTTATTGTGAAGTTGTAATTATTCAGAACATAGATCTGTGATATTTTAATGATTAATAATGCACCTTCCTCGGTTAGAAAAGAGATCCAGGTTTGAATCCCGGTGGCGCAACAATAATATTTTTCAATAAAATTGATTTTATATGTATATCTTTCTAATTAATATATTTTTTAAATATCACAGACCTATGTTCTGAATAATTACAACTTCACAATAAGAATGTGTTCTCCTAATGATTATATAATTAGCCCATTTTTCCTTCCACCCAGAATGATTAATAATATACTAATTATTTATCATTCTTACAGTACGATTTACTGTCAATGTTGGAAGATACTCCACTTAGTATTATTCGGGGAATGTGGTTTTAGTATGATGGAGCATCATGTCATTCAACAGTGGAAGTGCGTTGGGCCTTAACAGTCGAGTACGGCACGAATTGGATCGGAAGATACTATACTTTTCCCTGGCCTCCTAGGTCGCCCGACCTTATACCGCTAGACTTTTTTCTTTTGGGGGCACGTAAAAGATATTGTGTATAGTGAGGAAGAGATGTGTGGTTGCATAATTGAAGCGTTCAATAAGGTAGCCAGTGAGAGTGCTATAACATTCCAGCATTAAACATTTGTTATAATATGTGTGTAGTGAGAATTTTATAAGTTTTGATGTACAATTATTAGTGTTAAATTATGTTTCAACTATGTACATTTGTTTAACAAGGGTGACCAACCGGTAACCAACCTAAGCCAGAAAAACCAGGGTGAGGATAAATACCTACATATTAAGAATACTTTATATTTGGCTTCATATTGATTGACATGTCTTTATCATGATTTTATCTACAGTATGTTTTTTTTTATCAAAACAATCAGCTACTTATTTAAAATGTGCTTTGAATAATTTAAAAAATGGCTCCCGATTTGACAACACAAATTAAATTGCCGTAGGCAAATAAGCATAATACTTTCACAAATTTCATGAGTGCAAGGTAATTGTTGAAAGAAAAAATAAACTATCTCTCATTACGTGTTACAATTTTAAAAAATGATGTCAATCCCGTCATTTTTTATTTCATATATTTTCTACACTGTAAATTCTATGTCAATAGGTCAGTATGTATTGAGGTCATCGAAGTTTAAAATATGGAATGTATTATATAATACTTAACCTTTTGAATGCGAATTTTGAAAGACAAAAATAGCAAGTTGATAATTCGAATGGCAGGGGGAAAATGGACAAATTATCAAGAATATTTTTTGTTCTAAATTACTTAATTTATCTATTCCTGAAGTTTGGACAACTAGCTACGAGACATCCTGTATCTAGATGAAATGTTTAATTGCGACTTTACTTTGTTCAAGAAAACGTTGTTTTTCCTTGAAATCAGTAAAATAAACATCTAATTTATGAAATGTTCTACTAATGTTGTGAATAAGTTCAATATTAATTCATATTGTGGATAAAATATGTGTAAAAACATATTTTCGGCATTTTTTAATGAAAAGAATGACAGCGCGGATTCGACGTCCGTCATGGGCGGATAGGCCGACATATTGAAGTTCGATGGACAAGTAAAATTATCGTCTTTTATAAGACTGAAAATATATTATTTAAAAACTAATTATTGTGTTTTTGATGCCAACGCCAAGTTAGCGTTTTGGTGATATGTCTGTTTCATAATTACATACTATTTATAAAACAGACAGCTTGTGTTTAAAATGCAACAGTGTTATATACAAATGAAATATTTAATTAGAGTAACTTGTTGGTGTAGTTAGGACGCTGGCCTAGTGATGTAGTGGTCGGTGGTTCGCGCCTTGTTCCAGGACTCCAGCAAGTTAGTCCTATTTTAATAGCACAGGCGTTTAGCTTAGTTTGAAAATAGCAAGAATATTGATGTGACATGTATTCCGTGTACTCATCTCTATTTTAAAAAAATGTTTGCTTTGTCCAAGAAACGTCGTTTTCCTTTCTAGTTTATGAAATTTGTTACTAATGTTGTGAATAAGTTCAATATTAATTCATACCGTAGGTAAAATATGTGTGAAAACATATATTTTCGGCATTTTTTTAACGAAAGCGCGGTCTAGACGACTTACGACCGCTGTCGATTGGCGATCTGACGCTAATAAAGAAAATAAATACACATTAGGATCGACAAAAATATTATTTAGTAAGAAATTATTGCGTTTTTGATATCAAACTTGATTTTAAATAGTAGCTGAAGCCTCAAAGCATGTAAGTAAATAAATACAATATATTATTTAAAAATGTATGTTTTTACTCAAATAAAGTATTTTAAAAACGACTAAAATTGATAATACGTCCTGCAAATTGAATAGTTATAACTATTAATTTTTAACATTTGTTCATTTGTCTTCATAATCTTGGCTTCAAGATTATAAGAAAATATATTCAGTTTATGCAATTTTTTTTCATATTAGCACAATTTTGTGGCACTCGAAAAATGTATCTAATGGTTGCGATCTTTCTTATAATGCGTGTATTGTCTTAATTATGGCAAATAACATTCAGTTTATTCATTTTAAATGAGTGTAAAGGTTTTCCCTAAGTAATAGTTTAAAAAAAGTCAAATTTAGTGTATAACTTCTGATATAAATGAATAATAAAAACCCACGTTTTCGTAAAAAATGCGATAATTTGAATTTATTGTTGAAAGTTGCGCCTTAAGATTCCATCTTTCTCTAAAAATTATCTTGGAAAATAGAACTTAGGAACTATATAATTTAACCATCATTTAGAAAAACGCTAAGGGTCGGTTGTATGATCAGTAGTAACTCTTTACTATAGTAAAAAAAGTCACTAAAGTAAATTTTTTTTCAAAAACGGGTTGTATGATCGTTAGTAAAAAAATATTTACTTATAGAAAGTACATCCCCTAATAAACCTATTTTACTCTTCGATATCCGATAATAAAAACGAGAATTGATAGTTAAATATGGTAGACTTTTCATAGCTGTTCCAACAGTCGTCTGACACATTGATACTTTGAAAGTTGCAGTATAGGACAATTAATCATTCAATATCCCACTATTTTGGTAATAAGAGTTCGTCCGATGACAATCTCGTTATTTAATATACATTATTACACATAATACAAAAAATTTCACCACCAAAGTGGTGAAATTTTTACATGCGCGTGCCAAAAATCCCCAAATAATATATATCGATTGTCTGACGTGCCCTGCAGTTTTTAAAAATATATTTTTTTAAATAACTACAATTAGAAATTATGCTATAATTAGTTTTTCTTACTTAAAAACATAACGCGAAGACCGTGTCATCATTTAGCATCCTGGTCCGATAAGATAGTACGGGTTCATTCACCCTTCCAAGTAATTTTTATTGGGGAAAAAATGAAAAAAAAAGAGTTTTTCAACATTTTTTTGAGGGTTAGGACGGTGGTTAAATGAAATAAATGTGATTGGGGTGTTGAAGTTTTATTATGACATTATGATAAAAACAAGAAAGACATAGAATGAAATGAATGAATGTGAAATGAAATGAAGCGAATTGGCGGTCTTGCTCGGCGCGTGAGCCGCCGCTGTGAAACGATGAAACTAGAGCATAGATAAGAGAGACTCCTTAGCGGTGAATTTCGAGCCAGGTTTGTAGCAGCAGCCGGCAGCGCTGTCGCTAGCGTCGATGCGAACTGAGATGGCGGTGGATTTGAATTCCGGTCGCTACATTTTATTTAAAAAGTTTAAAAAATACACCTTGGGTTATAAATATTAATGAGATTTTTGCTGCTGTACATTTGATACCGAATACTTTATATCCGGTACACATGTCGTCACTTTTAGTAAAATACATGCACAACTGGATTCATCGGTCAATCTACTCCTTGTGCTGTGTACATTTTATAAAATTAATTTCGGAAAATAATGACTCATAAGCATATGTGGAAGAGAAAATTGATAATATTACCGTCGCTAGTTTTTTTTAAACAGCTAAGGATTTCTGGAATGGTGTTCCAAGTTATTATTATTTCTTCTTCTGCATTCTTTTAAATTATATTCGATAATCGATCATTTTCAATTATTTCTAATTCATTTCTCAAATCGACAAATTTTTGTTTCTAGGTCGAACATGATTGGAGTTCAAATAATTGCATTTCTATATCTGTTAATTGTTACGTGCCGGCTAAATTGATAAACGTGCCATTTCTGGCACGAGTGCCCTAGGTTCGTCACCCCTGATCTATGCTTTGACAGTAGTAAATTTAATTTATAAACAGCCTGCAAAGGGTTTTTACTACGGGCATTAGTAAAAAGTTACTACTGATCACACACCAGCCCTTAGATCAAATAGTGGATTTGCTCCAACTCTTGTGGCGGACTGCTTTCAAGTTTAGTGACTACCCTAACGGACTATTTCAAATTCTGAGACGAACTACTTTCAAAATGGCATTCGGTCCATTTTAATCTCTCGCTGCGAGGGAGTGTTTTCCCACTTCCAGGACTGACACCATTCCATTGGCCACTCTTTGATGACTGTGAGCTCCGCTCTGTCTAGGCCTAATTTTGAACACCGCCTCCTTCTTATATTTAATTATGATTAAACTTATCTCTGCGTAATCACACTTATTGTTATATTGATTACATTGTTTATCAAAATTTTATACTTAGTTGCAAAGAGTATTTTTATGCGGAATGATCATTTATTACAAAACTTTACATACATATTCATTTTATTACATTATTCATTAATAGTTTAATATAAAGTAAAACATACATGATCTAAACATCATTAAGGAGAAAATATTATTATTGTGGAATTTCAGTTTCTCAGAACATAGTTCTGTGATATTTTAATACAAATTAAATGTATCAATAAGAAAAATATACGGATAAAATCAATTTATTGAAAAAATATTTTTGTTGCCACCCGGACATGAACTACTCTTCTACGGCGATAACCTGTCCATTCGAAACTATATATTATTAATGTCCTGAAGAACAGAGGTTACCTTAATCTTACACTTTAATTTTGATTACTTCCCCATACCATTAGGAGTCCCAATAATTGACAAGCTTGCATAAATGTGGATGAGGCGAGAAGTGTGTGGAGCTCTATCCTCTCTGCTCACCACCGGCATGATGGTAAGTTAGTTGGTCCGTTGGTTTCCCGGTATTGGGGAACATTCGCGGTGGTCTCAACACGTGTCTCAAACGAAACGTCTATTTTATTTCGAATTAGCCTGCGTTTTGTCAAAATCTTGGTATTCGCCATTTGGACCACTGCGGCTGGTGACAAAAAGGTGCAAGACAAAAAGGTCCCTTACGCGTTCGCAATATTATTAAGTAATTAATAACATTGAATCTGGTGCGCCGCGCTATAACCGATGTTAGGGGCATAACAAGCGCGACTTTGGTATTATTTGTAGGTATGTATTTAATCTATGGCTTTTATTGTTTGTTTTTCTATTCTCATTTCTATAAGTATCCTCGTTCTGTTTCTGTCTATGTCTATTGTTTATAGTTCTGCTTGCTTCACGAATACATATTTCATCTATGGTTTGGTGTCACGCTTTGCACTGTCAAATTGTCAAAGTCGTGATAGGTCGCTGTCACTTTATTTTTGGTGTTTTGTGTATATACCCGTTGATTAACAACACAGGAAACGAAATAATTGTATGTGTCTTATAAATCATATTTTAAATGTCGAGAAGTAAGTCTCCTGATCCTAAAAGGCGTGATCGCCAAAAAGATCATTCCAATAAAAGAAATCGTTCATCAGAACGATCCAAGACAAATTATGATAATGAACATCGAAATAAAATTCGAAAAGCGCGGAAATCACACAGTCCTTATCATGAGAAACCCTCTTATGAGTCGAAACGAACTCGTTATAATGACACAAACTCTTCGTCAAAAGAGGAGCAGCGTAAGCCGTACAAACGATACTGGGACGATCAAAAAGTTGAGAGCAAAGAGCGCGAACGGAATTCTCACCGCGAATACGAAGTTGGGTCACGGTATTATGACCATTCTAAGAAACCGGTGAAAAAGAACGATTCTACTGATGGCAAAGCTACAGTAACAACGCGCCCTAAGAAAGAGAATGACATGTTGACATCCAAAACTGGCGGTGCCTACATTCCCCCAGCCAGGCTGCGAATGATGCAAGCAGAAATAACTGATAAAAGTTCAGCAGCTTACCAGAGGATATCCTGGGAAGCTTTGAAAAAGTCAGTTCACGGTTATATCAACAAAATAAACACTGGTAATATTGCAATTATTATAAAGGAATTACTCAGGGAAAATGTAGTGAGGGGCAGAGGACTTCTTTGCCGCTCTATTATTCAAGCACAAGCGGCATCTCCCACCTTCACGCATGTATATGCTGCTCTCGTTGCTGCAATAAATTCCCGTTTTCCAAACATTGGAGAATTACTTCTCAAGCGACTCGTTATGCAATTTAAAAGAGGTTTTAAACGGAATGATAAAGCAATATGTATATCGGGAGCAACATTCATTGCACATTTGGTGAATCAAAGAGTCGCACATGAGATTTTGGCTTTAGAAATATTGACACTGTTGGTTGAGAGCCCCACTGACGATTCCGTAGAAGTTGCAGTAGCTTTTCTGAAAGAATGTGGTCAAAAACTTACAGAAGTGTCGACTAAAGGTATTAATGCAATATTTGAGATGTTGAGAAACATTTTACACGAAGGACAGTTAGACAAACGTGTTCAATATATGATAGAAGTTATGTTCCAAGTGCGGAAAGATGGTTTTAAAGATCATGCTGCTGTATTGGAAGAGTTAGAATTGGTTCCTGAAGATGACCAGTTTACCCACCTGATCATGTTGGATGAAGTCACCGATACTCAAGATATTTTAAGTAAGTTCTGTTTAATATCCATTTTGTACTTGATCAATTACTTTGATGCTAATTTTGAATCTTTAGATGAGTTTCAAAGTACTGTTGTCACAAAATTGCCATTTTTATGAAGGAAATGTTTATTTATGTACAATTGTAAGGGTGTCTACACTGTTAGAATCTTTGGTCTCGAAATTCACTTAAAGAATAGTACAGAATTACTACTGAGAGTGCCAAGTCATTGTCTGTTGTATTTTGTGCAAAGAGCAACGTCAGGCATCGAGAGCAAAATTTATCCGCAAAACACACCCACACTTTTATAAAACATTAAAATGATATCTTTAAGTAGCGAATCATTCCATATGAAATCACCTAATTTTAAAATAAGTGGCTGCTTGACCATTTCAGATATTTTATTATCATAGGTAGCCAACCCCTTAAGTGTGAAGCTCAAAACAATCTTCTATATAAAGAAGAGTGTCTGTTTGTTTTTTGTACAAATCTACAGTTTTATTCAGTTTGATGAAATTTTGCACACTTGACCTTCAAAACATGAGAAAGGTCACTGTCTACGTGATATTTCTAAAAACCATCCCCATCCATCTTTCCCACCTGTTAAAGCAGAATTTTAATACTTCTTGATGAAATTTTGCACACTTGACGATCAAAATAAGAGGAAAATTACTGGTAGATGAGATTTCGAAAAACCACCCTCATTTCCCCTTTCCCACCTCTTAAACCAGAATTTTGGTACTTCTTGATTTTGCACACTTGAATTTCATAATAAAAGGAAAATTGCTGTCTACATCTAATTTCGAAAAAAATGTACTCCCATCCCCCTAAATGAAGTCTTATCGCTCTGCGTAAAGGCCGGTTAACGTTGGGTACTTCAATTAGTTTTACATAAGTTACAGTTACATGAAAACTATAGCTTCTAAACCAGTTTGAATCATAAAATGAAACTTACAGGTTTTGTCAAGTACTAGTACACGTATCCTTTTGACAAAAACGTAAAAAAAATTATCTGGTCCCACATTTTAGTGATTTGACCTTGAAATCAGCAGATATTGAAAATTTTGAAACTGATGCCAAAAAAAGGCAAGAGGGGTTCCTAACCCAAACCTTAATTCTTCATAGCTGGGAACTCTACTAACTATAGTTATAACAAAAAAAAAAAAAATTTGTGGTTCCAACCCCCAGTCATAATATTTAAATCATATAAAATTGAAATATTGCAAATCGTTAATCCGCTATCATAAATACATTAGAATTTCATTTAGTTCACTGTAGCTCCGCTTTTCAGATTTCAACTAAACGTACATGCATACTGTATATTGGAACATGCAAACCTAGATGTGTGTGTAAAATACAGATGCTATATGTGTTCATATATGTATTGTGTTGTGTTCCGCCAGTGCCGCCAGTGCTTTGGCCATAAAATACACATTTTTTCAACATTTCAGGAGTTAACAGAAAATATTTGTAACTTATACCGGGTGAGTCATAGCTAGTAGAAAAAATTTTGTTTGTTTCCATAAGTAAAAAATCGCAGAGCACACCAAAACACGTATAATCTTTTCGAAATAAAATAAGCATCCAATATGGCTACTAATGTAAAGATACGATAGGGACAAGTGTACCAACACAGCAGCAAAAAAATTATGTTAATGGAACATATTCCAAATTCCCGCAAAATTAAAAAATTCCACATATTTTTTGGTCAAACCTTGTAATAGGCGTATGCATTAATTCATGCGTTTTTTTTTCGAAAATTAAGGCTTTATTGTGAAAAAATGGTTATACACTCAATGATCAAAGTATTGTCCATCGGAAGCTACAACATTTGCCCATCTTTCTGGCAGTTTGTGGATTCCATCCCAAAAGAACTTCTCCGGCTTGGTGGTGAAGAATGAATCAAGCCAATTTTTGATACCCTGTTCTGAAGTGAAGCGTATTCCGGTGAGGGCATTCTGCATTGATCTGAACAAGTAGTAATCAGAAGGGGCTATGTCTGGGCTATAAGGTGGGTGAGGTAGAACTTCCCACCCACTGTTCTCCAAATAGTTTTGAACCGGTCTTGAAACATGTGGCCGAGCGTTGTCATGATGGAAAATTATGGATTCGTGTCTGGTTGAATATTCTGGTCGTTTTTCCGCAATCGCTCTCTTCAATGCAAGCAATGCCTCCAATTCTTCATCTTCAAACCTTTTTGGCTGTCCGGGTCGTTCATTGTCTTCTAAGTTGAAATCGCCACTTCTAAACCGTACAAACCACTTCTGGCACGTTCTTTCAGCTAGAGCATGGTTACCATAAACCTCTACTAAAATACGATGACTTTCGGTAGCACTTTTCTTCATGTTAAAGTAATGAAGAAGAACTCCCCGCAAAAACACTTTTTCTGGCACAAAGTTCGACATGTTCAAATGAATAGAAAAAAATATTGTTTACACTTCAATCAAATGACATATACTGAAAAAGACGCGCAATGACAGTAGCTTTCAAATGAATATAGTCACGGATGAACACGGCGCGAAATAATACTAGTAACGCCCTCTCTTAGAAAACCGCATGAATTAATGCATACTCCCAATATATAGTAAGCAGGTGGGTTAATTTTTATTCCATTATCAAATTCTTTTTTTTTTTTCAGATGTGTTTAAGTTTGATCCGAACTATGAAGTTAATGAAGGAAAATACAAAGAACTAAGTAAGGAGATTCTCGGTAGTGATGCCGAGTCTAATTCTGAAGATGGTTCTGATAGTGGAAGTGAATCTGGTTCAGAAGTAGAAGAGGAAAATCAAGAAAGTTCCCAGAAAGACGGAGTTATCATTGATAATACAGAAACAAATTTGATTGCTCTCCGTAGAACTATTTATTTGACAATCCATTCCAGTTTAGACTTTGAAGAGTGCGCTCATAAACTCATGAAAATGCAGCTGAAACCTGGCCAGGAAATGGAGTTGTGCCACATGTTTTTAGATTGTTGTGCAGAACAAAGGACTTATGAAAAGTTTTATGGTCTATTAGCTCAAAGATTTTGTCAAATCAATAGAATATATGTGGGTCCATTTGAACAAATCTTCAAAGATTCATATGGCACCGCTCACAGATTGGACACTAATCGATTGAGGAATATTAGTAAATTTTTTGCTCATCTTTTATTTACTGATGCTATAAATTGGGAAGCTCTTGACTGTGTCAAACTGAATGAAGAAGATACTACAAGCTCTAGTCGGATATTTATCAAGATTCTGTTCCAAGAACTGGCGGAGTACATGGGGCTCGGAAAACTTAATGAGAGACTTAAAGATCCGTAAGTTATATATGTTAATCTTATGTATTTAATAATAGTAATCTGAAATACAATGAATAAGAAAATAAGTTTTACAAAAATAATGCAATGGTTAAATTGACATGTGAGTTTGTATCACACCACTTTCAACATTGCCTAGATGATTATTACTCAATTTATTATCAGACTGTTACATGTATTGATATTAAAATCTTTTGTTTTAGGACACTTCAAGAACCATTTTCAGGAATTTTCCCAAGGGATAATCCTAAAAATACTCGATTTGCTATAAACTTTTTCACTTCTATCGGCCTCGGCGGATTGACTGACGAACTCCGTGAACATTTAAAGCAAGCTCCCAAGGCAAGTATTTCAATATTAAAGTGCCCGAGTCATATTTTTAACAGCCAGAAAGATAATTTAAAATTTAAGAATTAATTTTGAAAATATTATTTTTGTTATGAAAGATTTATCCAATGAAAACTTAATTACATTTTAAACAGATCAAAATATTTATTTTTATCTAAAAAAGAAAACATAACGAAGGACTATGAACGATTTAATATAGGCACTCTGAATTTGGAAATGTGTTCATATTTGGTTTATAAGTTAGCATCTAAATTTTACTGTAGTTAAAATACAAATTTTGAATATTACCTAGAAATATAAATGGTATTGTTATTACTGGTACTCCTTACTTGATGACTGAGTTTCGTTCCTACTACAATAAGTTGTTAAGCGAATTAGTCTATTAATAGTGATGGTAAAATCATTATTTAAACTGTTATTTTGACTGTGATTGTAACAATGATAGATAACTGATTAACGTAATTCTTCGAGCAATGACTGGTACACTAGAAAATAAGCCTGCGACAGTTAGGTCTTAGTTACCAATCATCGTTAAATCTCAGTTACCAAATCATTGACACAGTCACGTAACAGTTTACCATCGCCAGTCGATAAGCAAGGAGCTTAATCGTTTTTGTTTATTCATAAATTTAGTCATTAGTGTGCGTATTGCCATACACTCTCATATCCCTCGCCATCACAACATAGCTATCATACGACAAAAAGTTCAGTATGCGCTCGCACTTAAATATTGTATGATTTACAAAAATCTCGAAGGGTTACTTCATCACTTTCTGTTACAGTTTTTGAAAAAAGTTGTGCGCAAATAGTACTCTTTTAAAGTAGCTATAACCGCCTGGTCCTTTGGATATAGGGCAGCAGTCATGTTTTTAAGCAGATACACTATCTTTACATCTGGGTGTCAAGATGCCGGGGGTGGCCTGGGGCATTATCAAGCAGTAGGATAATTTTAAAGGGAACACTTTTTTTCAGACAATCAATGATTGACAATTGATGAACCAATCCACGAATAAAGCTTGCATCATCCACACCTTCTTATTTGCACAATAGTAAACAAGCTGCAGCGGATGAAGTCATGCTCTTTCTTTTCGCCGATGTCTAGTATTATAAGATGCATTATAAAGTACACACTCTTGAAGATTGCCGACGCTTTGTGTAGTGAATAGTGACCGACTGCATGAATAAGACTGACCAAGAAAGGGGATTTCGAAATTCAAGTTGAGAAAGGGCATTTCCCGTCATTACCAGCTGGAATTCAACTGATTACCGAATCAACCGGAATCATTAAGTGAATTTGACATTTACACTTTGTTTTATTCTTAACGTGGTCGGTTAATGAAGAAACAGAAAATTTGACCAGTTCAGTGCATCTCTGCGTTAGAGAGCTGCTCGTACGTTCGAGCGGTCATTAAACAGGTGTGTCGTTATTGATTACCTGTATATGTACATTATACATATTTATTTATTTTTTCAGACTGAGGCTCTATTGCAGCAGCTGAATATAACTGCAAGTAACAAATCCAGTTCTAGTAGTTCTGATGATTCAAGTTCTTCTTCTTCTTCAAGTGATTCCTCTTCTGATGATTCATCATCATCCTCAGGTTTGTAAATAATTTTGAATTTGGATATCTGTCAGTTACTTTTCCTCAGTTAGTTAGAAATCAAGTACTGTGAAACCCTGACATTTTACACGAAATTTATGTTAAAATTTCTTCGCAATTGTTATGAGATCTTTTTCAATCCATATAATTGTGAACTAAAATGTTCTGTGATATTTCCCATAATTTACGCACTTTCCGTCAAGTTATTAAGAGAGTAAATCTACAATTCTACATACATTATTCTTTAATTAACTATTTAATTTGCTTTAACTTTATAACTTTGTATGGACAATACCGAAACCAAACAGGGACACTGCAAAAATGTAGTATAGAAAAATGTGTTGTAAAAATGAGTAATGTATAAAAATGTTCAAATTTCTATTAAAACATTTTTGCAAATCATACAAATGCTCAATGCTTTTTGTTGATAATGCAATATTTTTTAAATTTTCAAACCAAATTTTAAGAACTGTTGTAATAAAATATGATATATACATACTTATATTATTAAGTTAATTTTATGTTATTTATGTTTAAGACTCTGACAGCTCATCTGAAAGTGAAGAAGAAAAAGGCAAAAAAACAAAGAAAAAGAAATCCCCATCTCCGACACACGCTAAAATAAATAAAAATTCATCAGAAGTTGACAGACCAGAAGGAACAAAAAAAACTCACCATAAAGACAAAAGGAGTAAATATTCTGAAAGAGAATCAAAAAGTCAACCTAGTGATCACAAAAGAAGAAGGAAATGAATTAAATTTATTCATGAAATACTTGTTTGTTGGATTATTAATTATCAATAATAATATACATAATATAAAGTGTATAATATATTTGTTTTATTTTAAATAAACTAGATTTTCATTTTTAATTACTACATATTTTAAACCATAGTCAGCTCAGCACATCATGGTAATTTGACCTAGCCAAAAATTTGTTAAGATTATGTTGTTCTGATTTTTTAATTGAATATGTCCGTTATTATGTATTGTCTATGTAAAATGAACAGAAAAATACTCTGACTTACTTTATTTACAAATTTGTTTCATTATTCATATTACACTCCCATATAATATGTATGTATTATGTAAGGAGAGATGGGTACATAAATACAATTTCTGTATGACATATCTTACATCCTTATATTTTCAAAACCATGACATTATTTTTATTTCATTTGATTTAATCAAATTTTTTTATTAGGATATTTTGTTCAATATTAGAAATTCATTAGCACCTCATTAACATTCTGAAGAGTAACTTTTTTATAGAAGCATGTAATACATTTCTCAAACAAAAATTTATCCAGAGTTCTTCAGAGATTTCCTTTGCTGTATGTATATTTATATTTCCATTTTGATGTATGTATTTCTGTATTCAGAAATACATACGTTACTTTTATTTAAAATTGTGTGCATGGCATTCATAAAATTAAATAAAGTACTATAAGATGCACCAACACTCTGATGCCACTCGTGGGACATCACATATGGATTAATTGGATTAAAAAACATTTAATTATGCAAAATTTGCTAATTCTAATTTCACAAAAAATTACCACAAATGATAATAAAAAAAAGAATTTAAAGTATTACACAAGTATCGGATTAATTTACCTCAAATTTATTTGTGTGCTAGTTGAAAGGCAGGAATGAGAATTAATATATGGTGAATTATAGTTGATAAATATTTAGATCAGATGCAAAATGTCAAAAAAAATTACTGCAAGTGCAAATTTATATAATTTGTTACGATTATTATTAAAGTATTATTAAATCTGAAAATGTTTAAAGAGTTTTATGTTCAGTTTACTTATGTACTTAGCAAATAATAAATTGAGCTATGCAATCTTCAAAACAAGTGGTAATTAAATAAAAATACAAATTGGAATAAAAATTATTGTACAGTATTTCAATACTTTTGCATATTTTAATTGTGTAGATTTGCTATTAAGTTGCTGAGCAGAATTTTGGAAGATATGTCTATTGGATTAGGGATGACTAGAATACACATAAGATCGATGTTCACGGAATTCCCGTTTCATTACGGTCTTCCATGGTTCAAATAAAATCTTGTCTCTTCTATGTTAAGTTTTCTGGGGTATTCTGCCGTTTCCAACCTCTCTGGTCGATTTTTGGATACCGTTGCAAGGTCCATCATCAGGGTTGAATCGCCGGTGCAGAGGTTAGAGACAGCAAATTAGCTCAGAAAACTCGACACAAGATTCCAAACACCTGTGAAAACTTGAGAACATTTTTAAAATCATGTCTTCAACAGGTTTTTTTTTTTATCAGAAATGATGTTATATTTAAGTATGGAAGATTACATTTTAAAGAAAATATTAATAAGAAATAAAACCAGATAATAACCAGTTATCTATCATGTTGAACCATTCCTCTGAAGGTACTCCTGGTGAGCAATGATTCTTCTAATTTTGGATTGCAGTGTGCACACAAAAAATATTTTGTACAATTTTAAGGACCAAGAATGCTGAGGAAGAAATAAGAAAAACTACCTTGCCAGTATAAGGTTATTGGTAAGATCCGGGTTGACAACATTACCAAGATGAAAATGTATTAAAATGCATAGATAAGTCAAGAGAACTAATAAACTATACTGACACATTTGCTGCAATGAAAAATATGATATTTTACAACTCATGCAGGGGAAGATAGAAAGCAGCAGAGGTATAGGTAGAAAGAGATTATCCTGGCTACGTAACCTCAGAAAGCGGTTCAATGTTCAAAATGTTAGCATTCTTATACAGAATAAATCAATATAGTGCAAAATGGTCGCCATCTTTCGATAGGTGGCACATGAAGAAGTCTTGTTAAAAATTGTGCATGCGCTATATTTTTTCGTGTGCGCATGCACACCTTAAAGGGAACATTGATGGTGAGGCCTTCATATAGCAGTAGATTAAGAATGCCTGATGATTCACAACACACAACCCATAGCAAATTACAATAATACCGTTTTGAGGTGTTATTCACTGAAAATATGACACCACTGGATAGTTTTTTATTGATGGTTCTGTAATCTTGTTTTTAAGGATAGCATGAATATAAAAAATGAAATCGTCTGCAGGGTTACATGTTCGCTTAATGGCAACATTAACATTTTTGACAAAAAAAGATAATGTAATTATTATAACATTACTACTACCATGCAAGTATAATACATTAGGTGTATAGATTAATTAATTATTGTAAAACGAGTCAATGACCAAAATAATCTGTTTCTGCTTCCTTAGTTTAAGTTAAAGTTTACAAATAATCTGATAAGACGGAGATGATCTGCAGTTTAATCTGTAGAACCTTTATTAATTTCTAGTTTAAAAAATAATAATAGTTACTTTTAAGTTTATTCTGGGGATTAATTACAAAAAAATAATTATGTTCTATCATAAAGTTAACACTATATTATAAACATCAAAAATATTTTTCTAAGGATTTCAATTATTTTTTAATGTCTCATTAAATAGTATTTATTTTTAATTAAACAGATAATAAATATGCCGTTTCGTAGACAATCTTATAAAAAAAAGGTTCTTATATTAATGAGCATTTTTGAATTCATTCTTACTCTGATGTTTACAATATTCATTGGCATGTAAGACTGCTGTTAAGTATCAATGAGCTAGAGAGAACAATTATTTTTTAATTATGAACAATATGATACAATTAATCTCAATTTTCTATTTTTTTCATCTAGAGCCGTCCTGCTTTAGAAAAGTACCTAACTAAAATAATGTACACAATTTAATTATCATAATAGTACATATTTAATAAAAAAGCCCATATTTGTGTCTTCTTAAAAAAACTTCAAATTCAAGAAACATATAATTTTTTTATTTACTTATAAGCATGATTTTTTATGGCATTTAAAAAGATTCCACTTCAAATTAATTTGGGTACAATATAAACATAATAAAGTGGCCTGAATAATATTTTAATGACATTATTTTTTATGCAATGAAACACTGAAAACATAATTTCTCCATGATTAAACTTTTGTGAAAATACTAAATCGGACAAGGAAATCAAAGTTATTACCGTCATTCAATCAGATTGCTATATTATCGTATACAAAAATATCAGTGTTTTGATGGGAAATTTTTAACGTAATTGTTATATATATAAAATAAGATACACAACGCGCAACGTTTACAAATTTGACATGACATGTTCCACACATGCGCCACATCAGTCAAACACAACTAGTTAGAGATATATATCGAGAAAAATATAGATTTTTTTACAAAGATGTTAGTAATTATATACACTAGTAATCGATAAAACTTATTTTTATTGATTTTCATGACAGGGTCGTGGTTGTGCTGCGACCCTAACATAGCCATCCGCAGGGCCTAGTAACAGCAATTAGCTGTCTCCAATTACTTTCTGCTAATTTAATGAAAACTGTAAATTAAAGTCAATGCAATTTAGTAAAAATGTAAACGATTATCGCAATACTGATTAAACCCCAAGACGAACAATAAAATGTATTTTATAGTTTTTGAGTGAAATTGAATAGTTTAATAATTTACATGATTAATGTACAAAATTATCTACGAAGGTCTAAAAGAACCTGTCGATTTTATGTACATAAAAAACAAATAATTTTAATGTGATTGTTGGAGGTCTTCACTTCAGGATTAATTTTGGGGACATTTCGACGCGCTCATTTGATCTATCAGCAAGAAACTAGCATAGTTAAACAGTCGGCCACGCTGTTTGTACTTGTCATCACCGAGCTATGTAATGTTTATGATTTTATAACTCAACATTGTATTGAATAAGCCAATAATTAGTATTATTCGCCATTTTAAATATTACCGGCTATCTGATGTTTACTCCGTTTAGCATGAAAAAATATTTTTGTCTCCATGGCTTCATGTTAAACATGCTCAAGGATGATGAGGGAACTACTAGACAGGTAGAAAAGCAGTATTGAAGTAGGAGGTCTTAAGTTTTCCATTCATTCAATTCAATGCCAGTGACCAAAAAGACAAGGATTAAATGGCTGAGCTAATCCATAGCGTAGAAACCGAGAGCAATAAACTAGGATATAAAAATCTTTATCGTGGGAATACGAAGAAGTTGACAAGTTTATATACCTGGGTGATCATCTCATTTCAAAACATGGGAGGATGTGAAACAGAAATCCAAAGACAAATTGGTATGGCAAAATTAGCAGTGACCAGTCTGATGAAGACATCGGTTCCCTATAAAGAACCAAAATTTGTCATAATATTAAGAAAAGGAATATTTTGTACGCCTTTGTGATGTGGTGCAGGGTATCCTGTGAACCGCGAGGTGTACAAATGCCTGTATCCTTCAGAAGTTAGGATTACAGAAATAACCTCAACATGCAGGAGAAAAATTCTTACATACTTTGGACATGTTGCTAAAAGAAACGAAGAGTCTTAAGAACCTCGTGATCACAGAGACAGCGAGCAAGAAGACGATCTTCCACAGGATGGATAGATAGATAATATAGTTAAGAGGTTCCTCTTTAAACACTGTGATCAACATGGCTCACGCAAAGTAGATTTAAACTAACTTCTGAGATCTTATTTCGGTTCACGGTTTAGTTAGCACACTACGTGCTGATTAACATTGTCGTGACTGAAGCTGTGCTAATCAGATTGCGCATGGTGAAATACCAGTGCTTAAAAGCTAAATTTGAAAGTGCATTAATATAATAAATAATTAAAAAGTTTAATGTGAGGAATGTGGGGACAATTAAACAATTCTTGTATGAACTTTAGACCAAAGTACGTAAAATCATAATTTATTCATCGTATCACATATATTATTTATATATAAAATTAAAAGGCAGTTAGTATCTCATAATAAAAAATTATTATAGAAGAGCTTAGGAGATAAAGTACAAACTGTTTTTCTATAAATATTAGGTAAAAGTTATAAGTTGACACTACAAAAACTTTGGTTGAATGTTCTTGTTTTTAACAAGTCATACCTTATCAATACTGATCTTAAGAAAGTATGGCAACGCTTCTCCTGGGTCCACCTTGTTGACTCACGTTATCCATACTTGACCATTTTTTAATGCCATTTTTGACGAGCTCCGCATTTATTTTATCTTCCATCACTCGAGACACAGCTTCGAGCTTCTGGGCTCGATCTTTACTCAGCGGTTCGCTCGGGAATGACAAGTCATTAGCTTCTGCTAAAGTGCGCAGATCAAAGTAATACTTGACATAAACACTCGAAGGAACATTAATATTAAATTGCAACATTTCCAAAAACTGCCTTTCCAATTCATTCATATCTTCAACTGTAATGTCCTTCAATATTTGGCAATAGTCCACATTCCAGACTGCTTGGTCATCCCAAACTTTGCTGGCTAAGAGAATGGCACCCAAGACAATCCTCTTCCAGTTGGAGGGAGCTATATCCAGCTCGGCACATATCAGCAGTCGTTCCAGATACACAAGTGTAATGATGGCGCACTCCGCAGTCAACTGAGCGGCGTTGAATAGTGTTCTGACAAATTTATAAATCTGTTTGTGTTCTGGATTATATTTGTCATAATCGTCGGTGACTCCGCCTCTAGTGAGAGGATGGAGTTTCTCATCAAATATATCCAACTGTCTTTGAGATGTTCTGTTTTTAATATGGTAATATATAGCTAAAGCTACACACTTCACAGTATTCTTAAGATTAGGTTGAGAAACAGTACTATCATCCAGATATATGGTAGAACAAGAACTGCTCTTCTTTAACTTTGTTTCGGCTATCTGATGTTGACTCCTCTTCCTAGTAATGCCATTTTCCAATGAGGCTTTTGACCTCTCCATGAAAATAGTCCCGGCCATTGGATCCTGAGAAGGGTCTGCATCTCCATCGTCAGGTTCCCTTTCGCTGATATGCTGCAAGTTAGTGACGCTCACTTCGCCTTCTGGGAGATGCTCTTCCGACGTGACCACATCTTTTCTCACGGGAAGAGGGCTATTGTAAGAACAGCAACTACTCCGATTACCCATTTTAATAATTTGTTTGCTTAAGAAGCAAAGATAATATTTGATATATATTTTGTCAATTTACTGCGGCATATTGCACGAGTAAAATATTTTAAGGCGCACCAGCCTTCTATTTATCTCAGGAAGATTTCATTGTATTGTGTGATGGTTTCTGCAAAATAACAAAAAACAATTACATTGCTAACCCAACCCACTCCTACGATATATTTTATTGTTTGAAGCATTAAAAATAACATAAATAAGGAAAAGCAAAAATATTTAGTTTAAGTATTTTATTTTTGTGTATCGTGTTCGGGAAGTAAGCATTTATTGTAACTTTTTTGGAAATACCTCCACAACGCCGCCGTCAAAACTTTGGAGCCACATCCCCGAAGATAAAACCAAAACTATCCACCAGGACCACAGATAATAGATTGTAATAGATTCAAGATTTAACTGGATACAACCCATAGATAAGAAAGAAAATACAACCACAGATCACCATCCATCTGAAATCTTAAAATTAACTAGAGATGGCCATAACAATCGTTATAACTAGCAGTCCGCGTTCATGCAAATGCAATATACCGCAACTCATATATATTTCCGATTTTTGGAAAAAAGGCCATAATCTTGTGACAGAAATGAGATGAAAAATTATCGACAAATAAATATATTATCTTGTTGTAGATCATTAGAATCTCTAATATACGACTGAAAATTCAATAGACATCGTCACATTATTTTTATTCAATATTACGGATTTGTTTGTAAAAGATAACCACACATAATTATCAAATTGATATATATTGTGATATAAATGGACACAACGTTGTGCGCTATGTGATATAAATGGACACAACGTTGTGCGCTATGTGATATAAGTATGCCACGAAGTCGTTGGGTGCCATATGATTTGAGTCGGGATTCTTTAGGAGTTATAATTCGATTAATCGGTGATTAATCGAACATGTATCGTGGTCCTGATCGCTCGTCAGAACGATACCCCGCACTCTAATGGAATGTTCGGTTCGCGACCCATCCATCAGATATCACGCCTTCATCAGTACCATTGTTATAGGAAGAATACAGGTGAATATGAACACACGGAAGATGCACAAATTAGAAATTTATTAATCACAATTTATACTCAATGGGCATTTGGAAATATTTATAACTAACTTATTCTATAACTAATTCTACCTCAGATTATCTCGCAATGTTCTTCCGGGTCTTCTTCCAGAGATCTGGTTTCGGGCCAGTGAAGTGATACCGTTAGCACCCGGTGTTGTCGGCTATTTGTTGACTGATCTGTTGGATAGCGAGCTGGGAGGCTGTTCCAGGGTAGATTGCGCCAAACCGTGGCTGTCTATCTTCCGATTCCCTGACGACGTTTGGTCGGATTTCTGGTATCGGCTGTCTGCTTTTCACGCGCCTCTGGTATTCAACTGGCATCTGGTATTTAACTGCGTACCTCAACTTCCGGATCTCGTGTTTAACTCTGCGTGTCCTCCACTGCATACTTTCAACTGATTTCTTCGGCTGCTCCTTTTCGACTTTGGTTACCACTTTCGATTTCCAACTCTTACTCCCCACTTTTGTTTTTCATTGGGTGTTTCCAACTCACTCGATGAGCTCTCACCTCCAGCTCTTACTCCCAACTACCGTTCCCACCGCGTGTTTTCAATTGGTCCCTCCGGACCTCAGTTCCAACTAGCCCTCACGGACCTCAGCTTCAACTACCTCTTCCCGGACCTCATTTTCAACTCACTCCTCCAGATCTCGTTTTTCAACTAACTTTCAAAATGCCGTTCTAGCCCTTTTAAAGTATTCGCGGTGAGGGCGTACTTTTCGCTCGGGGGTCGGTCCATCCTCACAGGATTGGCGATGCCTCATTGGTCCATCCGTTGACAGCGGCGTACACCTTCGCTTGTAGGCCTAATTTTTAGTTCCGCCCGCTTTCTTCATAATTATTTACATTTAATTGCACATTTAATTCGTGTCCGCCAAATCATATGAAGTCACTTAAATCTTCGAGTTCATCTCACCCATAGGTATAAACACTTAACATCGTCTTGTCAATTAAACTTCATTACCGCTTTTCATTATTCTCATATCAAATTATGACTAAATTTATTTCAATAGTAATTTTATATAGTATGTTGATTTTTCTTTTTGCTACAACATTAGGTACATATGGGGTCTGGTATTTTCTTTATTCAGCTTTACATTACACACACTTAAATCTATTAGATGTTTTTCTTACCTGCCCAGTTATAATTACATTATTATATAACATTTATTTATTTATTTATATTTTAATCTTCCTATTTGTCTTCATTCCTATTATTCTCGTATGGGACAACGCGAGTGGTCATTTTTCGTAATTACGGAAGAGATAAATCTCCTCGATGAATGACCGAAAAAAAAGGATGGCTTTCTAATGATGAAAGGAAAGGTTCCCGTGTGACGCGGCTCCCTTCAAAATGTATTTCCGATTCCTTTTAACCGATCTAAATCAAAAGTTGCACAGTTTATTGAATTGTTTAGTTAAAAATTTCTACAATGAATAAATTAAGTAAGCAGCTTGCACATTCGGGAAGTTATTGGAGGGGCTATAAAAAATAGTTATTATTGGCTTTCCTATTTTCGCGTTAGATCTGTTCGTAAATATAACATAGGTACTAGCTTTGCCATTTATCATCAATAATGGCCTTAAAATGCTGACGATTATTTAGGTTTAATTTACACAGACTTAGCTTCACAATATTTGGGGGAGTGTATATACAAGGAAAAAACTTGTTTTTATTATATAATATGGACTAAGACGTAATTGTTTTAAAGCTATTAGTTAACAACGGATGTTTTTTGTTTTCCAGTAATTTATAATAATAGTAATACTTGATATAAAATTAGTTCGGGAAAAGTAGGTGAGATAAAATTCTTGTAGCTTTTAAAATAAAAGGAGACAATCAGCAAGAAACTGTCCGTAGACGTAAAGTGGAAGTTTTAAGCATTTGATTTGTAAATATCTACTATTGTTTGACCTCATTGATAATGTCGTTCTGACGAGCGATTAGTATCATGATACATGTTCGATTAATCGTCGATTACTACGAGAACCCCTACATTATGTCACATGACTCTCGTACGTGGGGCGGACGCGACACTGAGTCAGCCTTTTTTAGAAAAGGCTTTCAAACGAATCCACAGAACCCTGAGAAAATTGAATTTAATTATTATGGTTATGTGAGGAGACAAGTAGAACACGAGAAGGTAATAAAGTGTAATTTTTTCGTTTTTTTTAAATAAATAAAAAACGTGGCGTCCAATATAAAAGAAATAGTTAGCGCAGACGTTAGAAATCGAATACATTTTGCAAGTTAGATTAAATAACATTTCAAATACTTATAGTTTAAATAATGTGTAGCGATCGGAATTCATAGCATCAACGCTAGCGATAGCGCTTCCGGCTGCTGCTACAAGCCTGGCTCGATAATTCACCGTTAAGCAGTCTCTCGAGTTTCATCGTTTTACAACGGCGATCTTGCCGGCCCGCGCGCGCCGAGCGAGACCGCCGACTCGCTTCATTTTATAATACATGTGCACTTTATACATCTTTATTCATTTCTTTCATTCTATCTGTCTTCCTTGTTTTTATCATACTGTCGTAATAAACTTCAACACGCCAAACAACATTTCTTTCATTTAACCACCGACCTAACCCCCAAAAACGTTTACATTTCTCGGAACGAACCATCATAAAACTATTTCGTTAAGCCGGGCGAATAACAAAGGGGACGGGTGACAATGGAAAAAACCCTCAGCCTTAAATGCTAATAATTACGCTCGACGAAATGAGTAATATGGTCAGGCGTTTGTTTCACTCTCCCATATGTACACCACTTGGCATCCACAACTCAAACAGCTTACTCCGAAATTATCCATGCCCCGTAATTATCTGCCATTCAAAATGATTCAGGTCTGGAGGTTTCACCATGCCTTTCAACTTGACTGCGACGTTAGGAAGGAAGGAATTACTCCATATTCCCTGCGCTTCCGTATCCCACCTCTCTTGCCACTTTCCAGATCTTTCAAAGACCCATCCATTGGTCTGAAAGTGATGCCTAGAAAAGTTACTTCCTGATTCATTTTAAGGTTCCTATGGGCCCATGTCTCCGGGATTTTCAGGTCAGCCGAGAGGACATCTGCTATAACGGGCAGAGTTACTGTGGACACGGTTCTATGCGTTCCTGTTAAGGCTATCAAAGGAATCCGCTGGTCTCTATTGGCGCCTGCCGCTATAAAACCATTTGCCATTTTGTGAGCCCAAACTTCCGAGGCGTACGTTACTTGCACGATGTATGTCGCTTTGTATATTAATCTCACTGCGGGAGTTTTTAGTCCCCAGTTGACCATTGAGAGGCGCTGCAAACGGCCAAAGAGTCCTGCAGCTTTATTCGAGACTCTATTTGTATGTGTGAGATACGACCCCAATGTGTATTTGATCTGATCTTTGAAATTCACCCTTACTCCACCTAACATAAGGTTCAAATTACACATTATTAAATTCTTAAGGAACATGGCAACTGTTTTATGCGGGGGCAGGTCAAGTCTATTCCTATTGGTCCATTCATAAATTTTACACTTATTATTAGTAATTTCATAGCTGTATCCCGAAACGAGAAGCAAGGCATCGTCAGCGTACGCTACAATTTCGCACTCGAGCGATAATGGTAGCAGGAGTAAGTTATTAAAAGTTGTGTTCCAAAACGTTGGTCCGAGTACCGAGCCTTGGGGGCAACCCATATTTGTTATACGTGTGATTGACACTTATCCGTACATAATGGTAACCGTTCTACCACTTAGGTAATGCTCAATGATCTTAAGAGGTACATGAGGCACTGTCAGTTTTTTAAGTCCATCAATATAATAAACCAAGATGTATTGTCGAAAGCACCAGAGATGTCCAGGAAGATACCAATGACGTATTTTTCATTACGTGTACGGACCCTTTCCTGTACATATTTAATGGCCGATGTAGTAGAATTACCGGAAACAAAATCAAACTGTCGGTCACATGCTGGTGAAAGTGAAATGTTCAACCTATTACAAATATATAATATGAGCTTCTCTAAAACTGAATCAGGTCTTTAGCCTTCTAAATAGGATCCACGAGAACACCGGTGGAGGGCTGAGGGTAAGAAGGCGAGCGATAAGATGCCCTGACGTGATATCAATAAGAGGCTCTGATGCCTTCCCGCGAGATGTCAAGGAGGTTAAAGTCACCGAGTGTGAGAAAAATGTCAGAAGAAGCAGAGGTTTGAATAATCATGTTTGATTTATCAATAAATATTTGCAAAAGCAGAGAGTGCGAGGATCCTCCGGGTATATAGATAGGGCACATGTACAGGTTGCGACGTTTCGAGTCAGATATAAGGGGATATGGACCCATATGTCCTCTACTTCAGTCCGCCAACGGGGAAGTTCAACGGCATTAAGATTTGAATTTACAGCAAGAATTACTTCTAATTTTTGACCGATGCCGGAGTATTTACTATCACTTCTAAATACTAAGTACCTGGAATCGAATATTTCACAATTATTGATATTATCTATTAACCAGCTTTCCACAAATATTCATTACATATAACGTTATTTAGAAATATACCAGTTTTTGTATGCAAGCCTCGTGAATTTTGAAAGTATATATCTAGTGATGACATCATTGGGGAATTAAATAATTGGATATCACATTAAAAAATGAGATATGTGTTATAGATGAGAAATAGAAGAAAGAGACCGTTAGTGGTTCTACCGTCATGAAATGAAAAAGTGAAATGATCAGTAAAGGTGTCATATCGATAGTGTTTACATTGGTTGCAATGGTTGATGTTGACCAGTCATTATACCAAGGGTTGGGAAGAATAAATTGAGGAAGAAGAGGTGGACACTTATTTTGATAGATGTAGCGTATGGGTGACTGTTGAATGTGTTCAGGCATGGTTGGAAAAAGACGACGAGGAGCTTTCTTAGTGTATCTCTGGTCCTAATTAGTATGGGTGCGGATGTGTCATTTTTCCTGAGAATTAGTCCATTAGTCCATTCTTGAACCATGTGTAACGGTACCTTTGTTTCTTTGCAAAATGTCTGGCATGCAGCACGGAGGTCCTTGTTGGTGTGTGACAAATGCTCGCAAACATGTATAGGTGAGAAGACATCTGCGATTTCTAGTAGTGCTGTATTCAGCTTGTTTGTTGGATTCCTCTTGTTGTAATTTTCACAGCTGATAGAAGTTCGTCTCGTATTCGCGGGTTGGATAAAGTAACTACAATATTTTTTAAACACCGCGAGGTACGGTGGCAGGCCATGATTTGAGCTTCCGTAACCGAATATTGTACCAAAGAGCAGAGTTTAAGAAAAATCGATGTACAGTTTTCGTTGCGCTTCTTTGGTAACATCTGAATCTCCGCATTACAGCTGCGGTTCATTTGCTCTAGATTGTTTAATTTTTTATTAACTTCATTAAAATCTTCCTTATTCAAATTTCATTCATTGTATTCATTCTATCTGTCTTCCTTGTTCGATCTATCCAACTCAATAAACATCAACACGCCAATCATTCACTCTTTCATTTAACCACCACCCTTAACCCCAAATTGGTGACTACTGACGTGAGTTAAATCGACACGCTGGGAATAACGGTGGTTAAAACACGCGAGAAACTGTATTTGACAATTTGTGACAAGTGATTATAATTGTGATTGAACATCGAAAAAGTGTGTTAATAAACTTTACATGGGCCATAAGATGCGCACACGTGTTTGCAAATTCAACATGGACTTTAGTCCATGTTGAATTTGCCATGAGGACAAACAAGACTGGCTGGGAAAGCAAGCCACACCATGTCAACACTGACGGCTTTCATCCACACCAACGCCGACTCACCGAGCGTTTTTCACGCATACAGTGCCAACGCACAGTGCGCTCGTCATCCAGCTACTGAAGCATTCATTGCAACACGTGTTTAGACCGCACGATGTACGATCTTCAGACTTAACGCCGACTCACAAGCACGAAACTGCGGGCAACTACACGTCATGTGCCCACGTCTCATCAGGCAGTGACGTGTCCACGAGCCCAGCAACCGCTCAAGCCGGCATGCTTTGCGACCACGACGCATCGGACGGCAACATGTCGGGCGGTCGGCAACAACGCAAACACCAACTTACCTTTACGTCCACGACTCACCGGACGGCGACAGGTTGGGCATCAAGGCACCATGACCACACAGACCTATAGCGGCCTTCGACCTGCGACTAGGTCACTGGAGGAGGAGTAGCTGCGGTTCATTTGCTCTAGATTGTTTAATTTTTTATTAACTTCATTAAAATCTTCCTTATTCAAATTTCATTCTATCTGTCTTCCTTGTTCAATCTATCCAACTCAATAAACATCAACACGTCAATCATCTTTCTTTCATTTAACAACCACATAACCCCCAAAACTTTGATTTATTTTTAATTATGTCAAATTGGTTATATCTCTCATCTATGAACGCCTTCTCATCTTTCTCTCTTATCTATGACTCTTGTTTACGCATCTGTTATGTATATCTCTTATCTATGTCTGTTATACATGTCGATTGTCATAATATATTATTGTGTTTTTAGTTTTTAGGGGTCCTAGTAGATTGGAGTGAATAAATTATCTTACATCGCATCAAATATGATAAATCAAATAAATCAATTTTCAAGATCCTTGATATGTGGTAAACTTTTTAGATATGTTAATCATAATATTTCTCGAACGAGCCTCATAAATGTGAATATGTTACATAGTAGTAATAGGTTATGTTATCCAAGGAGAATTCCGAACGTCAAATCGACTGATACAAATAATATTAAAGCACCTTTAGCAGTTTCGGGAAAATACAAAGTATTTGAGGATGCCGATTCCGCTGTAATTTCAAATACAAGTGAAGAAAAAATATCTCAAAATTCTCTCATTGATGATTATGACGAATTTCAGGGGCTTAATACTAAAAGTAAGTAATACTATTTCAATATTAGAAAGATAGATAGATCAAAATAGAAGTACATGTCACATTAATATTAATAATAAGTTAAACGCTTGTACTGTGAAAATAGGACTAACTTGCTGGTGTCCCGGAACGAGGCGCGAACCTCCGACCACCAGATCACTAGGCCAACATTTTAACCACTATGCCAACAAGCTACATTATTAATTACTATAATACCTTTTTTTTCAGGAGGCATAACTGGTGTGTATGATATTGAAGACTTGGTTGACATATTACAAAAAGAAAATGCACGCGATGTGTTTGTTGTTTCTGTCCCTGCAAAAATCAAATATGTTGACTTTATTTGTATTGTGACCGGTCGAAATGGAAAACACATTTTAGCAATGGCTGAATTTATCAGAAAACTATTCAAAAGAAAATGTAATAGTAATGATATCATTCCTGCTTTAGAAGGAAAGACTTCAACAGAATGGATAGCACTTGATTTAGGTAAGCTTTTGTAAACTCTTTACTGCGTAGAAAGCTGGAATATCTATCATAGCCAAAATTTCATTTTTATACTTTAATTTTTTTTTTATGAGTAGCTACAAAATGTCCTGCCAAAAAATCACAAGTGATGGATGTAACTACCTTTAATGAGTTTAAAAGAATTTATTTAATTTTAATGCTTATAATTGTTTTTTAATTTCCGCCGCTAAATGGTTTAGTTGTTTCCAATACAATTGTGCATTTATCCTTTGTCAAGGTTTGAGAGCTTCAAAGTGAATAATGCCCTTGCAGTCCCCCAAACAGATAAAATGATTTTTTTCATGTGAGGCCGGGTTTAGTGGTGGGTTTCATTACCCGACCTTTCGAAGGCCATTATTTTGCGTCCTTGGTTTGAGTATAGCAAATAGGGCTATTTTTTAAATTAACATTTCGGGAACTATCTTTGACACTTGCGAACATCCAAAATATTTCCCAGTATCTTGGTTTTATACTGCCATCCTGTCGTTCTACATACATATTGTACTGTACTAAAATTCATCATTGATCCTCTGGAGGTATGAAATAATGAGGGATGCGAAAGAGGAAAAGCTTGAGGGTTTAGAAAGATTGGGTCACCGTTCTCCTCAAAATGATGACCTAATACGTAACCTCTAGCTCCTCTGGGAGTTCATTAGGATGTGAATGTCACGTCGGGAACTACTGAGAGGGAATATTCCTGCTGGTGCGGGAGTGTCCTGGTCCAGGATGGGTTCCTGTCTGATGTAGCGTACTGGTATTTAGACTTAACCATCTTTGCGCTGTCAAAATTCCGTTGAGGGGAAAGCTGTTACGGTGCACTCCACCATGTTTTGCTCTATGTTTGTGTACATTGTCCTTTTGTTTTATTTCCTTTATGTTTATCAATTTGATATTATTATCGTTTATTTTTATTGCGAATGGATTAATTTAACTATAGAAGTAAAAATCAGCATTGCATTATACACCAACTGGAGAGAGGGACGCAACGTAGCTCACTTAGCTTGTGAAAGGTACCGGGATCGATATCTGGACCTCCAAAATATTTCTGAAATAAATATGAAAATTAAACCCATGCTAAAAGTGTTATAATGTTTTCTAATGAATTATTTCCAACAGTTTTTAGTAGAAAATTTGCTGGAGGAGCCTCTGAGAAAACACCTATGTTTGATAGTTTCTCTGCATTCAAACACCATTTATTTCATTTCCTGCAGTAATAATTAACACACAACTACTTTCTTCTTCCTTTCGATATCTTTATTAGCCTTTCCGTTCCTATCAAATTCACTTCCCAAGTTCGTCTGTTGGTTCTAAACATTAAATATCTACAATTATTTTGTAAATATTTTCCTTTTTTCGACATTTCACCATCACTTTTGATTTGCTAACATTCATAAGATTACTTTCCTTGTATACATTATACATCCTACTCGTTAGAATTTGTAAAACTCATTAATTATTCATTATTAACATGTATTATTTACATATAATAGACAGCATACAATTAAATCACGCATACAAGCAATCTCCATTTATGTTGACATCATTCAGGAACATGATGAGATTTTAAAATAAGTTCTAGATTTCTTGTGTTGATTATGTTGCCAGCGTTAATTCTCATTTTATGCGGAATCTTATAGAGCTGGAATTATTGATTAATTTAATTTCAGGTAACATTGCGCTTCACATATTTTCTGAAGAAACGAGAGAATTTTACGATTTAGAAACTTTGTGGAGTGTAGGACATGA
The DNA here is from genome assembly GCA_022840565.1 of Eubasilissa regina. Taxonomy (NCBI): domain Eukaryota; kingdom Metazoa; phylum Arthropoda; class Insecta; order Trichoptera; family Phryganeidae; genus Eubasilissa; species Eubasilissa regina. The sequence continues at coordinate 20,415,645 of JAINEB010000018.1, read as the reverse complement.
ATACGATCCCAAATGTCAAACGGAAGAAAGTCATCTATCAAATATTTTGGAAAGACATGAAATATTCTTACATGATCTGCGACCAGCTAAAGAATAGACAATTTGAATAAGAATTTAAATTATGTTATGATACATACACACCCCAAACAGTTGAATTTACAATCATTTAAATATATTTTAGTATATCTGCAAGTTTCATGTATATAATTATGATTGAATATAAATTGAGTTATTCAACAATTTTCTGAATATTTTTGTTTTGTGCATATTAAAAAAAAATTAAAACCTTTATTTTATTTTATTAATCACCATCACCATTATCTTCTAACATATACATAGTGGTTTTCACTAATTAGGTATTTTGTTGTTCATTAATAAATAATAATTGTTCGATGTTACTTTAGGGATAATTTAATGATTGAATAACTGAGATGGAACTACAGTCTACTTTACACCATTCATTTTTGTATTTTCAAGTCAAACTTGTATTTATTTTCAAGTCAAACTTGAACCCAAACACTAAATTTATGTATTTGAATCTGTTCTGTATGTATGGGAATCTGTTCTATTAGGTTTATGGTGCGGTGTTCATATTAATAACAGAATACTCTATGGTTATGAAATAAAAAAGTGTTTTATATTACTAACAATGAAATACACACTGTTTACTTGAAAATCCCTGAGTTATAAAACAAAATGCATTCCTGAGGTAATTTGACCAAGCAAAAGGGCACCTTCTAACTTCCATCACACTTTGGGTGCTTTGAGAAAATCTAGAATCATATTCTTACAGTTGTAAAATAATATATTCCTAGAGAATATGTGCCATCATGGAGTCCTAAAAATGATGCGTTATTAATGGAATATGTTAGGATACAGATACTGGCCCGGTATTCCTGAAATCTCTAGATGAAGAAAACATTCAGAAATGGGCCAGAACCATGATGAAAAATAATTTTTAATGCATTCACACAGTGTTCAAGCTGTGAAGACTCGGGGCCACAAAGTTATAAAAATATATATCCTATCTTATGACACTAAATGCTATAGCATACCAAGTCAAAAACTAAAAAACAAGAACACATGTAAATAACCTATAGCATTAAATTGCATTTTGGTCTGCAGATGTCTCCTGAAAAATGAAATACTACTAAAACAAGATGTTTTCAGGTCTGTGACCTGCTAGCATTAACGATGTACGTTGAATCCGGTTATCAAACTGAAAGAAAAAAATGGTATTGGCTTTTATTAATCGCATTGCAGCATTCTAATTCTACGACAACAATTCTAATGTATTGAATTCTGAAGAATGGCAGAATAGTATTGTGGATGCCTACCCAATTTAAGCTCATATGAGGATGATTTGATAAGTAACTTGGTTCACATACTAATAGATGGCGCTAATGTCATCTGTATATGTAGTCATAAAGTTTCCTTCTTATGAATAAATAATATATGGTCTCAAGCCATTCTGATAGTAATTCATTGTTTGACAGTTGCTTAAACAGAAGTGTTTCGAGTAACAGTGAAAAATGGATAAAATTGGAATTCTTGGTGTTATTCAGTTCTTTTTTCTGGAAGGGAAAACAGCAAAGGAAATTCATGAGAAGATTTTATCTACATTGGGTCTTATGTCCTTCCTATGAAATTGTTTGATTTTGGGTAAATGAATTGAAGTGTGTCCAAGACATGGTGCATTAAAGATGCACCATGTCGTGGAGCCCCGAAATCAATTGTGACACTCGAAATGATTGATAAAGTCTGTGATTTGGTTTTAGCCGACACAGGTGAAAGTGCGCGAGTTAGCAGAAGACACAGGCATCTTAACTGAGCGGATTCACTTCATTTTGCATGATAAATTGCACATGAAAAAACTTGCAAGATGGGTGTCGCATTTACTTACTCTAGAGCAAAAGCGAATTTGCATGCGAACGTCTGCTGGCAATTTGGTTGAGAAGAATCCAGTAGAATTTTTGCATCATTTTATGACAATAGACAAAACCTGGATACACCACTATATCCCAGAAACGAAACAGCATTCAAGACAATGGATCGCATATGGCGAACCGACTTCGAAAAAGACGAAATGTGTTTGATCCGCTAGAAAGGTGATAGTGTCAATTTTTTGGGACGCAAAAGGAATTCTCATAATTGACTACCTCGAAAAGGGGCAAACCATTACCGGAGAATACTATACATCACTTTTGGACCGATTAAAGGTGGCAATAGCAGAGAAATGTTCAGGAATGATAAAAAAAAGATATTGTTTTACCATGATAACACACCGGTGCATTCAAGACATGTTGCTGAGCAAAAATTAGCCAAGTTGCGATTTGAACTACTTCCACATCCTGTCTATTCATCAAATCTAGCTCCCTTGGACTACCATCTATTCCTAAAACTCAAAACTTTCCTAGCAAGATGAAAATTTCAGTCAAATAAAGGGGTCATACAGGAAGTAAACAAGTATTTTGAAAGCCTCGAAGAAACTCATTTCGCGAAGGAATCTTAAAACTGAATAAACGTTGGGGCAAGTGCGCTAAACTTCGAGGGGACTATGTGGAAAATTAAAAGTATGTTACAAAACTCGAGTTGTTTTCTTTAATATCAAACCACCCTCGTATCTACGATATTGAGTGCTTAGAAAATACTTTCAAAAGTTCAAAGTGTTTTGCAACTTTTTTTATTTAGATTTCTTGATTGAAATACCAATCTGATTATCCTGACTGTAACTAACTGTAAGATAACTTCGTCATATTTTTAACTCAACTTAGTTAACATATTTTTATTATTTTTCTTTATGTATGAAATGTCAACCTAACTCGAATTTTTTCACCAAGAAGATGTAGTACTGAAGAACTTTTTTGTTGTAAGAGGCTTAACAGTAGGATTATGATGCCCACAATTATTGGTTGCGAATTCCAACCTGTACATGAAACGCTCGACTTTCCAAATTTAAAAAACAACAATAAAAATAACTTTTCAAATTCTGCCGTGTAAGAGTGGCTTTCTACCAAAGTTGGCATCAAAACAATGTACAATTGCCAATTGATATTAAAATTTGAGTAACAAAATTAATGATTTCTCAAAATCTATATGCAACGGAAACAAAAAATTAAAAAATTTAAATTAAAACATTTAATTTTTATGTAGGGAAAAGAATAATGTTAAAAATGTACATGTTACTATCTATCACAGTTTTATATATTCTTTGCTACGTCGGGTTTTTCACTTCCAACTTCCATGTACATATTTCTAATTGATTAGACAAATCAAGCAGAACATTAATCATCTCTTTATTACAATACTTCGTATGTACTATGCCAAGGGTGGCGAACCCAGGGCATGTGTGCCAGATATGACATGTTCATCAATTTAGTTGGCACGTAACAATTAGCAGATGTTTTTTTAAATATATAACTCATGTAGAAATGCAATTAATTGAACTCCAATCAAGTTCGATCTGGAAACAAAAATTTGTCGATTTGAGAAATAATTGAAAATTATTAATTATTGAATATAATTAAAAAGAATGCAGAAGAAGAAATAATAAGAACTTGGAACACCATTCCAGAAATCTTTAACTGTTTAAAAAAACTAGCGACGGCAATATTATCAATTTTCTCTTCTTCATATGCTTGTGAGTCATTATTTATTGCCATGTTTTTTTTTAACATAATAAAATACATATTTGGGTTCAAATTAATACAACAATTAAGTAAATACATAATGATTTTATTTTAGACGACTGTAATTAGTAACATTTTCAAAAAAAGTAATAATACCTGTCAGTTTTGCTTGATTTTCTACAAATTATGAAAACGTGTTATAGCGGGTATTGAAAGTCAGTGACTCATATGGACCCCAATCTAATGCAAGGCAGGTCTTTTGTTTGGGCAAATAAAAGCATTGATAAACAACTGATATCCTCATATGTGTGAGTATGCAATCATAAAAAGCAATATATGTATATACATAATACATTTTTCACAACATTTCCTTATCTTATCTTGGTAGGAAAATATTGTGGAAGTTGATCTTTTATCTATTAGATATAATGTTTTTAGTCATCAGAAACACCTAATGCTTGGATTTTTGTTCACTAGGCGTGTTAAAGTTATATTTATTCCAAGTTCTAATGCATAAATGTTTTACAATATTGTTATTAGTTATTAGTCTTGGCGAGTTATTAGTCTTCAAAATGTGATTAGTTAGGTTTCAAGTCATCATAGTGAAGATGAGCACTTTACTAGACGCAGTCCCCGCTCACACTCTCGGATATCCCTTTTCCGGCACATTAAAAATAATAATTTACTTTTTCTTACCTCCAATATTTCTATTGACAATATATCTGACATTGATTGCGGCCGATATAAGTTTGGTGTATCAACACTTTATTGAAGACAATCCAAGGTAAGCCCAGTGATATTATCTTTGCAAATACATATATATAATTTTTTTGTGAACAAAAAACAAAAATTGATATAAAATCAATTTATCGAAAAAATATTGTTGCTACTGGGATTCGAACCTGGATCTCTTCCTATTCGGGGAAATGCATTAACCAATTATGCTACACCAACACAGTGAGTTAATGATAAATTTTCGAACTTATATGTTGAACTTTGAAATTGATACATTTGTCGTTCCATTATTTGAAAGCCATCCTATTTATATTTACGGAATCTCAAACACCTTTGAGTAATCCGACAGGAGACGCCAAAATTAATTGATAATTCATTTTTATTAAATTTTGAAAACATTAAATACAACTTATATATTTTTAAGGAGAATGCATTCTTATTATCATGTTGTAATTTTTCAGAATATAGGGTCTGTGATCTTTATAATTAATACTTTTAGTTTATGTTAAAAATATCACAGATCTATGTTATGAAAAATTGCAACTTCACAATAAGAATGTGTTCTCCTTAAAAACATATCTATTGATTAGTGGTAACTGGAATTCACATAAGACTGGTGGACGGAGTTGCTTATTCACAGAATTATTTCACTCCTATATACCTACAGCTCGCAGCAGCTGGACTCAATATGACATAAGTTTTGTATCATCATTTATTTATCCTATTGATGTTTTTGAATTCGCGTTTCATTCACATCTCAAAATTTTCACATTATTTAAAGGAAAAATATATTCTGATTTATAATGCAAGGGGCTCAGAATTATTTCAAATTATAAAAACAAACTATCGAAGTTACCTAACTATGAAATTAATGATTTGAATCATAAAATATTTGAATAGTTTGGAATTATAGATGTTTGAGTTAATGAGGATCTACTGTACGTAATATATTATTTTCAGTGGAAATCTTACAATTACAATAGGAGTTCTAAAAATATTATCAATAAATGCGATTAATTAAATATATTTATTAGCATATTGAATATGCTATAAGTAAAAACTTAATTTTATTTGAGTTATATTTTATGGTTAAACATATACATACCCCCTAATTTATTTTTTAAGACTCTTTTTCAATTATTTTATTTTGATAACATCCCATCCTAAAGAATAATCCATGTAATTTACAAGGAATCAATTAAGGATTCCTATCTTATATTATTTAAAAGAAATCTATTTTAATGATCTTTTTAAATCTGTAAAATAATTCAAATATTACAAATAATCTTTGTAGTATAAATAATTCAATCTCTTTGACATGGTTCATAAAATGGTATAACTGTCATTCAAATGCTAGTCTAATTCTCCTCTTCTGCAAATGGTCAGTTTCAAACCCAGTATGATCCGAGACATCTGGCCACCCTAGCGTCTTTATCTTAAAATTGTTAATTATTTTAAAGATAATTGTGTCAAACAGGAGATTTTTAAATAAAAATATTACATAATTTAAAAATTATTATTATTAAAAAAATATAAAACATAAATTTATTAATTGTTAATTTATTATTTGCTTTGTATCTAAGTAAAGAAATGTGTGATTCTCTCAGATGGGCGACCATTACGCTATTGCTAGTATGCTGGCCGGCCGTGAGCGCCTTCATATTCACAGTGTCCTCACCTCTCTCCTGGCCAGCAGATAAACCACTTGCGAAGGAGAATCTTAAATTTTTTGGAATTCAGCTGTGGTACTTTCTCTGCTTTCCCTTAGCGGTAATTTACAGGTAAAGACTAATGGGAAGTGTTGCCACTTGTGAGTAAGATATACAGCTGTCAATGCACTCTCTATGTATATTTTATTTGTTAGTTTTATGTGTTAGGACATCCTATGCCTAAGCAAGAATGTCTGAACAATACATAGTATATTGAGACTTATTGTGTGCCTGGGAATAGAATGCATATTCTGTAATCACATTTTGTGTTATCATCAGTGGATCAGTAAGATATCATCAGTGATGTAACTATGCCAATGCAATGCATTGAGGGACACGTTAGATATATCCTGAAATATATTTGATATCTTTTCTCAGCACTATCCTAGTCATAATTTTTTTAAATCCACCACAGCAAGATATGAAATTATAAAATTTAAAAAATTATCTAATCATATATGTGTAGCGATCAGAATTTATATTCAACACCATCTCAGTCAGTATCGATACTAGTGACAGCGCTGCCGGCTGCCGCTATAAGTCTGACTCAAGCTGTCTCTCCAGTTTCACAACAGCGGTCTTGCTGGCCCACGCGTGCCGAGCAAGACCGCCAACTCGCTTCATTTCAATTCATAATACACGCGCACCTTCATCTACATCTTCATTCATTCCTTTCATTCTATCTGTCTTCATTGTTATATCCATCACAATAAACACCTCAATACGCAAACAACATTTCTTTCATGTCCTATTTGTTATTTAATTTAACCACCGTCCTAACCCCCAAATATGTTTGGGGGTTAGGACGGTGGTTAAATTAAATAAACATTGTTGTGTGTAGAGGTTTATTGTGACATTATGATGAAACAAATGAAGACATAGAATGAAATTAATGAATGAAGATGTAGAAGGTGCACATGTATTATGAAATGAAATGAAGCGAATTGGCGGTCTTGCTGGGCGTGTGAGCCGGCAAGACTGCCGCTGTGAAACGATGAGACTGGAAAGGCTCCTTAGCGGTGAATTTCGAGCCAGGTTTGTAGCAGCAGCCGGCAGCGCTGTCGCTAGCATCGATGCTGACTGAGATGGCGGTGGATTTGAATTTCGGTCGCTACATATGTATTACGAAAATATATAAAAAAGTTATTAATGTATGCAGTAGTACCCTGCTAATATGTCAGGCTAGGGATCAGACCATTTTAAGTTAAATTTGCAGTAAAGCAAAGCGAAATTTTTCATTTATAATACAATACAATGGGGGCTTCTTCCATTTTTCATCGGGGCCCAATTTTATTGGTTACGTTATTGGATATTAGTTAAGCAAGTGTGCACATTATAATAGAAGAACCAAGCATTTTAAGTACATATAATATTAGGTACTTGAAAGGGCCCCACTCTTATCCTGAACTGATACAGGAGTGGTTACCGGTTGCGGTACCACACTAAAAGTATGTTTTAAATTTTTATAAAATATGAAGGAGGTAACTATATACAGTATAGAAGCAGAAGAAAGGGACATATATACAAGTACAGTAATATATACATACTTGTATGCAATGCAATTGAGATGTCGGTATGATATCAGGCAACACATTCTAGGCAGTTATGTGCTGCACTTGCGCCAGCAGCACCTATCTGTGGTTTCTCAAAGTTTTGGCCCTGGGCAGTCACTAGAGCCTAAAAATAATAACTAGATATGGAAACAGAATGTCAAGTACCTATAGATCTTTGGTTCTAAAATAGACTTTCTTACAAAATTTTATAGACTGACTTCTATTTTTCCTAAATGCGTCATTGTTCAGCATTATCTTGATTAATCATAATTTATTCTTATTAGAAGGCATTTAATATTCTTACTACGCTGCATTCTAATATAATGAATAGTATGAGATTAATTATCATCTGTTTTCATCAACTTGGGCACTTAATATTCTTACCGTAGCAGCATTAAAATGTAATGAAACAGTGCAGGGCTTCAATTTTTCGTGGTGTCAGTGAGTGATTTTTATAATTTACCAAACTGAGGCACATTATTATAAATTTACTAGGTACTGACAATATACAAAGTTAATAACAACATTTATTTAATTCTTCTTTTCCATCCCTAATCAAAATGAAATCTTTAAGATTAATCAATTATAATGGCCACCACCATTGTTTTTATGAACAATAAAACATGACATATGTATTCAGTATTCATAATAGTGTTTCACTGGACTATGAGAGCAAAAAATTTTACACTTCATGCCACCTTCAGAAGATTACAGAATTTTATTATCATTGCAATGTGATTGAGGATGAGAGCGATATTGTTTTATACAAACAAACATTTTTGTATGATTTGCAGGTACATATACAGATTATTTTGGGCCCTAGAAGCATTGTTCGCCCACCTGAAAATTCAAGATAAGCGGAGGGAAAGTGCATTGAGACTCCTCATGGAGTCGAGTCCTCTCGAGTTGTATTTCTTCCTCCAGGCATACCTTCACTGCGCTCCTCAAATTCTTCTGCAGCTCTACATCCTGTTGCGAACTGAAACACTTACTTCAGACACCGGTAAAATGTTTAAAATTCTAATTTGTGGACTTTCACTTTTTTCATTCAATAAAATCTGTAAGTTTTCAATTATTCACCTAAAACATATTTTGTATATATTTTCTATTTTTTAAATAATTAAAATTATTTTTGAAGTTATCCAATTATTAGGTAAATATTATATATTCAAAAATTTTAAAGATATACAGAAGAAATCTATATATCGGAAAAATATAGATTTTTACTGAATTTTTTCCCAGTGGCAACCAAATATTTTTTCGATATATACATTTTTTCTGTAAATCTTTCTAATTGATTCATTTCATTTGTGTCAAAAATACCACAGAACTATGTTCTGAAATTGCAACTTCACAATAAAAATGTGTTTTCATTAAAAATATATGAAACACTGAACACCTTTCCAAATAATTATTAGTTACAAGTCTGTTAACTATACTCTTACCACATTTTTAAATTCTTTTTCTTGCTTCACACAGTTCACAAAATAAAACAGATTAGATAAATCACTTACAAAAAATACAATAAAAATATTACTCAGGAAAATATACCTATCGGAAAAAATGGGACTCCTTTTGGGAAAAAATCCTCTAATTTTGATCTACATATATTTAACTAACTGTAATTATATTTTTTCAATAAATAGATTTTTCTCGTTTGTTTTATTCATTAAGAAATTATGTTCCGAAAAACTGCAATTTTATAAATAAAAATTTATTTAATTTAAAATTAAAATATGTATTGCATTTTTTAATAACACACATTTGAAATGAAGTCCTTTTTATTTTAAGACTTTGTGGTTTTCTTTTATTTAATTAATAGTATTTTTTATTGTTTATTTATGTATATTTTTTTCAGCTTCCTTACAGTTACTCAGTACTGCCGCATCTCTGCTGAGGATGGCGATTACCACAACAATGTACCAACGATTCGAAAGGCGGAAGGTATTAGGTGTGCGCTATCCTTGGCTGGAACAGAATAAGACATTGTCAACTAAATACACAGAAATACCACAGAATCATATAGTCAAGGCCCCATTGGAACTCATTTCCAATTTCGCTGGGCTCCCATTGGATTTATCCAGAGATGTTTCTTCAGATTTACACAGAAATGTTAATTTAGACTATGACAGCGAAGATGATGAAGTTTTTGATAATTCTGGATCTTTCAAAAATACAAAACGATCATTGTCTTCATTGGATGGAACAATTGTTGAAGAAAGTTCACGTGTTAAAAGTCAAAACCATGAGGAAGATATTAATGAAATAGAATTTGACAATGATGTAGTATTAGAGCATAAAATTCCTGAAGAAAATAAACCAACGGTGCCTACTGAGAATATCGAAAAACGAAGATTCAGAGTTTCAATAATTGAGAATCCAGATATTGAAATGAGACGTGGAAACCGGGATTCAAGGATTTATAATGTAGTTGACATGTCCAAGCACACCACACCGCCTGAGACCCCTGCGCCACGACCGTTGTCAATCGGAGTCATTCGGAATAAAATAATGAGTAATGCCGAATCAATAATGGACATGATACCCCGGAGAACATACAAAGAGCCAGTTGATTTTGACGTCCCAGTGAGAGTGAGAAGGTCAGCCATCAAAGGGATAGAACAAGAGGATGGAGTTGCAAAATTCATCGCCTTCATTTCTTGGTTGCTTTTTTTAACAGCCCGAATGTTGGCAATAGTTACATTTTCGTATTTTTACCTGAATGAATGTTTTTATATTTGCATCGCTCATTATTTACTGATGGTTCTATTGTTGTTGTGTAACTCTTGGTCAGAAAACCTCAATAGAAAGATATTCTATTTTTTCCTCGGTTATATTTATGTATTTTGTATCATTGAGCTTAAAATGAAGTATAGAAAAGTGAGACTATGGTATGGTGCATATTTTATATTAGTTACATCCGAAAACTTGGTGATGACAGCCGTGTGGTTCTGGTCCGGACTTTGGGAAGGTTGGTGGTATACTTTCATGGGCGTGATTATTGTATTTAGTACAATGTTTTCTTATATATGTTTTCTAATATATTTTTTGATACTAAAGCCGAAAGCAATGATTGTATATCCATTAATATCATCGCAAAGTGTGTTCCCAGTGACGATAAGCTAATTTTAATTTTATTCCCGCTAGAATGTGTTGCCTAAAAACAGATAAAACTTAATACATCTACAGACTTTAAAGTTTATGTTTTTTTTAATGCTCAAATTTGAAAGCAAAAACGTTGGTATGTATGTAATTTGTAAGCAAGTACTGAGAAACAAGATGTTTGGTTAATTATGAAGTTTGTGGTCGTAATCTTATTTATCCATATGTAATAAAGCATTTTTTATAAAGGTAGTAATAATATTTATTATAATATAAAAATATATACAGATTATATTTACATATATAAAGGTGTTTTTTTAGAGTTTAACTTTAAAATGAAATGAAACACATAGAAATTGTGGTAATGGCCATGGTATTGGCTCTATTGTAAAGATAATTTTATCCCATTAGTGTTTAAATATGATTTCATGCATATGGGCGCTGTGGATGGCTCGAATAAAGTGCAATCTAAAAGTTCAATTTTCAACCACTTTTTAGCAGCTAGGGTTGTATATTGACAATAACGCGACAAATGTTGGCTTACGAGTCATCTATCATCTCTGGTTTATCTGCGTTAACCAACCACTTCACTTATCCCCACAGAAAATAATCAAAGATGTTAAATCACATGTTCTTGGAAGCCAATTTACAAGATCATTATGCGAAATTATGTGGTCATCGAATGTTTCCTTCAATAAATTGATTGTGACGCGTGATGTGTGACATGTTGCGCCGTCTTGTTGAAACCACAGCTCTTCCACATTAATGCCATTCAATTGGAAAACGAAAAAGTTAGTAATCATGGATCTATAGCACTCTCTATTGATGTCTGGCCGGCATCATTTTTGAAGAAACAATAGCTTCTTCGGTGCGCACTGAACGACATCTCTGCGGATGCGTATTATCAATTAGAGTATGCGCAGTGCAAAAAACAGTGCATGGTTATTCGAATTACTTGCTCGGATGGATGATTATTTTGACCGTAAAATGGACGTAGGATAAGTTTCGCGAACTGAACCATGATTTTCAAAATAAATTTGCACAATTTGCAAGCGTTGTTCTGACGTAAGTATATTCATGGTGAAATGGCAAATTAAACTGAGCACAAATCAGCTGTCAGCTGTCAAATTGGCTGTCACTGGAAAAAAGTTGCCAATTCGAAAAACAAACCTCTAAAAAAACAACTTTATATAAGAAAATACCATGGTTATTGCAGTTTTGATTACAGTGATTTTCTATATATTACAGTTTACCAAAATTTAGTTATTGTAGTAAGCGTTTTAGTATTGCGGTATTTCATAGGCTTGCAATAAACTGTAGCGATATACTGAGTACGCAATAAAATTGCACAGAGAAATAGAATTAGCAATTTTCTGCTGTCGAGTGATATATGTAACAAGAGAAGATGAAATAAAATGTGATGTAAACAATTTAAATAGGGCACATGATAGCTTTCTGGGGAATCGGAAATAAAACAAATTTAATAGACTTTGTAGACAACAAATTAAAATATTAAAAATGGTTTACAATGATACAATAGTAAAAACAACACAACTCAATGTCAATAACATAACAAAGATTAAAACTCTAAAACTTTTTCGCAAGTTTACTAATGGTGAGATAAAAGACAGGAACATTCAATTACTCAACACATGAAATCGTTATCACTATACAAGAACAATTTTTAATTTTAAAAACAGATTATTATTATTATTAACGTCTCAGAACTACCACATCGATCATGCTAGAACAATACAGCGCAATCGCGACTCATTTACAACATACATATTTAAATTATACAACTTACCACAGCAGACAAGACGATCGAACATTGACAGATTCAAAAAATAAGTGACAAACATATTAAGATGTGCCCAGACAACAAAAACTGTAATTAAAAAAAAAAAGCTAAATATTATATATAAATAAACATTATATTTTACAATTAATAAAAAAATAATATTTAGACAAAAAAAAAATTCATTCATATTTTCATGCACATGTGCACTTTAATAACATAATACAGAGATGGTATGTGTAGCATAATTACTACATTATTGTTTAGATTGTAATATAATATTCTATAAAATAAATATTTAATTTTGATAATATAATTTTGATTAATTTTAATAATGATAATAGTATGTTTGTATGCACTGCACGTCTCTGATATTTACAATTCTAATAAGAACAATAAAATGTAACTAAGTCTAGTGTGTGTATCTCTACGCCATTGCAGCTAATGCAGGCGCATTGGGCCAGAGGCACAGGGGCTCAAAAGGTCCACGCTCTACGATACATTTAATTTCAATACTTTTGTACAACTATGTACATATTAATTATTTTTCAAGCTCTAATGTAGATTAATATTTTTTTAAATCCGACATTTAATTAAATAAACTTCTTCAAAATTTGCAAAATTACTTTGTAGCAAGATATTACATAAATAATAAGAAAAAATACTTGGTTAACCTTTTAACTGCCAATAAGATACCACATAGGGTAAGACTAGGCTTTAAAGGTCTTGAGTTATCTATCAAAAGCTGGAACCTGTCATCCACAGATGGCAAAATGATTTAAAAATATGACTTTAATCCCTGCAAGTTTGCAAGGTCCAAAAGTGCTTATAGTTTGGCGTGACATACAAAGTTTTGGCGTGTTAAATGTTGGCATTTAAAAGGTTAAACATTGTATCCTAAAAATTGGACCATTAGTCTTGAAACATATTGATTTATCAATAAATAGTGGTTTTATCAAAGTATTGTTTCTTATTATTTAATTAATAAAGTTTAGAAAATTATTTCCCAGAAACTATCTACTTAAAAATCTCATAAAAAAATAGAAAATTTAAGATATCTTGCAACAAATAACTTAAGCATGCTGAATATGGAAATCTGTCCATATTGATAATATTTTCTTATGTAGATTTTGATTGCAGACCTCAAAATCACCCTCTGATAAAAAAATAAAATATATGTACAGAATGACCCAAAAAAGTGAGAACATCTCTTAAGAGTTATTTCAAAACATAGTATAATTAATTATAATTCTTAATCAAAACACTCCATATTGCATAATCTACTGAATTTAAATCTGGGCTGTTCGGTGGCCACATGCCTGGAACATTCTTACGACGACGAAAGTTGATTGTATTTTTGGCTGTGTGAGATAGAACTCCATCCTGCTGCAATGTCCAGTTATACTGTAATGTCTAGCTATACTCCAGGTTTTATTTTGACACTCTTTGATCATTTTCCTGGCACCCCAATGTTTTTCAATTCGCAAATTTTTGATCAGAATACGGTCTTCTGCAGTCATTTTTGATGTTGATTGTTTGAAATAACCAAATATAAACAATGGGAAAACTAATAATCAAAGATGGCGAACGGAAATTGTCAAAATAAAACAAAATATATGTAAGTAAGTAAATTAGTAAACTATTTAAGGTATTGTTGATATAGTTAAATTAATTTTGATGTAATTATATCACATTTTATTAAATGTTCTCACTTTTTATAGGCCCCCCTGTATATGAATTTGGAATTATATATTAGTAGTCCCTATCCGGCATTGCCCAGGATTCAGATTTAGCTATAATTTAAAATAGGGACTTTGGGAAGGGGAGAGCGGGGTGCCTTTATTTTGCGCAGGTCCTAAATAATAATGAAGTAAGCAAAATTTGGGCTGACTATATATATATATATAAATATATATATATTTTTTTTTTTTTTCATAGAAAGCAATCACTTTGTGGTTTGACATATTATATTAAGTAAAATAACAATCACTTTGAAACCACAAAATTTATTGAATGTTTCCATTCAAATCAACTTAATCAACATTATACTTTCCCAATCCTATCTCACTTTTATCTCTAAATGTATTCTTTTCTCTCTTTCACATATATTCTGTCTCCTTGATGTTCTATTTAATTATGTATGTATTCTGTCTCTCTCTTTCACATGTATTTTTATATTCTATCTTCCTCTTCATGTTTATATAAGTGCACTCTTCCTGTATCTATCATTAGTCCTGATGTAGCTTGAGTTAAGCGAAACCGGTCGACATCAATAAATTTCGTGGTTTCACACAAAGTGATTGTTATTTTACTTAATATGACTATATTTTCCTCAGAATCCAAAAAAAATTAGATGTATAATACATTTATGGTGGGAGGCCCCTCCTAGGTGGTCATCGAGGGGACAGGGGAAGGAATCTATGTTTTGTGCTGGGTCCTAAAGAGTTACTGTAAAATTTGAGACAGGTAGCATTCAATATAAATATCATACACATTTATATCTCGGTGTAGGAGCGGGGTGGTCAGAAGAGGAGGGGAATAATGCGTATTTTGTGCAGTTACTAAAGAGTATCTATGTAATACATGGAATAGATGGCATTCAATATACCACACATTTATATAGTGGAGGGTGGTGTGGTGACTGAGGAGAGGGGGAGGGTATGTTTTGCAGCACAATTTAGAATGAATTCCATTCAGTTAAATTTTATTTATATTTATATATTGGGGTGTCCAGGGGTTGGGGGATGGTGCGTATATTTGCACAGAGCTCTAAAGAGTATTTATTAAGTTTTGAACGGATAGCATTACACACTTCTATATTATTGTGGGATAGCTGAGTTGGAGGATGGTCGGCGGGACCAGGTACGTAACTATGCCAATGCGGTGCATTGGGGCCCACGTTATATGGGGACTCAATAGGTCCACGCCTATAAATAATACATTCGGTATTAATACTTTTAATACACAGCGTTAGTGTGGACTAATATTTTTTAGAATCTACCATAGCAAGAAATAGCATTACGACAAATTAAAAAACGTTTTCGATACGTTATACAATAGTACTCTGCTTGTATGTCAAATTAGGGACCAGACCATCGACGCAAAGAGAAAATCACTGTAAAGCGTCAGGGGTCAGCTATCATGCGGGCCGACCGATGAAACGTGATCACTCTTTTGGCGAACCCGAGCCCGTCAATATCGTTCACTACAACCTTGTCACAACCATTTTCGTCTCGTAATAATTCATACCCGTGCGAATTATTGTCAATATTTGATAATATTTAATAAATTTAGTGTTTCTCAAGTAAGTACTGTATTATCACTGTAGAAATACATATTTAGTCAAACCATGGTATTGAAGTAACGAATGACGGGCCGACTTGGAGGCGGATTATCATCCCTCACATCAAACCTCCTTCTGTTCCGACACACGTCCAATTCTTATCTATGGTCCAATCCCTCCAATCCAATATGTAAATAATTTGTTTCACGGATGTTTCTTGTATCTGCCGCGATACTCTGCAATTTGAAAAATAAATTCGCTCTAGATCGCAATGACATCATTATAAATCTCATTCAATATGTTTCTGTCTGTTGACATTACAAAAGATTCTAGTACTATAAGTGACAGTAGCACGTGAGTACTTCGCAATATATTTTTTTCCCACTGCTACTCAGTCACTGTTGTCTATAGTCTATAGGTGCCATATTTTAAAAAATAAACGGTTTATTGCAGATGCAATAAAACTTAAGTGCTTATTCAGAGTCTTTTTTTGATTGCCGATTAGTTTAAAAATAAATTTAATAATATACTCTGAGTACACTGGACTCTCTTTTTACACGGTGAATACTTTCCACGCAATACCGTGTAAATAAAGTATACTAAAATAAAAAATAATGGATAGGTTTCCTTGTATAAAAATCAATTCAGGATATTAAAATACAAAATTCATCATTGCTTATTGTATCATTTTTTTTTTTAATCGTAACAAGATTTAAAAATCGTAACAAGATCGTAATAGTATCAGACAATAGACGAACCCGTTTACGCGCATTTGGTACGATATCGTTTTCATCATTTGAGATATCCAGAGCCTGTATAATATTTCTTTCCAGATTTACTGGATTTAAACAAAAATTTGTTATCGATCGCTGACTGTTTTTTTTTTTGTAAATTCCTTATATGGCTCTTAGTAACAAGCCATGCTAGCGATCAAATCACGTTGAAATTGTAGAGTACGTTCTACGTTGTGATTATTTGTTATTTGGGGGTTAGGACGGTGGTTAAATGAAAGATATCGTTTTGGCGTGTGGCGGTTTATTGCGACAGTATGATAAAAACAAGAAAGACATAGAATGAAATGAATGAATGAGGGTTGTAGATGGTGCATGTGTATTACAAAATGAAATGATGTGAAGCGATTTGGCGGTCTCGCTCGGCGCTCCCGGGCCAGCAAGACCGCCGTTGTAGAACGATGAAACTCGATAGACTCTCTAGCGGTGAATTTCGAGCCAGGTTTGTAGCAGCAGCCGGCAGCGCTGTCGCTAGCGTCGATGCCGACTGAGATGGCGGTGGATTTGAATTCCGATCGTTGCAGTTATAAAATGATTTCCAAGTTTATTAGCCAGTCCTTCAAGGATTGAATACGCTGTTATTGGGCCCCCTTCTTCATCGTCACTACTTTCCTCGGGCTGGTGTGCTCCTCTAAAACAATTTCGAGTATTTCTTCTTCGTTGAGAACTTCATCAGCAGTCAATTCAGTATCGTAAGCTCTTCAAAACCTTCCCGACCGATTGCATGTGCCACAGCTATGATATCTGAATACAGTTCAGTTGTGTTCGGGCTAACGTGGTTAGTTTTAACACATTCGGGCCAAATTGGTCGGCCCGCTTTATACTCGCCCCCTTCCGAACACCTCTCTGTCAATAGTGCTGAGTAGGAGATGCAAGGGATACAGCACAGTGTTATTTCGAAACCGTTTAAAAAAAGAGTCCAGTGTATTCAACTTTGTAAAATATAAACAAAAATAGTATCCTTCAGGCCACTGAGATTTCTCCCGGTACTGTTCTGCACGTATATACTCGTGTACTAAAGCTTGGAATGTGTCGATCGGAAATGGCACCCTACATAATATCTGCTGATAATAAAAATAATAAAATACTGTATGATTATTTATTTTATGTATTATGTACTAGACACATTTTTTCTTACTATATGTGAGTCTCTAGTGGGGTCCCTATACAGAGAGTAATTGTGTTCAATATTTTTATATCTCAATATACAAAACATTGGAAATCAATGTAGAAAATCTCATCTACGTGTAGATTTCAAGGCCACACATTTCTGAATAGGAATGCCATGTATATTGCAACGAGTGGTTAAGAATACTCCACCAGCTGATTAGTCTAGTTGAGCTAACGATGTGCAGAGACAGAGTGCCAGTGATCTGATCGAGCCCTTTGAGGCGCTCCACGGGGTGAGATAAGGACATGGATTGGCATGCCTTATATATAAACTTTAAAAAAGTTATTCGGGACATGGGCCCGAATTATTGAGATAATGGGAATGATATTCAACAATTCCGTTTATGTGTTGACTTACGCGTTTCACATTGACATAGAAAATAGTCCCGAGGCTCTACGAAATGTTCATAAATCTATAATAGAAAGATCTGTAAAATTGATGGGTTTGGTAATAAATCAGTAGAAAATCAAATATGTAGTGGTTGGCTGCAACCAACACATGCTCATTCTCTCATGTGGAATCCAAAACTTTGAGACGATACAAAGATTCACGTATCTTGAATCCCTAATAACAAATAACAATAATACTGCAGAAGAGCTCAAAAAACGCATATTTACGCTTCCAAAGTATAATAAAATCTCGACTGTTCAAACAAACAAACAAAAATACAATACGGTTCGGCCTGTGATAGATTCGCTCCATACAAAAAAGTAATGTTTTTTTAATGTACTCGGAGTCACTCTACCAGACGGCCAGATCGTCAGTGCGGAGGCCCAGCTCCCCGATGCGGCGCGAAGGGTTGACCCTACCCTATCAACGTGACGCAGAACTAACGATGTAGTATTTAGTAATGGGTGATTATTTAGATTCGTCAGCGCCACCCGCTGCTCTTCTATTATCTTCCGTTAGCTTTAATAATAAAAATGCAGAATGGATATTGAGGGGAATTTCCGAAAATAAACAGTAACGGAGTCAAACGGCTGCAAACATCTGCTCTTCCTAAACAGTCCGTCCCCGAGCGGTACTCTGTTTACTCCATCGTTAGTAATGGAAAAAAATGTTTCCTTTTATCTATTTTGGATGCACCTACCTAAGTGTGTTGCTGCGTATTATGATTACAATTTTTTGTTTTATAGATATTCTGTATTTGTCTAGTATAACATTTTTACAAATATGTAACTAGTAATTTAATACTCGCGCTGGTAGGAACAGTGGGGTAATTACTAAACTGGGTCTCAATGCAAATTGAGAAAAAGTATTGAATAAGAATATAACAAAATTGATCTCCTGCCTCCTATAATTTCATGGAAAAAAGTTAAAATGTGTTCCCTCGCAACTAAAAAAATCCGTGCTTCGTTTTGCGGCGATGGTCTGGTCCCTAACCTGACATATGAGCAGGGGCGTGCAGTCTATACAATGAAAAAAGCCATGCATGACTATAATTTCTGTGAAGTTAAATAATATTTATTTGATACATTAAGTATGTAGGTCCACGCCTAAATAATTCAAAATTATGTAGCTAGTGAAAGAATTTAGAAATGACAAATAAAGCTGCGCATGTGTTTTTCGCAAAATCTATTCCAGACGTACACCAACTAAACGCAACTCTTGCGCCGATTAGTGTTCTGAGTGCACGTCTTCACCTGAACAGACGTGTTGCAAAACGCCGCAAGTGCGTATTTGGACCGGACTTGAATGTATACGTTTATAAAAAAAGTGAAAACATTTCGTAAAATGTGATGTAATTACATCAAAATTAGTTTAACTATATCAACAATGGCTTCAATTGTTTACTAATTTACTTACTTACCTATATTACGTTTTATTTCGACAATTTACGGTCGCCATCTTTGATTATTAATTTTCTCATTGTTTATATTTGGTTTTTTCAAATTGTTGCCCAGAATGATAGAAATCACTGCAGAAGATCGTATTCTGATCAAAAATTTTCGAATTGAAAAACGTTGGGGTGCCAGGAAAATATGATCAAAGAGTTTCAAAACAAAGCTTGGAGTGTCAGCCGGGTTATCAAACAAATTGACAACGATGGTACAACAGAACGTAGGCCCGGGAATAGTCGACCAAGATCTGTTAGAACATTGAGCGGGTGAGTGAGCTAATCTACAGTCAAGATGATAATCAGGGCAGTCAAAAAAGTGCACGGGAAATAGAAAGAGAAACTAGTGCACCACGGTCGTCGGTTCAACGTATTTTAAATTAGTAAACTATTTAAGCTATTGTTAATATAGTTAAACTAATTTTGATGTAATTATATCACATTTTACGAAATGTTCTCACTTTTTTTGGGTCACCCTGTGACGTGGTATTATTTTATATTATAAATGATTTAAATCCCTTCACTTAAATCACTAATTTACCAAGAATAATAGGAATAATATTAATATTTTTCAAGAACAGAAATGAACTCACAAAGGCGAATTTACCTTCACAAAACACGCTTCTGAAAGAATGTATGATGATTACAACTTCTAATGAAAACACATATCGCTTTTACAGCATCAATATTATCAGCATAACCTAAGTCTACGCCTAGTGCACGCCACTGCATGTAAACGGGATACTACTGCATAATTTGACGTAATTTTATTTCTTGTTGTTATAATACTTGCTTAATAGCGAATAAATTTTTGGGCAGATCCACTGGCTTCGTTGGCATACTTACGTCTCTGGGTAGGATATAAAAACCGTATACCTTTATTGCTATCGAGGAGAAGCATATTTAAAACCACGATTTTGTGTATGTTGGTCGCGGGCAGTCTTCAGCGCTGTCTGTATCGCGCACTGTCATTGCAGTAGTCATGTATGGTACAAATGAGGTGTCGGTTTGAGCTGTCCACCAGTGCCGATTCGGCGGTGCCGAAGCGCCGAGCAGCCGCGTGGGATGTGCGATGATTCTGTTGAATGGATCCCTGAAATAATCTATATCATCTGTGAAGATATACACCCAAACTGAAAAAAGCGATGCACGAGAACGGGAAACAGCGTTTTCTTGGAAGGTGTTACCCACGATAACGAATGGATGGACAGTATACATACAGACAAAGCGACAACGAGCGAAGTAATTGCTTGCAGGAATCTCCAGTTCATCATGGTACCTACTGCGGATCCTGGAAGTTTGATCGGAAACATGTGCATGCTAGCCAATAGGATGCCATATTGTTTTTGTTATGTGGGTGGATAGGGTCGGTAGGGGGTGCCAGTGCATCACTTTGACAAGAGCTTATAATCAAGGGCGTGCAGTGCACACAAGCAAAAAAGCTGTGCATTACTAAAAATTCTGGGAAACAAATATATATTAAATAATTGGATTAATATAAACGGAAAATTATTTTACAATTAGCGCCACCCGTGTACCAGTAGATACTTTAATTGCTTAGTTATAAAAACTACCACGACAACTCACCGCTGTACCCATGGCGCTCTTATGCATTCGCCGTCTTAACCCATTCATATTTCTCTGTTTTATTTTTAAGTTAGTGAATTACTCGAGTCATTTAATTGGTTATTTAGTGAATTGAAAATTTCTTTCGGTTGATCCGTTTTGTATGAAGTCGTTACCTATGCTGTTTATTAACAGAATGACATTAGATAGGCTTACAATTGCGTGCAAACCATTGAAGTGTCTACTTCCTCTTTTACTAATTTGCGAATTTTACTATCTTACTGTTTTTAAAGCGTTGATTTCATGGCCGTTCTTTGCGTTCGAGGTGCATTTGGTCCACGATTATTATTTCGGTTAGTTATTACGTGAAGGATTTTCAAACAATAAAAGAATCATGTTCAGTCATAAAAAGTGTCCATACATTTTTTATATTGATTCTTATATGGGTAAGAAGGTATTATTTTACGTTAAAACTTAAACTTTAAAAACACTATTGATAGTTGATTAAAATTACAAGTATATATGTATATATACTTGTAATATATATATATATATATATATATATATGGTAAGGTCGTATAATCCTATGTACAATATATATTGTAGTGCATATATTATATATAATTGTATAATATCATTGGTAACAGCATAACCTAAATCTATACCTACTGCACGCCGCTGCTTATAATACTGCAATGCGGCCATTGCCGCACCATTGTGCGGGTGTCGTGTTGGACGTACGACGACCAACAACGGGAGGCGATTCTAATATTTACGCATACTTACTAATCCTTCATAGGCATATTGGTACTAGGGCATGCAAATTTACCGGAAAATCGGTAAAACTCTGAAATTAATACAGGTCTACCGGTAATTAAGAAAATAACCAAAGTTAAAACAAAAAAATTTAAAAAAACAAATTGTTACATATCAATACATTGTAACTCCACTTTTTTTTATGAAATTGATTTTTTGCTGCCATCTATTGTTAACTTTGGTATTAAAACACTTTTTTGTCTCTCCTATAAATTTTAGAAATCTTGAGTTAAACAATTTTCGGGTTTCGCCGACGATATTGATATTTATTTTACAGGAAGATTACTTATTTTATTGTACACAACGTTATCAATTATACATATCGATATCTTAATCTGCAAATCAGCTAACTCCACTTTTCTCAAATGTTCAGGAGCAACACAAAACTGTTTAATTTTGTAATTAAACGGATTACGAAAATTCCAAAACACGCTTTGGTAGACTGTTTATGCAGAAATAGAATAGCTGAGAAATTTTATTGATATTTTGGTTTATCTCGTACTAACGGCGAATATTTGGACTTTTTCTGAATTTCTTTATCAAAATTGTAAAATATTATTAGGAGTTAGCTGATTTTCCATGCAGTGCAACCATTGTGATTTCCGCGGACGTCCTCTATTTCTGGTACCATCAACACTTGTGTCAGGTAAACATTTAAAGTTTTTACAAGAATCAACAAAGGTTTTTCGGCACCCAGCACTTATTTATTATTTTAAAACACGTGTTTTAAAATTGATGGGAATTTTTGGATTTTAGTTTACTTTAGAACAATGAAAGAGGAAATGAATGTCATCAAAAACAGTTTTTTTTTTACCATGGGTAGAGTTAGTGACGAAATGTTGAAAGAGACAATGTAGATATAGTGCGACTGGACTTCACAAAACTCCAGAAAACACTAAAAAATGTTTGTCGGAAGACAAATACTCGCTAAGGGATGAATAATCAATTAAGTACCGTAATCTTGACTAGTGATTTTTGCGATAGTTAGTCTCAGATCCCCAACGTACTAAATTCCGGATAAACGAACCATACAACGAAACACTCAACGATCCTGCTTTCTGCAAATGTCGTCACATAATATGGTAGTTTTAAAAAAATATATATATATAATACATTAAAAAGCGAAAAATAATTTACCGAAATTACCGGTAGGTAATTAGAAATTTATTTACCGTAATTCTGTAATAGAATTAAGCCACACTTACCGGTAAATCGGTTTACCGAAAATCGGTAATACGTGCACCCTTGATCATTTCGGGGTCATCGTAAAATTATCCTACAATATAGAATATAAATCCAATAGAAAACTGACTAAAAAATATAAAATAATAGTGTTTATAATTTTTTAGAACCTCTTGAAAAATAATGGTTTAGTTAAATAAATACGTGTGCTTTTGTTCAATAAACTAAATCTACAGTTTTAAAACAAATTATATAATATTCATGATGATAAGCAGTCCAAAATGACTACTTTGGAAAAGTAATTCTAGACCCTTTGAAAGAAAATCCAATTTCTAGACCATTTGAAAGAATGTCTATTGGAAGAACATGTCAATGTTAATATATATTTATTCTGTGATGAAAAGTTTCTACGCTTTGGAATTGTGATACAAAAATGACATTACAATTAAAAGTAATAATTTATTAGCGAATTGGACCATGATAATATTAATAATAATTATTAATTATAGTCCAAATTGTATTTGATGGATCTAGAAGTTATTGATAACTCTCAAACTTGTATTTAATTGATGAAACATCAAATATCCGAAAGAGAATAACTCACTTCGCGCTAACGTCCTTCGACTCGAGACTATAAATCTTCGAGACTCAAGGGCTCATCTCATCGCAATCGCTCATATAATTAAGTCATCACCATTATTTCCTAGTTACTAGTGTTTTAGATACGAAAAATGAAAATTAATTTGAGTAACGTGTTCAATGCATAAAAAATTATTACAAAAAAATTGTATCAAATATACGCGAAATGCTAGAACACTTAAAATAGACAATTTATTTTGTTAAATTAAGTACTCACGAGGCGCGTTTTTTAAGTAATTACCGTTGTTGAATATTCTCGGTGTAGCGCTGCGGTTGCGATGATGCGCATGCGCAACGGCTTCCTTCATCTGTTGAGTCACCGCATGAAAATTTAGAGACATTCACATAGTGCAGCGATCTTGTAGTGAGTGGTTGAAACGTTCAAGACAATAGATTAATCCGCCGACTGTGAGATACGGTTCGTAATTCTTTTCTTAAATGCACGAAATATGAAACCAGCTTACATACATCAGCAAGTGTGTCCTGATTTGGCGTCAAGCGGTTCCTTAGTGGCAAGCGTTGATGATGATGATAAACTCAAAGACGGAGAACAGGCATGGTTTTCATCCCAGGCGGCGTCGTTCTATAACATAAGTATACAAAAATTAGTGCCCCGTTGTGACAAGTACCTTAATAATGGTGGCGACTATGTTGAGAAGTAGTTTAAGGTGTGTAGCGTCCGAAGAATGTAAAGTGTTGTAAAAAATGATGTTGTGTTTTTTAAAAAAAAAAATTCCGGTACTTACTTAAAAATCACGCCTCGTACATATACAGGGTGACCCAAAAAAGTGAGAACATCTCGTAATACATGAGTTATTTCTAAACATAATATAATTAATTATAATTCTTAATGTAATTTTTTTGCACAATATTTAGCTAATCAGAAATCATCAAAATACCCCATACTGCATAATCTACTGGGTTTAAATCTGGGCTGTTCGGTGGCCACATGCCTGGCTCGATGAAATTAACATTCTCACGACGAAGAAAGTTGATTGTATTTCTGGCTGTGTGAATTGGAGCTCCATCCTGCTGTATTGTCCAGTTATGCTGTAATATCTAGTTATACTCCAGGATTTGTTATAAAACTCTTTGATCATTTTTCAATTCGTAAATTTTTGATCACAAACGGCAGTGATCTTTGTCATTCTGGGCGACAATTTGAAAAAATCAAATATAAACAATGGGAAAAGTAATAATCAGAGATGGCGACCGGAAATTTCCGAAATAAAACGTAATAAAGGTAAGTAAATAAATTAGTAAACAATTGAAGCCATTGTTGATATAGTTAAACTAATTTTGATGCAATTCTCACTTTTTTTGGGCCACCCTGTATATATAGGAGGGGGTCTATATTATGTACTTATCTAATATTTTTTCGTAATCACTTAACATAGAAATGATGTTTTTTGGAAAGGATTTTTAATTTTAAAGATATTTCCTTGAGACTGTTTTGATTAAATTTAGTATCACATTGAAATACATTCCTTTATAGATAATTTGACTATTCTTAATATATATTTTTTACGTACAAAAAACAAACTCAAAGAATAAATTTGAACCAAATTGAATTTTGTTTTCAAATATAACTAGGTTTCGAGTGTACCTTGTTACAAAGCTAGCTGTTCTAATGATTATTTGAAACGGAGCAAGGCAAGGCAAGATACGGAGATTAATTTCTCTTAGAACCAATTAAAAAAATATTTTAAAAATAATATAAATGAAAGACCTGTAGATATTTCAGATGTCTTAAATCCTTTAATTTGAATGGCAACACTAAGGGAGCCATTCATCAATAATCTCCAAATGTAAGAAATGATTTTGTATCCCGTAATTCATTAAAACCAATTGCTTTCGCGCAAAATATTTAACTAGAGGGTGAGATGAAACTGCGGTGAGGATGAACAGTTAGCCTATGAGATGAGTGTTTATGGGTATGGTTTACAAAAATTGAAAAACAATAATACGCAGTGTATAAAAATGATTAATAGAATAATTAAGAAGTAAACAATTCAATCTGACCACAATCTGTATTTGCAAAGAAAACAAGGTATACAATTTGTATTACCCAAATATGTACAAATTATATAGACAGGCCGAAATTAAAAAATAAAATGTTCCTACTTTTTATGGCGGTTTTAAGACAACTTATGTTATGATTCATCGAGAAAAAGGTAATTGTTTTATGTTTTATACCATAACAGATGTTTAATTTGGAATTATTTTATAGTTCATTATATTTTCGAACACAATTTGGTACAGTGCAAAATTTATGTCAGTGATTTGTCCGCCTTGTAAAAACGAAATTCTAAAATCACAACTTTAATACGAAGTCAGTCAGATTATTTTTTTAAATGAATAAAAGTATAATATTTAGATTATTGACCACATTTATTTGGTACAAAAATTTAAAAATTATTGAAATTAATTAGCTCTATAGTACTTTGGTGTAATGTGGTATTAGAAGTTAATATTCTAATGCAGAGCGTGATATTCTCAATCTGTGCAACAGCAGAAACAGTTGAATCTGCTGTCAATTCTTTGAAGATGCTTAGAATTGATGAAGAGTTCCAGAAATTGTTTATTACAAGTCGTGAGATGGCAAATACGATTGATTTGGAACCTTATGTTAACCTTATATTGGAATTTTATGATAAATGATAACCCACTCTATACCTAAGATATAATACAAACATTTAAAGTTGAAGTTTATTTCAATTTATATATCGCGATACGCGCAACAGTGGAACGCTTCCAAGAACTATCGAATTATAACAATACATTTGGCTTCTTACATTCATTTTCAAAATTACCTTACAATATACCTACATGGAATAAAGAAGATATTTTAAAACATTGTAAGGATCTAGAAATGATACTTTGCGATAACAATAAGAAAGATGGTGGATGATATTCAAATGTCAGAAGAATTGTATATTATTGATAGAATCGGCATTATTAAAAAAAAATCGACAAGTGAACACTTCACCTGTCGATGAGAGTTAATGTTTCTCTCGAAATTCGAGTAGTGTTAATAAACTCAAGTAGAGTTATAAAATTGTTTTATTTATATCTTTATAATTAGTATCTATTCATTTCCAGTTTGCTAAAACGGTGTATTAATACCGATATATCCAAATTTATATATTATTTTGAAGATATTGATATTATTAACGATCCCAGTTAGTTTTGTTAGTAAAAAAATTTCTCATTTTAAATTGATAATTTTTTTTCTTAAATCGTCTATTACACAAAATCGGTTATCTAGCTATCTATTTTGTTCTTAGAAAATATAATTCGCGATCAACAGACAAAGCAGAAGAAACATAAAAGTATTTAAAAAAAATTATGCCTCTTATAATTGTGTGATTATTAGACATTATTATTAATTTGTTTATTATTAATGTGATTAATATTATTTGTATTATATTTACACATTTAAATAATGAATAAATACTTTATTAAGATGTCTCACAGAGACGAAGCTATTATTTTTATATGAGAAGTATGGAAGTCTTGGGCATTACAGGGCTCACGACTTGTCATCGGCTGGCTTAAGTGATTATTTTACACATTGTAACGTTCACCCATTTACCCACGCTATCATATCTACATCCACAAAGATTTGGACATATTCAAAATATTGTAATAAATATTTTTTTGTATTTATTAATTATTTAACGAGATATTAATTTGATAATACCCCCTCCCCTTCCCCTCCTTTGATCATAGGACGACCCACATTCGAACTTCTAAATAGTCCTCAAAGTTTTTTTATTTTTAATCCGTTTTACTAGGGCGGAAAAAAATAATCTTGCCTGTGGCGGATGTAAAAAGTCTAGCGCCGGCGCTGAACAAGTACCCAAAATACACATTAATATGAACTAATAAGGATTCAAACTGTACACTGATAGACTAATTAAAGTATTCAAACTTCATACTAGAAAATACTCAAACTATACGCTAGTATGTAGTAATATAACAAGCGTATAATACATTGTTATAAATATTTGTATAATTTATTTGAACACATCATTATTGTGAAGTTGTAGTTCTTTTCCGAACTTTGGTCTGTGGTATTTTAATTAATACAAATTAAATTTATCAAATAGAAAGATACACATAACAAATATTTTAGTCGCTATCGGGATTCGATCCTGGATAGGAAAAGATCCAAGTTCGAATCCCGGTAGCATCTAATATATATTTTCGATAAATTGTTTTTTTCTGTATGTCTTTCTAGTTGATACATTTAATTTGTATTATATAAGTTACATTTGCATAATAGTGTAGTGTGTGATTTTATAACAAGCATGTACATACTTGTAATATATTATTGAAGAAAAATATTAAATATGCAATTTATTATATTTATGTGTTTAGTATATTATTTTATATAAATGTATAGTAATACAGCCATTATACAGCTCAGCGAAGTGGAAAGACTCCGACAATAAAAAAAATATCACCTTCTTGTATTTCAGTTCAAGCTTCTTTTTTTTAAATTCCACTAATCGATCTACATTACATTTCATTACATCTACAGTAAGACCTCGTTTAGCGCTTCCTCGTTTAGCGCTGATTCGATATAACGTGGTCTGCTAAAAAAAAGCTCTAAATTTATGAGGATGATCGCGATATTTCATTGATTCGTATATAATACGATGATGCCACATGGCACGATTTGGCAACACTTGGCACGACTTGGCAACATGGCACGAGCAGGCTACACTAGATTGTTTGGTGCGTTTGTTTTCGTGCATCGTGTTCATTAGCAGCGAAACAGTGTTCATGCTACTTGATAAAACAGAGGACGAAAATAACGGATCAGACGTGCAATTTTGGAAAATATATAACATCATGGATGCCATAGGCAATATCGACTTCGCTTGGCGAGAATTAAGTGAAAAATGCTTAAATGGAGTATGGAAGAATGCATGGCTGGAGGAGGTATCCAAGGATTCTGAACGAGAAAAGCCAAATTGTCAACCTAATCGATACAGCAGGACTAGAAGATGTCGACCTTTAAGAACTGGCAAAACAAGGAATTCGCGTAGAAGTTGAAAATAGTGATTCTGAAAACGAAGAACCCAAAGAACTTGCTATAGATTTTCTTAGTAAAAGTTTGGTAACGAATTGTCAAATTGTAGCGAATGATTCAGATTTTGAAAGAATTGCAAAAGCAAGACGAAGCGTTTTGGATGCGATATCCTGCTACCGGCGTTTGCTTAACGAGAGAAAAAGAAAATAAAGATAAATGACACTAGACGTAGACAAATGTCACAAAAAAAAATCAAGAATTTCAGAAGAGCCAGGACCTTCATCACAAAAATGATTTTTATATTTTTGTGTTATGTAACATCAATTATTATGCAAATTGATATAACATTAAAGTAAATTAGTTTATTTTTTGTCGCGTGTTAGTCTTTCCCTATATAAATAGCAATAGCGAAAGTAATGCAGACTTTGTTAGAAGTAATATTACCAACATTAACTATGGCAGTGTTATCATTGTAAAGGCTTTTTAGGAGTTCAAATATGGTGGGAATCCCATTTATTCAAGAACCATCCAAGGTTTCGTCCATTTAACATTATCAAAGACCTTTGGGAAGTTGTTAAAGCAAAGGTATAGTGGAATAAAGAATACAACTATCTTCCTTCTCTATTATCTGCTGTACATTTAAGATTTGCTCAATAGTTCCCAGAACTTTAACAAATCGTCCCTGTTTTGGTACTACATATTAGCCATGAGAGAAAGTTTTGTAATCTGGCTTGTAAAATATATAGCATCACTTTACTCGTATGAGATACGAATGCAATTAGACGATAATTAATAATCTGTTGTGCAGGGGAATCATAATATTTGCTGTCCAGTCCTCCAGCCATTTAGAAAACTTCCAAATGCATTGGAATATTTAAGGACGTTTCCAAAAAAATCACTTTTCTTATAATCCTTTTGAAACTTTGAATACACATACTCATGAGTGTCTTTTATACGTAGAAATTTTTTTCAATAATCCTTGCGGTAGTAAATTTGTAAATATTGACTATTAAAATGTGTATATTTAACATACGAACCATACCCCGATCGATGTTGTAGCGCATGTTTAATTGAATAGCAACAGTAATTTTACTAACATTGTTTTGGAAAACTGAGAACCATTAATTAAAAATTTAACAAATATCTTTCTGTAAAAATAACTAAAACAAGCGGTATTCGTTTTGTTATAAAAAATTTTAAAAGTGAACTACTTTTGAATGATTTTGACCTTTCCTTTTATAATTGGAACAGTGAGAGATTTTTGAACTTTTGCGCATGTGAGCGTAAGCGAAAAAGTACACTGTATCTCAACTGTTTTTTATTCTATTCATAGTAGTTCATAGTATGTAGTTTACATACGGGGGAATCTTCTTGAAGATTGAGTACGACTGCTCTTTGGAAACGTTCTTAATGGAAAATTCTCATACCTTCATTTCTCAATGCTTGTATGCTTTCCGATGTGATCAGATCTGATCCAGTAGGTTTCCCTAGTTTTCGACTTGCCAGTACCATCAACCGTATACAATAATACATACGATCAATATTCATTTAAAATTTATTTTGTAAAGCGCAACTGGTTGCCTACAAAAATTAATAGTTTTTAAAGGTTGTTCGAATGTAAGTATTTTACGTAGTATTTAATTATTTTGTCGAAGCAAATTACTTAAATACTTATCAAATTAATATTATATATTTTGTTGAAATCGAAAATTTCCAGTACTTATTTAGTATAAGCGACAATTTATTTTATAAATTAAATTCTCTCTGAAGAAATATTTTAATAACTTTAGGTTTAAATACCCCCATCCCATCCCTGGATCAAATATTGCATACACCGTTTCTCTTGAAGGCTTTCCTAGAACAATGGCACCCCCTCACCCCATCCTCTAATCCCTTAATATAACTACTAAGTCTGAATCTCGGGTAATGCAGAACGCGAACCGCTAACAACACAAAAGGACATATTTGCATTAAAAACGCAAAAAATGTACAGCGGAAAATTTTCTAGTTTAATATTAAATAAATAAAAAAACTACAATGTTATTCTCATAATTTATTTATACAAAATGGAATTTAACGATGCAGATCTTACGTTTTATAAAGAGTATCGTCTAAATGCCGACCATTTTTCGCAAGACCCTCTTGCAATCTGACTCTTAAATTTTTGAATTTGCAAACACGCGAGAGCAAAACATTGGTTCAATGGCAGCAACTTCACGGCGGATATTTTCTTGTAGGGCCTGAATTGTTCGAGGATTGCTGCTGTAAACTCTTGACATAAGGTATCCCCGCAAAAAAAGTCGCACAGTCCGGTGACCGAGGCGCCCAGGGTATGTCTCCGTATTTGCCGATTAATTTATTGAGAAAAATTCCCCTCAGCTTCTCCATTGAAACTCTAGGTATGTGTGGAGTGGTCCTGTCTTGGTGAAATTGTGTTCTGTTGTTGAACTCGGGAAACAGCTACAGTTGCGGTACCGAAAACTTGTCGATCAAGTACAAGTAAGGAGTGACTGTCTCTCGCCGATTAAAAAAATAAGGGGCAATTATCCCTCGGGCAGAAATTGCACACCGCACTATCGTTTTTGGACAATGCAAACGTTTTTGATGGCGTTACGTCGAGTTGTCGGAGCACCAGTATCTCATGTTGTGTTTATTAACATAGCCATCGATATGAAAATGTGCTTCGTTAGTAAACAATGTGTTTTCAAGCATTCGTGCTATTCTAATACGTTCCAGCATCGTTCTCGCTAAGGTTTCACATAAAGAATGGTTATTTTCGTTGAGAAACTGCGCGATTTGCGGCTTGTATGGGTGAAACTGTGTTTTATTTTTCAAAACAACGTGCACTGTTGATTTTTTTAATCCAGTACAGGCTGCAATCTTCCTTATCGATTTACGCGGATTTCACGTTGAACGTGAGCCACATGTTCTGGCGTCGCTGCTGACGTTGATGGTCCCGGAGGAGTTTTGTTAACCATTGTCCCTTCTTGTCTGAACTTTTGAACCCAGCACCAGATAAGTTGCGTGCTCGGCCCATTACTTACTCGTCGAATATTAAAGTGAATACAAAAAGCGCGACGCGCACGAACCAATGAATCACCGCACTTTAAATATTACTCAATCGCAAACGCGCGGTGAGCTCCCGACCAGTGACTCATTGCGACTAGTAAATCCGCAAATCACGCGCGTCAAACAATACCCCTTCCACTTACTTCACCCTGATAGTTTACGAGCAATTACAATTTAACCTTGAAATTTTTCCGTTGTATCTACAATAGAAGGAAGAAACAACAAAATAAAATTAAGTACACACTGGTACTTGGTTTTTTTTAAATGAAAAATAACCTAAACGAATAGACAAAGTGTAACAAACCGAGTCCATAGTTTATGGGTGGATACATGATTAAATTACAATTCGAAAATGTTCAAACATTATTGCATGAGATTTTAACAAAATAATGTGACGCTTTAAACTTTTAACTGCCAACTCTATTTGAAATGGAAGACACCACACAGAGTGAAAATAGGCTTTAAAGGTCTTGACTTACCTATCAAAAGCTGGGACCTGACGTTCACAGATGGTAAAATGTTTTAAAAATATGACCTTGATCTCTGCAAGTTTATAAAGTCCAAAAGTGCGTGCCTATAGCTTGGCGTGACATACAAAATTTAGCGTGTTAACGCGCTCATGGCGTTTAAAAGGTTAAATCGTACGTAATAAATATTTGCAAAATCGAACTGTCAGTATTCTATATCATTGCGTCAGACCCTAAATCATTTAACAAAAAATCAGTTTGGCCGCACATAGTTCGTTAATCTTTTATTTTTTGTATTCAACATCAATAAAATATTACTATCAGTCGACATAATCGCTTAACTATGACTATTTTAAAACGCTTGTAAATCCGATCTGGTTGAATTAGGCATATTGTATTTAATTATACATAAATAATTTTATGCAATATTTTGATTCGATAATGCAGTAAACTATTTTGAACTGGATATAAAAGTAATTTATTTGTTATTTAAAAAATTAAACACTTTACTCACTTTAAACACTTTAGAAATATTTGTTTTTTTCTCAGAAAACAAATAACGCGGGAGACAGAATATAATAAATAATATCTTTAATGAAAAGGAAAATTCAGTCTAATTTTTTTACGAACGGAATTTTTTACCCGAATGAAGTCTGCTGGAAGGATACTTTTCAATTCAATTATTATTTTAACGAGAACTCTTCTATAAATACAGAATTTTATAAAAATTCACACAGCTCTATAGTACGCTTCACATGTTTTATTTATATATAATATTTTAAAAACATAAAAGTGAATGATAAACCATATCTTATCTATCATAGTATGAAAAATTCTCTGAACCGAACGATTTCATTTGTTTTGACGAAATAGGCTTTGATTAGATTTTTATTTATTTATTGGCCAGTACTACTTGTGTAAATTACGAATTTCTTTGAAGTACATTTTGTATATTTGATATTGTTGGTACAATAATAAATGTTTTCTGGATTGGTTAGAATACACATGACTCAAGGTTAGTTTCTCATTAGAAAATGTAATAATATTTAGAATTTTTTAAACTTATATGTAAAAAAATTTTTTTTTTTTTTTCCTTAGAGATTTTTTTTGCCTTTACGTGAAGCTCTCATTTGTTAAGAAGAAATTGCGAATCATTTACAGTATATTATTTTTCTTGCGTAGATCAAAAAAAAATCCTTGCTATGTAAAATATAATTTAAAGTTAAATTAAAAAGTAATACGTTATTTCATTTTTGAACGGTTAAGGGTTCTTGTACTTGATCATTCGTCACCCAAAGAAACACAATTTGAAAACGGATAAAAATATTTTAACAACGTGTAATGTAATGATGTTGATCCAAAGCATACAACGTGTTGCCGAATAATGTGAACTTAACTTAAATTAACCATGGATAAACTTAAATATTATCTCAAAAACTAGTTATTGGGTTTGTTTGAACAAGGGGTTGGGGAAATGTAATGTTAAAAACAGGAAATGGATGTAGAAAGGATGGAAGGAATTTGGGACAGAATCAGGAACAGGGGGCTAAAGGACCAACCAGAAACACGACCCATCTGAGAGTTGATCCTCTTTAGGTATTCGGATTTTCTTCTTCCACTGGAACCACGAGTCTTCTGACTTCAGAACACGTACTCCATTGTTCCGTACGGAGTAATCTTGAACACACACTTCGGTGATAGCGCGAAGTATCATACAACAAGCACCATGCACAATAGTAAGATGAAAACACTAATCGGTACGCACGGTAGCGAGAAATCGATTACACAC
This sequence comes from Eubasilissa regina, assembly GCA_022840565.1. Lineage (NCBI taxonomy): Eukaryota > Metazoa > Arthropoda > Insecta > Trichoptera > Phryganeidae > Eubasilissa > Eubasilissa regina. Next base: position 20,381,468 of record JAINEB010000018.1, on the reverse strand, counting down.
AATAGTCAGTCTGACGAGCTCGATACCAGAACGTCAATTTCACGGTAGTCTAAAGCACTTCGATCAACTCCGAAAATCAATCGTTAACTCTACGTCAATTTATAATTTTCACACGGCAGGAAAATAACTCACAGTCTTCACAATCTAACGCGCTTAACGGTAAACGCTAATTGTCCAACTTTAACTGGTCCAAAACCATAGATAACAAACCACAGAGAAGGTCGTGCTCTGGGTAGGTAATTATATCTGTCACAAGCGCGCATACGGCGAGCAGCGATCCATGAATGAAGATCGAACAGGGTTATTGGCAGAAAAGAAACTGAACCGAGATTTATGGAAATACTAACACGGACCGATCATTTTTTAAAAATTTATTTTAAATTTTTATATTTTTTTCTAATATGGGTTATTAATTAAGTATTGTACATTATGAACATTAAATGTTTTTTATTTGCTTACCTCTCCAAAAAAAATATAAATCTTTTGTGCTTGGAGAGGGAGTTACACTGTAATAATTGTATATAGAGAGTTATACATTTGTAATCTATAATTATTTATCATTTAATTGTGTGCTTCTATAGTGTTCTATAATATTATTTATTATCTAATTATGTGTTTTTGAATCATAATCATCTATCATCTATCCTTTAATTTATTTTTATTTCTGTTTATCTCTTTCTTTTTTTATTATATTTTATATACAGGCAAACGAGGATATTTTATTATATAAATTATTTTATATTTTTAGTTATTATATTTTTTAATTGGTATGTTAACTAAGTATGTTATTAATTGGTATGTTAACTTTTTTTATTGTTCAGATTTCACTGTTGGATACGATGGATAACACAGACTTCGATCTAGTTAAGGAATAAATTTTACATACACAAAACAAACATGAATCTATTATAAAATTAAACTATTAATTGTAAAAGTATATTCTGTATCTATATTATGTTAACCCTTCTATATCAAAACTTAAGTATATAACATTACATAACAATTAGTTTATTATTTTAATATTCACAATTAAACTTAATACTACTTTCGAAAGGTGCAGTCTTCCACAATTACAATTACGGTGACAATAAACTAATACAAAATTGTAGTAGTATATTCGGGCAATGGGGCGGGGCTTGAGAAGAGGAGGGTTGGAAGGTTTCGGTCGTTAATAGGAATATGGAAAATAATGGCGAAGTATCAGGGAATGTTAAGTAGTTAATTAGTATTTTCTCCTAATTTAAATTCTTTTATATTACGACGGAGTCCAAATTGTTAATTTTTAATCCTTTATAAGGTAAGAGTGGATTGTTTCGATTACGTGGTTAGAAAATTCCAAGAAGTTGTTATTTTTTAGGCGGCGGCGGTGTTTCTTTATTCTCGTATTTAGATATTCCGCGGTATGACATATATTTTTTGTCGTAATTAAAAGTTTAATAATTAAATCTGATTAATGATATTGTCATATCCTTGGAATTGTATGTGTGAATGTATGTGAGTGCCGCACCGCCGGCGCGTGTATGTGAGGCTATAAAGAGCGGCGCGCGGCAGGGGGCGGCTCTCTTTCTCCGTGTTAACGTCGGCTTAGTGATACTAGTGATATACCTTGTAATATTTGTATCATGCTGTAATAAACCTATAATTATTACAAAGTCTATTCCTTAGACCTTCCCAGGACGAGGTGTACACTAAAGTCATACTAAGAAGACAAGTACGTAACAAGTCTGCTTGACTTTCACGCACCATTGAGGTCATCGAGACACAATTAATTGTCCTATTACAGTGGTAATGTCAGAACTCATGCATTAGCCAACTCCGCAGTCTCCAGAATACATTATTTAGGGAATGAATATGCGGAGGAAGTCGACATTTTTGATGTAAATTTTTTATGTGATGTAATTATAATAATGTAGGACTACTTTATTACAATTTTTTGTGTCTCAGCTCAATGGTGACGGATAAATTGCTTTACTTCACGTTATATATTTATTTTTAATTTTGGTTATGAAAAAACATGCTGACATTATGTAATATTTTTCATTGTGTATTGCACTTCTGATGAAATTTTCTGTTATTTTACAAACCATGTTAATGCCTGAATAGGGCGTGTATAATAATAATAAATAAATAAATAATAATAGAGATATAATGCACTCGGCCGGTACTTAAACAGACAAAAAACGCCGATCCGACAGACATAAGATAAAAGATAGCGGCTGTATCAAGGAAATGTCCGAAAACTGGCGGATCAGTATTGAGATTTGTTTTGTCTAGTGCAATGGTGCGGTGTGTAGAGTGTATTTAATTATTCTGCCTTGATTTTCTGTTAAATTATCTATATTTTTAACAAGTAACAAATTTGAGAAGTTTTAATTTATTACCGTTATTTGATATATACAGTAAAACTTCGATTATCCGTTATCCGTTTCTAATTGAGACCATGGGTAGTCCGGATAATATAACCACTGGGCTTATTAAACTCATCATTAGTAAATGACCACAATGGATATGAAAGTGTTATAGGGTAAATTGGTTTTATTGAAATACAGATATAGTAGGTTTTCCATTAAAATTAATCCTCAAGAAAAAACAGTTTATTTTTAGTTTTTAGTTGAAAAAATAATTTATTTTTTAATACTATAAATAATAATGAATTTATTATCTTAAATAAGCTGTTTTTTACCAAAAGTATTGACAAAAAAATAATATTAAAAATTTTGAAATTTTACCGATTTTTTTTATTTTGTCAAAATTTGCAATCCCTTGCCGTTGTGTATGCGTAAATTTAAGTTAAACAAGGTCTATTAAATTTCAATTGTATTTTAATTTTTTAAAAAATATATTGTATATATTTTTATAAATGAAACCGAAAATAAATTAAAAAAATGATTTCATAAAAGTTTGTGCATCAGACGAGACGAGAATGGCAAACTTTTGTCTAGACCAAATTGAAATATTTTCAAATAACTTTTTATTTCTGTAAATACATATACCGAAAATAATCATTTCCCCCGGTAGACAAGTAATCGTATAAAGATATTGCGACATCCAATTTCGCACGGAAGCCGAACGATATAGATCTTTTTTCCATTTGATTATTAAAAATATTTTATTAGAATTTTCTCTTTTCTTTGTGTATACATTTTATTTGACAAGATACTTTTCTGTCTACTATTAGGTTGGTAAGAAAATAATTGCGGCTTGGGGACCTTCAAATTATATATTTTTCTCAACTAATAATTATATTTATTGGTCGAAATAAGCACTATTAGAATAGACACATTTTTGCTAATTAACTACGAGAACAATTTAAATGAGCAATATATAATATGAAATGGGCATTTATTGTTAACATTTTATAATTTGGTGATGGACAAAATGTGATAGGTTTAGTTAGATTAGGTATTTTATATTGAGCAAAGATATCTATATTAATTGAATGTTTATTTTTTATTATTGTAATGCACAAACAATTTTTTTTATGGAACAAAGTATCCATTATATTATTGCGCTTCCCCATCTTCCCCATCAAAGGGGAGGGTAGACGTCACACTTGTGTGTTGCTGTCGCAGAACTCGGCCACAGTCCGGCAGAAATTCACCCTGTCCAGGTCGCGAGAGGTGCGAGGGAGAGCCTCTAAAATGCTCCGTTAGGTCTCTTTAGCCACTGCTCTTCCCGGCATCGTCCATCTCAGCAACCCCCAGCGAGAGACCCACACCCGAATAAATTAATTAATCCCTCGAAATGTTCGAGATTTCTTTCATTTCTTAATAGGTCATCGTTCCGGGGGATCCGATGACCGATTAATATGTATTGTAAAATCCCGACCCTTACTGCTTTTACTTTCCGGAAACACTCGGGTAATCCGAGAAATAAACCTCTTTGGTGCATTGGCGGTTTAGTCGTGTGACTAAAAAATATCTGCCTGCTGCCGTGACAGAAATATTTTGAATCAATATAAAAATTTTCGCTCGGGGAAATAACACATTGCGGGTATCGAACGATTAGTATTAATTTATCCGAAATTAGGGGCGGGAGAGGGATCGCCCTTATCGCCCCCCTCCCTGGATCCGTTTTTGCCCACAGCATAGAATAACTTTCAGTACCCGTTTGTCAGTTGGTCGCAAAGAGATAAAGTTTCAACAAGGCTCGTCCGTCTTTTCTGTCTTGCGATATTTCATAAATTTTGTTTCGTCAAAAGATGACACGATTTTATCGATACACCTTGTAACTAAATTGTATTTTACTGCAATAAACATGTAATTGTTACAAAGAGTATGATTGCTCTTAATCAATTGACGAGGGTTGCAAACGATTTTCTTTATTTTCAAGGCTTTCGTACGCAGCACAAAATTGTTGAATTTATGAGCAGTTTCAGCTCCGTTTCCACCTTTAATTCATTAATCAAATTTGAAACAAAAATAATAATAAAACTTAAATCGATGTTTCCAAAATACAGATTGAAAAATGCACTTTAAAATGATATTAACATGAAAAAAATTAAGGTTAGAATTAAGGAAACAAAAACCGAAATCTTTTTTCTAATTTTAATTTATTAGTATACACCTAGGTATTTGTTTTATTTTATTTTACACGGATATTAAAGTTATTGCACCTCTCAACTTAATTGGGAATAAAAAATACATTAAATAATTATGAAAACTGAGAATGTTGCTCGCGCGGCACTCAGAATAATATAATAACATCTTCTTGGGATATAACTTGAACGTATTTACTGAAAGATTTTCATATGGGTATATTTAATCCAAGCTTAAACGAGTATATGTCTAAAATAATGTATTGCTATCATCCTTAATCCTCATTTCCTCAAGCTTAGATAACACTATTTTGACAATTTGAGAGAAATCGTTTATTTAGTCAGTTGAATATCATATATGTACTCAGAAGCATACCTAAAGATCGTAACCTCATTGTAAAATATTAGAAAGCGCTCCCTTATGTATATACTCGTAATAATGTTAAGTACTACTAAAAGGTTTCATCCTTTTATTAGTGATAAGGAAATTGGTCTCTTATAAGGTTTCCTATTCCCCGTGTACACAATGTACACCATATTTCAGAGATTCGCCATATTGCGCCTCCCTTCACGCTCGTCGTACTTCAAAATATCAAATGTTATTGTGGTTTGTCAGTTGGGTGATTTTGAATCTCCCCAGGAGCAGTTAAAACGGAATAAATGTTTTTAATTTCAAATGTACAAGTTTAATAACTTGCGTTTAATATTTCAAAATATATAGTTGTAGGGATCTATTTATATATTTATTTAATTAAAATGTTATAAATACATATAATTATTTTTGTCTGCCTCACTGGGATTCGTTCGTGCTGAGGCAAAATTTTTACACAGTTACTCAATAATCCGGAAATACATATGTTAATTAACAATCAGTAAATATAAAAAAAATAATAATGAAAATTTGAAAATAATAAAAAAGAACAAAATATTTGTTCAAATGTGTTTTTTTAAATTTTAAAATAAACTGCACTCAACTTATGTAATTGAACTCTACGAGATTCGAAAAAAACTCAAGATGAAAACAATTTCATGAAACGTGCACTAGTTTTCTTTAATTCTCCATTCACCATCGCTAATGAGTCAAAGATGTCATTTTTATCTCTTAGTATTATGCACAGTCCGTCAAACGGCATCATTTTCGACAATGTCGAACACACTACTGATTGTTGTTTGTCTGTCTCGTGTTGTCCCGTGTGTCTCTCATGCTGCATATCTACCAGCACAATGTTTCACATCTATGGTAGTTTTAGGTGACGTTTGTGTACACGTTATAACGTTACGAATTCTTGGTACTAGAAAAATGTAACGTTAGTGTTTAATTTAAATAACGAGCACCCTGGTTAGTTAATTTCACGCCCGGTTCGGAACGCCTAGTACTAATTACGATATTCGCCGCTAGGATCGCGACCATCGTTCCGGGTCGGACCAGCGCCAATAGGTACGGATTCATTTCTATTTGCGCTTCGAGCTAGGGAATTTATCCCGCGGGCGGCCGTTCGGCTGTTCTCGCCATTGTTGCAATCGTAGAAGATACGCCGAAGATGGAACCCGTACAGGATCCAGGCGCAGAGCCAACGCTAAAGAGGCGATTGGACGTCGCGCCAGGGATAACAATTGAAGGTTAAAATCTATACAATTAATCAGTTTCACAACGCACTCATTTTTAGCATTACGAATTCTAATTGTATCGTACAAAATTATATTGTTGCAGGAAATCATAAAATGTCCTTTCTTTTATTTGCTTCTTTCTTTCATTTATTACTTCTTTTTCTTTTTCGAATTACGTCTTCTTCCCATCACCGTCAACCATTTCTTATCATGGTCCACCTGGGAGAACAAGATTCGTGCATGGGCCGCCGGTTGAAGGAGCGTTCTAACCAATTGCCAGGCATTGCACAGCTCCGAAATTAAATTTTATTTATCAAAAAATAAAAATTATGGTAGTTTTCAGTTCTTTTTAATTTTTGTAATAAAATTTAACGTAAAATTTGCTGACTCTCTTTTATTGTGAAATATCACCTTTCATGTTTTACTGTTTTTTTTTTTAGTAAAGTTTATTTCCCAAAAGATGGCAAGGTGGATCTCGATATTATGGTATGTAGGTAGCTTCTGATTCACGTACGCACAAATTCATGCTCTCCTCTGTTACTAGTCGGTGGAGGATAGTCCGCCAGAACACGCCTCACGCTGGCGCGTCCAAGTCGTAGCGGGTAGAATCTCGCTAATTTTTTTATTTTTAGTTTATTTATTAAACTTTATTGACATATGTGTTTTTGTTGTAACAGAGGTAAATATATATTATAATATAACATGATAAACATAAGATACAATTATATTGCAATTAAATATTCGTAGTTTATTGTGTGGGATGGAGTAGACTCCACCTCTGATATATATAGCATTGTCCTGGCTACTTTGCTAGACTGAAGTCTGTGTTAAAGTAGTCAGTTTTTTTCGTGCTGCTGTGGTGTTATTTAATTCAAGAAAGATAAAGATATGACAGAAACACAAATAAAAATAGAGAAAAAATAAAGATAAAAGAAAATGTGTAGTCGGAGTGTTGTAGAATTAGTGTAGGCAATGTACAATGAATATGTTTGAATATTGGATAACGATGCCTCTGATTGATCTCTACCCAATTGGATCATATATTGGGTCCATATTTTTTGTGTAATCTTATTGGAAGTGTACGATTTCCAGTTGGTGCTGAGTGCTACATGTTCTTAGCTCCAGTTTCAGAGCTAAGAACATGTAGAATCTTTGATAAAATGTCGTTGTTGCCCTCGGATCTGAGGTGTAGATTGATTGTCTTGTGATGTGTTCATGATTTATTGCTTGGGTTATTGCAATGGTTTGAGTTTTTGTCTCTTTCTACCAATCTCAAGCTGATCTCTGAGATTATCTCATCGTGCCTTTTTCCGTGGTCACGAAGTCTTAATATTCAACAAAAAAAAAAAAAAAACAATGTGTTTTTAGACATTTACATTTATGCACACGCCAAATAACACATATTTCAGACTTACGTATCATACCTCCCCTGCAAATAATACATAACAACAATACATAAAATTATTTAATTTTTTAAAGTGACTTTTGGCTGCTCATGCTAATTTTCTCGTCGTACGGTTTTTTTTGTTTCGAACTTTGTCTTGGCTTCCTTTTTTTAGAATGTCTAAAATTTTAAAATTATCGTAACTTCAATTGGTGCCGCAGGGACCACGATAATTTTTATTTATATTTTTAATTGCTGTTTCTATCTTATTAAATATATTTAAAAGTGAATAATAGGCGCAGTCGGTAATTGGATAATAGGCGCAGTCGGTAATTAGATAATTGGCGCAACGTAATATTGGAGCAAATCGGTTAAAAATTTTCTTGATAACGAGCATCAAGGAAATATGAAACCATTATATTTAAATTGTTTCGCGAGAAAACAAATTGGAGACAAGCGGCGGATCGAGAGAAAAGCAAATAAGATCGGGATCGTTCTTCTTGGAGCAGTGTTTGTCGGCGGACTTCCAGAAGCCGAGACTTTTTGGAAGATCTTCTGGGTGAAGAGAACCGGCGGTGAGAAGGCTCAAGGCGTCCAGTCGGACGGAAGGCGCAAGGTGACAACACCCCGTCCTTAACTATTTTGTTTACAAAATTTATAAAGAAAATTTGATAAACAGTAGATTTCCTGTCGGGTATGACGAGAGTTTAGAGAGATTCTTGTTAGATTACAGGAATGCTCCACACTCTTCTTCGGGTATAGAACCAGCTATGCTTATTTTTGTAGAAGGCTTCGATCGAAATTCTATTATTTTATATATAAGTAAATATCTCCAAGTACTCGGAAATTGGGAGATAGTATTGTGAAAACTTTTAAGTTTACACAAAAGAAACAAAAATGTTATTATTGGGGGACAAGGAGATTAGATCTTAAAATCGATTAGTTATGTCTGGTAAAGGACTATAGAGTAGTGAATATAGTTTCTTGGGTATCGGGAGAAATTGTAAAAAGGATTGGTTACATGCTGTACTTAGTACGAATAAATGGCACTGACCAGATTTGGAATCGTCATCTGAACCAAATCAAATGCAAGAATTTAACGTGGTTTTGATAAATAAGAAGTGGGTTCGGTCCCAGACTGAAGCTGCAAGCTAACTTCTGACGGGCCGGACCAACCCGTGAATTGATCGAAGGCTTAACATGGGTTTTCTGTTTCATATGCTGGACAGAGTACTTCGCAGGGAACAGACCTACCTCGGGCTCCTGGCGTCATGATTGTCCCAGCCATCGTCCAGGGGAAATACCTAGAGTGACTGAGTGAAGCATGAAAGAGGGTTGCAGTTAAGGAGAGGGAGGGTGTGATGTCCGTGGAATTGTATGTGATGGTGTGAGTGCCGCACCGCCGGCGCGTGTGCGTGAGGCTATAAAGAGCGGCGCGCGGCAGGGTGCGGCTCTCTTTCTCCGTGTTGACGTCGGCTTAGTGATACTAGTGATATATCTTGTAATATTTGTATCATACTCTAATAAACCAATAATTGTTGCAAAGTCTATTCCTTAAACCTTCCCAGGACGGGGTGTATACTAAAGACGTACTGAGAAGACAAGTACGTAACAATTACATAGAAAAAAATAGGTGTAATACTTCGTAGATTTAAAAATAAACTAGACTAAAAATAATCTTCTCCCACCAGCTCACCATACAAACTCAGCTATACAAAGTCATAATCTATTTAGTTTCTGAAATTAATTGAAATAATCTTAAATCAATTAAAGGAAACTTCTATAAACCATCCCTTCTCAAATACTCGTATTGCGAATTCTAAAAAGAAGCCTCATAATTTCTTAAATAAAAAATGGAAAACCCTCATAAAATATCATTTAAAGATTAATCTAAAGACTTATTTTAACATATTTTATTTACGGGAGAATACCTTGTCATTTTATTATTACAGGGGTGGGCGGACAGGTCCGGCGGGACACTGGAAGAAATCCTGGTAGGCCGGCAGTTTCGATACACGTTTTTATTTTGCAAAGTAAAGGTGTCCAGCGGAAAATTTTCAATTTAATTGTCAATCAAATAGCGTTATTAAAGATTTTTATTTTTGAGCTCTTTTAAATTTAATTTAATTTAATCGTGTCACAAAAAAAAACAATTAAAATAATATTTGAAAGTGATTATAAACATTGATTGGGGCAGTCGCCGTTCCACCCTCGATTGCTGGTAGAATTAATATACTACTGCTAGTAATACAATAATTTTCAAGGTTTCTTTTGAATAAATGGTGTAAATTAGAGACTGCTTCTATTGTAGTTAAGATTACGCAACATTTTTTTGGGTTTAATAAGTTTAGTTATGAGAACAGAGTTAGTAACAAACGAAAAATTTCTTCATTTTAACCTTCATTCAATCTTAAAATTTTTAAACCATGACGAAAATTGGAGTAAATAGTTTTGGTTTCGCGACCCAAGACGATATAAAATAACACATACAAACAACAATTATGTCAATTAATAATAAAAAAAGCAATATGTACTCACATTGTAACAACGTTATATCTAATGTGAACATTGAATATATTTCGAACGTAGGTATCGTTTATTATGTAATTATTACGGATTCATTGAGATCTCATGAAGTACTTTTTAGTTTTACATTTTGCCAGAGAGTTCTCAAGTCGTGAACGCTGAGATATGTTCGTTTATTAGTACATGTCTCAAAAATTATTGATTTCATTTTAATCGTACATTATTAATAAAAAAAAATTTTTTCGAACCACGAAATATACTGTTCGACCTTATTTTTGATTGTGATTTTTATTTAAGAAGGATACATTTTTTAAATGAAAAATAAACTATTTATTCTAAAAATATACACATCTTTTACAGATCAATACAATTAAAATAACGTTAACTAGTTCTAAAGGAGAGTATTGAAGTATCGTACACATTATTTATACGTAAAAAAATAAATATTTATTTAATACATATAAAATTAAAAATTGCTCATCACGGAAAAGGGATATAATACAGTGTGAAAAACATACATGGAACATAAGTTTAGGTTTGGTTGATATGCTCCAATAAATAATGTGTACTCTGTATTTAATTGACTTATCTGCCAGGATTTAATTTTACCCCAAATATTTTAATGTTCTCCGCGAGTGTGTTTTTTTTAAATTTTGAAATCATCAGATTCGTTATTGAAATGATAAAAATGGCGAGATATCACAATACACTCGGGTCTCTTTTTATGCGGTTTTGAAGTCATGCGGTTTATATTTCGAGAAGCATTTTTGTTTTAAATAACTATTTTAGACCAATTTGACGTGTTGAAAGGGTCAAAAATTCGGAGAATTTTGTCTGTATATGCAAACACGGTCTGCGCAATTCAGCCGAAACGAGCGAACGAAATGTCTGGACGCGCTTCTCCCCTCCATTGTTTTCAGAAATAATCAGTGAGCATTCGACATTCAGACGTGTTGCAGGTACGTTATTTAATTTAAGGGCCGTTCTTATAAACGTCAGATCAAATATCGGTTAGTTCACCGACGACGGTCCGGTAGTAAATCCGTAAATAAGTACCGGCGGTCATCCTATAACCGTCTGTTAGTTTACCGCTAAATTGTCTATGGTTCCTACAGCTGTCAGCGTCAAAACATAACCTAAAAATTTTTGTGCGGGTTTTTATAGTACATATTAAAATGTATATTATATCATTTTAAGTCAATAAAATGATTGTTAACATTGTTATTTACTTATAAAATTTCATATCACTGTCGAAAGGCATGTTTGCAACGGCACGTCAACGTGTCCTTTATTTTATGTAATGTATCCTTTATTTTTATACGTGTGTCTGGTCTTTTTTATGCGTTTTCCTGTGGATCGTATCTAAGAGACCCGTGTGTACCATTCTTGTGTAACCGTATATATGTAATGTGCGCGCTGATACATCTTCAAGCAATAATTAGTTTAGCTCACTCACTGATTATATGTATTAATGGTTCTTTATCCCGCGTATCTCGAGCGCGGAGCGATCGGGGATATCTCCCCGGGCCTAGCAGACGGGAAACAACGCCGTTCATTTTTGTAACGAGAATCGTCCACTCGGCTATCTTCCTAGAACAGTCCTCACTCTGTCACCTACAGCAATGCCCATCAACTCCAGTACTACCAAACCGCAATCATAATGACCCGTGTTCATGGCTGAGATTATTTGGAGATATACATCCGTGTACACACAAAGTCTCAGAGGTTACTGAGAACCTGATTTGGCGTCAAATGTCAGTCCATTGACCATTTTGATATTCCGTTCGTTAGTTGGGGGAATGTGAATCTGTCCAACAGCAGTTAAAACGAAAGCTTAGTTTGAAAATAGTAAGAATATTGATGTGACATGTATTTCGTGTACGCGTCTCTATTTTTTTTTTAAATAAAAAAAATGTTTGTAATTTCTGTTTACCCTTCTGTAATAACCTTCTGTTTGTCTTCCTCTCAGAATAAATAGTTAAAGGTATGCCTGATTCTAGGGGACGTTTATGCACACGTGACTAGTCTCACTACCAAATCGAACGTTGTGTACAGTGATTTGAGTTTTTATCTTTCTACCAATCTCAAGCTGCTCTCAGAGTTTATCTCCAGTACAAAATTTTAACAGGTGTACATGGTATTGAGATCTATCTCAACGTGTCTTATTCTGTGGACACGAGCCATAAGGGTGCGTGTAGACTATTGAAACTTTTATCTTAAAATTAGAGTAAAATACATGGGCACGGGCAATTTAATCGCTATTGGATCTGTTAGTGTCCTTTAAAGTAGTCATTAAAAATACCAAATTAATCTTAAGAAAATCCACTTGACGGAAGTACAGATTAATTAGCAATTTAGCAAAAAATAGCAATAGTTTAAATAAAAAATAATTACAATGTTAATATTTTATTAATAAATACAAAGAAGAATTTAACGATGCTAATTTAACGTTTTATAAATAATATCGTCTAAATGCCGTTCATTTCTCTCATGACACTCTTGCAATCGGACTCTTAAATTTGCGAACACGCGAGAGCAAAGCGTTGGTTCAATAGCAGCAACTTCACGGCGGATATTTTCTTGTAGGGCCTGAATTGTTCTAGGATTGTTGCTGTAATTCTCGACTTAAGGTATCCCCACAAAAAAAAGTCACACGGTGTATGATCCGGTGACCGAGGTGCGCAGGCTATGTCTTCGTACTTACTGATTAATTTATTGGGAAAAATTCCCCCCAGCTTCTTCATTGAAACTCTAGCTGTGTGTGGAGTGGTCCCGTTTTGCTGAAATTGTATTCTGTTGTTGAACCCGAGAAAAAGCTGCAGCAGCGGTACCAAAAGCTCGTCGATTATTCGGCAATACACGTCAGCAATGACTGTCTCTCGCTGGTTAAAAAAATAAGGGCTAATTATCTCTCGGGGAGAAATTGCACACCACACTGCCGTTTTTAACAATGCAAACGTTTTTGATGGCGTTCCCTTGTGTTGTCGGGGCACCAGTATCTTATGTTCTGTTTATTAACATAGCCATCGATATGAAAAAGTGCTTCGTCAATAAACAATATGTTTTCAAGCGTTCGTGCTGTTCTAATATGTTCCAGCATCGTTCTCGCTAACGTTTCACGTAAAGAATAGTCATTTTCGTTGAGAAAATGTACGATTTGCAGTTTGTAGGGTGAAATTGTAGTTTCTTTTTCAAAATAACGTGCACTATTGATTTTTTTATTCCAGTACAGGCTGCAATCTTCTTTATCGATTTACGCGGATTGCGCATAATTTCAGGTTGAACATGAGCCACATGTTCTGGCGTCGCTGCTGACGTTGATGGTTCCGGAGGAGTTTGATTAACCATTGCCTCTTCTTGTCTGAACTTTTGAACCCAACACCGGATAAGTTGCGGGGTCAGCTCATTACTTACTCGTCGAATATTAAAGTGAGTTCAAAAAGCGCGACGCGCACAAATCTATGCATCACCGCACTTTATCGCTCAACCGCGAAAGGGCGGTGCACTTTCGACTAGTGACTCATTGCGACTGGCAAATCCGCAAATCACGCGTGTCGAACAATACCCCTCCCGCTTTCCTTACCCTGATGGTTTACGAGCAATTATAATTGAATCTTGAAATTTTTTCGCTGGACACCCTATGCATAATGAATATTAATGATCTTTTCGCATTATGCAATAGATGTCACTCATGTCTAATATTTGTTAAAACTGCTGTGAATTATTCATAGATATAAATAATTACTAGATAGTTTTTGCATTACAGTTCAAAATGGTTATATACAAAATATTGTTTTCGTTAGAGATTTTAAGTTTTTTTTTTTACTTATTCATATTATTTAATTTCATTAAGTTTACTATATCCTTCGTGTTTATGCCTTTAATAACATTCTGACGATAATCATATCAATTTAAGATAGGTCTAGGTGTAAATATTTAGTATTACATATTTAGTTTTTTCTTACTGGAAATAAACACAATGTACATATTACATTATATAATAATAAACAAAAATACATTCTCATTGAATTTTAATTAATTAAGTTTTAACTAAGCGACAAGATACAAAACAAAAAATATATATATTATCAAGCAACAAGATACAAAACAAAAAATATATATATTATCAAGCAACAAGATACAAAACAAAAAAAATATATATTATCAAGCAACAAGATACAAAACAAAAAAAATATATATTATCAAGCAACAAGATACAAAACAAAAAAAATATATATTATCAAGCAACAAGATACAAAACAAAAAAAATATATATTATCAAGCAACAAGATACAAAACAAAAAATATATATATTATCAAGCAACAAGATACAAAACAAAAAAAATATATATTATCAAGCAACAAGATACAAAACAAAAAATATATATATTATCAAGCAACAAGATACAAAACAAAAAAAAATATATATTATCAAGCAACAAGATACAAAACAAAAAATATATATATTATCAAGCAACAAGATACAAAACAAAAAAATATATATATTATCAAGCAACAAGATACAAAACAAAAAATATATATATTATCAAGCAACAAGATACAAAACAAACAAAAATATATATTATCAAGCAACAAGATACAAAACAAAAAATATATATATTATCAAGCAACAAGATACAAAACAAAAAAAATATATATTATCAAGCAACAAGATACAAAACAAAAAATATATATATTATCAAGCAACAAGATACAAAACAAAAAAAAATATATATTATCAAGCAACAAGATACAAAACAAAAAAAATATATATTATCAAGCAACAAGATACAAAACAAAAAAAATATATATTATCAAGCAATGAGAACCAAAATGGAAAACAAAAACATAATCTAACTTTGTATAATTTACTTTCGTATTTAATTTGTACTACACATATACCCATATCGCGTCTAACCATGCCCGACATCAAACTAACAACATTTTCTTGAAGTTTCTCAGAGAAAATAGTTTCATAACCTTCCAACTTTCAGTGGTGCGTGTGCCCTAATACGTACGAGCAAGGGTTTCCGCTGCCAAATAAGTTAACAAGGGAGTCGCTTAATTTGAGCTTTTCGCGGTGTTCCGGGGAAACGGGAGAAGGGGCGGATTTTTTTTATCACTCTTATACTCAATAATTAATAAAGTAATCGAATTCTGTCTTTCTTAATATAATAAACTTATATTATGTAACAATGCTCAGTATATTGTAAAATAATATCAATAGCTGAAAAATGTACTTACCTACCTTAGATTGCGTGAGTGAAGTGTTCCAAGATTGACGCAGGTACTATTTTTTTCACTCCAATTCTATGTTTCAAAACAGAACACTGGATTGAAATGGAAGTTCTGCTTAGTAAATGATGATAAAAAGTAATAAATATTACGATTTGTCCTCAAAACTGTGTACAATTACGATAAATGGAAAAAATGTGCACGTGTGAAGTATGAAGGATAATCATTCAAAGTATCGTTCACAAGAATGTTGCGTTGAAGATCTGGAAGCAATAAATTATATAAAATATCGACGTTTTTAAGCATTGTTAGAATAAAGACGACAAAAAAATGTCTAGGTCTCTTTTATTACGCACCCGAAATAATTGTATTATACGAGAAATTTAAAGGCAACCAAGTCTTATGTTTCATAATACATTTAATCCATCTACAAAAATTGCAGTTAGGCACTGATTTGATCGGAGAATATTTTTTAAAATTAATTTAACAAGGGGCTCGCTGGCCTGTTTCAAATTTAACAAGAATCTCGCGCCCACCTCTGGTTACCGGAGCATCGAATAAACACGTTTTAATATTTAATTGGTAATACTAGTTGTACTATTCTTATATCTTATATATACAATATATATCCAGGGTCATCTTCCATTTTGCATTAAGGTTCAATATCTTTTTTAATTTTGCATTGAGGCTCATTTTTTTTATTACGCCACTGGGTTGAAGAATACAGACTCCTTGAGAAGTTGGAAAAGGGGGAGAGTGAAATAATAGACTGTATTTCCTGCAAAACTGGGAATAAACATATTGTTACTTAACGAAACGTATAACTTCTTAGGAAATATTTTTAAACAAAACAAGGAATCTTTGCCATAGTTATTAACGTCTTTCTTTGTATTTTGGTATTCTAACGTTCATATCGATGAAAGGAAAATAATGTCTATCCAAATGATTTTGATCAATTCAGGGACTAGAATTCGCCAAGTACGGAAGCAGTTGTTGCCACAGATAACGCAATAACGTCCGTGAGAATTTTACGTATCTACATAGGTGCCGGCAAAAAAGTTTTAAAAATGCGCAACCGACCCGATATGTCAGGTCACCTTGGCCTGCACCGACCCCGGCGGCCGGGCCGGGAGCCCGTCCTTACGGCCTCTGAATGGCCAGTGTTGTCGACGGACTGACCGCCATGTTGCCGCGACCGAAATTTCAAAAGCACTCCCTAATACCACTACCGTCAACCATTTACCACATCACGAAGGCGCAGAAAAAATAGTTTCCGTATTTATTTATTTATTGACTTACATATTTTTTGTTATAACTGAGGTGAATATATAATAATATAACATTGTAATATGTTTATTGTGTGGGATGGAGTACTCCACCTCTGTTATATATAGCGTTGTCCTGGCTACTTTGCTAGACTGAAGTATGTGTTAAAGTATCCAGTTTTTTCCGTGCTGTTATTTAAGATTCGAAAGGAATATAAATAGAGATAAAAAAAAAAATATATATATATATATATTAATTTGTATTAATATAAGTGTATTATTAGTTTAGGCATTGTATTAGGTAGTGTATTATGTTGTTATGTTGTTATTATGTTATGTTGGATAGCCATGCTTCTGATTGATCTCTACCCGATTGGATCATATGTTGGGTCCATATTTGTGTAATCTTATTGGAGTTGAACGATTTCCAGTTGGTACTGAGTTTGTTGTACAGTTTCGGAGCTAAGAATATGTAGTATCTTTGATAAAATGTCGTTGTTGCTCTCGGAACTGGCGTGTAGATATTCGTTGTTTGTCTTGTGTTGGGTCCATGATTTATTGCTTGGGGTGAGTTGTTGTTAGCATGGAAAAATTGGACGAGTCTCAACATAAAAATTTGTTTAATATACAGGGCATTGTACTCTTTAAATATAAGATCTGATGTATATTTAAAGGGACTACCATTTATTACCCTGAGAATTGTCTTTTGTGCTCTTTTAGCCGACTCTAATATTGTTTTTACTGCTCCTCCCCAAACTAAAATAGCATAATTAATTAAAGAGTAGCAGAGTGCAAAGTACACCGATCTTAAGAGTTTATAGTCAAATATACATCGTAAAAAAGTAAATTAGTTTTTTTAAACGTATAGCTAGGTTCGATATATGTTCTTTCTAAATACTTAAGATGATCATCTTTCAGTACTCCCAGATGTCGAATAATTTTAACTCGTGTCAATTTCTCACATTGGCATGAGGAAGCCGTGTTCTTCTTTGTTTTGCAGGCATGTACGATGAATACAGGACTTTGATGTGGCGATGTTCTTTCGTTAATACAAAAACATACGTATTTTGATTTTTTTGTGTTAAGAGATAGGAGGTTCATATCAAACCATTTTTTAACCTTGTATTACTAGAACAGTTTTGTCTATGCCTAAACTTCTTTCTAGCCTAAACAATTTCATACACAAAGTAATTATCTCACATTACGATGGTAAAAAATAAATCGTAGGGCTGTTTTCGAATTGAATTGAATTATTCTGTCTTTCTTTTTGACTTTCTGTCAATCGCGTAACTGAAAATATTTTGGGCCTCAATTCAAAATGGAAAAAAAAATGGCCTCTGTGTACGCATTGAATATAAGATAGATTTTTTTTTAGTATTACGCAGTTTTATTCATTTCGTAGTAAGAACAAAATTATCTAATGAAAAAAATAATGTTTTTAGGAATTTAAAGGCAGCCACAATATTTAAAAAAAAAATTGTTTCGCTTTGTAATGATTTTCTCTTTGCGGCGATAGTCTGATCCCTAACCCTACATATTAACGTTTCCCTTACGGTTCTAAAATATAAACGCGCGTTTCGGTGCTATAGACTCAGTGTACATATAAACTTTTGCGATTTTTAATTTGGATAAATTTATTACTTATATTAATCATTAAAATAATATTTGACATACATACATATAAGTGAATATTTATATCAATTATTGTGTAAAAGTGTTAAAATGAGAAAAAACATTGATCACGTCTAACTCGGCCAGCGCACGCTCTGCCACTAAGTGACGATCGGCATCCGGCACCCCGCGCCCCCCGGATATACGTATTGACAAATTCACGTCGGATTCATCGAGAAAACATTTTTTATTATTGCGTATGGTGAGCACATATGTATTGTAATTATTTTATTCAATTTATATTAAAGGAATGAAATGTGGAATAAGAACGATCAAATTATAGTATTATATTATAATATCAAAATATCTCCAAGTTTGTAGAAAAATCTTACACAGGTAGATGAAAGTTACGCACAGAATTATTATGCATACTAAAAATATAATATTTGTTCATTGCCATTACAAAATGCACAATTAAATGTATGTAATGGACGCCGACAATACAAGACATAATCTACCTCACCATCTGACTCGTCAAATTTATATATGCGTATTGTACAATAAATAATATATTTCAACGTTCACTTTGCCGCACTAGGTCCACAGCATAAAACGAAAAGAGATCGTATTCATATTTAATTTGTATTTAAAAAAAATCAACTTGACTCAATTACGATTCGCAAACAAAATTCTAAATGTTAAGAAAAAGACTTTTATGCGTATAATAGGGGATTCTTATTTAATGAAGTGGGTTTGCGTGTTCTATAAATCTTGTAAAGTGATGCCAAGTGAAAAAAATACGTTCGGTACTTTGTTCACAATAGGAATAGACTTTGAGAGCAGAAACGCGTGGAATTATAAAATACAATCAAATAACATTTCTCGCGTATTGAGTTCTTAAATTGTTTGATTTCTGAATCTTTTGATGAAAAACATAAAAGCAGCCGCTAATTAAAAAGCCCTTTAGGAAAATGCGTCAAAACAGTACCGACTTAATTTGGGGCGAGCAGTTTTCATTCAAACATTATAAAAGTTGGATTGTTTGAATCGAATAAAATTCATTAATAAATATTCACTTTGTCAGTTTTGAAAATTCTACCAACAGTGTGGACGATATCTCGAACCGCTGTTGGATTAGAAACGGGAAAATTTATAATTTTGCAAGCAGTTATTTTGTGACCGGAACATCGCGTAGCGTTAGATTTAATCAACGTTCTGTAATTCTATCCTTAAGGTCGGGTTCTTCATCAGTCGTGAACAATGGGCCTCTGTGTCAAACAAAGTAAATTAATGTATCAAAAATTCATTTGGATACGTTCGCTCGCGTTCATTTTATGCTGAAGACCATCTCGCTTTATCATTTGCCGACCGTTTGTAAGATAATTTGTACATTTACGTATTATATACGCCGAATAGTATATAATAAATAGTCGACTGTTAACGAGGGTAGCGAGACGACACAATCAGAGCGCCTCATCAGACGAAAACCGACCTTAGTTTCGAGGAAGCGCGTTGTAGATTAGCACCTGTGCTTGCCGAGTATTGAAAACAGTTCTGGAATAGACTCTTACTACCCCTGTTCCCCCATTATTATATCTATACTGTTATTATTATTATAACTAATCTTTCATCCCTTCTGACGCAATAGTCAGATGGCAAGTTTTTAAAAAAAAGAAAAGCTACAAAAAAGCTGTAAAAAGCGAGACCTGCACGTAGATTGGCGGTAGAAGGACATTGAAAAATTGAAAAGAACTTTAGAATGATTAAATGACATATGTGTAATGCCTGTGTTAAAGCATAATATTGATTAAACAAACTTACTGCAGTAGTTTAGTTCAACCCAACCAAACCTATCACATTTTCTCCATAACCAGAACCATACAAAACAAAAATAGCGCTTAAATTCTTTGAGAAAACAATAAATCTGATTTTCTAGATAAAGAAGACAATGTGATAAATAAGACTTGTAAGACGCTTTCGTCGACTACCAGAATTTTTCAAAACAGAAATTGCGCTTAAACTCATTGAGGATGTCATAAAAAGGTGAGACAGGAAAAGAAGAAGATGCTAAAAAATAAATGATAAAATACTGTACACTTGTATTCATCACCTAATAGAATTTTTTTCTGAATATTATCTGGAAAAAAACTATTCTTCTAATTTAGGGGACAATTTTAGCTTTTTTTTTAATGAGGATAATACTTAAGGAGTACTAGTACAACTTGTAGATTCAACTTTAATTATAAAATTTGCCGCGTATAATAAAAACATATTGTTGATAAAAAAAGTAATAACAGAAAAAGTAAAACTCTGAATTTGTATCAATGCACCCATAGGTAAAGTAGCTTGATACAGTATCTGGGGCACCACGAAACAGATCCATAAAATAGCATAAAATATTATGATACACATTTTTATTATAAAAGTAACAAATTTCTTATAATATTTTGTAAACTTATTAAATATGTTGTCAACGTATATCGATATAGTCAACATTTATTTCAAATTTTATGATAGACTGCATTCTTTTTGTGTACAAGGCTTCAGATGAATATCTTCCTCCGGAACATCAGGCATGTTCGAAATTTCGGGATAGTAAAAAGCATTTCGAGTTTTCTGATTACGTCTTACAAATATTATTTTAAAAGCACTATCTTGGGATACCTGTCTTGTAAATCTTTCAACAAAATAACATTTAGATAGTTTTTTAGCATTATCAGAAAATTCCACGAAGACAAAATGTTCTGCTTGTTAGTGTCGTTATTTTCTTCCACAACTATAAATCAGAGGAATCTGATCAAATATAATCAAGGTTATCACTTTTTGAATAGTTTTCGGAAAAAAGAATTCTTCTTCAAGCTAAATCATATCAGAAATAGAAATTTACATTAGTATAACTTACCGAGAAAGAGTGGCACGAGTGATATTATTTTTTTCTGCAAATTTTCTTAATGAACACAGCTGCTTATTGGTTCCTTTCCTTTATTGAAATATTAAAATAATTTCTCATTATTTTCTAAAAAAATGATCATGGTTAGTAATTGATATGCAAACCTACAAAAATTAAACTAAATAGATATTGATGGAATTGTGTAATATTTGTTTAAATAAATCAGTTTATAAACATTATAATTCTAGTAATAATTAATAAAAATATAAAAACTGATTATTTTTATACATCATGATACAGTTCATGGTGCTCCACAAAAACTGTATCACTCTGGCTGAATAGAAATCACAATTTTTGTATTTCAAAAACTATTTAATATAATTTTACTTACCTGATTAAATAGCTAAAATATTGAAGATTACAAAGAAATGGGACTTCTTGAGAGATAATTCGAATTATGAACTGGAACAACTTAACAACAGGAACAACGAAAATTTGCTTTGATATTGAAAAATCACACACGTCTGTCCCATGCAGCAGCATAAACGAGTACATACTGTCCTGAACTTACACATCAAACAATTGACCTAGCAGTTCCCAAGTTTATCACATGACAGCACTTGTCGAATTAATTTGAGGTATCTAAATCCATCCATCCTTCTCTACTCAGCACAGAAATCAAATTTCAAATGACATGTGAATGGACTGTGATTGTCATAATAATTTTTCGTTTTCGTTTTGTTTTTTGGGATAGGACTAGGGCATGCAAATTTATCAGAAAAAACTCTGAATTTAATACAGGTTTACCGATAATTATGAAGGTGTCTAAAAGTTAATATTATGGTATAAAACAACAAATTGTAAATAAAAACTGGACTTCGCGAAACTTCAGAGGACACTAAAAAGTGTTTGTCGGAAGACAGAATAGTCCCAAGTGACTACTGATTTTTGCGATAGTTAGTCTCGGATCCCCCCACGCACGTGCGTGCATTGTATTACGTCGGAGAACATTCCAGATAGACGAACCATACGACAAAACACTCAACGATCCTGCTTTCTGCAAATTTAAATTTAAAGTTTACCAATATTATTAAATAATACATTAAAAAATGAAAAATAATTTACCGGTACTTAGAAATTTATTTACCGGTAATCCGGTAATGGAATTTAGCCATATTTACCGGTAAATCAGTTTATCGAAAACCGGTAATGCATGCCCTAGATAGGACTTTAGTTATTTATTTATAATTTAGAGCATTTCACGAGATGAAATGTAAATATAACCAACAACGCGATGATTTCCCACAAGTTATATTACTTTGTTTCATTCGCGGAGTTTATTTTCTCATAAAAATATATATGTGTGAGATTATTTGTAGTATTTTTATAGATTTATTTTTGTATTGGAGTAAAAGCAAGATGTGTTTTCCATAATGATGATCTACGTAAAATATACAGGTGTGACAGATCTAGTCCACAATACTTTAGTAGGTTATACCTTATATAAATCATATAAGATTAAAATATTCAAGATACTATGTTCAATAGAACGAATATGCAGCCATTTTCAGACACATAAGCATTTTAATAAGTCACAGTCACAGGTTTGATTAATTGAAAGTGATATTTTATTGTTTTCAAAGGATATATTGAATTTCAAAAATAAAACGTCATTGAATTTCCAACAGCTGAACTATTTTTCTTAGATGATTTATGATCCCGAAATATTTTATAGCCCCTAAGTAAAGACAGGTACAGGATAATAATGGATCAAATAATGTTTTCAAGGACTTAAAAGTTTATAAAGATGTAAAATTCTTGCACAATAATATTTTTCAATATATTTTAATAATTACTTTGAAAATCAGATTTTATTCGCATTTTTTATTTAAACTTGAGATATTTTTTCGTTTGTCTTATGTTTTGGACCTCCTCATGACCTCCTACGACCTCAAAATGCTCCAATCCTATATATTTTTTGCATTCTCGTAATATTTTGTATGGCAGGGCGGCGCTCTGGCTCGAAAAGAGGGACCACTTGTCAGAACAACATTAATTTTTATTTTTTATATAATTATAGCAATTTTAAATTAATTTTTTTTAAATAGATGCGTATACGGAATATATGTCACATCAATATTCTTACTATTTTCAAACTAAGCTAAACGCTTGTGCTATGAAAATAGGACTAACTTGCTGATATCCTGGAACGAGGCCCGAACTAGATCACTAGGCCAACGTCTTGACCAACAAGTTACTCGACTTGACCAACAAGCTACTCAATTGTGAATTTTATTATTATGGTACAAATCAGTAATAATTTAATTAATATACTAAAAACCAGCTATAAAATACGCCGTTGCTGATTTCGCATATGAAAGGGTTTTCAAGAAATCTCTTTATGAATCTGAAAAGAAATCTGCTCCAAGGACTTATTAATATGAATAAAGAATCCCGGGAATATAATTTAGTTTAAGATATTACATTTCTTAAATGTACCTAGTATCATTTCATAAATTATTTTTTAGCTTAGAATTTATTTTCCAGCTTACCTTTTGGACTTTACGTCTATGATTTTAAGGTCCAACTTCACACATCTCAGTCTCTATTTCTCGCCAATAATTAAGTTTTATAATTATTTTATTGGATTAGTTTTCTCTCGAGTCTTAAATTACTAATCTATATCAAATATTATTATTTTATTCGATTTGAAATAATACTAGGAATATAATTGGTAAGAAATAATATATTTTACTAGATATTAATTCTCCTTAAATTTATATTTATTAAAAAATAATTTAAAATAAGCAAAACAAAATATATTTATATTTTTATTATTTTCGCTTATTCCGAATTTAGCAATGATATCGATCAAAAATTATCATAAAAAATGACTTATAATTCGACTATTATACTAGGTATGCGTTATATCATTTTTTAATATTTGCAAATAATTAAGTTTATAATGATGATGAGATTTTTATAAAATTTTTGACTTAAGACAATATCTGAGATACGGATGCGGTTCTTTAAAGATATCTCTTTGATTTCATAGTCCTCGTGTACAAACCATATCTCAAGAATTCGTCATCTTACTTCACGCTTATTTATGTCAATTCGAATGTTAATCCACTGCTCCATTTATTAGTTGGGTCAATTTGAATTTTCCAAGCAATAGTTAAAACATAATAAATATTTGTAATTTAAAAAATATATATTTAGCAATATTTAAGTCGGTCCAAAAACACAGTTACTGGATTTTCACCAACAAAGGCACTGTTATTAAACAAATAATGGATATCTCGTAGAGACGAAGCTATATTTATTAATATATAAAAATGGAAAAATATTGATTTTTCAGGCGTATTCTAGTATAGTGTGTTAAAAAATATTTTACCGATAAACAATATTGCTTTATTAATTATTAAGGAGAACACATTCTTATTGTGAAGTTGTAATTATTCAGAACAGACGGTATGTGATATTTTAAATTAATGATGTATTTAAACCAATATTAAATTAGTATTTAATATTGCTTTAAATGGTTTCAAAAATAATTAGATTCTTATTGTGACATGCTGTTTCAGGAAATTAATATCAAATTTAGTCCATAGATGGCGATAGTGTAGTGGTATTCGAAGTTTATATATATATATAGGGTGTCCAGCGGAAAAAATTCAAGATTAAATTGTAATTGCTCATAAACCATCAGGACGAGGTAAGTGGGAGGGGTATTGTTCGACGCGCGTGATTTGCGGATTTGCCAGTCGTATTAAATCACTGGTCGGGAGCGCACCGCGCGTTCGCGGTTGAGCAATATTTAAAGTGCGGTGATTCATTGGCTCGTGCGCGTCGCGATTTTTGTACTCATTTTAATATTCGACGAGTAAGTGATGGGCCTAGCACGCAACTTATCTGATGTTGGGTTCAAAAGTTCAGACAAGAAGGGACAATGGTTAACCAAACTTCTCCGGGACCATCAACGTCAGCAGCGATGCCAGAACATGTGGTTCAAGTTCGACGTGAAATTATGCGCAATCCGCGTTAATCGATATAGAAAATTGCAGCCTATACTGGAATAAAAAAATCAACAGTGCACGTTACTTTGAAAAAGAAACTATAGTTTCACCCATACAATAATAACATGAGATACTGATACCCCGATAACCCAAAGAAACACCATCAAAAACGTTTGCATTGTCCAAAAACGAGAGTGCGGTGTGCAATTTCTGCCCGAGGGATAATTCTCCCTTATTTTTTAAACCAGCGAGAGACAATCACTGCTGATCGACGAGTTTTTTAAACTGCAACTGCAGCTGTTTCTTGGGTTGAACAACAGAACACAATTTCCGCAAGATGGGGCCACTCCACACACAAATATAGTTTCAATGAAGAAGGTTAGGGGAATTTTTCCCAATAAATTAATCAGCAAGTACGGAGACATATCCTGGGCACCTCGGTCACCGGACCTTACACCGTGCGACTTTTTTTTGTTGGGATACCTTAAGTCGAGAGTTTACAGCGACAATCCTCGAACAATTCAGGCCCTACAAGAAAATATCCGCCGTGAAGTTGCTGCCGTTGAATCAACGCTTTACTCTCGCGTGTTCGCATATTTAAGAGTCCGATTACAAGACTGTCTTGGGAGAAATGGACGGTTTTTAGACGATATTGTTTATAAAACGTAAAATCCGCATCGTTAAACTTCATTTTGTGCATATAAAATATGAGAATAACATTGTATTTTTTAAATTTATTTAATATTAAACTTGAAAATGTTCCTCTGACATCTTTTATCAAAGTAACATATTAATATTCAGTTCTGATTGCTTGTATAATATTATAAACCGCTCAACAGTTCTCAAAGTTGTGTCTTTAATTAATTGTTCTTGGCTGACTACGGATATCAATAACGAAGCTCGTATTTTTATTTTTAGTGTCGATAGTGATAGACAATCGTATATATATATATATATATATATATAGAAGAAAATATGTTGTGAAATCCATTAAACTTATTTCCATTAGAAGCAAAGCTATTTTTGATGACGGGA
Organism: Eubasilissa regina; assembly: GCA_022840565.1. NCBI lineage: Eukaryota > Metazoa > Arthropoda > Insecta > Trichoptera > Phryganeidae > Eubasilissa > Eubasilissa regina. Next base: position 20,355,358 of record JAINEB010000018.1, on the reverse strand, counting down.
TAAAAATATGTTTTTGTTAGAGACATATAGACAGCAGTAATAATTTTTTGTGCCAACCCAATATGAGCTGTGAAATACAATACGTGTTTATTATTAATAAACAAGACGCGCTGAAGCAGACAACATTTGAGTTCTTTCAAAGGAAGTGACGTTCAATCCTTAAGTGGTTTCAAAGTAAAATAACACACCGAGCTGTAGGCGCGGCGACTTGTACTCGGGAGTTGAATGGGATAACTTTTTGGTTTAAAATGAAATTTGTTCTTGACATAACTCTTCTTCTGGTTGGTTGTTGTAATTTTGTTAATCATTATTATTAAAGCGAGGTGAAATCTGACGGCCAATCATCGGAATAACCCGAGTTTATTATTTTCCACAATACATATTTCCGACTAAACTAATGAAAATTGAAACATTTGAAATTGAACTGTTCGTATTTTATTAAAATACTAAAATTTCAATCATAATTTTTTGCGTGAAATAGAGAAAATATTATATAATAATAATTTAAGACACCCAACATTACAGAATTTTTTTATTAAATTTTATAATTGATTGGAAAATGATTAAATTTAATATTAAAAAATCGCCTGCGGACTTATCACTTGTAACGTTAAATTTAAATAAGCACTTCTTCATTTAATTTTAGATATGTACTCTATAAGAATGTTAGCCTAGCAGCTAGAAATAGTTAAAAATAATTATGTGCTTTTAGAACCAGCAGCTGCAGTCCTTCGTCTTGATGTCAAAAGTGTGGTTCTTGGAAAATTCACCATCAAGCAAGTCGCCGTCCAATGATTCAAACATCAGAATTTCGATATCATGCAATTCACCGTCTAGTTATTCATCTACCAGTAATTCATCGCCCAGAAAATCACCGTCCAGAAATTCACCTCTAAACTAAATTCACTTCTAAATTCAAAGATATGATGTATTAATACAAATAAAATACATCAATTAAAAAGATATAGATATTTTAGCTGCCACCGGGATTTGAACCGGGATCTCTTCCCATCCTGGGAAATGTGATATCCAATAACTATATTCTGAAAATATTACAACTTCACATATAATGTGTTCTCTTTAAAATAAAGATAAGATGGTCTATTTTGATTTTTAATAATTAACGAGTTTGCAGTTTGTTGGTCGACTCGCCAGGACTTTTGTGGCGAGGAAAAAAATCACGTATTGCGCGAACGTTCTCGAATGGAGCAGTGAATCTGATAATAAAATTTGATGATTTGCACACATTGTTCAACGCTGTAACCTTGCATCGTGAGTTTCCGTATACTACTAAACAATTGACAACAAATTTGACAGATGTCACTTTAACAACATGGCTGCTATAACCTAACAGATTTCGAGCGTCCCTATTGAAAGACCTTTTATATATATACAAGTGCTAAAAATGTCTGTGGCATCCAATTCTTTCTGTCTCTTAAAATAACTTAATATAATAAGTTCACGTATAATTTTTTTTTTCTTCGTTAAAACGAGTCACAAACGCCGCCGAATACTGAATTGTTTCGTGGTGGATAATATGAAATGAATTACCGGTAGCTTGAATAGTTCATAAAAATTTGTTTAGATATATTGTTGTACTCAATATTTATTTTTTACAAAATTCTCGGAATATAATTGTGTGTTTGAAAATTTTAAACCTTCGGAACATTAAATTAACATGAGCTATGTGCCAAAAAGGTTTTCTTTATAATGGTCGTGCGGCTCGACATGGCAAAGCCACTCGACGAGGATATTCGCTTGAGGACTAAATAATCTTTAATAAGAGTATATCTTTGACCTTCTTACTTCCACGTGTAGTTCGATTGCATCAATATCAACCTGGTAAATTCTTGGCTTTCTTTTAGTTAATGGACTCGGACTTGATTTCTTTCTTTTCTGGTTACATTTATAACATTTTTTTAAAATGTTTCCGAAACATAAGCCGAGAGATGGATGGACCCTCGCCGCATCTGCATTATTAATATTCTAATAAATGTACTTATTTCTCCAGCCACGCTATGCTATTGTTCTGTCTGGAACAGCTGAATGTATAATATTAAAAAAAAACCTTTAGCTGTTTATCAGTCCACTATTTATGGGTATGGCATGCGTACGGTATACATATATATACGCATACATGTATACCGACCGAAGCTTCGGGATCGGCTAAAATCTGCCGAAGGTTTGGTCGAAGCCGCCAAAATGTGTCGAAAATGCACGAACTATCACGAATGACGTCAGCGCAATTTGGTACTGTTGTGTTATTTGAAATAAATAAATGCGAATTCAGTTTATCATTTCTGTAAAACTGCAATTTATTTATTTAATGGATATATTTACAATTATTATCAACACAGAAAACTAAGTAACAGTGTACAATTCGCATTACTTATATATTTGTATACTTTTTAGTCTGTGTTCTAAGATTTCTATGTGCATATGTTATGTTATGGCAAGAGCCGAACAATCGGCTTCGGCTTCGGCTTCGGCCAAAAATTAACTTTCGGTCGGACACTGCATGTAACCCGAGGGTACGCATGAAAGATTTAAAAAATAATTACTCTGTTTTAGGGACACCCTCATAATATATTATATATATTATTTCGCGAAAATTACTGTTTTTTTGATTATGTGGAATACTTTTCTCTAGTAAAATGCGTTTGCAATTTTTATCATTTGGAATAGCCTAAATTCAAAGAAACCTTCGAGTACTGTATTTTTCAGTTTGTAGGCTTCCACCGTCAGCCGGTTCCTGGTTCAGCTTTAGTGAAGCAGAATGTTATCGTGAGTATTCTAAAAATTATTTAGCGCTTTTGGAATGATCGTGTTAAATACATCCCTGGTTATAGCGGGAAGTATTGGTAACAAGGCTACTGAAGTACGATATCACTTTCGTACTAACGATGAAAATAATTTACTCAAGTATCGTTATTTATGATCGGTATTGTACCAAAAGTTATTAAAAAATATTTTAATTGATAGGTACATTTTTGGTATATTTTCAAAATCAAAACACGCCGTCGACGCCCCTCCTTAATATTTAATATTTATTATATATTGCGCTAACCAGGGGCGTGCACTGCATACAAGCAAAAAAACTGTGCATCACTAAAGATTCTGAACAATAAAAATAAATTTTTATCTTATGAAAAGACCCTATAAAACACACGTGTACTGAATCATTCATACGCGAGCGAGACAACGATTTATGAATATATTTTACGCGCAGATCAGAATGACGCTTTCAGCACACACGTGCCTTTAACGACTCTCAGAGATCAAAGTCTCACTGGGCAATTACAATGCACTGCGAAGCTACAATATTGCTATAATTTTTAAATAATTTTAATGTATAATCATGTACATATGTGTTATATTGTTTGGGTATGGGTATTGTTGACTCAAATCGAGTACCCACTCTCTATCCAATATCTAAACCTTAATCTATACCTGTCCCGCTCTGGTCAACTGAGTTCGCCGACGCGGGGACAGATTGCGCTCAGACATCGAACTATCATGATCTTGTGCCATTTTTCTGCCGTCCGATAGCCGCGCAGTGCGTAACGTTCGGACCAAGAAGAAGCTGTGTTCTTACAATGCCGGAAGTGCGGTGATATCTCGGTTCTGCACAACAAACGTGCTAGTCAACCGGAGGTGAAGACGACGCCCAACCCGGGACTTTAGAGCAAGGTAGATCAGATCCATCTGCCTTATTTTCCTTCATAATTCCAATTCGGGTTGCGTCCACCGATTAATATTATACTCGATACAGTCCACGGGATCTTATCCCGCCAGGTATATCTGGTGTTCTTACATATTCATTCTTTTATATCTAAAATACAGATCCTTTAGACCCCAGGTGATTTGGCTATCTAATGTATTAATTTTTTGAACAATAATAAAAACCAATATATTCTTACTTAGTTCAATGTTACTTAAGGATACACTTATTATAATTACATGTTATGTACTAAATTTGAAGAATATTTGGTTTTTAATCCCATACATTGCAAATATATTATATTATACATTATTTTCATTTACTCCGACATGACAAATTAGAATTAATGACGTATCCAACAGTATATTCGTATTAACGTCCATATCAAGTGAAATTAAGTTTAAACCGTTCGTGTGTGTAGTAGCGAATAAAGAAAATAATTAATTACAAGGCATATTTACACCCTTCACAAACATAATATAAAAGGTTAAATTTAACGGAGCCTCCCTATACATGAAGTCCAATTGTCTGCAAAATATTGATACTCGATGATATTTTTTATATTACGTGTAATATGTACACCTGTTGTCATTTATATACATTACTAGCAGTCCGTGCTCGGCGTCACCGGGAATAATTAAGTTTTTTTTTCATTCAGTGTTCCTAGAAATCAAACTTCATTATAATTTAAAACATTGATGGGGGGGGAGAGGAGTGTATTTTTTTTGGCCAAGCCCTAAATAGAAACAATGTGAGAGAGAGATGTCCAGGAGTGGGATATTGTATATTTAACATTTTTATAGTACACATTTATATCGTGAGGGGGGTGTGGGGTAGCCAGAGTGAGAGGAGGGTCTTAAAGATTAACTAGGCTATCTACTTGAGGGTATTAAAAAATTATAGATCTAGTTACATATAATTAGTTAAGTAGATAAATGGACTGTTGGTTTTTAAACATATATTACACATTTATATTGTGGGTTGGGTGGCCAGGGGGATGGGGAGGGTTCCTATGTATTGCGCAGGGTCCTAAAGAGTAATCTATGCCATCATTTTCCGACATTAGGAATTAGTGATGAGCTAAACCGTTATTTTAACCGTGATTGTGACTGTGATTGGGAGATTTGTGTTCGATTATAATGATGATTAGTATCTTATTATTCGTTATTCGTTGAGTAAATCAATGGTACACTAGAAACTAAATCTCCAACAATTAAATCTTATTTATCAGTCGTTGTTATAGTTGAATACCAATTACACGACCACAATCACAATAATGGTTTAGCCCATCACTATATAATATATCAACTCTAGAATACGTACATTAATATAGTGAAAATATACGAGTAACGTGAATGAAATAATCTAATACTTGTGATGTAATATCTTCAGAAATTCGCCGGACTTCAGCAATTTCGTCCAATCATTTCATAAGAGGTCATAAAACCGTTATTTTCTTTACCCGCAACAGGGAGCCCTGGAAATAGACACGAATATGTAAAATACAACGAAACTCTAATATTATATTCTGGAAAAAACTTTACCTAAATTCATCATAATATCGTGACCTTAGAGTAACAAAATAGGTATTATTTGATATTTTAGTCAAAATTTGAATTTTTTATATCAAAATTCTGGCAATATTTTTGTCTTTAAAACTTTAGGTATTAAAAAATAAACTTTGTAATATTTTTTTAGAACTTTTAATTGGAATATAAGTAAGATATATGAGTTATACCTATTACGTGCCTGAAATCAGTTATCGTTATTACTCGAATAATTTACCGATATTTTTATCAAATTTCATCTCACAGGCGACGAATCAAATTCTGCCAAAAAAATGAAAAATTAATATTCAAACTTTAGGAACTCAAAATATCTCATATTATTGTTAGAATCGCCGTTAAATTTGTAGAGTTTCATCATAATGGATGGATATAAATGAAACAATGTTATAACTCTACTCGAGTATTAGCACTATTCGAGTTTCGAGAGAAACGGTAACTCTCATCGACAGATAAACTAACTACACACAAATATAGAAGACACGGCTTAGGTGATAGACATACAAGTAATTAGGTATTGATAGATGGAGGTGCGGTTGTAACGGGAATATTGAGAGGAGAGGAGATGAGTTAGAAAATATAATATTGTTTAACAAATTAATACGCGAGTTCAAATTTTCAAAATGATTTATTTTATTACCTTTACGCGTGAAAGGAATGATTATTATTCATGGTTTGGACGTGAATCTAATGATTATAAGAGAATTTTTATAACAATATTGTTTTATTTACATCTCAGTTTTATGTGAATGTCAGATGACACATTGTTGTTCCAAGAGTACGATGTGATTAATTATAAGAACATGCAATAACACGTAATTTAGCTAAAAAATCATTAATTAAACTTGATAGATCAGATTCATGCATTAATTTTGTTTTAATTCGTTATTCGGTTTTTTGATTGATATTTTGATTACTCGGTGATAAACTTTTGACCGGAATTCCGCGCTTAATTGATACCTTGCTTTAAATACCTGTCCGCCCGTCCTGCATCTACAGCTATCTAAACCATTTTCGGCGATAATTGAACAGGTTGTCTTAGCTGCCATCTTTAATATTATGTATTGTGTACGGGTTCATTATTGTATTACAAACATAATTTGAAATTCCTTAAATATTTTATTTTCATCTTCTTCTATCTCTTGTCTTTGCAAGTGGTATAAAATAGGTACACGCTCTTTGTCTTTTCCATACGTAATTTAATAAACAACATATGAATTTAATAAAAGCAATTTATATAACTATGTTACTTGGAAGAAATTTTTCTACAAATTATACATTTTACCTTCTGTCTATGAAGTATGCAAATAGGTAGGTACCTACTATTGTTATAGTTTTGAAGTTTGCATTCGTTTAAAATTATTTATCGAAATATTATTGTGGTACAATTTTGTTACTGTGCGACGTATGTTATTTAACTGAATCTTGTTTTACTATTTTTTTCTTTATACATTGTTTTGTATGTTATACAACTGGATCTTTTTACTCCTTTATTCTTGTATATTGAATTTTGTTTTATTTTTACATTGATTTCATTGGTCTAACTAACTACTATACCGAAAAAGCAATGCTTACCATAATACAGTAAAATAGTAATGTAGCAGGCAGGGCACCGAGTTGCCTGTTTTTACTTTGCTGTAATATTTGATCCTTATTTTTATAACAATATAATAATAATAACACTCTGTAGTATTATCATGTCAAAAGATCCTGAAATCAAAGAGAATAAGGAAATAAGGTGCATCTAAGTAATGAGAAAGCAACAGACAATTGTTACAGAAGTCGTGCCATTAACAGAGATTGAATTTTTAATTATATTTTCTTTATATATAATTATGTTCGATTGCTTTTTAGAGAAAATAAGATTATTGTAATATTTATGTTTGTAATTCAGTATATACTAATCAAGGATAAGTTTTAGAAATGTAATACTGGCATCGTTCTGAAATATAGGATGATAATCTATTATAATTGTAAACCAGTGGCGTGCAGCAGGCTTAAACTTAGGTTATACTGTTACCGACGACGTTTACATAACTATACGGAAACCAGAAGCGGTTGTCTCGGTTTGTGCTATCAATTTTTTAGTACAATTAAAATCTTTTCATTGATTTAAAACGATTTAAATGAAACACAATTGCTCCGAGCCGCTGACGTCTGGCGTTTCGTCTTTTATTACAGCAACAAAATCGGTTTTATGTATTTCTAATCTAATTTTTCTTAAAATCTATGGACAAATATTAGAAATAAGATCATTTTGTATCCTATTAGAAAATCCATTAAATATTGATAATGATTTAGTGTCACTCTGCTAATGATTTTCTAACACCTCGTCATATTTGTCTAATAAATTCACGAATTTAATGAAATTACCACGATTCACAGATTCATTATGCCCTCAAAAGGGTAATTTCTGAATTGCAATAAAAACAAGTTATATCAATTATACGTTGAAAAATATTACGGTTTCTATTTACTTTTATATTATGATGAATAATTATATTTCTAATACTTTCTAAAACTTACATTTTACTAACTAAAAACTAATTCATAAAAACAGAAACAGATTGAATTTATACTATTAATTAAAATATATGTCTGTACGTACTGATGTATTACTCAAAGTAAAAATCAACTTGAATACGTTTTACACTATCTCACATTCCACAGATGAATGAAAATAAAACGTCCGATAAAATACACTGTGGAAAAGAGTTTAGTTAGCGAAGCAAATATGTAAAAATGTTTTCACACGGAGTTTTCAGTATGGGTTAATCCCTTTCGAATTATTCACAAATTGTTTGAATAAAGGGTAAATTTTGGCAGCTTTAAAGACGCCTAATAGGTTGAGTAAGAAAATATATAGTTTAGTACGTTTCTCATAGGGATTGAACAAACAATTTAGACGCAACCGACGCGTGCGTTCTAGCAAAATGCGGAGACGAATGACAACGAAGTTGAACACAAATGATTCGCAATTTTTCATACTGTTGACGGCTAGACAAAAATATAGCCATGGGTTACGCTAATCCGGGTAATAACGGCTGGAATTTTATAGGGTCTTTTCTTAAGATAAAATTTTATTTTTATTGTCGAGATTCTTTAGTACGGCACAATGTTTTTGCTTATATGCAGTGCACGCCCATGTTGTAAACGATATATTTCCACTTCAATTTTACGCATGTACATATTATAATGTCCGTTTTACACATTATTCATTGAAATTCATCTAATATTAGCATTTTAACTCTGTTATGACTGGTTGAATGTTTAAAAATGTGTTTTATTGAGTGATCAGGACTAGAACGTGCAAGTTCATAACATCACGTTGACGCATTGTGATTCTGTAGAAAAAGTTAAGTCGTATCCGATAACCTTATCAGACAGTCGTAACCTTTTGAAAATTAGATACAATAATATAATATTATTGAACGATAAATAAAACGTGAAAACAATATTATTCTCTTACAAAAACATTATAAAACTAATAATGAAAACACACATTATTCATAATACTGCTTATTGATTACTCCACATGTTTCGGGACCGATTGTCTCTTATGTATACTAAAATTAAAATTTCAAATGTAGACAAAAAACAAAACTGTAAATATGAGTGGCGGGTGAGGGTAAGAAAGAGAAGGTTGGGAGAATTCTGGGTAACTTATCAGAAACTACCGTGAAAACAAATTTAAAATTGGCTATTTGTAAAGTGGATTTGGTTATTAATAATTTTTAATTTGCTATTAACAGAATTCTGTTCTAATTAGAAATTTTAGAAATAAGAAAAAGTGTATTATATAATATAATGACAACATCTCATAACGCACGAGTTATTTCAAAACATAATATAATTAATTATAATTCTTAATGTAATTTTTTTTACACAATATTTAGCTAATCAGAAATCATCAAAACACCCCATATTGCATAATCTACTGGGCTGTTCGGTGGCCACATGCCTGGCTCGATGAAATTGACATTCTCACGACGAAGAAAGTTGATTGTATTTCTGGCTGTGTGAGATGGAGTTCCGTCCTGCTGTATAATGTCCAATTATATTGGTCAAGCTATACTCCAGGCTTTGTTTTGAAACTCTTTGATCATTTTTCTAGCACCAATTTGCATATTTTTGATCAGAATACGGTCTTCTGCAGTGATTTTTGTTGATATAGTTAAACTAATTGTGATGTAATTATATCACATTTTACGAAATGTTCTCACTTTTTTTGGGCCAACATGTATATATATATATATATATATATATATATATATATATATATATATAATATATTGACATAATAGTAAAGAAAATTCGTAGAAAATACATTTTGAGATGGCTCTGAAAATATATAAAAAAAGATGTGCCTCGATACCACAACAGGTGATTCTAATTATTTTAAAGATTTAATGTCTACTCTTATGTGATATGCTTGTTGGTACAGTGTTAAGTAAAATTAAGATACTCACCTAGTGATCCAGTGACCGGGGGTTCGACTTGGTTTGAAAATAGTAAAAATATTGATATGGCACATACGCGTCTATATTTTTAAATGAAACCTTCACATGAAACCTCCTTTTGTTGGTAGAGAGTTTTTAGGTGTTTGAGAAATATTATAATTAAGAAAAAATAGCTGTCTTACTTAGCGAACGTACATGAACGTAAATTAAATTTGGCCACTTGAATATTGGCCACTTATCGGGGTCCCGATTTCGAATTCCAGCGGTAAATTAAACTATTTTTCATACCGATAATTATAGACGATTTTGATAGAATGATATTACAGCCTTCTGGCACGCACCATAAACAAGTAATACAAGTAAACTAATTGTGGGGCAAATGAAAGGTTCTAGAAAAAAATCATTCACGTTATTAATTTTAAAACAATTCCATCGCAATACTTACGAGAACAAATTAATTATTTAATTTTAACGCTACTCAATAGTTGTCCGAGTAAAGAACCAACGTTTATCTTGAAAAATACATTTAGTTGCCCATTATTTGAAATTGGTGATTTAATATTTTCATCGTCTGTACTAGACTTGAAAACTTTAACAGTAATTTAATTTGAAACATACTTGCATATAATTTCGAATTAAAGTTCTGTTCAATGTTTATTGTATATTTTGTGCTTAAAGTGTCTAGTAGTAGTAATAATAATAATAATAATAATAATAATTAATAATTAATTATTGTGTAAAAGTGCTAAAAATAAGAAACAACACTGATCATCACGAATTACAGCATAAATACGCATAAGACAACGTTAGACGACAACGACGTCTAACTCGGCCAGCGCACTAATGTGACGATCGGCATCCAGCATCCCGCGCCATTCGCACCACTCCGCATGTACACATTCACGTATTGACAAATTAACGTTAAGTTCTTCGAGAATTTTTTTTTATTGTTGCGTATGGTAAATACTTATATATTGTAATTATTTTATCTAATTCATAAATATATTATGGAAGAATACCTAAAATATGAACTCTGTATTTAATATATTTACAGAGATATTCACATAGGCAATGTCAACTCAGTTTACATCATCGGAGAGGAAAGGTTAGGATATTATGTAGGGTTGGGTGGAAGAAAGTTCCATTGCAAATATTTCATAAACGTTACATGTGAACGAGCATGTGAACACCTCGTGATGTGATGATATCCCCTCTACCTTGCTTTGCACTTCGTCGGTCGAGTAAATGTGCTAGTCGGAGGTGCACGCGTCTATACTTTGTTTTTACGGTTGGCGAATTTAATTTCAAAATTGCACCATTTTTGGTTTTGTGCCTACATTTTCTTCTACCGCGTATGACAAGTTAGTTATCCTATTTACTTATATATTTAGAGTGCATTTTTAGCCATATTGATTGTCTTTGTTTTATAATTTAATATTTGTATCGATATTTCGATATGAGGTTAAAAGTGTCGCGGTGGCATTTTCTACCCTATTTCCGGTACTATTTATACAAAATGTATACACTCACATTTGTTTCTTTTTATTTGCAGTATAAGGACGTACAAGAGAAAAACTGAGCGGAGGAAGACTTCCATCAGCGTTATGAAACAAGCTGCTGATTTAGTGATAAGGGAAAATAAATCTTTGCGTGCGTCAATGTCACTGAAGTGATTCATAAATCGGTTATCAGTAAATCCTGAGACAGTAGCAATAAAAAAATTTTTTTTTGGTACTGGTGGTTCTTTTTACCCCCATACCAGGAACTGTGGGGTTAAAAGTTCCATCTGACTAATCTGATTGATTTTTAAATAAAAAGAAAACTCAATGCCATTAAATTGTTTTTGGTATATTAAATGAATCTCAGATCTATCTTCTTCAAAACTCATTAAGTATTGTATAACTTAATTATCTTGTCATTTGTAAAATGTGACACTTTCATCCCCCGCCCTGCCCTAATGTCCAATATTTGTATTTTTTAAATACATTATCTCTCTGGCCGTTCTCCATAGTTAGATCAGAAGAGGGAGAATGAGATGTCTGTAAATATATCTAAGTAATATTTTGTATAAGTCACAATTATCGATACATTATAGAATATTTATTATTAGGAGAACGCATTCTTATAGTGAAGTTGTAATTATTCAGAACATAGGTCTGTGATATTTTAAATATGAATTAAATATATTAATTAGAAATATATACATATAAAATCAATTTTACCGAAAAATATTATTGTTGCGTCAATATTGTTGCGAAATTAGCGTCTCCAACTGATCCAGTCTCTCTATATTTTTCAATTAATCTCTTCGCAGTTGATGAACCTAAAACACTATTCCGACCATATTTTGTATTAAATTTTTGAATTGCGGCCGCCAAAATTTCATTATTTTTAAGATATTGTTCAATGTTGAAAATACGTTGTTGTATCGTGTAACTCTTAGCTGTCAATTTTTTTTTCAGGGTTGCCAACAATTTACTGCAGAAATGGCGGCCTAAATGGATACCTTAAGTCGAGAGCTTACAGCAGCAATCCTCGAACAATTCAGGCCTTACAAAAAAATATTCGCCGTGAAGTTGCTGCTATTGAACCAACGCTTTGCTCTCGCGTGTTCGCAAATTTAAGAGTCCAATTGCAAGAGTGTCTTGAGAGAAATGGACCGCATTTAGACGATATTATTTATAAAACGTTAAATTAGCATAGCTAAACATTTTGTATAAATAAAATATGAGAATAAGATTGTAATTTTTAGTTTATCTAATATTAATCTTGAAATTTTTCACTGGACACACATTATAAAGGTCCAAGAGAAACTCTTTGTGACAATTACACGTTTATTACAGTATGACACAATTAAGATTCTAGGTATATCACAAGTGCAAGTCAAACGATAAAGCCGTTGGACTCGCAGAGAGAGAGTGCGCGCCTGGCGCGCGTTGCCCTTTATATCCCCGCACACACGCCCACAGATACGCATCCCTCAAGGACATCACAATATCAAACCATCCTCGTATATATTTCTGCTATTTACAACTGTCTGATTTAATAAATAATTTTGTCTGTCAGATACCATTTTCAGATATAATTTGAAATAAATTCAATCTTTTTTCTATTAGTTTCGTGTATGAATGCTTGCAAGATCGGAATCTTTTCTGTCATAATCATTGTCAAACGTGAACTGAACCTTGGATGACAAAATTCATTGCCTATGTGCGCTAATAATAATAATAATAATAATAATGAAGATATTTAGTTAGGAAAAAGTCGGTTACAACTAGTCTGGGTATTGGTTGTGATTGTTTGTCAAAGTTTTAATATTGAAAAAATAATATAATCACAATAAATTGCCTAACAGCAGTAATAATTCAAAGATACGTAGCTTCTTTAGAACGCACAAACTTAAATTTATCGAATGCGATCTTTCTGTACGTATCTGTATCTGATTTATTATTTATTTAGCGACAAGTAAATTTATTCACGTTCAAAAAAAAAAAGGGCTTATTATTATGTTGCTGGCATGTTTTATTTCATTTTAAAATGTATACCGTGATTAGTTTTTTGTTTTTTGGAAATCGATCGTGTTAAAGTTATAATTTTTTGCCTAACCCTATTTCCTAATTGGAAAGGTTTATTTCTGTTTCAGACAGGTAAATTAAATAGTATTTCTGAAAGCTGTCATTAATTAGCCTGTAAGTAAAAGTTTTTTTGTTTATATATAGGTCTTTACTACAATAATTAGAGCCTGTATTTGATTCGCAGAAAAAGTAGGAAAGGTTTATTTAAACACATACATTAACTTATTCGTTCACCTAACATATACACATATATAATAGTTGTAAATACAATTTTATATAGGTATAATTTCATATGTAATAACTACATAATTTTTTATTATTTATTATACATGATTGTGTTTGTCACGTGTATTACCAGTTGAGCTGTGTAGATATTTGAGCGTGAACACGATGCAGGTATATTTGTCTTACTTCCTCTAGCGTTTTTTTTACATATTGTTATTGGGATTGTTTTTTAAGCTGTGAACGACGACAGTTGATGGTAGACCATTTATCACATTATCAAGGTCAGAGAAGGAACGTGAATGGCTACACGTGTACTGCTCATACTGTATGGTAATGGAATCTTACTCGAGTTCTGCAGCATACTACATTTGGTCAAAGGAACTACAAATATTTCGGACCTAAACTATTTAATAGAATGCTAAAAGACTGAAATCAATTGAATTGTCCCAAGAACATGAAACTATATATTAAAACTTGGATTCGTAATATGGGTAGAGCCAGTATTGGTGCACTCACCCAAACACGTTGACTCATACCTATATTAATTATTGTTACAAAACGATCTAAAAATTAAGTCCATTTTAAAATTGTTCTTCATATACACATTTTATATAGTAATTAATGTAATTCTATCTACTTGTAATTCTAATTAATTGAACAATTGCTTGTGAACTATGCCCGTCTCGACACAGTATTTCTCTAACACAGTCCAAACAGATTTTTACATAGTATTATATAGTTACTAATAAAATAAATATCTAATAAGTAGTAAGGGCCAACGTTGGGTGCAGAGTAGAGGGTCCTGTCAACAATCTTAAGTGCAATCTGAAAGCGCTAATGTAAACATTCATGTGTTTCATCAAATCCCCACCTATCGCCCGATACAATATATTCCGTATTCATAATTAATTTAATAATCTTTTTTTTTATAGGTGCTACATGTTCTTTCATACTTCGCGCTGAATAATTATCATTAACTGTAGTATATTGTCACCAATTTTTAGTTTATTCCTATCCCCTCAGCCTATTCCCAAAGCAGTACACATTGTACCTTTGACTCGACTAGTCGAGGAGAGGAAGTGTACTCATGTGATTTTTCCTGTTGGATCACTACTATATATCCCCCCATTCCCTCATCTCTCCCCAATTCCCTATTTCCTATCTAACCTATCCCTTCCGATTCCATTATCCGATCACCACTTTGGTAACCGGCGACTTGTCTTGTTGAAATTCGCGCACATAAAATGAAATCTATCGTCGAAGTGTATTTATTATTTAATTTTATTTATCTGTCAATCCAAAACATCCATAAGTATGGGAATTGAAAATCTACGGAAATACACCGGCACCGTTGGCACGTGTGAAATAAATACGGTGCCAATGAAGTGATACACTGCTAATAAATAGTATTTTTATTATATTAAAACATCTGTATATTTTTCTATAGATTTCAAAATGGCCGCCCGTGCCGTGACGTTTGACACTGAGCGTCTGATTCCGGATCCGACTTTAGAAAGCTCGTTTGACAAATTAATTTAGTTGTTGTGTTACATGATCCCGAACGTCTCGCTAGGATGGTACTCGCCGTTGTTTCTACTGTTTGGGGTATATCCAACCAATGTGTAATAAAAAATATCACATAGCAACGTTGAAACCCAATCTTTCGATACGAAATAAATTTTAATGACCGATACTAGAAATATTATGGCAGATATTTAAAATACAATAAACACGCAGATATCACCGCTCGTTATACATTAAGAAAATTTAATATATTAACATTAACTATTTGAATTCATAATAAAATCATTTTACTGTTATATGTTGGGAGCGTAAAGTTTGCAAGTAAATGTGAAGATATTGATTACAGTCACAATTTAATGCGGCAATAATATTGGAATATTCGTGAAAACCGACATACAGTGTTGTTGCAGAGGATGTCAATTGTTGCCCCACAATAACAACTAACTGGCAACAATTAAACTATAATACAGTTTTCAAAATAGGTGATGAACAATTTTCCTGGCGAACAATTGTGTACAGTGAACAATTGTAGGCGAAGAATTGTATACAGTGAACAATTGTAAGCGAAGAATTGTGTACGGTAAACAACTGTAGGCGAACAATGTTCCTAGAAAAGTTCCGCGAAAGACCTGACATTGCAAGTAATGCTCCATTAGATACATTAAACCGATTTAAAAATATGTAAATAAACCGATATTAAACGGCTGGAAAATGAAAGTATCCGATAACATCAGGATAATATCATAATAATAATAAAGATAATTTAATACATTGATATTAACTATTTGAATTTATTAATACAATCATTTTACTGTAGTATGTAGTAAGTAAAAGTGAAGATATTGATTAGTCACTATTTAATACGGTGATGACATTACATTATACACCTCTATGCGAAATTTACTCCCAACGGATTTTTGATTTGTTCCTTATAATTTAATATTTCCACTATAATAGTGGGCAGATAACATTAAAAAAAAAAATTGGATAAAATTGAAATCAAAGCACAAGAGAGAGGGAACTGTGGAAAGTAAGATATGGAGAGACCTGTATTCAACACTGAATGCACACCGGCAGAAGAAGAAGAATATTAAAAGGTGAAGAGGTTCAAGTGCTAGACGCAGTTTGCCCAACAACTTGCTTGTGTAATCTAACCAACGCGCGTTAGGAAATATATACTTATATAATTATTTAAAGTTCAAACAACCATCCTAGGACGGGCAATCGTAAAAAAAAAGTATATTCATAACCGGTGAGAACCGGTTAAGCAGTTTCTTGAATTTGCAAGTAACCGAAAACCGGTTTGTCGATTAAGGCGTTTTATTGCAAGACCCTAATAGTTGTGTAAATTTACGTCCTTCAAAACATTTAATTTGCCAAAGCAGATAATTAGTTTCTGGCAATTATTTTGTACTGATGTATATTTTTGCGATAGTTAATATAGTTAAGAATTTGCATATTGTTTTGAATGAATTAAGAGTTTAAATTGTTTCGAACGCAAGAAAAATCAATACAAACGATTCATATTATTAAACGTTTTGGAATATTGCACATTATGGCCCGTGTCCACGGAAACAGACGCAATGAGATAATCTCCATGATTTACTCGAGATATATCTCAATGCCACGTACACGTGTTGAGATTTGGATCTGAATAAACGTAGAGTTCAACTTGAGATCGCTAAAAAGAGACAAAAACTCAAACCAGTACACGATGTTTGACCTGACAGCGCGAATCATAGGTCATTAAATATTAATATAGGGGATATTCAAAATTACCTAACTGATAAACGACACTGACGTTTGACGTACGATGAGCGTGAAGTGAGGCACGAGACTGTAAATCTCACGGGAGCAAAGTATCCGTATCCGCATCGTTAACAAAGACAATTTGTTGCGTTTGTTTTAAATTTATATATCAAAAATAAATGCAAGAAGGGAAACCTAATTATTTATGTAATATTTGACTACAAAATCGACTCATGATACGTTTAAACATCTGTGTAATATATGCCTAATTTTTTTTATAAGTTGATTGAAAAGCAGTTATTAAAAAAATATTTTTTGTAAAATATATAAAATTAAAATAATCCCCGAGAAAGCTATCAGATTTTGCAAGTGGAGCGCTTTCTTAATTAAAATTTTTAATTCATTTCTAAATCACGATATAACGAAATTCCGAAGTTAACAGAATTCAATCGATGAAATAGCTTTTGTAAAACAAAAGGTTCTTCCTTGAAAGTGTCGTGTACGAGCATTTCATACGGGCGAGTAAATTTCGAATTGACTCTCCGTAAAGAATCTACACACACACGCATACTATTACATAAAGGTATAGGAGAATTCCACATATCTTTCGCATATTTCACATTATACATTTTCTTCCATAGACATTTTCACTCTTTATTTTGTGTTCCATTCATTTAAATATTTTTCCCGGCAAAACTGTTTCTGTTTTTAAAAAACAATGACGCAAGTTTCATAGGAAAACTTACCTGAAATGATAATCAACAAACAGAAAGCGATATTTTTTTAAGTTTTGGAAATGATATTAAAAAAAGTAACAAGGGGTAAAATTGTTTAAAAATTCATAAATGTTAAAATATCTCGAAAACCGTGACATTTATGATGAGTTATTCTTATAGGGCATAGTCTCAGACATCGATGGTTTTGGTTTGGACCACTATTTACGGGACATCCTGTATATATAAATATATAGAATGGGCGTTTCTCTATGTTAGATCGCATTTTTTGTAGATGGTTTCCTTGAAACCTAGGCCGACGGTAACACGTGCCATTGTTCGCAGGAGATATACTCGTTAATCTCCCACAGTCGATTATATACAAATATACTCAACTATAATATACAGGGTGTAAAAGACCTAATCCACAATATTTTATGGGTGGATACTTGACTAAATTGTGAGGTGAAAATGTTCAAGAAATTAAAATAATCGCATAATTACGATTTTTATTTAAATACTCGTATCTCTGACATGGTTGTGATTACGCACGTATTCCTTGAACATTTTCGACTCGTTATTTAGTCAGGTAGGCAAATATACTATAAATATACTAGGTATGTTACACTCTGCATGTATTATAGTTGAGTATATGTCCTCATACAGTGAAATTATAATAAGAATTGAGATGGCAAAAAGTACTAAAATGCTACGTCGTATCAGCGTTGTTCTATGGAGTCAAGCTTTGGATGTTAAAAGACTGGAGGCATTTGAGATGTGACTATGTCGACATAATATGCTAAGGGTCTCTTGGGTTGACGGGGACATTAAAGGGGCACTAAAAAGCATGAATAAATCAATGGAACTAATAACAACCATCAAACGAAAGAATTCTCTATAATTAGAAATATAATCTCTTACAACTCATGATGCAAAAGAAAATAAAAAGCAGCAAAGGTGTAGCTAGAAGTAGAAAGAGATTGTCTTGACTGCGTAGCTTAATTTGTAACTCAATGTGCAAAATACGATAATACTTACATACATAATACATACATATATACATAATACATACATAATACAATACACATACATAATACATACATACATAATACATACATAATACATACATACATACATACATACATAATTGAATACGATTAATCAGCGTATTGAAATTAGATCGGCCAACCTTCGGTAGAAGACGGCACATGAAGAACAATAATAGTATGCCGTGTTTGAATAGTAGGTTTTCAGAATTTTCTAATCATTTGATAGAAAATGGTCATGGTTTTGATAAAAAATTGGGATTATCAATTTTGTATGTAAACGGTGTTGATCATAAATTAAATAATTTGGATCATTGGAGATAAATAAACCGGGTAAAACTAATCGAAAAATTATAAACAACCGACTAAATTTAATTACAAGTCCCATTCTAAAATTTTTTCCTAAAAATTATTCTAGTAATTTTGTACAAAGTAACAATTTGAGTTTGGTACCAAATTAATTTTTTAAATAATTATTGTTTTTTTTTTTAAATAGATTCGGTTAAAGAAACAATAACATGTGTTTTTGATTAGTTATTGACATCCTGAAGAAGAAAAAGATATAAATAAGATAAATATAAATAAGATATATATAAATAAGATATATATAAAAAATATAAATAAGATATATATAAAAAAGATAAAGAAACCGGTATGTGTATTTAATTCAATAAGTGGTTAATAAAACAAAGTTAACAAATAAAAATAATTAATTATAATATAGTATATCGTCATGATGCAGTGGTATCGAAACCGGTCGGAGCCAAATTAATCAACGTGATTTATATTACACAAGTTCGTTATTTTTAAAAATTAATAATTGTGCCTGACCATAAATTTAAAACTATAAATCAAAAATAATAATTAATGATACTATTTTTCCAAATAACACTTTAAAGTACGTGGGTCGTAATTTCCTTAACATTTAAAATTCTTAAACTTTTGCGTCATTTAAAAATTGTATTTAAAAATGTCTTATCTATACTTAGTAAATTATCACTGCTCCATTTCAATTTACGTTGGTATGTATTAATTAAAATTTACATATATATTTTTTTTAATTATCTGATACCTTAAATGTTTCATATGTTAAATATTAGCTTAATTTTATTATTGTTGCGAGCCATTTGGATAAGAAATCGGCAATGAGTTATCACCTGCTTTGAAACCAGTTTTTTACGGCATGTGTTTAATATCAATTATTTATATTTATTCGCCATGTGCTATATACGGCTGCCTTTATGTAAAGTTGTAAATCTTGGAACGAAACCTAAATGCCACTCCTTTCTCACACATCTAATATATTTCTGTAAGGCGATACGTGTGCGCGCGTGTGAGTGCGTGCGAGTGCCAGCACAATGCAAGTGGTACAAGCCACTTTTTAAAGGAGCATGCCACAGAAAACCACATTTTTGTACAATTGAGCGCGTGGACGTGACGTCGAGAGACGTGTCACAAATTATAAAGCAGATAGATACACTAGAAATAAAACAAAACAGTATACATTGGAACCTCTGCACATTGAGAATATTACATTTTCAATTTTTCCTACGTCTAATTTTATGGTGTGGCATACCACCACCAGCGCTGGCGCTACGCACAAGCGGAGCAGGCGGCCAAATCAAGAGGGCGGTCAAAAAATTCATAAAAATTTAAAAACAAAATCCCAAGTTGCAAAACGATAATAGTGTGTAATACAAATAATCCAGGTATAAACAATTCAATAAATAACATTACATATAGTTATTTCGTAATAAAACAGTAATTTGTAGTCAACAATAGTGTCCAGAATGTCTTTTGGTAAAAAGCCGCTCTTGGGCAAGTTTCAAAATGCCAGCCTAACAAAACACCGCCCTTAACGTGTGTGGTACGTGGACGGCCCATTTAGGGGGCGGCCAATTTACGGGGATGATGTTACAAAGATTGAACACATATTTTCACTTAAGTTACTAGGGTGGTAAAAAACAATCTCGCTTGTGGCGGCAAAAGTCTACCGCCGGCCCTGCCTACCACGAATATGAAACATGAAAAAAAAATACTTGTGTCGCCGTCTATAAAAATACGCATGATTTTCGACTTTTTGTACAATAACCCGTGTCCACGAATGAGATTTTCGACTCGAGACAGTCTCTGAGATAGAGATTTTGCTCCCATAAAAACATCTCTCTCGTCTTTGGAAACAATTCTCAACTTTCGTAGTCCTCGTGTACACACCGTGCGTCGTACTTCACTCTCGTCACCTACATCAAGTGTAAGTATCGTCTATGATTACCCCAAATCAACAGGGTGGCCCAAAAAAAGTGAGAACATCTCGTAACACATGAGTTATTTCAAAACATAATATAATTAATTATAATTCTTAATGTAATTTTTTTGCACAATATTTAGCTAATCGGAAATCATCAAAACACCCCATATTGCATAATCTACTGGGCTGTTCGGTGGCCACATGCCTGGCTCGATGAAATTAACATTCTCACAACGAAGAAAGTTGATTGTATTTCTGACTGTGTGAGATGGAGTTCCGTCCTGCTGTATAATGTCCAATCATATTGGTCTAGCTTTACTCCAGGCATTGTTTTGAAACTCTTTGATCATTTTCCTAGCACCAATTTGGAAATTTTTGATCAGAATACGATCTTCTGCAGTGATTTTTGTCTTTCTGGACAACAATTTGAAAAAACCAAATACAAACAATGGGAAAATTAATAATTAAAGATGACGACCGGAAATTGTCGAAATAAAACGTAATGTAAGTAGGTAAGTAAGTAAATTAGTTAACTATTTAAGATATAGTTTAACTAATTTTGATGTAATTATATTCCATATTACGAAATGTTCTCACTTTTTTTGGGCCACTCTGTAATCCTTTTGAATATCCTCAGAGTAATATAATATTATGATTGAATTATCTTAAAATCGTTCTATTGAAAATCTTTTGGTCAAAAATTATTAACTTTTCAAGCTCCCAGAATATATAATCAAATTGGAAATAATATTAAAACTTTAAGCGACATTAAAGCTGAAATAATGTTTTATATCGGTTGCTAAACTTTGGTAAATTACTGACAGTATACTTTTTATATTAAGAAATAGCTCTTATAACTACATTATGTAGCTTTTGATGACAAATTTTAGGATATTAATTTATTTATTATCGTAACATTAAATTAATCGATTTTATAAGAAACATAATAAACTACATTTATATATATATTATTGCATTTTAATATTTATTTCTGATTTTACACCAATCTTATATTTTCAATTTTACTTTACACTGTATGTACTTTCATTTTATATTTTATTGTATTTTATCTCGTATTAAATGAGTTATTACAGGCTTGCTTAGTTGGGCAATGCATTTTAAAAATCTGTCGTCAATTTTCTTTTTAGCATGTTTTTTGTAAATTGTATTCAATATTCAATAGTATTGTTGTATATACAATTAATAATAATAATTTAAAAAAATTAATACCTATTATTAATGTTAATGCTTTAATGACATATCTATCTTTTTTGGAATAGATAGCTGTAGGGATCAATAGTGATTTTATTTGACGTTTATATGCACATGTCGAATCGCGCTGTCATATCGAACATCGTGTACTGGTTTGAGTTTTTGTCTAGCTCTATCAATATTAAGCTGAGTTTATCTCCAGATTAAAATCTCAACACGTGTACACGGTATTGAGATGAATCTCAATTAAATCTCTGAGATTATCTCACCGTGGACACGGTCCTTAAAACATGACTTGATATTTCCAACTGCAAGATGTTTGCCGCTCGAACTCTGGAAGCAAATAAACAGCAAGTGAATTAACAACTAGATACTAACAGATAAACATAAATAAAATTCAATTTACAATTTAATATATTGTACGTACAGCAAAGTAAATTTTTAAATAACAAGTAAACATTAAATACGTGATGAAGCAACTTCCGATAAGATATGTAAATAAACAATTAGAAGATGATTGTACTCAGTTCACAATTTATATAAACATTAAATAAGCAATTAAAATTGTATTAAACATTCTAACTAACTAATTTACCATCACGCCGTCACGCCGTCACGCCGCGGGGGTAGGCAGAGACGACAGAGCGCCACACTCTTCTGTCCTGACACACACAATTCTCACCTCATCCACATTCATACATCTTCTCATACAAGCTTGCCGATTGTTGAGGCTTCTAACGGGACCATCCTCCAGTATCTGGTTTACCTGGCGATACCAAGTTTCCGCGGTCGTCCTCTGCTTCTGGTGCCATCAACACTAGCGTCATATATCTTTCTTACCATTTTCTCTTCATTCATCCGTTCCGTATGACCAAACCACCTGAGTGATCCTTTCTTAATCTTAATCATTATACTAACATCAGCTTTATATTATTTTCTTATTTATCAATTCTTTACTCTGTCATAAATATATCTGCCACATATACGCATAAGTGATCTCATTTCCACTGCATTCAGTGTACTTTAGTTTCTCTTCTGCCAGCTCCAGACCTTAGTTCCATACATCAGTATCGATACCAGGACTCTATTGTATACCGATAGTCTTGCCTCGGTTGACAAGTTCCCGTTAGATATAATTCCATTCAAAGCGCCATTCACCTTATTCCCTGCAGTCACTCTCCTTTCAATATCTTTCTCAGCCTTTCCGTTTTATCAAACATACTTTTCAAATGGACAAACTCATCTACTTGTTCCAAACGTTCATTATTTTGCACATTGTCTTGCTTTCCTCCTTCTCGAATATCATCACTTTCAACTTGTTGACAAGGTCGTTTTTCTTGTTTGTTTTTATATGTATATAATCTTTCTAATTATTATATTAAATTTGTATTAAAAATATCACAGGCCTATGTTCTTTAAAATTGCGATTTCACAATAAGAATGTATTCTCTTTAAAAATACTGATTAACAGTTTGTATATTCCCGTAGTAAAAGTGCCAGATAGATATTGATACATTAATTAGGTACCTACCTACTCCAAGCTGAAAAAAACTCTGTTTTATTAGGTTTAATTAAAATTAGTTTAGCAATATTTGATATATATATAAATAAATACTTACCTCCATATCTGCTGAAAAGCAATGTGCTATTCAGAAGAATCTTTAGCAGCAGCAATATTTGACCATCGAATGTCAGTTACAGTCAGCTTAGTTCTATGAATTATTTAATGTTTTTTCAGGGGTTATCATAATTTTTTCATATAAATGATAATATTTGGTATCTTTGATTTTTTGATTGAAGAATTTGACGAAGACCACTATTCTCTGTTTGACTGTTCATTATTCATTACACGATACAGTTATATCAGATCATGCCCTTGAAACACAAGGTTTCATCTGACATTTATATCAAGCTAAGATGTTGAGCTTTCAAATTTTGAATATTAATTTTTCGATTCTTCAGAGGTGTTTGGTTCGTTGCCCATGAAGGGAACTTTTTAAAAATAATGTTGCTATCACAGACTACCAAATGTATAAACATGAATTAAGGCAAATTCCTTGTTTCAATATTTACATTTTGGTGTTTTGGTGTACCACGTGATCATTTTGGTACCACTTGCTCAATCAAATAGTTCCGAGACTTTTTTTAAATATATGACTCGATTGGAACGAAAATTTAAACGCTTAATTTAATACGTCTTGTTTACACAAAAATTTAATTTTCGAAGAGTTAATACTTTTTCGGTTGCATAAACTATCGGATTTATGTTTCCACAAATAATGTTTGTTGAATGCCTATTAATTTCATGTCTATTAATTTACTGGTCTGTGGTTGCTATATAATTTAGAGTAAGTAAACTGATAAATTTTGTAAATATTTATTTCAAAGTACGTAAAAATTTTAAACAAAGATATTTTCCGTAACGGTGAAGAATTTGCACATATTACTTGAACATTTTCAACTCAGGTATACATTCATAAAATATTTTGGATATGTGTTTGTTACATCCTGTTAATACATTTTATTTGTATTCAAATTAACAGTTATTAAAAAAAATGTAAGTGCTATGTACTAAAATATAACTTTATTTTATTGTTATCTACTGCTAAACTACTAGGAAATTTGACATTTTTTACTCAGTTTTAAGGAGAAAATTATTATTTGATACAAATGTCAGATGATACCTTGTTGTTCCAAGGTCGCGATACTTGTCTCACTTTAGACCATACGTACCCAGCCCGCATTCAGTTTTATTACTATATATAGTAAATCCAAATTCAGTTTAATTATTCATATAATATAGTATAGTACATTTCATGTACAGTCCGTGACAGATGCTTGTGGCCCCGAGAACTCGAAAGGTTGGACACATTATTTATTTATTATATTGGAACTGTTTATATTGTATTTAATTACAAATCTCAATGGCATTATTATGTATAGAGGTTCTTGAAATAAAGAGTCGAGGGCACTTAAAATTCAATGTGTTGTATTGAGGAGGTTACAATAAAAAAATTCACATATCGATCGCGTGCTATCCGAACTTTTTATTAACCAAAAGTGGCATATCACATTTCACGGTTTGCGGTACGCAAAGGTTAACCTTTACCATACCGTGATATAAAATACTCGCACGCAGCCATGCTGTCAACTCGTGTTACCGTAAGAAATACTTCTTTAATCTTTGAAATGTGATAAAATGATTTTGAATAAATGATTAATGCCATAAATTTACTATAAATATTAAGCATTAAATATATGTAATATTACAATTCGGAGCATTCATCAGGTCCTGTATTGGAGGTTGCATTATATAAAATACAATCTTCCTTTTTATCTAACTTTCTTTAATTAGTGAGAAAAAGACACCATTATATTCGTATGTTTGCCATTCTTTACATTGTGAAATTAATATGCGATTTCTTTCTGTCTTGACACAAATGGTATTTTTGTCAATGTATTAATTTTACAACAGATTGAATTGAAAGACGATTATTTTTGCAGGATTCGCTTTGCATACTTGATTTTTCACTAGTCATTTCTGAGCGTAAATATTTTCCTTTAATTTAACTACAATATGAATTGTATGATGCGTTTAATTGGAGCGGTAGACCAATGTTAATAATGCACGGTTTGGGAAGAGTTAACGTTAAAAATCTCCCGGCCATCCGAGTAACACAAAATAACATTAAAACTAATATTTATATTATTTAGTTAATATTTTATAAGTGGTGCATTTCTAGTTTTGAACGTTGTTATTTGTTTGTCCCGCACTGTTGTCTCATCTCTTTAATATTTTATCGTTATCGAAGAAAGGTTATCTGGAAAGTTAAACTTTAACTGCAGATGATAAAAATGTTCCTATTCTGAATACGCTCCAAATATCTCAAATAAATTTTATCTCAGACACATATAAAGAGCTATTTAGTAAAACCAATAACAATATTTGTTTTTATATTAATATTGTTCAAAACAACAAATTGGCGCACCAGGGCCGTGGACTGGTGCTTCTATTTTTTTATGTTTTATTATTATTGTTTTATTTTATTATTTACCTAGGGAAAAAAATATTTAATAGCTTACCTGAAAACATTAAAAAAATTAGCGATACTAAATAACTATCAAATGCTATTAAAAAACACTTCATAATGAGCTAAAAAAGAAATATGTACCCCTTAAAACATTTCATTACATTATAACATTGTGGTTAATTATATACAGTCCACTTCTCTACACAAGCATAGGTTTTCGATAAGAAAAATAATAATATTGTAACATAATTTGAAAAATTCTAATAGCCGATGTTTCCTTTAAGGTATGCGTGTGTGTGTGCACACATGATTTGGCATCATAGCGTACACAAAAACATATAGCGCGCACGCAATTTTTAACAAGACTTTTTCATATGGCACCAATCATATTGCAGTGTATTGTTTTATTCTGTAGAAGATCAGTAAGATTTTGGACATTGAACTGTGTTCTGATGTCACGTAGTCTCTTTCTACCCACGCCTCTACTGCCTTCTATATTTTCCTATCATATTTTTCATTGCAGAGAATGTGTCTGAAGTATTACAACGTTTCTTAATAGTTATTAGTTGAGTTCTCATCACTTATTTGTACATTATAAAACGCCTTCGTTAGTAATGTGGTCAAACCAGGCCCTACCAGTAGCCTCATACTGGTACGATAATGTTTTTCATATATTCTCCCACAGCCCACAAATTATACCATTGGTACAAATTAAATTAATCGACTAGAACTTTTTTCTTGTATTAAAATACCACAGAACTATGTTCTGAAAATGCGACTTCATAATAAAAATGTATTTTCCTTATAAATACCATTAGTCCTTGAATTTGCACAAAAGATTATTCATGCGCATACCGTGATTTAAAATTAAAGAGAAAATTGCACCATGGTGCTTTGTGGGAATATTAAGTATTTTAAATACTAATTAAATGTATAAATTAGAAAGATATACATATAAAATTAATTTTATCCAAAAATATTGTTGTTGCGCTACCGGGATTCGAACCTGGATCCCTTTCCAAATCGGGAAAGGTGCAATATTCAACTATACTACAGCGACAGTACTTTTGTACGTCAAAAGTACTGTCGCTACAGCATAGTTAGATAATGCACCTTCTCCGGTTTAGAAAGAGATCCACGTTCGAATTACAACTTCACAATAAGAATGCGTTCACCTTAATAATATTAGGTATTGATACCAATTATGTAAAAAAATATATATATTATTAATATATTATTATCCCACTTCGTTATTGAAATAAGCTGCCCACGGATTAAGTAATTATAAAATTATCAACCGTATATAACTATATATAAAAACATTTAGTTTAATTTTGACGTGCTTGTTTAGTAGTTAAGTACGACCACCAAGTTAGTTCTATTTTCGTAAGATTTTAACTCAATTTAAAAAAAGTTAAAATACTAATGAGATACGTATTTCGATTAATCATCTTTATTTTATGTTTGAATTATATTACTATCAATTTTTTTTCACTGCCGACACGCACTTGAGAAGTAAATAAGAAAAGTTAATCCAAAATTATTTCAAAAGTTTTCCTAGATGAAATGTAATCTTACGTACTAGTTTTTAAGAAAGCTCTTTCAGTATTTAATAGTGATGAGATAAATTGTGATTGTGTGATTGGTGTTTGATTGTAATGATTGGTAACTGTGATTTAATGGTTAGAAGTTTGGCTTCTAGTGCACTAGTGATTGTCAAATTACGAATATTCAAACTTATCAATCGAGCATAATCATAGTTGTTAATATTTATGTAATAATGAAAGTAATCGTAATTAATATAAACGATCATTTCTATTGGGTCCAATAGTACATGTAATATATATGTACTTCGGGCATACATGTACTTCGGTCCATCCGGATAAGACTTTGATCGCGGGTCTCAGAAAGTTATCGATAAAGGTTGGCATATTTCTGACAGTTCTACTTTGCGTATAAAATACAATAGACGATAATTGGCAACTCACGTCTGCTGTCCTTTATACTACTTTCGAGATATCCATCTTATTAAAGGATATATGTATATATATATATAAACGCGTTCAAACAATCTTCTTTACATATTCAAATGACCGACATGAACTTTAAATTGACATTGCCCTAGGATAGGGCTCGGCAGACTTTCTAGAGATAAGAGTCCAATATTAAGTAAACAAAATTTCAAAATTTTCTTAGAGCCATAACATACATTTTCACTGTAGCTATATATATTTTAATAACGAAAAACGCCGAGATAAAATCAAGATTTTTATTTAAAACTTAAATTCACTCACTCAAATCACTCAAATTGGAGCTTCAGTAGCTCAGTGCACTACTTATAAAACAAGAAAACTTAAATAATTAAATACTAATAAAACAATATTAGAATATTTGAACATATTCAAAAATTGCTAATGATATACTGGACAAAATAAAAAAATATATAAAAATTGAAAAATATTGTTTGATGACGTATTAATTTATAATGTGTTAAAAACAATATTTTACAGTCAAAGAATATTCCTTTAAATAATTTTTTAAATATAATTGGATTCTCATTGTGTCATATATGCTGTTTCGGAGAAATTAATATCAAATTTAGTCCATAGATAGCGATAGTGTAGTGATATTCGAACTGTTTCCACATATTAACGTGTATACAACTTAAAAAAATTTAATCGATATGGAGGTTGATTGGGTGGAATGGTGAACGTTACATTGTGTACAGTGATCACTTAAGCCAGCTGAAGACAGGTCGTAAGCCCTGTATTTACCCATACTTACATATTTTTCCATTAATAAAAAATAGCTTCGTCTCTATGAGATATCTGTTATTTGTTTACTAATTTTTGAGCTTAATAACAATTTTTGAGCTTTATAAGGTTTACTACTTAGAACGGTGACCTTGCATCTAGTGTTTCTGAAAGCCCGGGGTTTTGAAACCCGCCGAGTTCGGGTCCAAAATCATTATAGTTTAAACATAAGAATAAAAAAATAAACGATTTTATCGTGTTTATTGCAAATAATGTTACAGGACTTAAAGGTTATTTTGTTTCAGAATCTCTTATATAATAATATTTTAAGAATACTAATGCAGCGAGGGACTTATCCCCTAATTCTGATCTAATTTTCATGTAAACTTAGTCGACACCGAAAATGTTCGCTCATTGTTAGTCGAAGTTGGTCTCACTGTGTAAAGCGTGTCGAGATCTTCTCAAGATTTATTGTTTTTAAACAGGGCTAATTCTTCCCGTAAACATTTAAAATTATCCATTTCCTGTTTCTTCGGTGTTTCAGCATCTTTTCAAATGAGATCAATCAATATTGAACCTTTTATACTGTCTTTGTTTAACTTTGGAAAAGCCTGTTCATCGGTTGTGTAGCCAAACCTAAAGCTTCGTCTGAAGGACTTAAATTTGGGTCTTTAAGCGCCTTAAACAAATTGATCAAAATCATTCTATCGTACAGTCGTTTTCCGATGTTTTGCAGCAATTCGCTTGAAATCCGAACCCGGCGAGTTTCGACCCCGGGTTTCGGATTTGGGTTTTATGGTCATTACCCGACCGGGTCCGGGTCGGGTCGGGTTTGATCTAAAAACCCTATTTGCATCGCTTTCGAAAGCTTTGCTTGTCTGTGGCAATTAACTACTTGTTTACAATTTTAGATAAATGTAAATAATCTCCGTTAATTTGCTTCTTAACTTATTTTTTTCTCGATTAGCCAAAGGTTGAGAGAATAGCAAATGCTAATTATTTTATTGTGTAATGTTTTAGATAAACTATTTTATGTATCAATTATCATTGTAAATGAAAATATAAGCTGGAGTTGAAGAATCGCAAATGCCTATGAAAAGATCCGCGGTCTGCCGACCTCTGCTCTAGAATATACGACGTGAAGCGGTAAAGGTCGATATAAACAATTCGGTTCATCAATATACTCCGTACAAAACATACAAACGTCTTGGAAATTAATGACATGTTTTAGCTTGGTCTCCACGAGTAGGCTTGTCTAAAGATCGACTCGATCTAGAGACTAGTCGCAAGAATGTTTGAGCGCAGATCAAGCCATGATTAATTTCTATTGCAGTCTCATCTGTGTATAGCACCATAACAAATATAAAATCTTATCATTTTATTGAACATTATCTTTCTTGTTAAATTTTACTGCTTTTAATAAATTATTGTTTATATATATTTTGTATTGAAAATGGTTTTATGAAGTTAAAACTAATAAACTTTACAATACATTACTAAATAAATAGCAATAATGAACTTCCATACATGTATTATGCTCAACTATGTAACTCTCAAGTAGTGTTACCGTTATTGTGACTGTGATTATGTTCAATTGTAACGATAATTGATAACTCATTAACGTAATTCTTCGAGCAATTACAGGTACTTTAGAAATTAAACCTCAGACAGTTAGATCTTAGTTACAAATCATCGTTAAATCTCAGTTACCAATCATTGTTAAATCTCAGTTATCAATCATCGTTGAATCTCAGTTACCAATCATTGTTAAATCTCAGTTACCAATCATCGTTAAATCTCAGTTACCAAACATCTTTAAATCTCATTTATCAATCATCGACACAATCCCTTAGTGATGCACCAAGCATTCAAAAAGTGATTAACACTAATGTATTCCGATTAGTTTATTCGGACAGAAAGTATGAATTGTCTTTTATATAATATAAGATTATTCCTTAGAATAAATCGATCGGTTCCATTTTTTCAAAAAAAAAAAAGCAAAAAAATTATAGATCACACCACTAACTTATAGTTAAGAAAGTATTTTAAAAAGTAGGAAAGTAAAAAAATATAATAATAATTTATTTTAAAATTTTGACATGGAATGTTTATTATTGCTGAGGGTTTGGTAAAAATGTAAGCACTTCATTTTTACATACATTTTTTAAATACATAAATTATTGTTTTAATTGTAATAATAGTTTTTAGTGCTGTAGTTTGTACTGTACCGCAGTACTCTCCATTACAGTATTAAGTGCAAAATTATGGAGAAAAAATGAAATTAATTTAAAATTAAACCATAAGATAAAATAATACTGATTAAAATAATTTTAAAAAATAAACCCTTACTTTTCTAAGTCACTACACCCCAAAGTGCGTTCGACAACTACAACCTCCAAAACACGTTTAACCAACCGGCAATAAGAAATCATGTAAACATAGAAACTAGTTTTCTCTATCAGGACATTTTCCGCCATGATGGAAACACTTCCCGCCTTTTCCCGCCGACTCCGATTCCCCCGTCGCTTCCCCGTCTCCCGACCATTGTAGCATATATAAAAAAAAACAAGGCTCAACAATCGCCGAATCGAGTAAAAAAAACACATAACAATGATTGCATCGTCGCTTCTGCCAGCATATGCGTCCGACAAATCACCGTATCCCTTTTTATACATCTCCTAGATTTGCTCGCCAATCATCTCCTGCCCGTCGCCGCGCGTACAGTCCGGTACTTCAGTCGCACCGCAACCATCCCGGCGAGCGAGGCTCCGCCGCGTTCTGAAACATTACCGAGAAATATATTAACACGATCGTATAAAGTTATTACTGGTGATTTTTTTATTTGAGAATTGTTATGTTTTGAACATTCTCTTATTGTTGTTATCGTTGTGTGCGATTAAATAACTAATGTGATTTGTTATACGTTGTGTATTATTGTAACAAGCATGTCGCATTTGTGAAATACTGTGCGATCAGAAGAAAAGTTTAGCCATATAATGTTTTCTACTTGAATCAATATAACTCAAACAATACAAAAGGATAAGGTGAGTCACGCTTTTTCATTTTCCTACATATATATTTAAAATATATTAATTAGAAAAATATACATATTAATCATTTTTATCGAAAAATATTGTTGTTGCGCCACCGGGATTCGAATCTGGATCTCTTTCCTAACCGGGGAAGTGCATCCTAATGGCGCGACAATAATATTTTTCGATAAAATTGATTTTGTATGTATGTCTGTCTAATTAATATATTTAATTTAGTATTTAAAAAAGTATCACAGACCGTCTGTTCTGAATAATTACAACTTCACAATAAGAATGTGTTCTCTTTACTAAATATATTGAAATATTTTGTTTTTTCTGACTCTTGTCATACGAATAATATGTGTATTTATAACGGATTATTTTTTGGGGGAACCCGCGTCAAATAGTACTGACAAGGACTATATATATTAATATAAATATTCATTCTCAAGGGTCTTTTATCCTGAATCCTGCTCTAAACTGACGAGTAAATTCGACTATTTAATGCAAGAACCAAAATGAAAGTGAGTTAAAATCTTAGTAGGGGCTTAATAATAATATTCTTAGTTGACATCGCGATTAACTCTACCTAATGGTAACGAAAACACAGAAAATAATTCGTTGTCTTTTACCCGTGAAAACCTTAAATATAATATATACATATGTAGTAGTAGAATAGTCATAAGTTATGGGACGTTTAGTGTATGGTAATAATTAGTTGTATCCATAATAATAGTAATTTATTATTGTTAATACTAGGACCTACTACATATTCACATATAAGTTAACTACTATTATATATACCGGAAGATCACTGTCTGCTATAACACAGTATGCTACTAGTATAACAGGCAGGGTACCCAGATATATGTCTTACTTTGCTCAAATGTTTATCCGATTATAATATAAGACACTGTACTAAGAATCAAATAAATAAATTATTAAAATATTAATTATAAATATATACATAAAAAATCAATTTTACCGAAAAATTTTGTTGTTGCGCCACTGGGATTCGAACCTGGATCTCTTTCCTAACCGAGGAATGTGCATTATCCAACTATGCTATAACGATAATATTTTTAGAGACAAATTTTCGATCCTATATGTTACCTTTTTTGATATTATTACATTTAATCGTTCCATTATTTGAAAGAGCCATCTACCTTATTTTACAGAATTTCAAATACCTTTGAGTAATCTGATAACAGACGCCAGAATTCATCAATTCAATTTTATTAAATTTTGATTTTGACACATTGATACAATAAATAAATACAACTTCACAATAAGAATGTGTTCTCCTAAAAATAAATTATTATTAAGTTATTAGTGGAGAATGGAATAATCTCGCAGTATTGTATTGGTTTTTTTTTTAAATAATTTTTCATCGCTCAAATCCCAACCTAGAACGAGCATATTTTAATAAAATTAATTGCGTACATGAAATACGTATCAATTTTTAACTATTTTCAAACTAATCAAAAATCGAATTAACTTGGTTGTCTCCTGGAACGAGACTCTAAACCCCGACCACTTAATCACTAGGCGAGGGAGTATCTTATCACTGGACCAACAAGCAAGTTTATTATATTTGTATTTATGTATTTATTTATTTAGAAATGTTACAATTGCTCTGCAATGGTGTGTTCAAATATGTATATTCATAAATAAATATTGTAACAAGACGCGCTACCTCTCTGCAGGAGATAAATCCCGTAATGCTTAGAGAAAGATGGTTAATATTGTGAACGTATTTATGGCAAAAATACACTTAAATAACCATACATTTATTATTGGTATAATATTACATAAAATATGTTTAATATAATAAATCAATTTATTAAAATAAGGTAGTAACAGTTACGTAATTTATTAAAATAAGGTAGTAACAGTTACGTAATCTATTAAAATAAGGTAGTAACAGTTACGTAATTTATTAAAATAAGGTAGTAACAGTTACGTAATTTATTAAAATAAGGTAGTAACAGTTACGTAATCTATTAAAATAAGGTAGTAACAGTTACGTAATTTATTAAAATAAGGTAGTAACAGTTACGTAATTTATTAAAATAAGGTAGTAACAGTTACGTAATCTATTAAAATAAGGTAGTAACAGTTACGTAATTTATTAAAATAAGGTAGTAACAGTTACGTAATCTATTAAAATAAGGTAGTAACAGTTACGTAATTTATTAAAATAAGGTAGTTAAATAAGGTAGTAACGAGAAAAAAGTTAATGCAACATTGAAATAAAGCATAAAGTGTAATATAAAGTAGGATAATAATTATAATATAACATCCAAATAAATATATAACATTTTGGAGAATAAATATACAAACAAGAATGTAATCAGGATAACATAAATTTAATATAATATTGCTATTATACATTACGCTTATTTTGATAACTTTTTTATTCATATTTTTTAATCCCAGTAACGACCAAATACGTTTTCAATAATTTGATTTTTTTCTGTATATCTTTCTAATTGATTAATTTACTTTGTATTTTTATTCATATTTTTATAATTATTGTAAAAAATGAGAAAATTGTATTTTCTTTGTCTTTTTTATAAGTATTTAATTTTAAATTCTTAGTACTGGTTATTTTGTTAACATTAGATATAGGATGTTCAGGGTTATTTACAAACTCTAGTCTCATGTAGTAATTTAAAACCCTTTAAATCATTATTTATTATATGTACGTACATGTAATACCTGTATAGTCCATTAAATGCGCAATCATATAGGTATGCATCATGCGTGTGTGGGTATAATGTGACTATGTATTTATGGATACTAGTAAATAGCAAAGCCATGTGCTACATACAAACAAAGAAGTAGTACATAACTATAATTTCTGCGAAATAAATCTAAATTACATATTTATTTGATATATTAACGGTACATAATGGAGTTCTGGTATCGACACTGATCTATAGAAGTGAGGTTTGGAGCTGGCAGAAGAGGAACGAAAGTGGACTAAATGCAGTAGAAATGAGATCACTTAGGCGTATACGTATGCGGCAGATACATTTATGGTAAAGAAATAATCTAAAGCTGATCTTAGTATAGTGAGTAAGATTAAGAAAGGATCACATAGGTGGTTTGGTCATATGGAACGGATGAATTAAAAGAGAATGGTAAGAAAGATATGTGACGCAAGTGTTGATGGCACCAGAAGTAGAGGACGTGCGTGGAAGACTTGGCACGACCAGGTAAACCAAATTCAGGAAGAAATGGTCCTGTTAGAAGCCTCAACAATCTGCGAGCTTGTATGAGAAAATGTTTGAATGTGGATGAGGCGAGATCGTATCTCAGGACAGAAGAGTGTGGCGCTCTATCTTCTCTGGCTATCTCCGCGGAGAAACGGCGTAAGTAGACATTAAGGTCCAAGCGTAAATAATTCATAGTTCAAACGATAATGTGTTCAACTAGGTAATCTATTGGAAGAATTTAAAAAATTTAAAATAAAGCTGCGCATGCGTTTCCCAAAATTTGCCTCAAATGTAAAATGTAAATGTAACCAACTAAATCAACATTCACTTTTTAAACCAGAAAGTTTTAACACAACAAAATTTTTAATTCGTGCTTTACATTTTTTCAGTGGAATATTTTGTTTACTTAATTATTTAAGGGGTGATGTGTTATAAAATATCCTAACTTCGCTAATAAAAAGTCATTATTGCTAGTTATTGAGCAACAACAGTATCTATGTATTGAATGTTGCATTTTTCTTCTGTGTAGTTGTGCTAGTATAGTGTGCCATTCAACTGAACTTTTTTCAATCGTTTTATATTCAGCATTACAATTTTACATCAGTTTGTAGGTTATTTACTTATTTACTCTTACTTTACTTAGTTTTTTAATTTTTTATAAATGGAACATTGCATTTATTTTAAGCTTTACATTATATTTATATTCTATTAATTGCATCCTGCTTTACTTTTTATATAATATTTTTTTACTTTTTATATACATTGAACATTATATTTATATGCTATCTAATCGCATCTTGATTTACTCTTTATGTATATTTATTAGTATATTGAACACTACACTGTTCTGTTTATTACTATACCGGAAGGGCACTGTCTGCTATAATACAGTAAAATACTAGTGCAGCAAGCAGAGTACCGAAATACATGTTTCACTTTACTGCAATGTTATCTGATTATAACAATATAATAACACACTGTACTGTACTATGAATCAAAAAATAAACTATTATTATTATTAAATGCAACACTTATGTGTCTCGCACCGCGCAGTGTTCTGAATAAACGTCTTCGCTCGAACAGACGTGTTGCAAAACTGCCCAATGTGTATTTCAAGAGGACTTGAATGGATGCGTTCCAATACATTTTAAGTGTGGTATTATTTTATATAATAAAATACCTTTAACCCTTCACTCAATAATGTCAAGAATTTTGCAAGAATAATAGTAATATTTTTCAAGAACGAAAATTAGCTTACGCAAGTATCTATATGTTTTTATATAAACATGGTTCCGTTAGAGTGTTGTGTATATATGCAATACAGTCCATTGTACTTTTACTGCATCGATATTAGTAGCATAACCGAAATCGCCACTGGTAAATATATATAACACTATTTTTATACTAAATCGTGTGTATTTGTGTATTATACTTATAATGTTTGACCCGAAAACTAATACTGGTAAAATCTAGAATCTTTGCAGTCATCTTTGTGTTTTTATAAAGACATGCTTCCGTTAGAGTGTTGTGTATATATGCAATACAGTCCATTGTACTTTTACTGCATCGATATTAGTAGCATAACCGAAATCGCCACTGGTAAATATATATAACACTATTTTTATACTAAATCGTGTGTATTTGTGTATTATACTTATAATGTTTGACCCGAAAACTAATACTGGTAAAGTCTAGAATCTTTGCAGTCATCTTTGTGTTTTTATAAAGACATGCTTCCGTTAGAGTGTTGTGTATATATGCAATACAGTCCATTGTACTTTTACTGCATCGATATTA
This sequence comes from Eubasilissa regina, assembly GCA_022840565.1. Lineage (NCBI taxonomy): Eukaryota > Metazoa > Arthropoda > Insecta > Trichoptera > Phryganeidae > Eubasilissa > Eubasilissa regina. Next base: position 20,318,486 of record JAINEB010000018.1, on the reverse strand, counting down.
GTAGCATAACCGAAATCGCCACTGGTAAATATATATAACACTATTTTTATACTAAATCGTGTGTATTTGTGTATTATACTTATAATGTTTGACCCGAAAACTAATACTGGTAAAATCTAGAATCTTTGCAGTCATCTTTGTGTTTTTATAAAGACATGCTTCCGTTAGAGTGTTGTGTATATATGCAATACAGTCCATTGTACTTTTACTGTATCGATATTAGTAGCATAACCGAAATCGCCACTGGTAAATATATATAACACTATTTTTATACTAAATCGTGTGTATTTGTATATTATACTTATAATGTTTGACCCGAAAACTAATACTGGTAAAATCTAGAATCTTTGCAGTCATCTTTGTGTTCGTGTTCTATGAAAGATATTAAATGTCCCAAACTGCTCCATCTTAATATACACATAGATAATTGTTATTTTTCGTATTGTGGAATGAAGGAAAAACTTATGGCATGTGGCTTGTATGAAGAAGAAAAACCAGTCTTTAAGTCGTTTACACGATTACGAGAAATCGCACTCTGCATTCACTGTTTCCCCCGCTGGTTCCACAGAGTAGATATTACTTTCTGGCGGAGCTAAATTAAGGACATCTAATGGAACGTTAAAATTATTTAAACAAAAATATCTGTGTCATCTATTGGAGCTAAATAAGTACATTTATGTTATTAAGAAGAACACATTCTTATTGTGAAGTTGTAATTATTCAGAACGTTGGTCTGTGATATTTTAAATACTAATTTAATGTATTAATCAACTTTTGCACAAAGATTCCATTTGTTTCTAGCATCAAAAATATACAACGGTCTAAATGCAAAAGTGAAAGATTGCAACCGTAGTCTTGCATATTTTTCACGAAAAGTGCAGTTCTGGCTCCACGAAATGGGGAGAAATTACGCCCAACAACTTTTAATGGTCCAAACCTGAGAATAAAACTGCTACAACAGTATATTGAATTACCTTATTGCATCTCTTGTTTAACTGTTCATATTTATATTGTTTGTACATTGATCATTGCATTTTGCTTACTGTTATACCGGAGGAACACTGTCTGCTATAATACAGTAAATTACTAGTGTAGCAGGCAGGGTACCCAAATATATGTCTTCCTTTCTTACTGATATGTTGTATTTACTTTGCCAAATTTTATATGCATACTCTCGGCACACTTACCTGATATTAGAAATATTACGCAAATATTAATTTGGAAGAGTAATACGTCAGACCGTTAGACATTATTTATCAATGTAAGTACATAATACATGTAAAAAGTGAACCTAATAAATGTATTGTTATTATTAATTAGTATTCACATTTGTCATTTTTCTGGTAGGATTAAAAATCATCGTCTTCCGCTAAAGCTAGATTTTATTTAATGGGTGATAAATATGATATAAACGATAAATGATATTTCAATAATGTATAAGCAAGAAACTGAAATGAAAGTTGATTTAGCCAAGATGACAATTAGCGTGGATCAGACTTAGGAACATCTAATAACTAATGTGTCACATCATTCATGTATTTTTGAAGGTCTCGCGCTTATTTTTGGAGAAAAATTGGAAGATGTGTCGACGGAGATGGAAAGTAAAATGGTTGTAAGACACAGCCACGACGAAAGATGTAGAATTATTATAGAAAATATTTTAAAACCATGACTATATTGTAATGCGATTCTTAAAATTATAGAATATTTGAGAATGAATAAACTATAGACACCATTTTGTAGCAGTGCACCGAGTGATGATTGCTTTCTCACTTTTAAAAAACAATAAAATTAAGTAATAATATGAATTAAGTTATTGAAGATTGTTACGAAAATATAAATAGGGAAATTTGCAATCACGCTAAAGGTATTACGTATTAAGGGCTCGCTTTCAAAAACAATTAATATTTTCTCGCAAAAAACGCGGAAATATGAATTATTTTTAAAAGGGAAGCCTTAAACATTATGAAGATCGGAGCCAATGGCAAAGCATTTGTTATGTTTTTACGAAAAAGTATTCGAAGAATTGAAATGTTATCAATTCTTACTTGTCGAATATTAAAAAATATGTATACGAAATTCATGAATAGGATAATTATAAGTACCTTGCCAATTGTTACAAATGGGCGCAGATGCGAGGTGAAATCTAAAGTATCATTTTCGCAATACAATATTCAAAAAGATTTTTGAATGCTTTATCTTCATTTACAAAAAAATATATATTATACTTGGTAGTTATAAAGGGTGTTTCTTTAGAGGTATAGAACTTTAAAATTAAATAAAACAGATACAAATCGTGATAATGGCCATGGTATTGGTTTTATTGGAAAAATAATTTTATGCCATTAGTGTTTAAATATGATTTTGTGCGCCGCGGCTGGCTCAAATAAAGCCCGATCTGGAAGTTCATTTTTAAACCACTTTTTGGAGCAGTTGGGACCGTATATCGGCAATAATGCGACGAATGTTGGCTTCCAAGTCATCTACGGTCTCTAGATATATTTCAACGTTGATACGCAAGAACTCCGTTTGTACAATTCTAGGAATGGCAATACAGAATGCGCTAGAAGAAAAGCAATAGTCAATGGGTGATTGCATTTTGTTGCTAAGACTTGCGGGCGGCTATTGTGACCGCTACACGACCCGCGGTGAATCTATATTTCATCTAAAGCAATATAATAAGGATATAAAGTGCACTATTGTTAAAGAAATATAGCAATAGCAATATAGATTCAATGGAAGCCCTGGCCGCGCAGCGACTACCACTGGCCGCGTAGCAGCCACCACCGTCCGCGAAGCGGCCATAATAGCAGCCCGCAGCACCTAACAGCAAACAATCGGTTCGAGCCGATTGCTCTCCTGCTAGTATACTTTAATATAATACTTTTCTGAAATAAAACCCTTTTCTAACCGAGCAGTCTCGGGCTAAAAAAGGATTATCATCTTATTTTAAATGGGAAAATACTTAACTGGTCACGAGTATTAGTCAACTGAAGGGATTCTTTACTTGTTATTAAAATCCAGCGGGGTAGGTACGAATACCGGTGAACACAATCGCGGGGAAGTTTTTAAATAAATACTCTATTTCTTTGAACTTTTTCAGGAGGTCCAAGACTCTTGTTGCGGGCTCGTCTCGTTCAGTACAATGTAGGTGAGAACTCTGCAGCTACTTTCACTTCCAAGTGGCGGGTCGTAGGCAGGTTCCTCTTGGCGAGGTGCAACTATAGGTTCTTCTATGGGGATCTATAAACAAATCCCCTGCGAGTTGGTTTGGGCGTAACCCCGGGCGGGTCCTTCATGAGTCACTTCCTTCCAGTCGCTACTACAGGTTCAGCTGCGAACGTATCATGCAGGTCCTCTATGGTTAGGCTAGTACCTCTAAGGTCTTCTGCGAACTAATCATGCTAGTTACCATTGTAAGTTCTAGTTAGCGACTGACCACTGACAGTCTCCGGTATTTCTAATGATCCGAAGATATCCGAATCTGAACACCTGATTACAAATACACGACTTTTTTTTTACTTTGATCTCTTGGCTTGCAGAGTACCAGAGCCTAATGGCTCCCTCGCTCTTTCATCTATAGCCCATAGTAGGAAAATAAAGGATTTGGTAACCTTTCGTATATATATAAGTTATGAACGTTTGTGCTGTCATCTTTGGACATGTTTTGGCTTGAATTCTTGGGTTCATGAAAGTTTGAAGGCTGGCTTTTGTAGATCAGTTGCGAGTGCTTGTGGCGCCATCTATGAGGTTAAGATGACTTTAAGATTTAAGTTGTACGGCGGCGGATATAGAATATTCAAATTTTCTAAATCTCCTCTATCATTGCAATCTTTTTTGTATATTTTTGAAATTATGTAGTCTATAGCTTCTTTATATCATAGAAATATAAATGACCTGTGGGAATAATTGATTAGAAGAGGACTGTTTATATATAAAATATATTTAGTAGATAAAATTGAATACAATAATTATCAGTCCTATTATTTTTAATTTAATATTGATATTTCTTTTTTTTTTTGTATTTCATTTTGATAAAAACATACTGTGAAATGCTCCCGTTTAATTGAGAAAAATATCGAAGATTTATTTTAGTTGTCTATATATCTCTTGGTTATTTAAGTCTTGGATTGGTATTAGGAACGAAATCGAAATTGATTTTCTAAAAGAATTTTAAATTTTTCTACGAATCTATTTGCTGGGCTAAAAATTCTTTTTTGACATTTTTCTTTGATTATTTAATAATATGACTTGACATTGTTCATATTCCAGAGGATTTTTCGGAAATAATGGTAAAAAATAACATATTAAAATCTACTAGAGAAGCTCTTCTCAGAATAATATAAATGAATAGTTCCAATGAATTAATTATGTATACAAGAGTCCTCTACTAACACAAATTTGTATTGAATTACTATTAGTGGTACTTCTCATTTTACTGTAGATGTTGTGGTGCACAATGGGGCCTGAGTACCAATATATGTATATAAGTCAAAGAGATTATATCAAGAGAGTTGAACTATCCTGCTGTACGGGAAAAATTATGAAGCTATGTCTTTTAATATGTGAGAAGGCCGTTCGGGTTGTTCGGCAATGATCGGCCCGATCGTAAAGAGCGTTAATTACAATAAGTCAATTTTCACAAAACAACTAATTACGTCAATTTATTTTATTTTCACAATAATTTTGTTTATTTATTATTTTGTTTGTTTCAAAATGTTGCGTTATCATTCTTTGAAATGTTTTTAATAGTTTTAAAATCTTCAAAGATAATGTAACGTTAAAACTCGTTATATATATTTTTATTTACTGAATTTACGAGTTTAATGAATACGACCAAGTTTGTATAAAAGCGTATCCTGCGAAAAGCAGGAGATGACTCTTTGTAATATAACCTCTTTGATATAAGTAGTCCTGATGCCTGTAGTCCTGTAGGTCTAAGTACCGATACATATATATATATATTAGGGGCCCAAAAAGTTCACGCTACTCGATCCGTTTGGCATCGATATTTTTGCGAGTATCATCAAGATAATGATAGTGAGCATACCAAGTTACCCACGTGAAATGCAAAAAACATTGATAATATTTTCACGTGTTTCTGTAGCGGTACGCCGCTATCGTGAGCGTTTAAGAACCTGAAAAGCAAAAATTAACGCAAGTCATTTTTAAATTGCATGTGCATATAAATGCCTAAAACTCATACGTTTTTTGGGAATATGTGAGTATTATGGAAGATAAAAGACTAATTTTGTTCTTACTACTTAATTGATAAACCACACAGAATTTATATTTGTATAGGTACTTTATATAAATATAGTTTGAGATCATCTGCAAACAACAGAACATAAACTTCATTAATAATGTCAACAATCGTTTATGAATGGTAAGAATAAAACAGCTCCATGGTGGGACACTTTTGGTACTCCCCACTGGACGCTTTAAATTGAAAAAATTCATAATTATGTATTTTAACGTAATGTTTTCTAGAAGTTATGTAGCTTTCGATCAATTTTAAGGTGTTATTGCTTATTCCCAGAACTTTTAACATTAATAGTAATTTATGTGGAACCTTGTTGAATACCTTGCTGAAGTCCGTATACACCGTATTCGTCTGCAAATGGTTATTCATATTTTTATTGATACTATTCGTGTAAGAGTAACTTTGTTAGTGTTGATTTGCCTCTTATAAATCCATGTTGCAACGGGAATATAACTTTTTTTGTATCTATTATAATTATATTTAAAAACACGAATTCGAATAGTTTTGGAATCGCGGACTATGCATAGGAGTCAGTAATTTGATCATTTTTATCTGCATTATTGAAAATTGGATATATGTCAGATATATAACTAATTTCCCATTTATCGGGGAATACTCCGGACTGCAAAGAAAAGTTAAATATTTTTATTAATACATTCGTAAGTCGGTTTTTACATTTAATTTTAAAAAGTGGAAGAACATTATTTGGGCCTGCTGAATTTTTTATGTCGAGTTGCTTGATCCTACAATCTACATCTCATTCTACGAAGCTATACTCATTGTTATCAATTTTATTGATTAATTGATATACTATGTGTACTAGTGGTAACAATATTTGAAAAAGTCAAATACTCTTTGGATGAAAGAGAAATTATCCATTTTTTTTTACGAGATCAACCAACATAAATAAATAACTTACGTTATTCAAACGTAAGATCATTGTATCCAATCGAAGTGGTATTTTCATGGGTACATTTTAAAGCCAAGGGGCCTACCAACTCATCAAAATCATTAGAGTATCCATGTATTTGGTTTTGCTGTTTATTATATTAACATAAACATTAACGTGATCCTAATAATATGATATGAGATGATCAACTGTAAGTAATAAACTATGAATACATCTTATTTAGGCATCTCAAGTACTCCTTAATTCTGTATTCTGAATTCGCCAATCACCTTTTAGAAACAAACCATTCTTTTAACATTAACAAGGGTTTAGAAATTATACACACAAATGCTAGGGGTTTACAGTTAAATAAATTTGAAATTTTAGAAATAAATATTATTTTAATTTATTTCATAAGTTTGTTTTCAAGGTAGTTCCTACTTAGTTACCCACCACTTATGCTTTCACAGTTTTGTTTTTATCTATGCTTGTATTTTTAATTTTAGTATACATTGTTTCCTGAAGAAGATACCATAGATCTTGAAACATGTTGATTTTTCAATAAATAGTGGTTCAATAAATACTGATGGTATGATACACGTATCTGATAAATGTGACGCGTTTTTCTTTTTGTTTACATTATATCGTCAAATGTGAAAACAATTTATTGATATTTCTGCAAAAAGCATGCAAAACCAGTTGATTCCAAAAATTGTATGTGTAGCACAAATATAATCTTTTCCAGTGTATGTATAAAACAAAGCAATAAAATGCAATATTTTATGTGCTTTTACACCTTTCGAAATACAAAGTAGGTATACGTGTAAACAGTGGCGTGCAGCCTACTGTACCTATACCTATATAGATTTAAGTTAAACAATCATATATAATATATGTACTACAATATATGTTGTATATAGCATTATGAACTTTCGTTTAACCAACGTCTTTAGACAAAATGAATCCGTTGTTTATACTATCAAACTATGTATATATTTGTAATTTTAGAGTACTATTAACAGTGTTTTTAAAGTTTGAGTTTTAACGTAAAATAATACCTTCTTACCCATATAAAAAATGTATGGACGGTTAAAAACATTTTTTATGACCGAACATGATTCTTTTATTATTTGAAAATTCTTCACGTAATAATTAAATGAAATAATAATTACAATAATAAGAACCAAATCCATCTCGAACGCAAATGACGACCATGAAATCAACACGTTAAAAACAGTAAGATAGTAAAATTCGCGAATTAATAAAAGAGGAAGTAGACACTTCAATGATTTGCACGCAGTTGTAAGCCTATGTAATACTCGTATTATTCTGTTAAAAAAACAGCATATGTAACGACTCCATACAGAACGGATCAACCGAAAGAAATTTTCAATTCAGTAAATAACCAATTAAATGACTCGAGTAATTCACTATCTTAAAAATAGAACAGTAATATGAATAGGTCAAGGCGGCGAATGCATAAGAGCGCCATGGGTACAACGGTGAGTTGTCATGGTAGTTTTTAGAACTAATCAATTAGTCTCTACTGATACACAGATGTCGCTAATTGTAAAATAATGTTTCCGTTTTTGTTAATCCGTATATTTAATTTATATTTGTTTCCCAGAATTTTTAGTAATGCTTTTTTGCTTGTATGCACTGCACGCACGCCCCTGCGCGTGAAGTATCGTTAGAGAAAGATAATATCCGAATAACAATGCAATGTGATGCAACGTGAACTGTGCCCGGTTCATTGTTCGTCAGATGTTGCGCACCCACTTATGGTACCAAAAATAGATGTGTATATTTTTAGCAATAATTGATATTGGAAAGATCAAATTTCTCTTGAATTCCACTTACATGGGTAACATTATCATTATCAATATTTATGTACACATTTTACATATGTTTTGACAACTCTGTGATGTCACCACATGTTACTAGAATAATAGTCATGTGTTTTGGCGCCATTCTACATACTCGTACTCGAAAATTATTTTCCATTTCACTCGATCCAATCATATTCAGTTTAAACACTAATTAAATGTATTAATAAGAAATATATACATATAATAATCAATTTTATCGAAAACTATTGTTGTTGCGCTACCGGGATTCGAACCTGGATCTCCTTCCAAATCGGGGAAGGTACATTATCCAACTATGCTACAGCTACAGTACATTTGACGACAAATTTTTGAATCTATATGATACGCTTTGCAAATTAATTAAAGAGATCCAGGTTCGAATCCTGGTAGCACAACAACAATATTTTTAGATAAAATTAATTTTATATGTATATCTTTCTATGTAATTGTTCGGAACATAGGTCTGCAATATTTGTAAACTCTAATTAAATGTATTAATAAGAAAAATATACGTATAAAATCAATTTTATCGAAAACTATTGTTTTTGCGCTACCGAGATTCGAACATGGATCTCTTTACAAATCGGAAAAGGCGCATTATCCAACTATGCTACAGCGACAGTACTCCTGACGACAAATTTTTGAACCTACATGTTACACTTTTCAAATTAATTAAAGTGGTTCGAATGCCGGTAGCGCAACAACAATATTTTTAGATAAAATTGATTGTATATTTATACTTTCTAATTAATACATATAATTAGTGTTTAAAAATAAGTATGTAACTTTACGTATCAACTTCTAACATAGCTTACTCTTTTGAAATATATAATGAGTATTTTTTCGTCTGTAAGAAGAAACCGTTAATTATCTATCTCTCTTATAATGTTTCTAATATCACCTATCAATTCCGACGGGAAATCAATTTGCTTAAAGAATCAATGAAAATACAATAGGGAAATAATTAAAATTGTCTATTTAAAAAAATATGAAATTACACATTTTATCTACATCTATGAATTTTGTTAGTTTATAAGAATGTGTTATATTTATAAACTCAACTGTGTGACATATTCAAAGTCATGACATAAAAATTGCAATATTGGTATTCTTAGTGCCGGTTTTTGCTATGTTTGATAAATTAAATCTCAGTAATCATGAATTCCGTGTCTACATCCGTCAATATCAAAGAATTTACGGATTTTTTTTTTGGCTAAAGTAAAGCATCTTTTAAATAATGCTGTTTATTTTTCATAATGAAAATTATATCATTTTTATTGTGAAAATGCAATTTGAAAACACAGTCCTAATTAATTTACAATTGAACACACAGTCCTAATTAATTTACAATTGAACACACAGTCCTAATTAATTTACAATTGAACACACAGTCCTAATTAATTTACAATTAAACACACAGTCCTAATTAATTTACAATTGAACACACAGTCCTAATTAATTTACAATTGAACACACAGTCCTAATTAATTTACAATTGAAATGCATTAAATTAATCACTTAGAAGGATAAACATAAAGGATAAAAATCTATCCATCGGAAACAGGAACACGGTTTCCTTGGTGTAATTGGTAACACATTCTTTCTGCATGATAATCTTCTGGATTCCAGTGTTATATCGTGGTGGTAATTATATATATTTTCGGTAGATTATTTTTTTACTGTTAATCCTTCTAATTTAAATTGTTTTAAACAAATATCAGATATCTCATAGAGACAAAGCAATTTATTTTTAAATATATTTTAATGGAAAATATATGAAAGTATGGGGTAACTACAGGATTTACGACCTGTCTTCGGCTGGCTTATGTGATCACTTTATATATATTCACCAATTCACACCCCTCAATCTCCACATTTATATAAAAGTTGTATATGTGTATACAATAAAATATTATTTTTTAAATATTTTCACAATATTTAAGATCCAAATTGTCATCGGAAACGATATCTTGGGGATGTAAGAATCATTCGACATTTATTGTAACTACAAAAAAAAAATATATAAAGAACTTTCAAAATATTTGATCTGATCGATACATCTACAATAAGATTATACGATATTATAATATCTTCCTATTGATAAAATAATAAGGTTCCAAGATCGATAAATATAATTATGATTACTTAATTCATTTCAATGACTAGAATGTATTTCATCGAGCTTGTTGATAATGTTTGTATTTTTTTTTAAATATGTTGTTATATTTATTTAATATTATTTAAGTATTGTTTATTAAGGAAAACACATTCTTATTATTGTGAAGTTGTAATTATTCAGAACGTAGGTTTGTGATATTTTAAATACTAAATTAATGTATTAATTATAAATATATACATATAAAATCAATTTTGTCGAAAAATATATTACAACTTCACAATTAGAATGTTTCCCTTAATAATATAAGTGGTATCAATGTATCCAAAATTTAATAAAAATTAATTGATAATTCTGGCGTCTGCAGTCGGTTTACTCAAAGGTATTTGAGATTCTGTAAAAATGATATAGACGGCTTTCAAATAATGGAACGACAGGTGTATTAATTTGAAAAAGTGTACCATATAGGTTCGAAAATTTGTCATGAAAAATACTGGCGTTATAACACAATTGGTAGTGTACTTCCCCGGATTGGAAATAAAGATCCAGGTTCGAATCCGGTGACGCAAAAACAATATTTTTCGACAAAATTGATTTTATACGTATATATTTATAATTAATACATTAATTTAGTATTTAAAATATTGTTTATCTTATGCTAAAATTTATTATAGAATAATAACACCGAAATCGTAATCGTAAACTACAATCGAACTCGATATAAATCGCAATATTATGTCACTTATACTCTCGTTTTTACAAACATGACTGTCCTCACCAACAACAACGTGCTCTTCGATCCCGCATGTCATACAACAGTAATTTTTCTTGATTTAGTAATTTACCTGCCGAGCTAATTGACAGTGCCAAGAAGCATATACAACATTCTGAAAGCTTCGAGATGTGCTTTTGTATATCGCTGAATGGGAAATATAATTATGTAAACGTAAGTTTCTAAAGTAACATGTAACTTCAGCCGTCTTGTGAACATGTAAATATCAAATAACAGCCATTGTTGAATTTACAACAGAACACATTTTTAATTGTCACATAATTAACTTCGCGGTTAGACATAATTATAAATTTAAACAAATAACAAACTTTGCTTTAACCTCATTGATTATTTTAACATCGACCGGTTTCGATATCGCTGCACTAGGGATTTTGTGAGACGAATTTTTCTTGTTATTAATTTTAAACAAGTTATTTGAGTTAATCCTATCTGACTATTGTCATACAGCAGGTGGTGATCCAGCGACGAGCGGTGCTCGTGTAATATAAGTATATTAAAAATATACGGACAGATTTATGTTTAAATGCAATATACATTTTGTAATTTTCATAGATATATATGTTTTCGTATTCAGTATATATGTAAACCTGATTACATTTTAATACACTATAAACACATTATAAATCAATAAGTATTTCATCAAACAGTTTTTATATGTTTTTTTATTAATTAATAAAGTGGTTTTTTTTTCTCATAAAATAATATGTCCTTATGAATATTACCTACATATGAATATTTATTAAAATATATATTTTTAAATAAAATAAAATTCATTATCTCGATTCTCGAGAATTATCGGGATTTGAAAATTTTGACTCTCGAATCCCGGGAATTGAAAAAAGTCGAAAAGAATCCAGAATCCAGAAGAATACAGAATCCCTACATTGTACTATCCGTGAAATAAATACGGAAATATCATAAATTGGTAAAACGGACGGGACATAATAGCAGTGTTAGCGGAACGGGGGAGATAAACAAAGAATTTAAATTCGCCATAAATCCCCTTCAAAACATAATGCTAGCAGTCCACTCTCGCCGAGGCATGGCGAGAGGAGCCGAGCACGAGAATGTACTGCGGCTATTCTCGTGTCGACTCGGGTCGTCTCGTGCCGTCTGTCCTCGCCACGAGTGTACAACCAGCCCTCGGTTTCTCTCGCTCCGCCTCGCCTCGCCTCGTCCACGCTCCGACCAGAACGGAGCGTCGCCTCGTCCACGCTGGTCTGGTCGGAGCGTAGACGAGGCGAGGCGAGATGGACTGCTGGCATAATAATAATATATTTACAATCGCGTAGAATATTATGTACAAATCAACCTTTCAGAAAATAAATAATTAAATTATTACTTATTAGACCAGCGTTTTAAACTAATAACTAATGCGTACAAAACGTAAAAGTTTTAAACTAATGACACATGCGTACAAAATGGTGACCCACGGGCACCATGCAGGTTTTCTTAGGGCAGGCTATCTTTACGTTTTGTATGTACAATTGTATTCGAAATCATATTTTCAGTAACATTGTTATGTACCTTAAAATATAACTAGACTTTTTTCGCCAGCGCAATAGATATTTGAAAAAATAAAATAGAGCGGTCTGTTTGCTATACAGCGTGTACACCACTGTTACTGGCTGGTATGAAGTGTAATATAATACTAGATATTTTTTTTAAATAAGTTAAGTTTAATATAGATGAATATAATGAAATATGCATATAATGTTAACATTTCAGCTTTTAAAATACACCGAAAAAAAATCGCAGCCGATAAGTTTCGATCCTACACTCTCGAAGAGAATCTGATTTCTAGTCACGGCTTTTAGTCATTTGTGATTGATTATAACCATATTTGTTAGAATGTGTTAACATAATTTAAATACTTGCATTTTATAAAATATATAACTTAAATTTATAACAAAGTGGTATAACATTTTGCAAGTCTTCTGTATGTCTCAGCAATTTTGCTGAGTTTACAACTATATACAGATCATACTTTTGATTGAAAAAATCACATCGATATTTTAACCTTAAATTAGATAACTTTGAAATTTAAAATGTCTCAATCCTAGAGGAAATATAATTTTATTATAATAATCCATTAAATCTAACAAATTACGCTTTATTTAACACATTTGTTCTTATTAAAAAAGAATACAAAAAAATAAAAATAAAGAGTAAACAGAAATGTCACACACACTTGCTGACTGTGAACATATCTAGCGGACACAGCAGTACACGGTACAAAAGATTTATTTCCAATGTGACATACAATTAACGAGAGGCGAGCAGAACATTATCGTGTATTTATTGAAGCACAGGACAGGATAGATTCAATCGAGTGCAGGGTTCAGGGTGAGACAATAATTAATATTATTATGTTCTCTTTCAGTACACTATTATCGTTATCTGAGTTGTATTTTACTTTATCAGGATATATATTTATATATCAATCTTATTTTAAGTATTATTTGATATTCCTTTTCATCGTCAACTTGTACGCAAGGCCATATTAAGAGAATTATGAGCTTGAGATAATACCATAAATCGCAAAATAAAAATCACCCTTTCAAAATATTTTAAGAAGAGTAGTTTGCTGCCGGGATACAAAACAACGGAATAGTTGACCGACACACCGTGCACACGAGGCATCCAATGATAATGGCATACGGCTTCAATAATGTTAATATACGGCAACGTCCCACAATTTAGTAATAAATAGTACAATGTTTCCTCATAAGGGTATTCACCAACCCACCTAGACCTCACCTGATGGCCGACCATGATAAATTTGAAGAAAAAAAGAAGTTTGATTAGTCAAACTGAACAATACAAATCTCTAGTATAAAAATGAACTGGCAGACAGATTCAGGAAGACCATCGATGACAACTCAAGTACTACGGAGAGATGGGAGGGGTTTAAATAGAATATCCTGAATGTAGCGGAAGTAACAGTAGAATATGTCAAGGGGAATAAAAACAAAGTACGACGAAGAGTATAAGCGTACGAAGGAGAAAAGAAGTCCGTCTAAGTTAGAATATCAGCAGAACACAAATAATATTGTGAAAAACTTTTTAAATCAAAGAATCGAGAAAATATGAAGTCGTAGAGCAACGTCATGACAAAAATATTAGGGACCACGTTCACGGAGTACTAAAACAAATGAAGAAGCACAAGCAGCAGGCACAGACGGAATACCCACAAAATTTCTAAAACACGCGGGAAATGAGTTAGCAAAAGAACTTCATTCTATTAACCTCAAACCAGAAAACCAGACATTGAGTTTTAAGATTCCATATAACAAATAGATATACAGGGTGGCCCAAAAAAAGTGAGAACATTTCGCAAAATGTAATTACATCAAAATTAGTTTAACTATATCAGCAATAGCTTAAATAGTTTACTAATTTACTTGCTTACCTATATTACGTTTTATTTCGACATTTTCCGGTCGCCATCTTTGATTATTAATTTTCCTATTGTTAATATTTGGTTATTTAAAATTATTGCCCAGAATGATAAAAATCACTGCAGGATTCTGGATAAGTATTCTGATCAAAAATTTGCGAATTGGAAAACGTTGAGGCGCTAGAAAAATGATCAAAGAGTTTCAAAACAATGCCCGGAGTATAGTTAGACATTTTGGACTGGACGGAGCTCCATCTCACACAGCCAGAAATACAATCAACTTTATTCGTCGTGAGAATGTTAATGTCATCGAGCCAGGTATGTGGCCACCGAACAACCCAGATTATGCAATACGGGGTATTTTGATGATTTCTGATTAGCTAAATATTGTGCAAAAAAAATTACATTCATAATTAAAATAAATTATTTAATATTTTGAAATAACTCACGCGTTACGGAGATGTTCTCACTTTTTTTGGGGCACCCTGTATATAGCTCATGTGGCGGTACAGTAGATAAAAGTATCCGCATCTAATTACGAATAGAATAAAGTACAATATGTGACCGTTTTTCTGATTTTAGTATCCTTTGTGGCAGCAAAATACGCAGAGACAATTTACATATTTTTTTCCGTACCAATTCAAGTACTATTTAATAACATTAAATTCTACAGTAACTGGAAAATAATAACTAAAAATTTCAAAGTGAATATACTGCTATACTTCTTAAAGTATTATATCAGCGTTTTTGTAACTGTTTTTAGGTAATTTTGGGGTACAGAATCCAAAATAGCTTTGGTTAGATTTGGTCTATCAGATCTAATTTTTGAGATACGCTGTATTAGTCTCTTTTAGAATGAAATCATCTTATTTTTCATTTATGTACATTTCACCTTATTACTATTACTATTTGCTCCAACTGCTAGTTAAAAAAACAAAAAATACAAAGTAAAATATTAATTTCATAGAGTAGATAAATATACTTTCATCACTTTTCATATAAAATTTTTCATTTATACGATTTTCTAGCATGGAGATTACGGGACAGTCTCGCTTCAACAGTAGTCAGCCATCATATTGCTATTCTATCTTCCTTGATATCGATCTTCCATAGTTTTAATGTCTTGATGGAATCTTTCTCCCTGTTCTTCTCTAAAATCACCTAAGTTTGCTCATGCTACAACCGAGAATATTAAAGTTGGAAAGCATATTTTCCAGTAATTTTATATAATTTTCTATCTTATAATTTACAAGAATTTTTTTACAACTTGAACTGATTACCAAGCGCTAGATTCAATCTCGTTCATTAATACGGTAAATTGTGGATCTTTAATAAGCTGCCTTATCTGAGGACCGTCAAATTTTCGGTTTTCAGTTTTTCTGCGCTAATTCCAGGAAGTTTTTGTGTCAAGTAGTCAAAACAAAGTCCATCTCGATTTAAAGCCTTCAAAAATTGCTTCATTAGCCCCAACTTCATAAACAAGGGTGGAAATATGATTTTCTCTCTCGCAACCAAAGATTCATTGATCAAGTTTTGTTTAGCTCTAATTATGACACTTCTAAAAGTCCAATTTCTGTTAACCTAGTGCTGATCCTTAGCTCTGCTGTTCCAAAGACATAAAAAACAAGGATATTTTGTATATGTATTTTATTGTCCAAGGAGGAATTTTACCATTTTAGATCGACACAAATCACTCACTAGTGTTCTTAATACTTGGTTTCTTGGTTCACAAAGTCAGAAATAGGTTTTTAACTTTCTGTCCACATACACAACAAAAAACGTCTGGATGATTCGCATAGCTACGTCTGCTTATGGATGCCACTTGTGGATTTAATTCAATGTTTTATTACTAAATAACGCCGAAACTTAACACAAAATAGAAAACTGAACCGGATCAGGCAGATCCAGTTCAGTTTTCTATTTTGTTAGTTAATTAGTTCGGGGTGGGGATTACTCAGATATAGGAATGTCGTGTTTTACGATCATGTGTAATACCAAGTAATTGAAACTGACTAATTTATTTTTATTTTAGGTACGAAATTTCAACTTTGACCTCTAAACATATAATTATTTCATTATTTTTCACTTTTATACAAAATACGAATACGATACGAAAAAATCCAGGTATTTTTGGAATCAACACATCAAAAATATCCAAAATTAGTTCTTACTTTTCCGGCACCAAAAAAAAAAATTTCATTTTGTGCTATGCTATCATTCGGGGGCGCGGTCACAGTAATCGTGGACTGATCGATGATGAAGTTCTCAGCAGTGTCCTAGTGATGCAAGAAGGGCCTGGTCTTCGAAATCCGAAAACTGACCTTTTCCTGACTTGTCGTCTATGCCGGTATCACCAGCTTTGAAGCGAACAAATCACTCTCGCCAACGTTCCTTCTCCGAAAAGATCATAGAGATTTTCACAAACTTTTCCCAAGAAGTTACTACATAAATTTTGGTTAATTTTGGAAAAGTAAAGGGGTTATAAACACTCCTATATTAAAAATTCGTGAATTAAATCAAACACATATTTTTTGATTCTCTTGAAACATTAAATATCTATATAACGGTATACAGTAGGTATAGGGTTTAGCACCGTTCTTTGAAAATGTAATTAGCATAGCACATAATTAAAAGGAGAGACCCTTTTTCCTTTCCACAGGCGATATGTTAAATAAACAAGTCTTTGAATTTAATTTCATTCTCAGAATTTATTGGAAAATTTAAATATTACATGTTTCTCACCATACTCTCCCAATATACTCAATATAAATATTATTTATTTGTCCGTTCCAACCTATCTAACCTATTGTCTCCTTTCTATTCAAGAAGTGATCAACCAGAATTCATCCAGATGTAACCCATACCATCCATGTTCTCCGTTAGACATAATAGGGTTGCCAAATCTTTGATCAAATATTTTTATTCAAAATGAGTCTATAGATTAAATTAAAATAACTTTTCAATCTCTATTAATTTAATTCTTAAAAATTATTGCAAGCACAAAATATCAAAAAAACTTTACACGTCAATGGACGTATATATGTTATTTATCGCAATATCTCTGCTTGTTATAGAATCTCAAACTCCAAATTTTTGATGTATAATATAATAATATAAGTAGTATATTTTGGGCTGATATTTCAGATTTTTATCTGGTCACCAGAGATATTTAACCATGAAAAGTGCATTTTTTGTAAATTTCAAAACTTTGAGAATTTTTAAAACAATGGGGATATAAGTCTCAGGGTTGAAATTTGGTATATGAACACAACTAGATAGTTCCTACATCTTTGTAAAAAAAACATTTCGACATCTAGGCTTTAACCTTTTCTGCAAAAAAATCCGTAAAGATGGGACTTTTATGAAACGAAAGCTGAGAACTGAAGCTGAAATTTCACAATTTGGGAATGCATGTGGGTGAAAACGTGTATGAACAATCTTGCAGTCCGTTTTTTTCTAAATAAATTGATTTTTACCCTACGATTACAGGTTAAATAGGAGCTGAGATATTTCAGTTTTCGCAAACCCTTTACATTACAAAATATGTTACGCTCCGTTAAACAAATATAGTTGCCATGCAGAAACCAAAAACAATAAATTAAAAATATTAGTCTTTTTGAACTACCAGCACGTTAGTATTATTGCATAAAAAATATAAGGTTTTTTAAAAATAGTAAAGCAACAATTTATTTAATTTCTGGACCATTTCATACGGAATTGATCCCAACGCTTTTCTACTACAAGTACAAATTGTATATTGACAGCAAAAAAAAAATAACGGTTAAGGTATGAAAATTTAATTCAGATTACAAAAAAAAAGATTAATAAAACACATTACACTATATTTATAAAAAACGTAAATCACAGACAGAATTATAATTAAATACTAATTTATTAAGGAGAACACATTCTTATTGTGAAGTTGTAATTATTCAGAACATAGGTCTGTGATGTTTTAAATACTAATTTAATGTATTAATTATAAATATATACATATAAAATCAATTTTGTCGAAAAATAATGTTTTTGCGCTACCGGGATTCGAACCTGGATCTCTTATTTCCAATCCCGGGAAGTACACTACCAATTGTGTTATAGCGCCAGTAGTTTTCATGACAAATTTTCGAACTCATATGTTACACTTTTTCAAATTAATACATCTGTCTTATATATTAGTATTTAAAATATCACAGACTTTTGTTCTGAATAATTACAACTTCACAATAAGAATGTGTTCTCCTTAAGAATTATAATTATAACCACGTTTTCGTTTTAATTAATGTCTTAAAAGAAAAATTCTACAGAAATTATTATATGATAGAAAATGTCAATGCCATTGTATTATATATTATGCTATTGTATTACCCTACGTAGGATGGTAAGGCTTAAAAAGATATATATGATTTATATATCAAATGGTTTAAAAATCCGAGGAAAAATTTATTCACAAATAAATACACATATGAATTTATCTATTATAATATATTAATATTATATTTATGTATAACGTTTGGGGAAATATCACTCTAAAAACCATACATAAATAAATTGTAAATACAGTGAACTTGATGTGAATAGGGATGGCAGTTTATATATATATATATAAATAATTTTGATCACCTACATGCGCTATTTCACAACTTGCCCGTATCGTAGTCTGTTTGCTGGTGAAGAGTGAAGAGAGTGCGAGTTGAAGATGTTCAAATTTGGAGAACAGTGTTCACACATCAGGACAATGGCAGCTAACCACTAGTATAAGAGTTAATACATACAAGACAAATAATTATTATACTTACTATAATAAATACGTCCCTAAATATTTGTTTGCTATTTCACGAAGATAAAGGGTAACCACTCCCTCCTTTTAACATGACCTCGGTCTGATCGAGCGAATGCTAATTGACGACCATTATCAAAATTATAGAAAAGTAGTAAATAATTTGTATCAAATTAAATAGGTGTACATATATACATTAAATCAAGTGTACATATAAAGGATGTCCAGCGGAAATATTTCAAGATTAAATTGTAATTGCTCGTAAAACTTCAGGGTGAGGTAAGTAGAAGGGGTATCGTTCGACGCGCGTGATTTTCGGATTTGCCAGTCGCAATGAGTTACTGGTCGAGTGCGGTGATTCATTGGGTCTTGCGCGTCGCGTTTTCATGTATGTATTTAAATATTTTCACGTTTACTTGCTTTGTACGCTACGTATTCGATTTTATTGTGTTTTGCCTTCAATGGGTTTTGGTTTTGTAAAATGTATTTGTTTACCAATTTGCCCTAAAACAGGCATGCCTAGTTGAGCAATCCATTTTAAAATGTGTATAAAATATATGTAACAAATTGTATTTTCTTTATTGCAGCTGTACAAGCAGCAATTTTTAAAAATTGACCGAACGTGTCATTTTTCTTTGTGAGCTTCTCCACGAAAATACATATTTTTTAAAGAGAGTTTGTAAAGGTAGAAACATATTTATTATTAAATCTTTTTTCCGTAAAAAAATCCTATGAATTAATAATTATAATGTTTTTTAATAAACGAGGAACCTTTTTTGAAACAAATGTTTCTTCGTACGAGCTAACTGCTCTCTGAGCACTATTACAAGTGAAATAAATATACTAATTGAATAAAGAGCCGGCCGGTTTGAAGTCACCGATTGTTAATTGGGTCCAGCGATACCTCCCGGGTCCAGGCCAGCCCTGGAAGACGGTACGGGGTGAAGAGTCGGCTCCGCGTGATTGACATCCTGTCGGTGGCGCAGGCGGACGGGGCGGCGCGGGCGCAAGCGATCTGCAACAGCTGGCGGTCTTCAACCAAACACAAACAAATTCGAGCCGAGAACACTTAAATCGATGTGAGAGCGATTCCAAATCTCTCTTGTCTACCGAGTGCGGGGGCCGAACTCGGATCGCTACTGCCAAATATTATTTTTACGTTTTATTATTGTTCTTATTAGACGGAATGTGCGGTAGAACAATTGTATCGCACAGAATTACTCGCCGAGGAGGCGCCGTATAATTGATACGATAGGAGACGTGTCAACAATTTAAATGTGTAATCATCGGTGTGGCGCCAAAAAACCCGCGGGATAGATTTTAGGAAAACAAAGACGTCTTAATAAAACGTCACAAGCGGCGGCCTATCGCCGTGTAGGTACTTGCAAATATAACTACATGTATTGTTATGAATTTGAATAAAAAAGATGTGTTTTCTGCTGGCGGAAGCCATTCTCGATTTTGCCGCCGTAGTGTGCCTATATTGAACATCTTTCGTGTTGCATTTCTTTCGACCTCATCATCATAGCCGGTTGAGAGAAGCTAAGATCTTATCTGAGCTGAAATCACCCTTGTCTACATTCTTGTTTCCTGTACGGAACAACAATATTACGGTTTTTTTTTTGATCAAATGTCTAGTCTCTTCCGAACTTTAAAATTTAAAACTAAATAAATAAATAGATTAAAATTTTTAATGCAGATTAAGCATTAATAATATTAGTATTATGAGAGTAACAATTTTCTATTGACCCGCGTCCACCAATTTCACAGGATCGTAAGAAATACTACGGGGCTTTAACAATAAATGGGCAATTAAAAAAAAAAAAAAGATTCATACAGCAACTTATTTATCACATATAACAAACTAGCAGCTTTGGCATGTACTATCCAGTGTCACATAATAATATACAATACACATAATTTCATAAATATTAGCAATCTATTCATCAATTCTAAACACAAATATTTATTAGCAATATTTGAATATGACCAAGAACACATACTTGCTGGATTTTTACCTACAAAGCCACTGTTATTAAACAAATATCAGATATCTCATAGACAAAGCTATTTTTTATTATATTTAATGGAAAATATATGGAAGTATGGGGTAATTACAGGACTTAGGCTTACAACCTGTCTTTGGCTGGCTTAAGTGATCACTTTGTATATATATATATATATAACGTTCACCAATTCTCACCCCCCAATTTCTACACTTATAAAATTTTTGAAAGTTGTATATATGTTAGTATGTGGACTCGCTTCGAGTACCACTACACCATCGCTACCTACGGGCCAAATTTGATAATTCATTTATCCCTTTTTTTAAACAGCACATATTTTATACCATGAGAATCTGATTTTTGAAATTATTTTAAACCAATATTCTATATATATATAAAATGTTTTTTAACATATTTTACTAGAATACGCCTGAAAAAATCATTATTTTTCAATTTTTTATATATTTTCTTATTTTGACCTGTTTATTATATAAGAAATATTTGAATATGTCCAAGAACACACAATTACTGGATTTTTACATACAAAGACCCTATTATTCAGTGAGAATTGGTGAACGTTATATATTTATATATATATAAAGTGATCACTTAAAGCCAGCCGAAGACAAGTCGTAAGCCCTGTAATTACCCCATACTTCCATATATTTTCCATTAAATATAATAAAAAATAGGTTTGTCTCTATGAGATATCTGATATTTTTTTTTACTAATATTTATTTTAATTTTACTATATTAAATAGTATCTATAATAATATTACGTTTCCTCGTCTATTTCTATGACTTTCGGATTGGTCTTTAATATCTCTGGGTTAAGATTACTTAAATGTTTTATCTTTTAAATACTCATAAATATACATTCAATTTGAAATGAAGACATTGTAAATCAGAACATTGCAAAATCATTCGAATTTTGAGTTATTGTCTCTTTCTACCAGTCTCAATTGGTCTCTGAATTTATCTCCAGATCAAAATCTCAACACGCGTACACAGTATTAACATGTATCTCAACTAAGTCTCTGAGATTGTCTAATCGTGTCTCTTTTCATGGACACAGGCATTACCAGCCTATTTCTAACGCAGTTTAACCGAACTTAACTAATTTAACCTCTAAAAGACATACTCAATGTTAAAATATGTTGGTAGGTAGGCACTAGTTACTATACTATTTATCAAATAAATTAGTTCGTAAAATAGATATGCCGAAAAAACTAGCCCGGACCTGGGAGAAGTAAACACGGTATTGGTGGAATATGAACACAATTTACATTTGTACATATTAGATTCTATCAGCGCGGCCGAGACGCCGTGTCTGACTGGGCAACGCTAAACACTGGGTGCAGCGGCATCGCGTCGGATGCCACCGGACGATGAAAACGGCCTTTGTATTTTCGCAATGGAAGTAAACACTAGGCAGAAGGAACAAATCACTTCAAACACAAATATTTTTCCGCGAAACGAAAAATCAGTATTATAAGTCAGTTTCGTTTATCATCGCCGTGCTATTGTTCCAAGTTACAAGTTATTTTTGTATGGACAAGATTGAATCATTTTATCGACCGGAAGGAATTGATCAATTCAATTCAAGGTACAATACGGTATGTAATACAAATCTATTTAATATATTTTTAAGACAACGCATTTATGTTATGAAGTAAACATTTTCAAAACGTAGTTCTGTGGTTTTTTTTTAATACCAATTAAATTAATCAACTAGAATTACACAGAAAAAAAATCTATTTAACAAAATAATATTTAGTTGCTACCTGGACCACTTCCTATCCGGGTAAACGTGTTAACCATTCGACTACAGCAACCGATTACGATTACGACAAATTTAGAACTTATAACTGTATATTTTTACAATTGATACATTTATTATTTCACATCTCCTAGAGTGATTTACTTAAAGGTATTTGAGATTCAACGCAATATAAAGTTGATTGCTTTCAAAAATGGTATAATAGATGTATCAACTGTAAAAATATACAGATTAGAATCGGTATATTATCTGTATTTCTGACAAATTTAGAAATTTGTCGTAATCGTAATCGGTCGCTGTGGTGGAATGGTTAACACGTTTTCACGGATAGGAAGAAATTCAGGTTCGAATTTCGATAGCAACTAAATATTTTTATGCAAAATCTCAATAGGAATATAAATTAAGTTAAATATAACCTACGATCGATAGATCTACACAAGAATACTCAAAATAAGCTGGAAGGATAGAGTTATAGTTAGGATAGTTACGAATGAAGATGTTATGGTTCAGATGAATAAAGATAAATAAGTATTTAAAATAATAAAAATCTGAAATATATCTCGGACATATGATGAGAAATCTAAAGAAGTGCATCTCATGATGCAGGGAAAGATTGCTGAAATCAGGGCCCTGGATGAAGGAGAACACTGTGACTGAAGAACCTAAGGCAATGGTTTGACCATTCCACCGTAGAGCCATTCCAGATCGCACTGAACACAGTGACGATAGCCAACATGATATTTAATGTCCGTTGAACGGAATAAGAAGAAGTAACTTACGAAAATATTTCTAGAGGTATTTAATGTATAAATAGTACCTACATCTCTGCGATGATTTTATTTATTTGTTTCTTAGACACAAATATATAATGTACATTATTTATTTACACGCTATCCCGAATAGTTTTGAGAATTGCTTACTCTCGTTTCGATTCGTTATAATTACATTTTATTACATTGACCTCGGTACCATCGTACCAGAGCCATACCTGTACAATTTGACGTGAGACTCGCTACCACATTGAATTCAGAAGGCAGCCAGAAAGAAGCTATAGAAATCATCCACCCCCAAAAGGGGAGGTTAGACGTCACACTTGTGTGTTGCTGTCGCAGAACTCGGCCACAGTCCGGCAGAAATTCACCCTGTCCAGGTCGCGAGAGGTGCGAGGGAGAGCCGGTAGAATGTATATTGTACAGCTAAAAGTTATAGATATCATTTCATAATGCACAACAGTTTACTCTCAGTATTTATATAATTTTAACAATTAATTTAAAATATTATTTTTAAAAGCTTTTATATTATTTCCAATTTGATTTTATATTCTGGGAACTTAACAAGATAGTACTCTTAGACTAGAAGTAATCTTCATTCTTGGAACGATTTTATGATAATTTGCTCTTGTGGGAGTCTTTCAGGATGGAGCGCTTATTTTCCTATGAAAGCTAGTTAACATATTCAGCACATATAATTGTCTTACATCTAAAACCTGAAATTCCCTAAAAATGATGGGAGAGCTATTTACTAATCTTACGGACGTGGTTATTATAGTGAATATCAAGGAAGTTATACCAGGTACGAGCATACGAGTGTTTACCACCCGTTTTGAACTGATACCAAAAATATGTTAGCTTTTTTAACTCAATTGAAGCCCAATTTGAAGCAAAATTAATAATAAAACCAAGTCGACGTTACTTAAATAAAGACCGTAAAAAGTTTTTTAAAATTAAATTAACACAAAATCGATAAAATTACACTTTCAATGAAAAACATTTACAATATTTGAATATGTCCAAGAACACACAATTACTGAATTTCCACCTACAAAGGTTTGATTTTTCAGGCGTATTCTAGTATAATATATTAAAAACATTTACATACAAAGATTAGATTGAAATAATTTCAAAAATAATTCGTTCTCATCAGTGACATCTACGCTGTTTCATGAATATCAAATTTAGTTAATAAATGGCGATAGTGTACTTGTACTCGAAGTGTTTCCACATAGTAACATATAAACAACTTCCAAAAATTTAATAGGTATGTAATTGATTAATGAGTGAGAATGGTGAACGTTACATTTATATAAAGTGATCACTTAAGCCAGCCGTAAGCCCTGTAATTACCCATATTTCCATATCTTCCATTAAAATACAATAAAAATAGCTCGTCTCTATGATATAGCTATAATTAGTTTGAAAAAAATTAAGGTTAAAAAAATCAAATTCAGAAAATAAAAACCCGCATTTATTTTCCTTCGAATCTAATATTTTCACAATGCGTACCATTAAAATTTAGTTTCAATTAATAATTCCGTAATAAAATTTTCCAGCATATTACATAGAATAGTTTGAAGAATGGTACTGATCTGGAATACATGTGACTACCTAATAGGTTCATATTACATGTCAACTTTTAGCACAAAATTACTTTTTTCTTTACATTAAATATAATTTTATTTTCTCTCACTGATGGTATACATGGTAAAGGACAGCATCCACACCAATTTAGTGTTCTATACGGAGTTAGACAAAAATAAAATGTATTATCCGCGTGTATTTTTTAATCAGATTAATAAAATATCAAAAGGCAATTAAGCAGAGATCTTCAATGACCATGAACACCACAGATGGCAGTCATATTTTCTTTTTATGTCTTTATTTTTAAAATCTAATAATATTCACTTACAATCTAAAGTTTAATTTTATAAAAAATACTTAGTTTCCTATTCCGTACTTGATCCGTTAATTTTTTTCGGTTCAGTACATCGATTAATTGAAATTTCCCACTGTTCTGTGATCGGTCACTGGAAGACGTGTTCCTCCCGATTACTGAAATGTCTTGGGCAACGTTTTTCTGGTCTTTGATGACTTTTTCTAGTCATTTGTTAAGTTTTTTTTGCTGTCAGCGTGTAGACTGCAACTATATGCTAATCCAGAACACTAACATTAAGTCTGTCACTACACTAATTCTGATCACTAACTCTTTGCATTACGCACTGGTAACTCAAAATTACACGTAACCTTCATAAATTTCTAAAGTAAAAAATCTGCTTTTAGTAGAACTGTTGAAAACCACGACCTTATCTGTCATTGGCGGGATCAATTCTGAGAAAACAAATCTTTTTGTAATGCGACATTAAGTATTGATATTTTACTCCATTTTTTAAACACTACTTACTTACTTACTTACCATCACGCCGAGAGGATAGAGCGCCACACTCTTCTGTCCTGACACACAATTCTTGCCTCATCCACATTCATACATCTTGTCATACAAGCTCGCCGATTGTTGAGGCTTCTAACAGAACCATCCTCCATTATCTGGTTTATCTGGTCGTGCCAAGTCTTTCGCGGACGTCCTCTATTTCTGGTTCCATCAACACTTGCGTCATATATCTTTCTTACCATTCTCTCCTCATTCATCCTTTCCATATGACCAAAGCACCTAAGTGATCCTTTCTTAATCTTACTCACTATACTAACATCAGCTTTACATTCTTTCCTTATTTCTTCATTCTTTACTCTGTCATAAATAGATTTGCCACAAATACGTCTAAGTGATCTCATTTCCACTGCATTCAGTCTAACACTATTTTAATAATAAATGATTTCAAAGTTCAGTTACCACTATTTAAATCTTTTAGATTTCCAACTCAAAGCGTGATTGGAAAAAGTCTGCGCTTGCAAAAATGTTCATGTTAGGTTAGGTTAGGTTAGGTTAGGTTAGGTTAGGTTAGGTTAGGTACAATACATTATATTTTTTCTTTTTCATAACACAAGAAGTATGCATCAGTTTGAAATTGTTATACGATTAATTGATTACGTACTTAGTAGGAAGTTATTTCAACAGTAAATTAAACAATTTAACGTGGAAACAACAAATTCGCCATGAAATAATGATATATATAATAAAATTAATGTAATACAGGCAACTCTCCGTTAGGCGTCACATGTTTATTTCGTTTTGTGTATCTCGTATTTCTGAGCTTATTCAATATGCATGGTGTATCGTTAAATACCATATGTTTGTACAACACGCCGTATTGTCATAATGTACCTATATGTTAGTTTTAGTATATCGTATACGGTACGCAACGTAAAACAAAAAAATTAAATTGTAAAAAAAAAAAACGTTAATTGAATTAAAAATATAACGCAATATTTGAATATGTTAAAGAACACACAATTACCGTATTTGTACCTATAAAGGCGCTGTTATTAAATAAATATCAGATATGTCATAAAGACGAAGTTATTTTATTATATTTTAATGGAATGATATATAGAAATATGGGGGGTGATTACAGGACTTATAACCTGTCTTCGGCTGGCTTAAGTGATCACTTTATATATAACGTTCATCAAGTCTCACCCCTCGATCTCCATATTTTTCAAATTTTTGAAAATTCTATATATGTTATTACACAGACTCACTTCGAGTTCCACTACAACATCGCCATGTATTGACCAAATTTGATAATTCATTTTTATTTGAAACAGTATATTATACGTCAACTCAATGAGAATCTGATTTTAGTTGAAAATTATTTAAAGCATTATTCTTTATCTGTAAAATGTTTTTTAACACATTATACTAGAATACGTCTGAAAAATCAATTTTTATATAATTTTCTTATTTTGACCAGTATATTATTTTAGCGTTATTTGAATATATTCAAGAACACACAATTACAAGAACTATAAAGGCATTGTTATTAAATAAATATAATATTATATAAATAAAATAACTTCGTTTCTATGAGATATCTGATATATATTTATTTAAAAATATAACGAGTCAAATGCAACAAAAATATTTCAAAATGAATGCACATGTATGTGCAAACAAAGATTGAAGTGTTACTCGTCAATATCTTTATAAGAGTTCATATTCTGCACATCGACTTTAGGAATTTTTTTATAAATTCGTTCATTATATTATTTCGAATGATATCATTGTTTTGAATGACGTTATATGCGTAACATGTATCCTACATATTATATAATTTCCGTTCGTCCGTCCGTAGCGCTTACCAACATAAAATAATCATACATATATTAACAGCTATTCTAACATCGTAATAACATAAAACAAATAATATAACATCAAAAAAAAAATATTCTATTATTGTATTTTCCTAGATTAATAAATAATTTAAGATTGTAAAAAATATTAATTTCCTGTCATTATTATCAGGTTATTTCTAATAAGTACACATTATAAAAGTTAATATCAAAAATAAACAGAAATTATCAAAAATGAATATCCAAAAATATAACGTGTAGGAAGAAAAAGTGTAATGAAAGAGTGAGGAAAAATAATTCAATAAGGAAGAGATTTAAAAAATATATACGTGCATATTATATTTGAAAAATTAATCTTTAAACTAGACAGAAAAAAATATCTCTAATTAAGGTTTACTAATTGTATTGTACAAAGGCAATTAAACAATTGAAATGTATGTATTATTAAGGAGAACACATTCTTATTGTGAAGTTGTAATTATTCAGAACAGACGGTCTGTGATATTTTAAATACTAATAAAATGTATTAATTAGAAAGATATACATATAAACCAATTTTATCAAAAAATATTGTTGTTACTACCGAAATTCGAACCCGGTTCTCTTTCCAATCCACGATAATTGACTAAGCTACAGCAGTCAACTTTTGACGACAAATTTTCGAACCTATATGTTACACTTTTCAAATTAATACATCTATCGTTCCATTATTTGAAAGGCGTCTACTTTATTTTTACATTTAATGCACCTACCTCGGATTGGAAAGAAATCTAGGTTCGAATCCCGGTAGAGCAACAACAATATTTTTAGATAAAATTGATTTTATATGTATATCTTTCTAATTAATACATTTGATTAGTATTTTAAATGTATGTACGTGTTATAAATGTAAAAAATATCACGCAATACAGCAATGTAAATTTACGGCCAAGATCTCGGTACAATTCCAACAAGCTTACTTTCTTCACAGACTTTCCATATTCACGAACAGCTCTTTTCGCTTATGAACATAATCAATCTCAGTGATTTTTGTCCTTAAACATTTGATGACATCGCTTTCCGTTCAAGCAGTTCCCAAAGCCGGCCGAGTCCACGTCCACAATCAGTGACAGCTGAACGCTCGTGATGGAATTGCGTAGAAAGATTTCACGGTGTGAAACAGATTGCTGTTTAATGTATTTTCCCCAGAAATCTGAGGACTTTGTATAAAGGGATTCAAGGCAAAGCTAATCCGGGTCCCTGCATATTTACACTGAATGTATTCAAGGAAAACGGTAGGATATTTAGCGAGGTCGCCGTCTAAGTATTGGGGACCGGTAATTAATGCTTTATTTATGTTCTGGGCATTCGATCATGAATGAAAAGTATACATTTTTTTAATTTTTTTTGTTTTTATATTAGAATATATATATATATATATATATATATATATATATATATATATATATTCTTTTAACATTTATTTCCTCTCTATGAGAGTAAGACTTGTGTATAGAGGAGTATATATGAAATAATTTATGTTTCAGTTAGTCTTGTGTACTTTTTTTTATATTTTAGATACAAATTTATAGTAGTCTGTAATTTTTCTTTTGTGATGGGGAGATTGTTAAAAAATTTGATGCCTTGATAAATATGGTGATTTTGGGTTGCGGTATATTTTAGTTTTGGAATGTCAATTTAGTCTCTAAATCTATTCGCTTCTAAAATTTCGTTGATTTTAAATTTTAAATACTTGAATTATTGATTTTTTTTTGTACATGTCTATTATTTTAGATATTTTGAAATCTGTGAAGAGTTGTGTACTTGGATAGCTTTTTTTTTTTAAATAATTTTTATCATCATTTTTTGAGTGATTTCTAATTGTGATATTGAAGTTTTATATGCTCCTTCCCATCAGAACAAAGAGACATCAGTGAACACATTATTATCTAATTATTTGATTTCTCTATTGTATTACATCTATATATTATATATTACATTTTTAAAATATTACATTTAAAAAAATTTTGAAAACGCTGAAATTGAATGTCAAACACATTCTTGTCTTATTATTTTATTTTTCTATTGTATTACATTTTTTTTAAATTGTTGCTAATACAATTTTAGTTTATCTTAATTTAATATGTTTATTACATTCATCGAAGGGCAATCCTGGTCGTAAAATTTCTATGCAGTTTAACAAAAAATAAAAATTGTATGAATATATGAAAATAGAAAAAACGTGTATCGATTATTAAATGTTTCGAACTTTTCCCATCTGTTCCAAAAGTTATCTGACACATTGATATTTTGAAAGTTGTATTATACGATAATTAATCATTCAATATACCGCTATTTTAGTGATGAGATGAGTCCGATGATGATTTCGTTGTATAATATACATTAGCACAAAATACGAAAAAAATTCACCGCCAAAGTGACAGATTTCATATTTCATGTGCCTATAGACATCTCTATCTCTATGCTTTGACAGTAGTAAATTTGATGTATCAACAACCCGCAAAGAATTTTTACTAACGGCGTTAGTAAAAAGTTACCATTGATCACATAACCGGCCTTTAGTTATTGTGGTCAATAGCGTGACTAAAAAATTGCAAAGGGCAAAATGTAAAAAAGGCCCTTTTATATATGTATCGTGTATATCTGAGACATATATTTATTCTTGAACGAAAATAGTGTTCTGTGCCTTCCACCTCCCCTCCCTTTCCCCACCCGGCACGCCACCGCATCAGTTAAACGGCGACCTTGAAGCAGTGTAGTTATGCGTGAATCAGAGTATAATATTAAAATTAAGACGTCGCGTCTAATACAGTGCAATCTAAAGGACTAGGACCCCTGAACGAAGATAGTGAAATATAAGTTTACCGTCCGCCTTGGAGGTGCCAGAAGAACTGGATTGTGGTGAGTACAAACCTCCTTCCGAATGTCCTGTTTCTTCCGGCATCTATACTTTTACGCAACAATATCATAGATTAATAATAATTACTACGCGGTTTAATCTATTAAATAGTAAGGACTAAATAAGTCTACTTTTTCTTATAATATTCACACATTCACGAAAGAAAAACAAAACTGTTTTTAGGTATTTATAGGCTTAAAAATAAACTAAAAAATTCTTGCTACGCTTTACAAAGATTTTCACTTTGCAGCGATGGTCATATCAATTAAGCTTTAGGGTTTTCGTAATATACACGGGAAATGATTTTTTCAATTTTACAATTTTATTTCTTGATATGGAGATTTAAAAAAATATTATTAAATACAAATACTCGCTAAAGTACCGGTACCAAAAGTATTGTAGCGCGCGGATCTTGAGCCCCTGTCTATTATGGGCCCCAATCTGCTGTATTTGTGACGTTTCGCCACTGATGTAACGATGTATGCAAAATTTGGTCCTGGAAAAGAAGAAGAAGAAACAATGGGAAGACAAAATGTCAAAGGGAGTGAATACATATTTCCAGGGTCTTACAGTACAACCGAACAAAATTTTGATGGCATTCAGTATAACACACTGTATTGTAGGGGATCGCCCATTTCTTCCCCCGCCACCGAGAATCACCAGTATCTTCAGGCTATCTTCAGCTCGTCGCGCTATATATCAGCGGTATTTTTTGTTTAAGATTACTAGCTAGATAGACTAACTCAAGTCTACCGAAAAAATTCTTTTTTTCCGAATTTCATTTTATCTTTCAGATAAGTTTCATAAATTAAATTGTATATTTGCAACTTTATTTGCGATTAAATTCGCGCTGCAATTAATAATCATAATTTTTCTTATATTACTATTTTTTCAAATCACCTATTGGTTTATATCTGCTTACTGTAGCCGAATCTTACATATGAAAATATTAAATACTTTTGATCTTTGTTTTTGTGTGACTTTTTCTATTTGAATATATACTTTTTAAATTGAAAAACATTTCTTCTATACAAAATTTCAAAATCACACATTTAAAAAAAAATATTCTATCGAATATTTGATTACTCGCATTTAATATGTCTTTTTCATTTAAAGTGGAAACTCAAGCTGTAGGTAGCCTTTTACAGGCGGGAAGCATAGATCCCAATTCTTAAACTACAAAAAATTAAATCAACACAATAAATCAAACACGATTTTTTTTCAGTTGTATTTAATTTTTCCAAATAATTAAACGATCGTTTTGGTTGTCTAAGCCATTGTCAACTGAATTTTAAAAAATTAAAAAAAAATCGCATTTGATTTATTGTGTCAATTAAGAATAGAGTTATTTAAAATGAATACCGTATGTATTTAAAAAAAATTTAAAAATTCAAAAGTGTTGTAACGCGATCATTTGAATGCACATATTCTCTTTTTAATCTTCTTCTTTTGTTACTCCGCGTCTAGTGTTGAACATAAGCTTCTCTTTTTAATGCTTTCCAAGGCTCCTTTTTTTGCCCACTAATTTGCCTGATATTATTTGATCATCGTGTCTTAAGACGAGTTAAAGACTGGTCTGAAATTAGCTTGGTAATATATAAACTTTTACAGGCGTAAAATGAATATTTTCTCTGATATTTCGCTCAAATTTAACTTTCTTGCGGCGCCTCTGAATACGTCACAATGCATCACCCTTTCCCTGACTACGGCGTACCTTTAATGCTAAAAAAAGATGTACCACAATTGTGTGGAACTGTACACGTACGTACGAGAGCTAAGCTGTTTATACGATTTCTATTTAACCAGTTCACTTATGTCATTATCAAGATTAATGGTAAACGCAACAAAAATGTATGCTAATGACGTCTTTTGTAACCATCATTACAATTCTCAGCATGATTTCGTATACATATATTAAGCTTTGAAGTTGGCACGGACATATTTCAAATGGATGATAATATTACACGCTTTCGAGAAGTGAGGAATGCAAGATGTCACTGAAAACACTTGTGGCAAAATAAACTAATGTTCTGAACGCAAACTTTTAGCAGTGAATAATAGATATTCTATGAATATGATTATCGATTCTGAATACAATAATATCGGTTAATATTATTGTATCCTCCTCAACCGCTCGTTTCAAATTTATACTAACTACGCTCTACGGTTAATTCAAAAAATTCGTTCCAAAAGCTTTAAAATTATTTCTGAAAATATTATTCTTAAAGAAATCGGACACTTTCATCCAGGGATATTATTATAGTTTGGTAGTAAATTGTCGTAAATCACTCGGTGTCATGTCATCACTTCAATAATAGAATTATTGTTTTTGCTGTTGTTATATTTTTGTCATACCTACCGTATTCTATTTTATATACCGTGGCCGCGAAAACACCAATCCACCCATACTTCTATCGTCCTTTCCCCCCCCCTTTTCTTGGAAGTTGTTGACTGATTTTAACACCTACCTTTTCTCAGATATATTTTTTAATATCTTTCTCTCTTGGTCGATGTGCTCGCGAATGAGTATCCTTGATGTCCTTTATTTAGCTTCTACAACTTGAACCGCTTGTCTCCACACTTTAGCAATGCGTAGCGAGGCTCCGGCCATGCCTCGGACTCGGTTTCTCCATTTTATTGGAGATCTAGTTCTCGCCATCCGTCACTGTACAATTGTTGTGATCAATTTCTCTAGACTATCTTCTTTTCCTGGCAACTAGCCCAAAGTACGTATTTAATAATTATTTTCCTGCATGTTACGGAGGTGAAGAGCCTTTGTTTAGTGCGGAGTTCCTCGTCTCATATTAAATATAACAGGCCATACCGGGATACGAAATCTAAATAAATACGAGATCCCGGTAGCAACTAAATATTTTTTCTATATATAGTTATTTTCTATATATAGTTATTTTCTATATATAGTTTTTTTCTATATATAGTTATTTTCTATATATAGTTTTTTTCTATATATAGTTATTTTCTATATATAGTTATTTTCTATATATAGTTTTTTTCTATATATAGTTATTTTCTATATATAGTTATTTTCTATATATAGTTTTTTTCTATATATAGTTATTTTCTATATATCTTTTTAGTAGATTCATTTAATTTGTATTAAAAATGGCTCAGAACTTTTTTCGGAAAATTTGACTTAACAACAAAAATGTGTGTGTAATAACATAAATTGGTAAATAATAAAGTCCTTCAGACGATATTGACATAAATATAATTATATATATATGATTTATTAAATATAAATTGTAAATCAATCTCAATAACGTTTTTATATTCCTCTCTATATTGATATACAATCCTATAATGAATTACAAAATAAAGACTTCCGGTACTAATAATACCACTGTAATGTATTTGGTTCTAAAAACTTGTCCGTGGAGCCCGGAGATTTGTTGCTACGCCACTGTTTATTTACCAACCTTGTAAAACTGTGCGGGTTATCCAACTAATGTTTTCTAAGCGTTATAGTAGCATTATTATTTCTTTTGAGCGACGCCTAGCTCTGTTTTCACTAAACAGAAGAGTTACGCATTTTGGATTAGACAATTTGTTATCCATAATAATTAATTGGTATTCATCATCTCATCGTAGTCAAATCAGTAATTAAAAAAGATTCATACTTTCTCCATTGCCCCGCAAAATTTATTCAGTAGGCTCCCGTACAAAGCCAATGCGTGTGGTCTTCGCGCATGTGTTTGCGCTTTGTGGTTTACAGGGATACTTCGGTAATTGCGGTTTACAAATCGATGCCAAAATTCGAAGGGAATGAGAATTAGAGTTACTGTGGTATTTCGCAGGTATCGCGCTATCCAAAACTCACAACTTCTATCGCCCAATACATTATTATTACAACCTATCTACCACGAGACGATTTGCACATTCACGATATATTACCACCGTATTACATCGATTATAAGGCGCACCCTCATTTTTCTATACTAGAAAGAAAAAGAAAAAAAATTTGAACAAAAACTATTACAAAAATTAAAAACGTCGTATTGCATACATACAAATTTTTCATTTCAATGTAGCATTATAGTGAATTGTTTTTAAGGACAAATTATGCAACAATTATGGCTACAATTATATTCCAAAATGATCCCGTTCGATCGTCCCCGAGCGACGAATGTATCCCAACTGTGCAGCAGCGGCAGCTAGCTCACTGGAGGTAGGTTGTAAGGAGTACGTCATCAAACGGCAAGTACATTTTTGACAGCGATTGTAAGACGCCATCGAATATAAAACGCACCATGAATATAGAGACACCAAAATAGGAAAAAACGTGCGTCATATAATCGATGTAATACGGTACTTGCATAAGAATGTGATATCGATAAAACAACTAGTAAATTTCGGAAAAATTTTAACATTAAAAATTCAGTTGAAACATTAATAAGGCATGGTGTAAGGTTACAATAGCAAATAACACGAGAGCCGCTTAGAAATATATCATTTCTTATTCCGCAAACGATTTCCGTCGATTTGAGATTGAAGTGAACCATATAAAAATCAGGTAACACCTGTACGTAATTATGGACCCAATATATAATCCAATTGGGTTGAGATCAATCAGAAGCATCGCTATCCAACATTCTAACATAATCAGTGTCTACACTAATAATTCACTAGCTCTACAACAATCTCACTACATTTTTTTTTCTCTATTTTCATTTTTTCTTGAATTAAATAACAGCACGGAAAAACTGGCTACTTTAACGCAGACGGCAGTCTAGCAAAGTAGCCAGGACAATACTGTAGATATCAGAGGTGGAGTCTACTCCGTCCCACACGATAAACTACGAGTATATACTTAATTGCAATATAATTGTATCTTATGTTTATCATGTTATATTATAATACATTCACCTCTGTTACAACAAAATCGTATATGTCAATAGAGTCCGATAAATAAATAAATACATACCCGTGTCCACGAATGAAATTTTTGACTCGAAACAATCTTTGAGACAAATCTCGGCTTTCACCGTGCACACATCAAGTCTCAGAGAAACACCGTCTAGCGCCTCATTCTACGCTTGTTGTGCGTCAAATGATAGTATGTTGACTATTGATGTAATGGGTGTATTGATATGTCTATGGTTCTATGTTTTTCGCTGTCAAATCTATTGTCACGTTTGTCACACGGGTTTGAGTTTTTTTGCTCTTTCTATTGACCTCTGAGTTTATTTCCTGATCATAAACTCAACACGTACATGATACTGAGATTTGTCTCAACATGTCTTATTGTATGGACATCAAAGACCCGAGATTAACAGAAGAAGATAACTCCAATTTCGTGATAATATATGATCTTACTGATGAAATTCTTTTTAACGTGATCGTGTGTGCGTACCGTTATCTGGAAGAAGACGATAATGAAATTGAAACGTTTCGTAATTGTGATAAAAGTAAGAAAAAGAAAAATAAATTCTCTTGTAAGTAGGGATTTTTTATTCTCAATTTTTTTCATTTCTGAAAATCGAGACTTCGAATTTAATTCAATTTAAAAAATAAGTATTTTAATTAATGTTCATATGTACGAGTATTATATTAAGATATATCTGTGGTAAAAAATTATACGTTATTGTTTATTTATTAAAATAAATAAAAATTGTTTGATGAAATACTTGAAATAGATTATTTAACTTTGTTTTTTTAACCACTTAATTAATTAATACACCAACCGGTTTCGGAAAAAAACCACTTCCTTCGTCAGGGTGTCAAATTAACTAACCAAAATAATAATATTTATTCAAAAATAAATCTAATACTTAACTTAAATTGTTCGATGATGCAAGATGCGAAAATTGACTTAATGATACAAAATTATTAGAAAATTTTTTGAAAATATTTTTAGAATAGAATTTATGCTAAAATTTAGTTGGTTACCTGGTTGAACCTTAATATCTCATATTGCACCCGAGAGTTTCGAAATTTGTCATTATTATTTTCAGCTTTGTATTTCCCTAAAAAGTTACTTATCACTAAAACAAATGATGACCAGCTAGAGGACTTAACATCATTTATAGAATTTATAAGTGAGGACTAATTTACAAGGTCTTTAATCTGAGGTCCATCAGCCACGAACTATTTTTATCAAATGCTTTAACAAATTGCTTTATTATATTACGAAAAATTTATGTCCCTCTTACCTTGACTACAAGATATCCTCAAAAGAGCGGTGCTGCCCAGAGAGAGCAGCACAAGACAACTCGGGCAGGATCGGACACTCATGGCGTAATTGGTTCGTGGTATAACATTATGACGGTGTTACTGCTCAGGTCACCAAAAGGACAAACTCAAATAAAAGAAATGGAAATGTAATTTATTATTACTGTTACTGTTTATTGAAAATTAGACAATAAGAAATTTTACATGGTTGAGAAACACGTCCCTTCTTATTAGAGGGAGCCGATCATTCCGTTTGGGAACCGAATCACAAGACCTCCTTAACTTTGCTGACGTGAATTTTACTGAGAGACCAAGTATGACATTTATAAATGCATTCACGATTGATTGGTTAGTGTTGGGTGACGTCTGGTACGTGGAGGAACCCTCTTCTTCTTTGTCGTGGTGATCCACGTCGAACGCCTCGAACCGAGCGCTATGATGATATTTATATCCGAGCCTGCTGATTGAACCAATACATTTGTTTTTTAATGCGGTCGCGACATTTGATGGCGAATAATCCGCATGGCGCATGACAACACTCTATTCAGAGATTAATTAATTTGGATTAATTCACTCCGACAAATGATTACTATATTTGACTATGCGTAAATATATTAATCTAAATATTCTCAATCAAACAATATTAGATAGACGCGGGCTGATCGCGTCGAAACACAGTCACGATTTCTCCGAGGCCGTGCAGATTGTACTACACTTGACTTGAAACTTCCAAAAATGCATGGTGAGAGCGACGACCATGTTTGTTTTTAAATGATTCTAATTCGATAGTCACGTCCGAATTGATCTGGACGAAGATTATTCTCAATCGCGCTCAACAATTGTCTTTTTATGATTTGACTTTTGCAAGGAACAGATGAATCCCTGGACTTACATGACTGTAGTCTAGAGATCAGGTCGGAGCACCCTTTCTCTTTAAGATCTCCTCTGCGACTCATCAATCTGATATTTACAAGGCTCTCTAGGTAAATTCTTACTAGACACTCGCGGGACAAAAATGTCAGAATTACTTCTAGCCTCGCGTATTGTACGGTGAATGCTTTTGTATGACGGACCGCATTTTTCAACGAAATGTATGTCTGTTCGCGGGCTCGCCAAGCAACATATATTTTTAGGAGAACACATTCTTATTATGGAGTTGTAATTATTCAGAACATAGGTCTGTGATATTTTAAATATTAATTAAATATATTAATTAGAAATATATACATATAAAATTAGTTTTATCAATAAATATTGTTGTTGCGCCACCGGGATTCGAACCTGGATCTCTTTCCAA
The DNA here is from genome assembly GCA_022840565.1 of Eubasilissa regina. Taxonomy (NCBI): domain Eukaryota; kingdom Metazoa; phylum Arthropoda; class Insecta; order Trichoptera; family Phryganeidae; genus Eubasilissa; species Eubasilissa regina. The sequence goes on along the minus strand of JAINEB010000018.1, from coordinate 20,280,185 downwards.
ACCGGGGGAAGGCGCATTATCCGACTATGCTGCAGAATGTGTTCTCCTAATAATAAAGTTGTATCACTGTGTCCAAAATTTAATAAAAATGAATTGATAACTCTGGCGTCTGCTATCAGATTACTCAAAGGTATTTGAGATTCCGTAAAAATAAGGTAGATGCCTCTTTCAAATAATGGAACGATTAAATGTATTAATATAATAAAACTAACATATAGGTTCGAAAATTTGTCGCTAAAAATATCGTCGCTGTAGTATAGTTGGATAATGCACCTTCTCCGGTTTGGAAAGAGATCCAGGTTCGAATCCCGATGGCGCGACAACAATATTTTTCGATGAAATTGATTTTATATGTATATCTCTCCAATTAGTATATTTAATTCATATTTTTAATATGTATTCTGGTTGACAAAATCTATATATACCGCGGTTAAGTTTTGGCCCGTCGCGGAAAGGGTTGGCACGTGCTCATACCAAAACGCTAGGGTGAATTTAATAATGTATGATTACTACGAAGGGCTTTCGGTGAACGTTAAGTTTTTGCGGAATCCTGTATACCAAACCGACATTTTCATATATTGACAGGCGGCGTTTGAAAGTTTGAAAGACTAATCGGCCCTTCGTATTTATTTTGTTAGATATCCTAACAATTAGACCATACTATTATGGTTGAATAATTTTCTCTTTGCAACCAAAGGTTTATTAATTATATTTGACACAGTGTTCATGTTTAGCTCAACTTTTTTTTATTTCAACTTTATTACATATATATACATTATAATTTATTTTTTTGGCAAACTGCATGACAGTTTTACGGCAAGAATTGCTTCTTACATAGTTATTATTGAGGTTTTATAAACAACATTTAAAAAAAAAATTATTAATGAAATATGACAAGGAGGAAAAACTAGATGAGAAGATGTTAATGAACTAATAGTATCCATTATCGTACATCAAAATTGGTTGTCTACATGTAAAGTCGGTTTACGGACGATAGTTTAACGTGACAACGTCATAAGAAAACATTGATGAAATGATTGCATACTTTTATGAATAAAATGGAATCATTTTTATTGAATTATCATTATTTTGTATGGATACGAAGAAGGAGTGAAATGAAATCTACAATTTTTTATTGATATATTTTATTCGCACTCATTAATTCAAATATGTTTATTACTTTGATGAACAGTTTATTTACAAGTAACAATGTGCTTTTAGCAATTTATTTACAACTTTTATATATGTTAAAAGTATATTTGTTATACGTTAATCAGATTTTTAATATGCAAGAATTAATTACCTTTATTGCCGCAATTGTTGTTGTAATATAAACAATGAAAACCACATTAACATTTCACTTCACTTTATAAACAGTTGTAAACAGATCACGTGTAGGTACTGTGGGTGTATAAGTTGTGTGCTGCCGCTGTCTCTTTTCTACTCAGACGCATCGACCAATCGAGTGGAAGAGAGATAGATGCGGCACAATCCGAACGGTAGGTCGATCGTGCCTCTCTATCGCTTATCCGCGCTCTCGCTCGCACGCTTGCCTTCGGCGACACGCGACAAACGGGACAAACGGGACAATGAGTCATGTTTTTCGTGCGTGCAGCGGGCGTTCATCGATTTATAAGACGTTGTCACGTCAAAAAACTGATGTCATTTTTGAAATCAGCGATCCAATCCAACAGTATTCCAGACTACTCCATACGTTCAGGATCCCAAATATTGGGGTTTTGACACCGCATTAATCGAGATACTCCTGTAAATTTTTTTGGGTTGGAATTAAAATTACATATTATAGATGATTCGTATACAAACGCTGAGATTTTAAAAGTAACGAATGGCCCGTGTCCACGGATATGATTTATCTCAGAGTTCGCATAAAAGAATAGCACGTAATTTAGCGTACAGTACATGTGTTCCGCTGTTTTGCGAATCCGAATAACGCACACACAACGAATCCAGTACACACGCACTTTTGCCATACAAAATATATTAAACAATAAAATTTAGTAAACAAATTATTCAATTTACATTACCCGATGTAAAACAATACAATTAATTTTATTAACGAAACGGTTTAATTAACTTTTTAATTCAAATTGATATCCGCAGGTTGGTAGTACCAGAAAGATCTCACGCTTTTCTCGATCATTCAGTTTCAGTTTCATAGCTTCTCGATCATTTAATCTAAATTAAAATTAAACTCCGCTCGATTTGTATTTGCGAGGATAACTAATACAAACATTCCACGAAAACGCGGATCCAACAAGAAAATTATTGGCAAACATAAATTTAGGAACTCATCAGTTTAGAAAATCACTGCCGAAGAAGGACGATGGTGTTTACTTTGTTTTAGTAAGTATATATTTACATTGTATTTTTGTAACGATCTATTTATATTTTATAACTGCCTTTAAAATATGGATATTTTCAACTATGTACATAGTATTTTAATTAACTTGTATTATTATGGTCGTGACCCGTCCCCGCGGAAGAGATTTTTAGGAGATTTTCAACTCTAAATTACATATTATGGTATCTCAGATATTTTGCATTTAGCGTCTTACTTGTTATACGTCAAATCTATCGACTATTTGTGTTACGTTCGTCAGTTGAGTGAATTTTAAAAGGAAAGATTAATTTTAATAAGCGGCCATCATGATGAGTGTAAAAATTGTTGCATGGAAATGAAAGCTTTGCGCGTTGACTGCTCAATATTTAAACATTTTTATTTGATCCCGAAGAATTTTTGCAGAAGAATTACACAATTAAAAATTTTAAAAAGTACAGACTTATTTTAATAACTGTACAAGAATTGCCTAATTGAATTACTAAGAGGGATCAAAGGGTCCTGTTACAGGAGAACGATCAACTATAAAAGTTAAACTACAGGTTTTGGGGAATCTGGAAGATTCCAAATATTTTATTCCAGATGAATTGGGGAATAGTAAAATATTCGATAAAGAAGAATATATTGTCCTGTAGTATGAAACTTTACTATTGATTATATTTTTTATTGGAAAATGATCATATATTTTATACAAATTTGGGATTATCTATTTTACATGTAATGTTGGTTTCAAATTGAACAACTTAAAATCGTTAGAAATAAGTAATTAAATTGAACCAATAGACTCTAATAAATCCTTACACTTGGCAACTTTCAGATCATAAAGGTCATTTTCCCATATGTTTCAATATACTAATTGAATACTGTCAGGTATTAGTATATATATAATATTGACAATATTAATTATAAAAACAAAATATTTTTTCCGAAACAATGGTTAATAATTTTTGATCAGTTGATTTAAACATTAAACTCATTTGATAAATAAAGTTACTTGTATAAATCTAAAACATTATTTTTACTTCGGTACTATATCCAGAATTAGTTAAATTTACTTTACAAATTAGATATTATGTTATAAAGTAATTAAAACATATAAAGTGACTGGATACGCAATTATCTCAATTTATCAAACTTCTTTCTGTAAAGCAGTATATCATCATTATTTATGACCGCTATTTATTGGTGTTCGTTTAAACATTTTTTATAAATAAAATTTGTGTTTATTTACCATATTTTTATTATCTATCATAATTATTATTTTATAAACAATAAATTAACATAATGTCCTCATTCTGAAAAGAAATTCCAAAATCGATTTAGGAATTCTTCTCCCAACTATAAAAATATTTCCCCTTCACCGGTCATATTTTTTTTTTACTTTTGCTCAAGCACTACACAGCAACATTATTTCAGTTTCGCGCTAGCAACGCATATTGTTAACATGAGCAGTCCGAACGCGCTATCCATTGTTGTAATAAGGCTCGTGTTTACAATGATACATTGATCTCTGAAAGTCAGTAAAACGTACAAGCATACTAATCAACGTAATATCGTCTTAAATCAGTTCATCTTACTAATCAACGTATTATTATCTTAAAAGAGTTCATCTAACTAATCAATGTATTATCATCTTAAATCAGTGCATCTTACTAATCAACGTATTATTATCTTAAAACAGTTCATCTTACTAATCAACGTATTATTATCTTAAAACAGTTCATCTTACTAATCAACGTATTATTATCTTAAAACAGTTCATCTTACTAATCAACGTATTATCATGTTATAAGAAAATATTTTTTATTAAGATTATATTAATATAATCAGTGTTTAAAACTTGACGTAACTACTTGAACGATTTCTGTGGAAAAAAAATTTATATTTATATTACCTACTCATATTCCATCATCATTAGGTACAGTTTTTCAATTTTCATATTTCTCATAATAGAAGTGGACTTGTTTTTTGTCTATTTATATTGAAAAATACACCTTTAGAACAAAAATGATGTATCCACCAATTTCGTACATTTTAAAGAAAACTTCATATAATATATCAGATTCCTTTCAAATTTCCCTACGGACACACAGAAGAACATATGATATTTCACATAAGGTAATTATTGTGATGTCATGCATGTACCCAATCATAAGTATTATTTAGATTTTAATTACATTGCGCCATATATATTATAATGTAACGTAATAAAGTCAAATAATGATCATGTCTTAAATAGGTTTTCAGTACGAATTTATATATTTATTAATTGATATATGTGAAGATATAGGTTTTTTATAACCCATTCTTAGTTTCAACCCTTATCCTAACAATAAGATATTATCTAGATATCTATCAATACTATATTTTTTGCAACCATTAAATTTGTTTTCAGTTTCTTCCCGCTGGAGAATTCTCATACAGTACAGAATTATTGTTATCGGTTATCGTAACTAAATGATAACCATTACAATAATATTGATATTGGCTTTTAAAGTTATCAAAGCCATTTATGATTTACGATGATATGAAGTACCCAATTGTAAGACTTCATTTAGGTAAAATTTAGATTTATATTAAAAAAAAACAATCGGTTGTTACAGGTCCAGATATTTAATACATTTTCCTTTTATTATGAAAACCCAAAAGAATTAAAAAAACTGAGTAACTATTAAAATCAACTTGAAATAGATTTAATATTGACCGTGAAAATCTGTTCATATAGACAACATCATACGAGTTGCTTGTTGGTGTAGTGGTCAAGACGTTGGCCTAGTGGTCGGGGGTTCGCGCCTCGTTCCAGGACACCAGCAAGTTAGTCCTATTTTCATAGCACAAGCATTTAGCTTAGTTTGAAAATAGTAATAATATTGATGTGACATGTATTCTGTGTACGCATCTCTATTTAAAAAAAAAAAAATTCTTCATAAATTTATTACCTACTAATGATTTTTTATAAATGTTTCCATTTAATAATTTTTCAATTATTTAACTTTAGTTATTAATTTCACATTCTATAAAACAAGTAGACATTATAATTTTGGATCTGCTTTTTTGATTGTACTTTTTTTCTATGTACTTTAAATGGAGTATTATTATATATAATAGTATATTTTAAGTACTTCACTAAATAACTTTAAGAATTTCAAACAGGTATGGTAGACAAAACATGCTTCTGAAAAAGTGCATTTCTTACAGATGAATATAACCTCTACTAACAATGCCCCTACAGCATCGGCATTAGCAGCATAACCTAAGTTCATGCCTAGTGCACGCCTCTGTATTATACAATACAACTATGAACATATTTAACAAACGTATAAGAATTCTTTATAAATAGTTGTTTCCTTAAAAATAAACGAGATTAAAAAGAATTAACAATTTTTAAATAATATTTTTTATTAAACATTTCGGCAAAATAAAAATATCCTTCGAATTATGTCATCATTATATCTATACAGGTAACCCCCGTTGAACGCGAGAGATACGTTCATATACATGGCCGCGATAAGCGAAATTCCGCGATCAACGGGGGATTTAAAAAAAATCGTTTTAAAATTCTAAAAATCGTTTTATATTCTAAATAAACATTAAATAACAATGTCATATAAAATATAATTCATTATTTATTTGTTTTCCACTTTGTAATAAAGAATCTAGATTTCCTTGTTTGGCCTCTCTACGTTTGGTGTGTAAAATTTGTCTATAACCGTCAAATAATCTATTATGTCTGCACTAGCCGATTAGCCGATCATTTTAAGGCAATGCAAGTTTGATCGCTTTTTAAATCGATCAAACCAAGTTGCTTGCTTTAAAAACTTCTTCTCCTGATTTTAAATGATTCCGAAGATTTAGTGATTTATCCATAATTATTTGGGTGCTCACAGGCATATCGTGTTGATTTAGGTCCTCTATCCTAATAAACTTCTGGTTCGCGAAACTCTTGTCTTTTTGCTGCACAATTGATCGCACTGTAGACTCAGTCAATTTGAAATCCTTACCTACAACTACAAATTTACCACCATTTTCTATCGTTTCGATTATTTTTAGTTTCTTTTCTAAAGACACTACATTTTGAAATTCCCTAACCGATTTTTCACATTGTCTGTTTGACATTTTAAATCGTACAAAGGGATACAAATATGGAGCGTGCGTTCGACACTCAGATAAGATTACACTGAAGTATTGAAGTTGAAGGATAGCTGATTGACATAAAAACCCAAACTCACCAGGAACCGGTGCAACCACACATTATAACGACTCCTGGTACGTGTCGAAACCGGACAAGTGTTGAGAATTTTTTTTTTTTAATAACGAATCCGCACTCACCGGGGTCGCGATAAACGGGGGTACTGTATATGACTCAAATTTGTTGAATTTAATTCGCATTATTTCAATATACATCAAATCGAAATTATTGTTTTCCTAATCTGATTCATACCTAGTCCTTCAACATAAAACCCAATTAACGAGTACTCAGAATATGATGTACGAAAATTTTCTAGCTGATCAATGTGTTTCTCAAGATATATTATAGAATTATTATTAGCCAATTTTGTGCCTAATGCGTCATTAATATTAGATAAGATAAACCTTTATTAATATACATTTTTTGAACATAACAAGTGAACGTTCAATTATATATTATAATACACTTAATAGTTGACTGTGTGGGATGCAGTAGGTATCCACCTCTGATATATTAAGTATCGTCCTGGCTACTTTGTTAGACTACCGGCTGTGTTAAAATAGCTAGTTTTTTTCGTGCTATTGTGGTGTTATTTAATAAAAATTACAAATAAATAGTAAGATTCGACAGAGATTTAGATTTATGTCATTATCATTTTATAGAACTATGTGCTATTTCGTTGTTTTTGTTTTTTGTATCAATACAACAATGATAACAAAAAAAAAATGTTTGTGTATTTTTTATTTCTGATTTGGTCATAAATACCATAAACCTAGAGTTTGGAAATCATAAAATATGCCTGGAGAGTTGGCCGAAGTTTTGTACATTTCGCGTAGGTTTGAAATCGTTAATTTAAATCACGTTTCAGAAATTACAACGACTTTTTAGCGACTATTCCATTTTTAAACAGGGTAAATTACTGATTTTAGCATTTATATACAGTGGCTATGTCCTAACCACTAACTCAACGCGAGAACAAACTATTTTATTGGACACCGCAACGATAGTGAAAGTGACAGCTCTTTTCGTCTCGCTCCGCCAAATTCCAAACCTGTCAGATAACCAAAGTAATAGATGTAGCCCGAAAGATTTGAATGTTCCAGTGACAATGGGCTGAATATTTTTGTAGAAGAGATAATGGCGGTGGACAAGAAAGGTTCTGGAATGAAGGCCTCGCACTGGCAGAAGTGTTGCCCGTCCGCAAGCTCGGTGGAGCGGCGACATCAGAAGAGTAGCGGGCAATAGATAAATGAGAAAGGCTAATGACAGATAAGTTTGGGAATCCTTGGGGGAGATCTAGCAGTGGATATATAGATAGCATATAGATCATTAGTATACATATTACATATATACAGAGGTATCTCGCTCGTAAGACCGGTTATGTGATCAGTGGTAACTTTTTACTATGGTAAAAAATGTTACTAAAGTAATTTTTTTTGCGAAAACGTGTTGTTCAAACATAGGTAAAAAATATTTACTTCTACATATAAATACATAAATACTAAACTAATTTTACTCTCCGATATCTGATGGTAAAATCGTCAATTAAAAATGGCGGACTGTTCACAGCTGTTTCAAAAGTCATCTGTCACATTGATACTTTGAAAGTTGCAATATACGATAATGAATCATTCAATATCCCCCTATTTTAATGATGAGAGTTCGTTCGATGATCATCTCGCTGTACAAATTATATTACCGCCAGCAAAGTGACAGATTAATAAACCCAGAGAGATAAAGCATAAATTGAACGTATCTGATGATAATTCACCTGGCCACACTATTAGACGGAATCGATTTTAACAGTAGAATTACGTATTTAAAAACCAGCAAACGTTTTTTACCACGAGTGATGGTAAAGAGTTACTATTGTAAAAATTTACCATGGTCAAAATTTACCACTGACCACACAACCGGCCCTTGGATCATGGAAGATAAATAATTATGTTGAGCAGGAAATGTACTATAATTCATTATCTTGTTTTTGTTCGCGTAGCAAAATAATCAATTGTTTCACACCAAACATTGTCGCAAAATCTCCGAGACGCGAGAGCATGTTTCACCGTATGTACGCATTCTTAAAATAATTTAATTTAATGTTAACTTATTGATCGATGGCGTTTGTCAATTTGCGAAACTGAAAAATGGCGACAACTCCTAGTAAAAATTTAACCATATTTTCCCATAAATTACCAACTATCCCCCCTTCATCCGCATAACAAATGGTAAACAATTTTTTTCATAAATATAGCTAAAAAAATACAATAACTTTTTAAATAATAGCATTTGGTTATTCAGCGGATGCCCTAGTAAAATTTAGAGGCGAGTATATATCTCAGTATACATCTCACATGCTAAGCCAGCGCTATGCCATCTTAATTATTTCCATAGTAGACTGTGGTTTCAAACAAGTATATAATGCTCTTTTTGTATTGAAATTTAATGCATTAATTTATATTTTTATTTATACATTCTCAATTCTGCGTTTAAATACTGATATTTAATTTTATTTATATAAAATGGCTACCGCTGTTAAATTGTTAAATAGCTTAAGATGTTTGTAAACTGCTATTTCGGTGACCGGTCAAATCAGCCTTGTCATATGAGCGCTGCAACATAAGAGCGTTTAATAAAATAGCGCTATAACAAAATAGCGTACGACAAATGCGCAGACAGTCATATGAGCGGTTAACAAAACAGTGCACATCATATGAGTGCGAAAATACTTCGAGAAAATCACGTAATGAATATTATAGGAATTAGTTATACAAAATATAAGTAAACTGTGAGAAATTTACAAAGAATAAAAAATTACAAGATATATGTGGTAAAATTACTATTTTATATGCCAGAGCGCAACGAAGATTAAAATATATATTACATAGGTATGACGTACTCTCTTTTGTCAAGCGCTCATATGACTGTCTACGCATAGCGCTATTTTGGTAAGCGCTCATATTACGGGGCTCATTTGACGTACGCTCATTTGCTACGGTGCCTGCTATTTCATGTGCTGTTTGATTCCTCGGCAGCGTAGTGATTAGCATCCCCCCCTCCTGTCATGTTGGAAACTGGGGTGCGGTTCTCCGTAAGAGAGATTTTTATTTTATTTATTTAACACGCAGGGGTGATATAATACATATATCTGAGACGTGGTACGTCGTTATTTTCCCCTCACGATTATTATAATTCTATTACGTTACAATCGCTAATTGGTTAAAGATCATTGAGTTTTTTACTTTGCAACTAACACATTTTAATCACCTACCTACATGGAATACGTTGTCAAGAGTCTTAATATAATAATGAAATACTGGAACCAAAAAAACTATTCGCTTGCCTCGACCGATGTGATCTTGAGCGTATTTAGGTTTACAAATTGGCGATGTATCTACTAATTAAATAGTTATTCTCTGAATGGAGACGACATAGAGACAAAAACTAACACTGAAGGTTGAATCTAACTAGAATTCTACTCAAACTAGAATTTATTTTTGAGGATAAATTTGAGGGTGACTCAAACAACAGACGATTTACTGGAAATGTTACACTCCAACATCAGATATCACGGGTATTATCAGTATCATTTAATCGAACATGAGAATACTCAAATTATATTTATATTACTACTATTTTATACTACTACATTATTACTATTTTACATTTAAACTTTAAAGGAAGAACTTGATTGTCAAAAATTTAATTTGCCCTTCTCATAATCTCGTGTTTATCACTTTACTTTAACTTTTATAAATATATATATATATTTTTTTTATGCACATGTAAGTATTTAAATGCGTGCCTCACTGGGCTTCGTTCGTGTTATTTATGCTTAAACATTTCACATAGTTAATCAATAATCAGCAAATATTAATTGAACATAATGAAGAAAAGAGAAAAAAAATCTGTTTCAACAAAAATGTTTTTTTTTTATATGTGAGCTTTGATATTGTGTCAACAGATATTGCTTTTATAATGTAAGTTATCTAATCCGTTATTGTGATTGTTTGATTGTAACGGTAATTAATAACTGATTATTCGTAATTCTTCGAGCAATGACTACTACACTAAAAAGTAAACCTCCAACAGTTAAATGTTAATTATCAATTATCATCAAATCTCGGTTGCCAATCATCGTCACAATCACAGTCTTATAACGGTTTATCATCACATTAGCAGTGATATTTTCGATGAGTTATATACAAGTTAGTTCAGAGTCAAGATATCAAAGTATTAAGATACATTACAAGTTCCATTAAGTTAAGCGCTAGTCAACCATAAAATAATAATAACAATTTTTTAAATCTCTCGCATAGGTTAACCAACCTAATGTCCGCCTGGATACCATTAATAATAACATTACCTAAAGAGACATTGCCGGTATGTAGCTGGCTGCTAATGAAGTACACAGTTGTTGAAATACATAGAATATATTATGTATGTCCTATATTTTTTACTCTCAAAATTCCAGACATCAGCTGTAGTCTGCTTCTTGCTGTCTCCAAAATGAACTCCAACTAAGACGACAATATTAGAATTCCAGCAAATAAGGCATAGACGTAAACTGTAAAGGCTTTTGTCCAACTTTATATATTTGTGATAAAGTTTGTGGCTGTCGACGGTTGACTCACGTTCAAGGTTGATACACACAATCAGGCAATCTAGTGACACCTGGTGGGTAGTTTATGAATATAAACTAACACACTGGCAATCTGGTGTCATCTGGTGGCTGGACTACGATCCTACCTAGATTAGAATCTTATCATAGTGTCCCTGTTTCCTTTAGCATAGACGGTGAACATTATGAATAGAATAGGTATATTTGAATATTCGCTTCATTTGTATGTGTATAATATTATTTATAATGTATAAGTACATAAATACATAAATTAAAATATATATTAATTATTTATATATATTATTTTCAGTATCTCTGTAGAATCTTGAAGTTGGTCTACTTCTGTAACTCGTGTGTAACAAATAAATAGATTATATCTTCAGTTCCAGCAGTGTCTTGCGGAACCCTCGGGGGCGGAGGAGCGGCATGCGGGGCCGGAGGCGGCCCTGGCGCAGGGACAGCGGAGGGCTCCCCCAGCCCACCGAACCCCTCCTCGTGGGTATGTATATTAAATATCTTCCTTACTCAAATTCGTCTTTTAATTTAGGTGTTTTTTTTTTGTTATTTTGTTTAGTTTCGTTCCAGAAATACGATACGAACTTTCTTGTCTTCTATCAATGTACCGAATTGGAATCGCACAACGGGGTGTTTTTTTAATATTAATATATTTTCAAACTTTGGCAGAGACGTTGCAAAAAAAGTTTACGTTTGTGCGTAATAATTAGTATTAAAAATTATGGAACAAAAAATGTTTATTATTGTATTATGTTAAGTTAAGAAGCGTTCAGAAACCAATTATCTGATACTTTAAATAAACCACAGCGAGGTTTTGCGACACAGAACTTTTGGGTGGCCTGCGTAACACGGAATCGCCTTGAAGTCACAAATGTGCTATCTAAAGAGAAGAAATAAATTTCAATCGTTTACTGTAATATATACTAAATAAAATATTAAAAATAAAAATATTATTTTGTGACAAGTCCAGAGGTCAAATAGAAAAAACAAGGCTATTATTTAAATCACAATTCAACATTGATAAATTAATATACCTTAATAATGAAAATTGTGTGACATTTACATTTATTCTATTTTTACAAAAATTCTTAATTAATTTTTTCTTTAGCAATATTAGAATATGTTCAAGGACACACAATTACTGGATTTTTACCTATAAAGGCACTGTTATTAAACAAATATCAGATATCTCATAGAGACGAAGCTATTTTATTATATTTTAAAGGAATGATATATAGAAATTTGGGGGTAATTATTTGGTAGATAGATGGCGATGTTGTAGTGGTACTCGAAGCGAGTCCATTTAATAACATGTATAGAATTTTCAAAAATTTGATAAATATGGAGATAGAGGGGTTGATGAACGTTATATATATATAAAGTGATCACTTAAGCCAACTGAAGACAGGTCATAAGTCTTGTAATTACCCCCCACATTTCTATATATCATTATTTTAAAATATAATAAAATAGCTTCTAATATTTATTTAATAACAATGCCTTTATAGGTAAAAATCCAGTAATTGTGTGTTCTTGAACATATTCAAATATTACTAAAATAATATACCGGTTAAAATAATAAAAATATACAGCATGTCTCGTAGCTAGTTGTCCAAACTTCAGGAATAGATAAATCAAGTAATTTAGGACGAAGAATATTTTTGATAATTTGTCGATTTTCCCCCTGCCTGGCGAATTATTAATTTTTTTATTTTTCAAAACTCACATTCAAAAAGTTAAGTATTATATAATACATTCCATATTTTAAAGTTCGATGACCTCAATACATACTGACCCACTGACTTAGAATTTGCAGTGTAAAAAATATATGAAATAAAAAATGACGGGATTGACATCATTTTTTTAAATTATAATACATAATGAAAGATAGTTTATTTTTTCTTTCAACAATTAAGTAAAATAGACGTACATTTTTCTGCGTCAAGCTTTAATTGTGAAAATGATCATCAGAAATTTGTGAAAGTATTATGCTTATTTGCCAACGGTTGTTTAATTTATGTTGTCAAATCGGGAGCCATTTTTTAAATTATTCAAAGCGCATTTTAAATAAGTACTTAATTAAAATGTACTTTGATAAAAAAAAAACATGCTGTTGATGAAATCATGATATGTCAATCAATATGAAGCTAAATATAAAGTATTTTTTACATGTAGGTATTTATCCTCGGCCTGGTTTTTCTGGCTTAGGTTGGTTACCGGTCACCCTTGTTAACCTTTACCATACCATGATATAAAATACCCAAATGCAGCCATGCTGTCAACTCGTGTTACCGTGAATAACTGTTAGAAAAAATGTTTTTATTAGCTTAAATGGCTTTAATGGCATGAATTTACTCTAAATATTGAGTATACAATTTTGAAAAAATAATTAATAACATAATTTAGAGCATTCATTAAGTCCTGTACAATGTGTCTTTCCTTCTTATCTTTCTTTGTTTAATTAGTGAGAAAGAGACAATTATATTTGTTGTTCTTTTCACTGTGAAAATAGTGTGTGATCTCTGCCTTTCACATCACAAATTGTATTTTTACCAACGTATTAATTTTACAACGGATTAAATGAAAAATTAATTGTTTTTGTACGATTCCTTTTCGCTTAAACGCTAATATTTTCTTTAGGATTATTTAAAACATGTATTTTATGTGTTGCATGTATTTACTGAAATATTACAGGTTTAATTATAATGGTAGACCTGTGTTACTGCATGGTTTCGGAAGGGTTAAACAAAAGTACATAATTGAAACAAGATTTAACACTAATAATTGTATTAACAACTTTATAAACTATTAATTTTTCAATTGTACTTCAAAACTTATAAAATTCTCACTACACACATATTATAACAAATGTTTAATGCTGGTAATGTTATAGCACTCTCACCGGCTACCTTATTGAACGCTTCAATTATGCGACCACGTATCTCTTCCTCATTTGCCGATGCATACGACTGGGAAATAGATCCCAACCATAGATGGTTTGTTTTCAAACCGTCGTCAGACCTGTCAGACTAAAATGTAGCCGTGTGTGATTTTTTTATTCTTCAATCACTAGTGCATAATTTAATGTTAACTTGTTAATCTAATCGTACAGTAAATGATCTTTAGCGGAAACAAGACGTTTTCCTCTGGGCTTTGCCTCTGGACTTTGCCTCTGGGCTTAACCTCTCGGCTTTGCCTCTAGGCTTTGCCTCTGGAATTTAACCTCTAGTTTTTGCCTCTGGTTTATGCTACTGGTGCATACCTCTGTTTTTTTTTTACTTCAATTTCAACTTTAGATTTACCTTAGAGTTAGTCGACTCACTGAAGGTGACAAATTTTATCATGATAATCTACAACAAATCACGTCTACGAATCTAATCGCGTCGGCCTGGATGCTGCGGGCCAAAACGTGATGTGATTCCAAGACGTCTGGTGTCCCATACAAGAAGGACATCGAACTCGCGCCCAGTGGAGATATTTTTCCTTATGAAATTATAGACATTACTTTGAATTATAATGTGTTTTTTTTAAGGAAAAATAAAACAGATTTATACATATTTTACACAATAACGTGTGATTTCTGATTGTCTGCGTCATTTATTATTTTTCATTTTTCTGGTAAACTTCCTAGACTTAGCCAATTTTGTAAAAAAAGTATTTTGTTTACACTGCAAAAACTATTTTAATACAGATATGATTTCATTATACTTTCTGGTGGCAGAAAGCAAATTTGCATACAATTAAGCATCAAAGCGTATTAAATGCCCTAGTTTCTTCAAATAAGCCCAAAACTTCCAAAACAGCCTACTTACCATTCCGCGAGTACCATTGTATGGAACTGGTGTCTTTTCTGGGTTTTTGTAGATGGTCATGATGTAGCGATTGTGTGATGCGCACATGTTGATAAAAATGATAACATGAAAGGGATAAAAGAGCATCGCGCTCTCTCTCTCTCTCCGGAATCGTAGATCAGAACACATATCTTATATTGTATTATTACCTGTGTGATCTGTAATAAACTGTATTATTGTACACAGTACATCGAGTTCTTGAATACCTGATTTCCGCACTCAAGAATATATCATTGTTCCCAATATTTATTTATATTTCTTTATTTATATTTATTTATATATATTTTGACATCCATATTTCTCTACTAACAGAGGTGGATACATAATAAACATACATAATACATAGTTTATTGTGTGGGATGGAGTAGACTTCACCTCTGTTATATACAGCGTTGTCCTGGCTACTTTGCTAGACTGAAGTCTGTGTTAAAGTAGCCAGTTTTTTTTCGTGCTGTTGTGGTGTTATTTGGAATAAAAATAGAATTCAAATGTGAATAAAAAAGTAAAAATAAAATAAAAATATATGGAGTGGGAGTGTTGTAGGACTAGTGAATTATTAGTGAAAGAATTGTATAAATTATATTAAATTGTTGGATATCCATGCTTCTGATTCATCTCTACCTGATTGAATCATGTATATCATGATATGTTTCAATAGGGTGTAAACGCCCTATTGAAACGCTATAAAAAATGCAGTTTTGGACTGATGATACAAAGATTCTGTGACGTTGTTAATTTATAGGTACAACTAAACCTTTCGTGTATTTTACAAAACTTACATAGTTTTAAAAAACGTTAAGTATAATATTATTACGTTAATGATTTATTTTATTTTTGTGCGATGTTATAGTTATTTTTAATTCCATGTACTTGTTTCTTCGTCATCTTTTTAGCGTTAATAGACTTAATTTTTTTTTCTCGAATCAATAGGAACATTAGTATTGACCGTAATGAATATAAACATTATAATAGTCGATGCGCGTTACTGTTAGGTTCAAAATTTTATTTTTATTCTTTAGACACCGCTGGAAAGTTTCGACCCGAAACAATCCTGATTTCTTACTACTTACCTGGGATATAATCGACTTTCCATCGGAGCGCTCGATCGCAAATCCGCACCCAGAATCAGATACATGCAGAAACATATATTACGTCTTGCGCGAATCTGATAGGCTGACCTCGCGAAATTCATCGTCTCGTACGACATGAGGTGATGGCACACTTGACGAGCAAATAAAGTCGCGCTGCGAAAAGGGGCAGAGTCATTCTCGAGTGCAGATTCTAAATGATTCATCGAATGACGATCCTTTTACATCAGAGTTCGGGAAAGAAATCGAAACATTCTTCGTCTGATAAGATCGCGATCACGTTGTCGACAGTTCCTTAATTTATTGTTAGCAAAATTAAAAATTCTGAAGAATGTATTCGGATACTCTTTTAAGTGCGCATCATAAATTATTATTACACAACTGTATTTTAACTCGGTAGGTACTCGTAAGGTAAGGCCATTTATGACTTTACAAGACCGACCCACTCATCCTGTTTAATTGTGTTCTATATGTTTCTGTGTAAATGCGATATAAAGAATGGAAAAACGAAGTAATATGAGCAAGGAGAGAAACCTGTACGTCAATACCCGGTCACTTTATAAAAATATTTATTTAAGCTATGTTTCGAATTGAACATTGAGCATAAAGGATACATACAAAAAACAATATTATTTTTGTAAAATGAACCACTTTTACAAACAACACTGGTTCAAGTATTCGTCGGAAAATCTTATTTTCTGACTAGACAGTTAACCTGTGACACGCATGGTGACGTTTCTGACTTGCTCTTGTCTCGTACGTTATATGCATGTATGTGTAGAAAAAAATAATCTATTTCATTTACATAATTCTTTGCCAATCCCTTCTTAGCTACGCGATCTTATGTTGGGGTGGAGTTGGGAAAATTGCCCTTAACCTATCAGCAATCACACAAAAATCGATTCTCAGAATCATCAACAGAAAACCATATAGGTTTCTCTCTGACTCACTGTTTGAGAAATGTCGGCTTCTTGATATTCGACAACTGTCTTTTAAGGAAGGCTGATCCTTTATTTTCAATCCAACTCATAATTATGTTACGAGAGCAAAAAAGAATAGGGTCACTGTGAAGCCTAAAATTATAACAAGCTTTGGTCAATCCTTCCATATGTTTCTGGCCCCTAAAGCCTATAACATTTTGCCGAGCAGTATGAAACAATTATCGATGGACAAACTCAAACACCATCTCAGGAGCTGATTATTGGGTGTTGGCAGAAAGGAAGCTGAGCAAAGATTCATGGAAATGATCATATGAACAGAAAATCAATTCTTTATATTAATTATTCTGTTTTACATAGTGTTTCAATTATGGGATAGCGAGACTATTTTACTTATTAATTAAGTAATTAGAATTCTTTTAAAATCTTGTTTACCTCATTCCTAATATTTTTGGTTTAGATAAAAAAAAATGTATATACTAATAATAATCATGGTTTTCATATTTGTATGACAGACAACGGATGAACCTGTCTCCTTTAGTGCAAACTTCGGTCTAGTTAAGGAGACAGTGAACATATCTTACATTATGAAGCTTGTTCGCCTTTTTGAGTGAGTTTTGATTTAACTTGGAAATAAAGAGTACATTTTTGTCCTGTTTTAATTAAATTATTACAGCGCGCGCCTCATTTTATTTACAAAAGTAAAAAAATATAAATCAGAACTATCTAAATTATTGTCTACAAAAATTATATATTTGCTAATTCCACAATGTGTCGAGTCAACCTTTGGAATCTTATATTCAATACATGTGTTCAGTGGTCCTTCCGTGTTGTTTTAGAATTGTATGCATATATAAATTAAGTTTAACTCGTCACGATAACAAGTCAGTCGCATGTATATTAAAAATTGCGACGATTTACGTTGTCTTTATCCGTTTCATCATATTCGTCTTGTAAATATTTATGGAAAATGATTTAGCCAATAGCCATAAAACTTCCAAACAGATATCTGCCAGGCAACTTAATTGACGAATATTGTATATTAAACAAGCTGTATATTTCATACATAAATAAATTACTATCTTTCACATTAAATTTCATAATAAAACTATTCAATCTTATTTAACATCACGCGGCGCTTAGCGAGCGTTGAACAAGACTGCCGCGGCCCAACAGTGATCTGCCGTTTTATCGGAAAAGACTTAAAACATTTATCTGATGAACTTGAAAACATAAAAGATCAATTAATATCAAACATTTAAATCAAGCAAAATAATTTTATAAATTCCTTGGTCGCGTACTGCTTTACGTCTCTTCCAAAATGGTCGTCATAATATTTTGTCAATGTCTGACCATCGCGGTCCTTTATGATCTACTCTTCGCGATCCTTGACCTCATTCAGCGAGGCTCCAGTCATTTCTCGTACTTCTGACCAGCATGTTGGACCCTGGCTGCGTGCTCTCCATCTTTGTACATTCCCAGTGAACACTAATTTATCCACGAAATCTCCATCTCTTCTAGAAACGTTTGGCTGGTTTTTAATGAATTAAAAGCTAAAGGAAAAATTCAGCTAACTCAGGTAGGACCAGCTACAAAAATCATAATTGCCAGGTGGCCTCTCATTTGTTCAGATTTAACTTGATCGATTCCCCAATGTGTGAGTGTGGTGCCGCGGAGGAAACCCTTGACCGTGTTTTTTTGCCTGTCCATTGCGGATCACAGGTTTTTTTACAGTGGTCTCGTCAATGGTAATTTTCAGCTCCCGGTTAACTTGTGTCATCTTCTTTCCCTTAACTCGCCACATTTAATCTATATAATAGCAAGTTTTTTAAACGACAATAGTATTGACTTGTTATATAGTATTTCCTATTCTATAATATTATTGCACTTTTTTCTATAAAATAAAGTTTTTAACTTCATTAATGGCACAAATCACTCTTGAAGAGTAGATTGCCCATTTAAAAGAAGAAGAAGAACTCCATCAATTAGAAAACATTTGCGGAGGAAAATGACATCATGTGTGTAATAAAATAAATATTCATACCTCGGGTCTTGTCAGGAGTATTCTGTAATCTTCGGGTAGAACACGTTACAGGTAGTTATTAAGTTTTAAGTTTAAGTTATTAAGAGCACTATTTAAGAGAAATTGTTATTAGCGCAAGCCACGGAAGGAGGATGAATTCCAGACCGCTTCCCTGACGTCTGTAAGGCCGGTCTCTGCCAGATGCATCGCGTACTAGCACCGCGTTCCTCTATTGGCGGCTTCAGCAAGCGTGCTTGTAACCGATATGCGGCGAGCCAACGAGCTTCCGCGGACCCTCGTCAGATGGCATTCTAAGTCCGCCTCAAACGTGACCAAAATACTGAAGAATTATTTTCCTGTATTTGGTGGAGAGCCTTTAGAGAGTTAGTGCGGTAGGTTTTCTGTACCAATTTTCCTTTGGACCTCCATTACTCGAGACGAAAGATCACAGGTAAATAAAATCGCTGACTTCTTTGTTGTTATCGAGAAAGTTAGATATCGGAATTTGGTCAAAGCGATCTATTCTGAATATTTTGTCTTGTTTGTGTTTATTTCACGATCCAGTACAGAGTTCTCTTCTCTAATCTTGTGGATAAGTTCTGCCATATTATCTTCGCTGATCGCAATCACTATTATATCATTTTCAAATCAATAAAATAACTTTTTATCGCTTTCCTATTCCATTCCCATCCGCCATGTGTCTTTCTCATTTTATTATATTATGTGTTAACGCCGTTTAAAATTAATTTTAATTCCAATCATTTTTGGAGTTTGACCTGTTGCTTCATGCATGCACTCAATATATTATATACCAACGAATATTGAATACATACCACATTGAATTTTAACCTACGTATATCCTTCCCTTTCTTTCCTATTACTCATCCTCAAGCACAAGCATATTAATAATCCGTTTCCCTCCTCATATTTTCACCATTATGTATTGTCCTATAATTACATATATGCACTTGTAAAGGGTCTTTCAACGAGGACGCTCGATTTTAAAATGTAAGTTAAACAGGTTGTATGAGAGATATTCACTCAATTTTTCTTTCATTTGAAAGTATATTTTATGGCATTAAGTGTGGAATATAACGTTGTTCGAATATTCGCTGCGGCTTTGCTCAGTGGCATATTTGGGAGGTCCAATTTTCTATGACTTTATCGCATAAATCTGGCTAAATTTGCTGGATGGCGTTTGTTATGTTGACTTTGAGGGGGTCAATTGTTTGCCGCTTATTCGTAAAGACTTTCGATTTAAGATAGCCTCAAAGGAAGAAGTCTAAAGGCGTTAAATCGCACGATCTCTGTGGCCAGTTCACGTCACCGTCGCGCCAGATAACCGTGCCCTCGAATCGATTGTCAAATTGCCCTCAAAATTTGATGATTTGCACACGTTGTTCAACCTTTTGTGGTGATTTGCCGTATACTACTTAACAATTGACAATAAATTTGACAGATGTCACTTTAACAACATGGCTGCTATAACCTATTATATATAAATTTTGAGCGTCCCTATTAAAAGACCCTATATATTATGTGAAATTGCAGAATCTTTTCTGCAATAGAGACATAATCCTGAGCAATTTATTGCCGTTGAAGGGCAATACAATAGTACGTCACATTCGTACTGCTCTGTGGAATCGAAGTCTTGACGTTAAAAGAAGCCACCATTAAAAGGCTGCAGGCATTTGATATGTGGTTGTGTACACGTATGCTGAATCTCCTGGCTCGGTCATACTACCGAAGATGTAATGATATGCAATAGAATGCAAGATTCAACTATCAAACGAAGAAATCTCCATACTTTGATAACACTCTTCGCAATGAAAAATATGATCTTTTCATTAAATAAGGGAAGCAGAATGTAGAAAGCGGTTATATTTGCGTAGAAACAAGTAAATATAATATACAAAATGGCGGTGATCTTATCTTGCACAGGATAAATCAGCACATTATAATACAACTTCGTCGCCAAGAAAATTATATATCCTCCTCATAATATATTCTCCATAGATATTAAAAAGTTTCCTCTATGCAAATAATAAGGATTTTTTAAGAAAATACAAAATACTCATGAAATGGGTTCCGTTTCGTTTTTTTAAATCGAAGGAAGTCATATTTCAAATACGTTCGATTTAAATGAAAAAATGCAGTCACGTGTGTGCATTGCATCGCAAGCGGCAATTGCGGTTAATTTATGAACACCTTTTGCGTTTGTATGACACTGGCCAATAATTTTAATAAGATTCCAAGTGTTGGCTAAAGCAATAAAGTTAAATTTATATCGGTTATCCGTGCGCTTTCTCGGTCGGACTTATTGAAATCTATTATTACGCTAGTAAACATTCGTACTTTTTAAGATTCAATTCACTTAATGTTTATTTATTTGAATGCCCTTGTATATAAATTAATAAAATGTAATATTTATGCGCTTCCTTTGTTTCGGTTGCGGAATAAAATGATTACTCGTCGAATTGTGTTGCCTTTTCGAACAGTCGAATGGCGGAAAACAAAGCAAAGAAATGAATTTTGATTACCAATTTGAAAGGGTTTATCCGTAAACCAATAATCATTATCCATAAACAAACGAAGATATCGATAACATGTCTAAACTTAAATATAAGCTGGAAATAATAACTTCCCCCTCATTATATATCATAGATATTAACTTATACGATTATTTTATAATTAAGGAGAACATATTGTTATTGTGAAGTTGTAATTATTCAGAACGGACGGTCTGTAATGTTTTAAATATTAATTTAATGTATTAATTATAAATATATACATATGAAATCAATTAATAATGTAGATAGATGGCTTTCAAATAATGAAACGACAGATGTATTAATTTGAAAAAGTTGAAAATTGAATAGGTTCGACAATTTGTCATGAAAAATTTTTTCGACAAAATTGATTTTATATGTATTTATTTATATTTATTATAGAATATTTATCACTAAAACTCCGAAATAAATTAACATTTTTATTCTCACTTTTGCCTTGTGTACCGGTATCGACCGCGGTACCTCTCACATGCTAAGCAAAGGCTCTGCCATCTGAGATTTATTACATTAGTACGAGATAAAATCTCGTTAATACTGATATGAAAATGATCACATTTTTAAATATATACAGAATAGTTGGGATGTACCTCGTTACTGGTGTTAAATTAAACTGTTATTAAAAACATTCGGAAGTCGGTACCAGCCCGAGATGCATACATAAAGCTTATTCGCTTAATTTGATAAAAATGGAACGTCCAAAGAACAATATTTTTTGTATTCAGTTAAGTGATAAGACTTGTAGAATTATGTCAAACGGTTATATAATTATTTTATTCGATGATTATATAAAATTGTGTGCATATGGCTTTCGCTAGCTATTATTAAAAGCAAACATGCAAACGATGAGAATTATTTAATTTAGATAATTGCATATTAATAGAAAGGAAACTATTTCATCACAATAACATGCTTTTACCCTATTATTACTCTCTACTCGGTTTCTTCAATACACTCTAATAACTTTAATGTTTTTTTATTATTTACTCCTTTTCTTATTTCTTACATATTTTTAGTTTGTATCAAAACGTTAACTTTACTAAACTCTACTAAACAATATAAATAATCTCTACTTGTCTCTTTTTTGATTTTTACTATTTAATTTATTTAAATTAGTCCTACCTTACTTCTTACTTATGCACATATCAGTTTTCAAAAATATTAAAAACAATTATAAATAGCTAATGGAATCTAATGCTACCTACCTCAGAATAAATACTTTATATGCACCTAGCGGGAAGCGGCTTGCATATAAATAATATATCATATTTAATACTGATGCATTAATTATTTAAAAAGTTATTTTGATAATAAACGCCGATTTATCGGCACTGAAATCAAATTGATCAATGACGTGAAAAAAATAGTGACGCGAAAATGTGAGTTTTCGAGATTTTGATTCTGAAGGTACATTTTCAAATACAAAACGAACGAATAACGAGTGAAGCAATTTCAAAATAAGACTTTGTTTCAGAATTTAACAACCGTGAAATAAATTTTGTATATTTTATAAGTATTATTTTATAAGTAGGATACCTTTTTAAAAAATGTGTCACTTTGGAGAAATTCGTTTTACTTCTACTTCTGCCAGGCCAGCATCCAGTTAATTTAATATTATATTATTGAGACGTGTTATATATATATATATATATATATATATATATATAAAATGTCTCAAATGATTCATTGCGGCCCAGCCATCCTTTTCCAACGAATATCAATAAACTTTTCAGTGTTTCTCTTTAAGTTATTAACCCTTGTAACTATACAGTTAAATTTGACAACACTGAGGTTCTCGGATCATTTCACATATTTAATTAATATTAGTACATTTTCAATAAGCAAACAAACCGTTACATATAAATTAATATTACAAGGTATTGTTTTGTCGTTAGATATTTTCAGAACTAATACCATTTTCCACATATTATTGTATTATTTAAGCCTAACCAATTTCGGAAGAACTTTTATTTAAATTAAATGTGTCAACATATACAGAAAAAAATTATTAAAAATGTATTACGTCTCATTATATTATGTAATAAAAATAAAAATGTTTTGGTTTATTATCACACCTACGATAACAGACCGATAAATGAATAGACATGAAATGAAAATTAAATATTTGTGTAAACAAGACGTATTTTTTATATTAATGCATATTAGATTGTCAGCGTTTAAATTTTCGTTCCAAATGAGTCATTTATTTTTAAAAAAAACGCGGTGCTTTTCGATTGCGTAAATGTTACCAAAGTTATCACGTGGGCGACACCAAAATGAAAATATATAAACAAGGTATTTGCGATAGTTCATGTCTATATATTTTATAGTATGTCCCTACGATACATTTTCAAAGATTCAATTATGTAATATTTAAAAAAAGATGTTTTATGATTGAGTACTTTTTTGGTTTCTTTTAAATCGATTATTGTATATAGTAATATATATTTATCGAAAGAAAATAGTTATGTATATATATATATAGTAAATCTTAGTTAGAAAATAGTTATGTATATATATAGTAAATCTTAGTTGACATATAATTTGTATTAAAATACCACAGAACTGCGTTCTGAAAAACTGCAACTTTGCAATAATAATGTGTACTTAAAAATATTTAAACTTTTGTTCCTTCATCACGGTTAGTAAATGTTCGTCTTTGATTTCATTTATTTCCTCGAGATTCAGTTTTTAAAGTCTGCAATATTCGACTTCCTAGTGTAAAAAAGATTACATTAGTGCCAAGTATTTTGTTAGTTGTGGGAAGCAGGTCTTAATGGTCTGACCGAGATTGAAATTTTATATGTATTTAAAACATTCATCGAATAGGGCTTCAATTGATTGTTTATGTTAATATTTTCTTTGTTTTATGTTATTTGCTTATTTCTAATGATTCAAGATGTCCAATTTCAGCCCACAAAAGATAAGATTCCAAAACTTTTTCAAAAGAATAATCTTTTTACAATAAATTATTTACAAATATTGAGAATATCATTTATTCGTGATCATTTACGCATCTCAAACTCAAGCAGTTTTATATTTTAAAATTTGACATCGTTAAACAAATTTATTATATCGATATTTATTGCGACGAAATAATTTGATTAGCTGTTCAAAATAAGAAAATATATCAAAATTGATTTTATTAAAAAAATATTTTACATATAAAAAATATTGCTTTAAATACTTTCAATTCAAAAATAATTAGATTCTCATTGTGACATATATCCTATACATAGTCCACAGATGGCGATATTGTAGTTGTACACAAAGTATTTCCACATAGTAACATATATGCAACTTCCAAAAATTTGATAGACGTGGAGATCGATTAATGAATGAGAATGGTGAACGTTATATTTGTATAACGTGATCACTTAAGCCAGCCACAGATAGGTCGTAAGCCCTGTAATAAATTACCCATAATTCCATATCTTTCCATTAAATATAATAAAAAATAGCTTCGTCTCTATTAGATATCTATTATTTGTTTAATAATTTTATTAGTTGCAAAAAAGAGCGAAATGTTGACTGATAATAGAGTATTATCAGATTTTCTTAATGATTTGTAAGCCTCCCAAAAGATACTCCTATATTTTACAGAGATGCCCTAGGTAAAGTGCCGCCCTTTGGCAAATTTCAGAAATTATATCATATTATTATATCAAATTATATACTATTATTATAAATAAGATATCGATCCTCTTTAAAATTTTTTTATGATGTAAAATTCATTTCAAAATATGGCTAAATTAAAAAATATTTTAAACTCACGCACAATCATCGGATTTTGGCAATTTTGATGGATAATAATAAACATTATCCACCAATTATTTATCACCATCAGTTTTTAAATGTTACACATTATATTATACTTTTAAAATATTCTTAAATATACTTAAATATGAGACACCACAAAATATAATGATGTATTTAATAAATTTTTGCAACAAAATCATTAACGATTTTTTGCAAATAAAGAACGCCTTTTGGCTTCAGTAGAAGATGTTGAAAACGCATTTAACCTTTGACCAGAGTCGCACATATTCAGTGTAATATTAAACTTCTTTTTCATTAAATATTCTTTGTTGGTAAGAATCATTCGTTGTGTTTTATTTAAAACTAATTAAAATATTTTTCCAACGTTAAAAATTTCGATTAATGAATTTGTAACGTATTAAATTATTTCAATTGCGTAATTCAATCTCCGTCTGGAGGATTTTTTAATTAAATATTCTTCAACAATAACAGTCGGTAGGGAAAGGGGGGGACAAGACGGGGGAAGCTAAGGAAAAACACAAATTAAACACTTCTTATTCTATTTAAACTTAGTTTTACTAATCACAAAAATTTTATTAATTATTAAAGTACAATTTGGCGTAATCTATAGCCATATAACAAATTAAACATTTTTAATAATCAACTATATTTAAAAACACGAAAAAACCATCTTACCCCTACTCCGGGATAACATGGGCTACCGAAAAAAGAGCAAGTTGCTATTTATTTTCACAATTACACGCATCTGTGTATTTCTTCGCTGTTTTCATCATTTGTACCTGTACAAGCATTCCAATGTCTACATAACTAGCAGGCCACCCAACCCATCTTCTTTTTCTTCTCTTAATTTCTTGAAATATCGTTCCAATATAGCCTTTTTTATATCTTCTATACACCAGTCTCCTCTTTCAAACTTATTTTTATAATTGATCATCGTTATCACCTGAAAAGTAACAAGGCTACAAAGTAACAAGATTG
Organism: Eubasilissa regina; assembly: GCA_022840565.1. NCBI lineage: Eukaryota > Metazoa > Arthropoda > Insecta > Trichoptera > Phryganeidae > Eubasilissa > Eubasilissa regina. Next base: position 20,253,779 of record JAINEB010000018.1, on the reverse strand, counting down.
CAATTCAAAAGTAACAATACTACACGCACGACTGCTTTACTATCACGCTTCGTAGTCATAACCCTGTCTTGCCCAACTGCTAGGTTTCTACAAAAAAAAATTCAATAAAACAAATAAAAAAATAGCATCATTATAAATATGACATATCAAACAGATTAATTTTGGAATGAACTTATTAAAAACATAGTAGACATCGTTATAATAATTACCTTCATATACGAATTTTTTATCAGCACAAAATTACACAGATCGAATACGTACCCTATTGGTTTTTCAAACATAAAAAAAAACAATCGAAAGTAGCCTCCTAATGATGTATTCAATATTCAGGTAACGCGTACGGTTTTTTGTACATGTGCGGTACCCCCTTTTACTTCGCTACCCTGTCTACCCCTACTCAGAATTATTATACACAGAATCGCAACTAACATCTAAGTTAACTTTTTGCCTATTTTCAGGTTACGTTCATTGACATGTCTTTGAAATATTTATTTTATTTTCATTTTTCCTGTAACCCATAAGTAAGCATGTTTTTTTAATTTATAATAATAGCATTCTCGTTTGTTAGAATGCAAAATTACTCAAAACAATATTTTGTTCAAGGATAACGTTAAGGCGCCCCTTAAAATTTACCACCCTTAAGCATAGCCTTACCCGTCTACGCCCGCGGGACTTCCCTACCTACGTATAAATAAGATCCGTGATATAGTATTGTAAAGTCAGAATATTTAAATCAGCTTCATTCATAATGAACACTATAAATGGGCTAAATACATTCCAACCCAAATATTCCATAAAAAAACATCTGTCACTAGCAACATCACATATATCGATTACTAATTAATTATTTACCAAGTGTTTGATTACGAAAGTATCTTGCAATCGCCTGCGGTATTCGATCTACTTTTAGAGTAGAGCATCCGATTGTTGAATATGTAAATAGACAACTCCCCGAGAAATGATGAATTAGTTATTTACATACCATTAATCCACTTTATATTAATTATTTGTATTAAAAATTAATCAAAACTATTAAGGTATTTAAAAAGACAGTCTTCGTATTTACAAACCTAAGAGTATATGTATTAGTGATGAGAAAAAATACTACTTTTGACTCACTGGTGTGATTGTGATTGGTATTCGATAATATCAGTGATTGAAAACTGTGACTGATCACAGTTTCATTATTAATGCGCATGCGCCGCACTATATCGCGATACACGAAATAAATAAAAAAAATTAAATTGCGTATTTTTTTCTATTATTAAAATTTAATTTGTGTAAAAAACATATTCTAGCATAAATAATTAATATAAATCTAATAATTAATAAAATCTTTTTACTATAGTAACTTTTTACTAACGCCCGTAGTAAAAATCCTCTACGGGTTGTTGATACATCAAATTTACTACTGTCAAAGATGTGGCATTGTGTGTGGCAAAACGAATAATCGTCTTGCCACACACAATGCCACATCTCAATTTTCAATTTTCAATTTTCTGCTTTATCTGTGGCTTTATTCGCTCCTACCTTCGAGACCTGTCATTTCGGTAACGATATTTTTTCGCATTTATTTATTAAAACTTTTATTGACATACATATATTATACACTTATTGCTGTGTGGGAAGCAGTAGGTATCCACCTCTGATGAATATTGCATTATGCTGGTTATTTTGCTAGACTACGATCTGTGTTAAAGTAGCCAGTTTATTTTCGTTCTGTTGTTGTGTTATTTAATTAGGATTAGAAAGAAAAGATTCGACAGAAAAATAAATAAAAATTTTAATGTAAAAATGAATGTTGTAAAAGTAAAGTAATTTATTAGTGTGGGTATTGTATAGTAATTATGTTGGAATGTTGGACAGCAATCCTTCTAATTGATCTCTAGCAAATTGAAACATATATCGAGTCCATATTTGCGTAATCTTATTGGAAGTGAACGATTTCCAGTTAGTATTAAGTGTGTTGTAGTTTCAGAACTAAACACATGAATAGACGTTGGTAGAATGTCGTTGTTGCTCTCGGAACTGGTGTGTAGATGTTCATTCGTTGTCTTGTGTTGTGACCATGATTTATTGTTAGGGGTGATTTATTGTTAGAATGGAAAAATTGTACGAGTCTCAACATATAAATTTGTCTTACGTCTAGGACATTGTACTCTTTAAATATAAGATCTGATGGATATATAAAGTAGGTAAAAAATAGACTATGTGTTAATGTATATTAAACAACGAGATCGTCATCGGACCAACTCTCATCACTAAAATAGCGGGATACGAATATACTGCAAGTCTCATAGTATCAATGTGACAGATGACTTTTGAAACAGCTGTGAAAAGTCCGCCATATTTAACAATCAATTCTCGTTTTTACTATCGGATATCGGAGAGTAAAATCAGTTTACTACGGGATGTACTTTCAAGAAGTAAATATATTTTTTACCCGTTTTCGCAAAAGTAACATTTTATCTATAGTAAAAAGTTACTACCGATCACACAACCGGCCTTTAGAGGTGATTGAACTTTTCTAAAAGAACAGTTTGTCATTTTCAATGAATTATCCGTTACGTCCAATATCCAAATAAACTAACTTGAAAAATAATTGTTTTTTTTAAACAAAACGTACAATTAAGGTGACCGCGTCCACGGATTTGAATTTTTTTTGGAGATTCGATCTGAGATGACACAAAGTTTCGCGCGAAACGATTTTTATGAATCTTCAGCCCGTATATTTTGCACGTGGATTAAAATATACCAGTATACATATGCATTTAAAGTCAATTGTCTAAAGCAGGGGTCGGCAGACCGCAGTTCGCGAGCCGCATGCGGGTCTTTTCGTGTGCATTTGCAACTCTTCAACTCCAGCTCATATTTTTAAATACAATACAATATTTGGCACATGAAATTGTTTGCCTGCAACACTATATATCAAAGCAATGACGACATTTAGGTTTTCATGTTTTATAAGTAAAGTACTGATCTACTGAAGCTTATAACTACTATATATATATATATTATATTCTTCTAAGTTGCCCACGACTGTATTGTGAATTTAAGTTTTTTTTTATCATTAAAATATACATATATAGCTACAGTGAAAATGTACGTTGCGGCTATATAAAAATGTTAATTTTCTCTTTACTTAATATTTGGCTCTTGTCACTAGAAAGTCTGCCGATTCCCGGTCTAAGGCAAAGTCTCATTGTGAGAGCATCGTGGACACGGGTTATAAGAGTTACATTGTCGACCTATGTAATTTTATCTATATGTGATAATTTAAATGTTGAAATGGCCCATATAATTCCACAGTAGATTCTAATCAACGGTCAGTCCTTTATTAATTCGCATGCGAATTTATGTCGAAACAAATTTTTTAAGTAACATTTATAACATGATTTTCAAAAGTGATCTCCCACTAAGTGAGAGGCACTCGGGAAGATGATTATGGATCTGTTTAGAATAAGAGAAAAAATATATAATAATGTAATAAGGACTCTCTGCGATCGTACCCGACTCGCGTTCAATATTGATATTTCTCCGTATAATCTAGTTCAATCAACAAATAAATTACAGGGCTGTCCTCTCCAGGTCGTATATATAGCAGGATTCGAAATATTGTACAATTGGACTCGATAATATTATATTATTTCACTTTTGATTCTCAGAAATAGAGCAATTCAACGTTTAATAGTTAAATATGTAACATTTTCTGATCTATGTTGTATTTGAGAATAGTGAAATAAACGCGATTCTCGGTGCCCAATGAATACCCTATTAAAGTAAGTTCACCCCCTCTCCGAACAGCCTCTGGTATCTTTTCGACGGGACCGCTTATTCAGCATTCCCCGCAGTAAAGAGTAAAATTTGTGAATCTTACGCAGTAACACATGTTGATATCGTTCATAAGTATATTAATTCACTACAAATTAAATTAAACAACTAGAAAGATGTACAGAAAAAACATTTAGTTGCTACTGGGATTCGAATCTGAATCTCCTCCTATCCGAGGAAGTGCGTTTACTTTTTTTTAAATAAATTATATTAAAGTACCATAGGACTATGTTGTGAAAAATGCAATTTCACAAAAAAATGTGTTCTCCTTAAAAAAGTAATTAACTACTAGCATGCCCGCACAGCTACCGCACGGTAGCAGACGTATCCTGCAGAGACGCAGTACTCTGTTTTCAATCTCACCCAACAAAAAAAAAAACACTTTTCTCGGTATCCCAGAATTGGAAGAAACAGAACCGACGTACATAGCCAACAACCTAAGGGGTGGTGAATAAATTGTGCAGGAGCTACACAGACTCACCCCGTGCACCTAAAAAAAATACCACTTCTCGGTATCCCAGAATTGTAAAAAATAGACCCGACGTACACAACTAACAACCCAAAAGGGTCAAAGGTCTGTTGATCTTTGAGAAGCGTTAGGTAAGATTACTAACCACGTAAAAAAAACACCACTATTCTCGGCATCCTAAAATTGTAAAAAACAGGGCTGACATATACAACCATCAACCCATCTCTCCAGGTTTTAATAAAAACAAACATTTTGTTAATACTCATTGATAAAACCATAAAAAGTGATTTGACAGAAAAAGAAGAAGAAAAATAAAAAAGAAGAATAATAATCCATCATTCATGGAGCTTGTATGAGAAGATGTATGAATGTGGTTGAGGCGAGAATTATGTGTCAGGACAGAAGAGTGTGGCGCTCTATCCTCTCTGCCTACCCCGGAAACGGCGTGATGGTAAGTAAGTTACGGGTTTATCTATCACCAGAACTGTTCTATTTAAATATTGAATAACAGACGCGTAAAAGAACAAACTCATTCGACCGGTCTGTAGTAAGACAGGCATATTTAAGTCACGTGGACAACTGCGAAATAATAATTAATTCAATTACGCTTTTAAAAAATCATCATTGTGTCATTCTAGACATAACCTATAAAAATCCAAAAAAACGTACAGAAAATTTTTCTAAGTATAATGTATGATTTCACCATAATAAACCAAATTCCGGAGTGAAATCATCAATTTTATCTTGTGCGGAAAAATAAATATAGAGAAAAATGTACATGTCAAAAAATGTCAATGAACATATTTAAATAAAAATACTCTTTTTAATTCGGATTCGTCACATATTTCGCTTCAAGGTGGTCGAATGAACCGTTACCTGTATTATTACAATTTTTTTTGAATCCGCTCAATATTGCATAGAGTGTAGAAACAATTTTCAAATATTTCATTTCTCATGTGAAAATGGACATAGCAAAAAAAAATTTTTGGTCGTAATGTCGCAGAGGAAAACTCAAAAATATGAAATTCACTTAATCAGGGTTTGCAAAGAAAGTAGAAGAGGTAAAAAAAAAAAAAATACGCACGGCGATACCGTCGGCCGCGGGCCATCGCGGAAATATTGTAAAACAATTTTCGCTTTTAAACTCGCAGAGTTGTGAGCGAAAATCTAAAAGTTAGGCTAAATTAAAAACATAATAGCAAGAAATTCACTAAACTTAAACGGTTGTAACAAATAGAGGAGAAGAGGAAGAAAAAAGTGTCAAGGGGAAAAAGTTTATGTCATTCTTCAGCTATCTGGCAAAATTCAAAAATACCCAAATGGCTCGCAGGCTCGCTAGATACAGCACTTTCCGTGTGTGACGGATATTGTTACAACGCGACATATATACACCACGGAATATAGCTTACGACTTTAATAATAGGTAGATACTATTTTTTGCAGGACTTTTTTTATTGATAAATCTATATATATTAAAATAATAAGCCCTATTTCGCGATGTTTATATGTTTATATGTAACCGATTTTGTCACACACGTTTTGGTTAATATCTCGCTTATTAGGCGTTCTATTCTAGTTTGGTGATTTTTGGAAAATTTAACTTTTTATTTAGCCTAACTTTTTTTTCATTCGCTTATAAGTCTGCGAGTTTAAGAGCTAAAATCATTTTAATATTTTTTGGCAATTGCCACCGATGGGCAGTATCGTTACACACTTTTTTTTAAATTCTTCGTCTTCTAATTTTCTTATGAAACCTGATTTAGTGAAATTTCGTATTTTTGAGATTTTCTCTACGAGTTTACGACCAAAATATAATTTTATTACATCTGTGCATACATCACAATGGAATATAATTTATTTTCGTATTTGTTAGCTTCTATTGTTTAAAATTCACCTTAAAAATCTAAAAAACGCGTATTTTTTTTTTGAAAAATGTACGGACCTACCTAGATGCGCCGAAAATGCGAAAAAACTGATACAAATAACCCCGGAAAAGTGAAATCTCACGACCGCCGGAGAAAACAAATGAATGCGGTTTTTTTCCATATTTGACAGGCGAAACAATGACAAACTTTGCGATTTATGAAAAATGTCGATTTTCACATGGGAAAATGTACATTTTTTGATTTGAAAACGTTCTCTGTACACTATTCGGTATGAAGCAGTCTATTAAAAAGATCATATTCATGGAGGTATCTTCGTGTCCATGCACCCTGAAGGATAATATATACCCGATACGAATTAAAGATAGTATTTTTATTAAATTATGTTTCAATATTATTTCATTTTAATCAAATATGTCCATTTTCACATGAGAAATGAAATATTTGAAAATTGTTTCTACACTCTATGCAATATTGAGCGGATTCAAAAAAAATTGTAATAATACAGGTAACGGTTCATTCGACCACCTTGAAGCGAAATATGTGACGAATCCGAATTAAAAAGAGTATTTTTATTTAAATATGTTCATTGGCATTTTTTGACATGTACATTTTTCTCTATATTTATTTTTCCGCACAAGATAAAATTGATGATTTCACTCCGGAATTTGGTTTATTATGGTGAAATCATACATTATACTTAGAAAAATTTTCTGTACGTTTTTTTGGATTTTTATAGGTTATGTCTAGAATGACACAATGATGATTTTTTAAAAGCGTAATTGAATTGATTATTATTTCGCAGTTGTCCACGTGACTTAAATATGCCTGTCTTACTACAGACCGGTCGAAGGAGTTTGTTCTTTTACGCGTCTGTTATTCAATATTTAAATAGAACAGTTCTGGTGATAGATAAACCCGTAACTTACTTACCATCACGCCGTTTCCGGGGTAGGCAGAGAGGATAGAGCGCCACACTCTTCTGTCCTGACACATAATTCTCGCCTCAACCACATTCATACATCTTCTCATACAAGCTCCATGAATGATGGATTATTATTCTTCTTTTTTATTTTTCTTCTTCTTTTTCTGTCAAATCACTTTTTATGGTTTTATCAATGAGTATTAACAAAATGTTTGTTTTTATTAAAACCTGGAGAGATGGGTTGATGGTTGTATATGTCAGCCCTGTTTTTTACAATTTTAGGATGCCGAGAATAGTGGTGTTTTTTTTTACGGGGTTAGTAATCTTACCTAACGCTTCTCAAAGATCAACAGGCCTTTGACCCTTTTGGGTTGTTAGTTGTGTACGTCGGGTCTATTTTTTACAATTCTGGGATACCGAGAAGTGGTATATTTTTTAGGTGCACGGGGTGAGTCTGTGTAGCTCCTGCACAATTTCGTCACCACCCCTTAGGTTGTTGGCTATGTACGTCGGTTCTGTTTCTTCCAATTCTGGGATACCGAGAAAAGTGTTTTTTTTTTGTTGGGTGAGATTGAAAACAGAATACTGCGTCTCTGCAGGATACGTCTGCTACCGTGCGGTAGCTGTGCGGGCATGCTAGTTTCCGTTATTAAACTTTTCCACATTTGCAGACTAGACGTAGAACCTCTTACGCACAAAATTCATTCGTTCACCGTTTATGTAAATATCATTTTGATAATTTATCAGAAATATAATTTTTTTAATATTAACAATGTAAAAAATCTTCATGAACTATTTTATTATCAATTTTAGCCAATCATTTTATTTAACTATCTATTTTATCTACATACACACATCCTTGCTTTCCCTCTATCTTTATAATTTGTCTCATATGCTATATGTTATGTAAGTGTATCTGAAACTTTATACTGTTAAAATCTCTTAATAATTAAATAAACTATGAAATTTGTTCATTTTCATGTTTTCGCTCTTCTGTCAAATTTCCTTTATTTAACTTACAAACCTTTTCCTATATATTATCCCAACAACTGTATCAATCTATAATTTTTAAAAATATAATTTATCAGACGAATATACAGCCTATGACATGTCTATAGCAACAAAAATTAATTAATGTTAATTTATTCTCGTGTGAAAGTTATTGATAACGTATCTTTTACCATCTAAAACTTTCACACTTGGAGACTACTATTTGGTGTAATATTATTTTAAATGTCTAAATCAAATGCAGATAATTTGTAATTTTTTCAGACATGGTAAAACGAGAAGGAATTATTGTTTCCACTGGCATGAAAATAAAATACGCAAAAATTATTAAGTAGCTGTTAATATATTATTGTAAATCCATATTTACTCTCAATTGTGTACGTTTTTAAGCAATTCTTCTTTTATGCATAATTAATATATTATACTCGAACATTATAAATAGTACACTGACAAATTTTTCGTAAAGAAAATTCTCCAACGCCTCTTTTAAATTTCCATTTCGTCTCCATTAAAGACTTTAGGTACTACTAGCTTTAAGACACCAGCCTAATAATCACGTGGACGGAGAGTTAACCAGCATTAGCGCTAAGCTTAGTACGACACGTGACACGTATTCCGTGTGCGCGTCTCTTTTAAAAAAAAAAATTAAAACCTGAAGGTTTGAAGAGTTTTATCAATTTTAAGATCTTTCACAATGAGAATTCGATTTGTTTAACCAACTCCAATAGTATATTATAACAGCAAACATCTCGAATATTAGATAATATAATAGTATTATTGTTATTTTTTTTAATCCGCGATGTATGTAAAGATTGAGAGTATGGAGTTTAAAGAATAAAGGTAGATACATATTAATATTCTGGTCGCCAATACGAATGAACGGTATTCCAGGGTTAGGGTTCTTGACACCATTACGTACAGCAGTATTAAAAATCCCATCATTATAAAAATGTTTATCCGCAAATTTATGACAAACATTATATTACAATTGTATGATATTTAAATTGATAGCAGGATAACGATAAGCACTTCATAAGGAAGAAAATACATTATTTTTTTCTTAGAAATTGAACAATAGCCCACCTCGACACGGGATCATCCTAGTGAGGGGATCTATTATAATTAATAACTGTTAAAACATTATAAAAAGAGAAGAATAAATAAAAAATTAAGATATGTATTTATAAATGTATAAAGTTTATAATTTGGTCTAACCATAGGACAAAGGTATCGGAAATTCGAGCTTTGCCGGGAGACCATCGAATTAGTCCTGTTTTTCATAGCATATAATGGCCTTTGTCCATGGATGAGATTTCTCTCAGAGATTTGGCTCGAGTGCGCATAATAGATAGTACAGAGTTCAGCGCGAAGCGATATTTTATTCATCAGCCCATCTTTTGCACGTATCATTGATAGAAAAATATTGACGTGGTATGTATTTCATCTGCATAACTTTATTCATAAAAAAAACTTTTCCACGACTTGTTTTCAGGTTTATTTAGTCCAAAATATTAAACACTTATGTCATTAAACACATTGAATAAACACTTACGTCATTAAACACATTGAATAAACACTTACGTCATTAAACACATTGAATAAACACTTACGTCATTAAACACATTAAATAAAGTAACGCACAAAACGACCAAACTTTTCAAATATTATTTTTCATTAAACGTCTTACGCTTGAAGTGGAACTTGCTGTCCAGAAAAATAAATATAATGTGTAGATCTTTGGTAAGACATATGATAGATGTGGTATTTCTCTATATTATTTATAATTTAATTCTTTTCATTTCTCAAATGTTTGTACCGAAGAATCGCAGACAACGGCTATACGAAGCACATTTGTACGCTTAATATCTCAATTTGGCCAACGCGATCGATCTAATAGTTAGGAACATTCCCATTCGTAATAATTTTAATTCTTTTAACCCACGTTTGCAATTATCAAATATCTAACGTTTCCAAATATCTAAATATTATAGCAGTTCAAATACCTACAGGGCAATTGTTAAAATAAATATACCGACTATCTTATAGTACGCGATTAAATGACGATTCTTGTTTCCTATTATAGTTCTAAATGCACAAATCAGGAGTCTATTCACCCACGTTGTGTACTTTTTATAATGGACAAACTTTTGATCACCCGAGCGTACTCGTTATGGTATTAATTTACTAGTCTTCAATTTATTGGCTTCAATTCCGAAATGTCGTTTAGAACGCAAGTGAATCTCGGCGCGAGCCGATTGTCAATAAACCGTGTATATAATTATACAGAGCGAAATTATACATAGTATCACCAACCTTGTCTTAGACTTGTCCTCGTGCCTGTGGCCGCTTCGTGGCGTCACCTAGCTATTCAAAGGTATATGGACATGTGAAACGACTTGCGACGCATTCCGTGATTATAAGTTCTCTAGACATCAGACTTTGGCACTCGCTCGGCTCCCCTACAAAACGCCAGATTAAGAGACACCATCGTCTGGTGCCTATTCGCGTTAAACGACGGGTGTTTAACCCTGACTTAAAAGTTAAAGATGATGATGACGATCCAAAGTTTTGATTCGGCCGATATCACAGTGAACAATATCATTTTTTATGACTCATTAAAGATGCATGGCCCAGGTCCTTGTATCTCAAATACGTTGGTGATCAGTATCGGTAGGAAATTGGCAATCCCTTGCCGCATCCACCACTGAAAATAGTACACTATGAAAATATGACTCTCAGGAAAGTTGCCGTTGTTCCTCTTGGCGCGTCTGGGAGCATAAGTCATAAAACAGCAGTGTCTGAAGAGTAGTTTAGTGTATCTGCAGGATGATGTACCACAATGGTCAGTTCTTTGACCTATTCTTTTTATTATCTATATAAACGACACCATAAAAAAGCTAAAACATTCCAAAATAAGATTATTTGCAGACGATGCACTCATGTATATAGCTAAAGACAATTATGCAACTGTACAGAAATAATTAAACTATGACTTAAACATTATAGCAATATGGCTGAAGAAAAATAAACTAAAACTAAATGTAAACAAACTAAATAATAAATAAATAATACCAATAACACCAACAGTTATCATGGATGGTAAAAGTCTGAAGGAAGTGACTGAAATAAAATATTTGGGAGTCATAATAGATTCAAAATTGAATTTATCGCAAAATACAAGATACGTGACTAAAAAGATGGCTAAGAAAATTTCACTTCTGGGAAAGATCAGAAGATTTATTAGTACTGAGTCTTGTAAAATGTATACAGCTAGAAATTCAACAATTGTCAGTGTTGCAAAATAAAGCTTTGAGAATAATACTTAGAAAAAATAGATATACCCAGATCAGTGCAATGCTGAAAGATCTGAATATGATGATCTTTAAACAGAAAATATATTTTATTATAATGGTATTTATTTACAAAATCCTCAATGAGAAAATATCAGCAGAATTTACACAAAAAATTGATGTAAATCAACATGAGCACGAGCATCGTACAAGAGGAAGGGATAAACTGAGACTGCCATTCAGGAAGAAGGCCAAATCTCTTAGGCTTCGTTTTATTCGATAATTTCAGGTCTTAACATGGTTACATCATCCACCTATATATTATTTTACTTTTTTTTTAAATGGTTAATTCAATGTATTTATTTAGGTTGGGAACCCAAGTCGGGAGAATGCCGGCCCACTACGTGCGGCTACGAGGCGGCCTGCAAACGTCTGAGCTCCACTACGTACACCTGTATCTGTCCGCATGACTCTTCGCTACCCACTGCAGACCTCAAGTGCCCCAGGCAGATGGCTAAACCTGTCGCGAGATTTCCAACTCAGGATCTACGGGGAGGAGGTGAGACCGTTTTCCCGTACGGGTGACGTTAAATCTTATATTACTAATTAAATGTATTAATTATAAAGATGTAAAATCAATTCTATCGAAAAATATTGTTATTGCGCGCGCTACCGGTATTCGAATCTGGATCTATTTTCCAGTCCGGGAAAGGTGCATTACCAACTATGCTACAGCGACAGTATTTTTGACGACAAATTTTTGAACCTATATGTTACACTTTTTAATGAGTATTTAATACATTTAATTAGTATTTAAAACATCACAAACCTATTATGTTCTGAATAATTACAACTTCACAATAAGAATATGTTCTCCTTAATAATAAATGTTTTATTGTTAATTCTCTCGAAATTTTTTTTCAAAGAAACTCTCTCGACGTGAACGCTGTGCCATTGTCAGAGATAATCATTTGTACGTAGCCCTTTAAAGCATTCATTATATACATGCCGTATTAACTTTTCTCATTTCCAAACACTCTAGCCACTACAATGTTGCATCGCCCACGACTAAAATAGCAAATACTAAAATTGAACGAAATTTACTTTCACAAAATAGTAGAGAATGGAATGAATTGATTACTTTCATATCAGATTATTAGACAATTTTTTAACCTTAAAAGTAATTTTCCGACTTCAACGTTTAAAATTACTAGTCACTTATTACACTTGATTTCACGTTATATTTTTCATCTTTGTCCGTGGATATTGTAAAGACCATTCTCACACACAGACCAGGGCACAGCTATATGGCAGGGCTAGATTTACTGAAACGCCATGTTTTTCATTAAAATTGCGGAACCAAAACAGATCCATATTTCAGTCGAACGGGAAAATTCAGGTGAAGATCAAATCGTCTAATTCGTCAAGGTATTTTATAATCTCTAGATTCACCAGATAAATCCAACGCAGTCGCCAAATAAAACTCTCTTCCACGGCCTTGTCTCGACTGCCGCTCGTCCCCCTCTGCAGTTGTCTTCGTGCGTCTGCTGCAGAATAATTGAAAACACAAAACTCTCACCGCGCGAGCGCGAACTTAGGGATGTCAGCCGTAAAATGTGGCCCTCACCAAAAATTACAATAGTGACCTTATTCATTATTTGTTACAGTACGTATATATAAATAAAGATCTGTCCATTCTAAACAGCAATTGATGGGTGAAAGTATATTCTCGAGAACGCTAGGACCCGTATCGAGTTAAAGTCAGGTTTAATGATGGGCTGGTAGCAATCCATCTTCCTTTTTTTCACATTTATGCACCCCGTTACGCACACTTGTAAAAGGCGTCTGATATTATTCTATTCTACATGGTTTACATCATCCGCCTATATGTTATTTTACTTTCCTTTGACAATAGTTATTAATTCATTGTATTTATTAAGGTGGAGGACCGAAGTCGGGAGAGTGCCGACCCACCACGTGCGGGAAAGAGGCGGCCTGCAAACGCTTGAGCGCTACGACGTACACCTGCATCTGTCCGCACGACTCATCGCCACCCACTGCAGATCTCAAGTGTCCCAGGCAGACGGCTAAACCAGTCGCGAGATTTCCAACCCAGGATCTGCAGGGAGGAGGTAAGAGGCCCGCTAACATCTTAGAACCTTCACGCGTTTACCCTGTCGGTTCATGTTGTCCGCTGCGGACTTCAAGTGATGAGAACCGACAAATGCGTTGCCCTCTATGGACACAATTATCACAAATAAATTGTATTCTTGCGAGCTTCTGATAGGCGCATTGTATGACACTTAATAATCATCTGACCTGTATAAACGTAGCATGTCTTCTGGGTATGTGAGATCATGAGGGATGCTAAAAATTGGATGTGGAAGGTCATCGTCCAGTTCTGAATGATAAGAATTTCGGACTCTTTGGGAGTTCGTTAAAGTGTGGGTGTCTCGATGGAAGATCCAAAGATGGTCTAGTACCTTGGTTTCGGGAGAGGGCCATCTGCCCTCACATAGATCGTTTTCCTGCACTGACTTGAATATCTTAATAAGCTGAACACCCCTGTGTTTGTTTTTTAAATAATCAATTTTAATAGCCGGGTACAGTGTAATGGTGATATGGGAGCTTTTGTTCATAAAACGCTCCTGGGTAAGCGGTGGGCCATCATCCACTGACCTGTATAAACTGTGCTAAATCGCGTCTTGATGCTTTTTAATAATGCAAGACCCATCATTAAAACTAATGTAATTTTATAGAAATCTCTTTTACATTGCGTAACGTTCCGAAAAGGATGTTTCTGATGGCAATTCATTAGAAAAATATCGAGTAAAAGGCGGGCCTTCTGCGACAAATTCGAATAATTTGGCAATAAATCTAATACAAAGCACAATTTTGAATTGAATCAATTATTGTTTCACCTTCACCTGAAGTCGTCAAATCCTGGCTTAATTGGACACTGAATTACTAAACACAACTTGCTGATAATTTTCAAATTATTGTTTTATTATTATCATCATTTAAAGTTTATTTATCGTTATTAAAGTAATTTTAGGGTAGTGTTTGTTACGTTTTTGTAATTAATCAGCGAATCTTTGTTTTGCGGTATTTAAATAAAATCAAACGTTTTATTTGTTATCTTTGTCTTATTAACCACTGAATTGAGTTTAAATACTTCTACCGGTTTCGAAAAATACCATTTTCTTCTTCAGGATCATAACTAACTAAAAACATATATTATTGTTTCTTCACCAGAATCTATTTTTTAAAAAACAACAATTATTTAAAAAATAAATTTGGTACCTAGCTCAAATTGTTACTCAATACAAATTTAGTCGAATAATTTTTAGGAAAAAATTTTAGAATGGGACTCGTAGTTAAATTTAGTTGGTTGTTTATAATTTTTTGATTAGTTTTACACGCTTTGTTTATCTCCAACGATTCCAAATTATTTAATTTGTGACCAACACCGTTTATATTTAAAATTGACAATCCTAATTTTTTATCAAAACCGTGACCATTTTCTATTATTAAAATCAAATGACTTATTCTGACTAATATTAAATATCTACTTCATAAGTTATAAATTAACAGAATTTTATGATTTCGTTTATTTGTGTTTCGATTTGATTAACGTTTTGACATTTTATTTTAATTTATTTATTATTTGGCGATTATGTTACGGGGTAATTAGAATTTATCTTTAAAAACTAGCAAAATAAGTTAACCGCTCGAACCGCAAACTAATATTGAGTTGGACAGTTTTCAAGTTGATTATACAATCAGAAATGGTTAAAAGTGTCTGATCAATATCAGTGGATGGGATGGTTACACGCTGCCCGAATTATACTTAAATAAGGAAAATTAAAATTGGAATTCCTAAACCCTTAAAGAAGAAATTTTGACTACTAACAACTTAAACGAGACTTGGCAAAGTATTCAAGGCACGAGGCTCGAATTGTTCTTTACAGATGCTAGAAATTTAACACTTCAACTAGCAAAGTTGAAGCTGGAATTCAACAAGTTTGATACCCTGGGGCAAAGATGGGTGGCTGATTTTAAAGTACGAAATACAGGTTAGATCACCGGAACCAATCTTAGATAACCAGAACTAGTCCTAGATTATAAAAACCATCATCAAGTTCGAAAAGGAAATCCTAATACGTTTAACAAAAAAAACTCGAAATGACTAAATATGAAAACTCTATGAAAACTTACCTATAAAAGTTTATAATATTTTGAGTATGTCCAAATCTTTGTAGGAACCTATTACTGGGATTTATCCCCTGAGGGATAGTTGTTGGTAACAAATAATTGTAAGGTTTCAACATGATAACATATATACAACTAAATATATTAATTAAATGTATTAATTACAAAGATATAAAATCAATTTTATCGAAAAATATTGCTGTTGCGCTACCGGGTTTCGAACCTGGATCTCTTTTCCATTCCGGGGAAAACGCATTACCAACTATGCTACAGCGACAGGATTTTTGAACTGATTTTCAATCGGGGAAAGGTCCATTACCAACTATGCTACAGCGACAGTATTTTTAACGACAAAATGTCGAACCTATATGTTACCCTTTATCAAATGGAATGATAGATGTATTTTTAACGACAAATTTTCGAACCTATATGTTACCCTTTATCAAATGGAACGATAGATGTATTTTTAACGACAAATTTTCGAACCTATATGTTACCCTTTATCAAATGGAACGATAGATGTATTTTTAACGACAAATTTTCGAACCTATATGTTACCCTTTATCAAATGGAACGATAGATGTATTTTTAATGACAAATTTTCGAACCTATATATTACCCTTTATCAAATAGAACAATAGATGTATTTTTAACGACAAATTTTCAAACCTATATGTTACTCTTTTTCAAATTAATACATCTATTGTTCCACTTGAAAAAGTGTAACATGTAGGTTTGAAAATTTGTCGTCAAAAATACTGTCGCTATAGCATAGTTGGTAATGCACCTTCCCCGGATCGGAAAAGAGATCCAGGTTCGAATCCCGGTAGCGCAACAACAATATTTTTCGATAAAATTGATTTTATATGTATATCTTTGTAATTAATACATTTAATTAGTATTTAATATATCACAGACCGTCTGTTCTGAATTATTACAACTTCGCGATAAGAATATGTTTTCCTTAATAATACATACAACTTCCAAAATTTATAGAAGTGGTAGCGTGGGTAAATAGATGAACGTTACATTGTGTAAAGTGATCACTTAAGCCAGCTTATGAGACTGTAATGCCTAAGACTTCCATACTTACCTTCGCATGTAAATAAAAATAATAGTTTCGTCTCTGTGAGACGTTTATATCTTGATAAAAGTTTAAGTTCATAAAAATAACCAAATTATGTTTTGAGTACAATTAAATCAAAACAAGATGATAAAGACGCTGGATTTAGTGGGTGCCTATCAAGCTCAAGAGATGCGTCTAAGTAAGCCTCTTGTTTATTTAAAATTTGAGAATTTATTATTTTGATGTTAAACCACAAAAAAAAACACCAACCTGTGTGGGATTTATTTCAACTCTTACAATGTTTTGTAAAAAAAAATAGAGGTAAAATAATATAGTAATGGGTAAACAATTTACTTACCATAGCGCTGTTTCCCCGCGGGGGTACGCGCCACAATCTTCTGTCCTGCCGCACAATTCTCGCCTCATCCACATTCATACAAGCTCGACGATTATTGAGGCTTCTAATAGGACCATCCTACCAGGTCTTCCGCGGACGTCCTCTACTTCTGGTGCCATCTCTCATTCTCTGGTACCATTCTCTCCTCATTCATCCGTGTCATATGACCAAACCACCTAAGTGATCCCTTCTTAATCTGTACTCACCATACTAAGATTAGCTTTACATTCTTTCCATATTTCTTCATTCTTCACTCTGTCATAAATGGATCTGCCATATATACGCCCGAGTGATCTCATTTCAACTGCATTCAGTACACTTTCATTCCTCTTCTGCCAGATCCAGGCCTCACTTCTATACATCAGAATCAATGCCAGGACTCCATTGTGAACCGTTAGTCCTGCCTCAGTTGACAAGTTCCCATTAACTATAATTCCATTCAAAGCGCCGTTCACTTTATTACCTTCCTTTCGATATATTTTTCTGTCTTTCCGTTTCTATCAAACATACTTCCCAAATTCACAAACTCATCTACTTATTCCAAACATTCATTACCTGCAAGTATTTAGCACGGTGTCTAGCTTTCCTCCTTCTCGAATATCATCGCTTTCGACTTGTTGACATTGTACGACTCTGTAATTATTGTTCATTAAACAACTTGACGATTCGGAAATAGTGACACGTCAGGATCTTTTACACTGGACAACAAATCAATTATTTAATATTCAAGCGCGTGCAAACCGCGGAACCAAATCCGCTATTATTGATTTTAAAATATAAAAATAGTTTTAAAAAACTGTATCGTCGTTAGCTTTTCAAATTATACTACATTTTATTCTGTTGTATCAAGAATAATTAATCCTAAAAAATGACAACCAATTATTTTCTAAAAAAAATGGCATATGTGTCTGTCTGCTACCGATGTCTGAAAGAAACGCTAATCCCGGTAAGCGACGACGGCGTTGATTTTTATTTTATAAAGTATTACACCCGTATTTAAAATTCATCATAAAGTAGTAAAAATAAACATGTCGAAAGTCGATTATTTTTCTGAAATTTTACGCGTGCGGAGAATAATATTTTAGAAAAATAAATGGTATATTAAACAATACAAATATATAAATGTTTCTGTAGAGCCGGGTAAAAAATATATGCGAAATATTATTAGTGACTGGCAGCTTTTATGTTAATTAAAACACTGAAAGAAACATATAGATTGAGACTGATGAAAGTGTGTAGTGAAAAAAGATTTTTGTTCGACCCTGGTGATGGTGTCAAGCGATAAATATACTTTTTAATTTATAATAATTCCTTGGCTGGTTTAGATCGCCAATCTCCCCTCGGTGTTAGTTATGATTGAACGAGATTTCTCCTAGTGTACTAATACTCCTAGACTGAATATCAGGATGATAATCCCTGTTTACTACACTGATACATAACGGTACAAAGTATAAGTATAAGGTAAGCGAGAGGGGTATTGTTCGACGCGCGTGATTTGCGGATTTTCCAGTCGCAATGAGTCACAAGTCGGGAGCGTACCGCGCGTTCGCGGTTGAGCAATATTTAAAGTGCGGTGATTCATTGGATAGTGCGCATCACGCTTTTTGTACTCACTTTAATATTCGACGAGGAAGTGATGGGCCGAGCATGCAACTTATCTGATGTTGGGTTCAAAAGTTCAGACAAGAAGGGACTATGGTTAACCAAACTCCTCCGGGACTTTTAAATTTAACTAAATCTCAGTTACCAATAATCGATACAATTGGACACAATCGCTGGTTTACTATCAATATTATTTAAGGCCTATACAAAACATCCCCCGCCGCCCCATAACCTCCTTCCCGGATCTTGAGCAACGTGGTAGATAATCAGATGTGTTAACAAATTAATTTACATTTATTTTAAAATTTACCATAATTAACAATTAAATTTTTAACCAAAATATATATTAACATACAATATTTTAACCATTAATTTCGGCGAAAAATCATAAGGCAAATAAACCACTCGACTGGCTCAAGGTCGTTTAAATTCTGTTATTCCCGAACCTTGTTAATACGCCAAAAGGCATTATGTATTTACTTTCAGTTGTTGTCTTAACCCCTTCAGACCTGAATTAGTTTTAAAGGGGAAAAGTATTTAGGTGTGAATTAAGTGTAACGAAGGTTTAAATAAAACAATTTTTTTTTTAAATATATATATGTATTGTTTTTTAGTAAATTAATGATGTGGATATATAATTATGCACAATAGGTCCTGACGTATAAAAAAAACTGACAAAATAATGTACTTAAATTATACATGTTGACGTGACCGAGCGCTGTGCCGCGAATTATTTGCACACCTGGTCGAGCGGTTGAGGATTAAGGAAATCAGGAATGCGAAAAACTGGCAATTCCGCTGGGCAGAGACTGAGCAGACAATAAAATATCGCGCACGTGTCGCTTTCTCGGGGGTCTAGGGAACGTTTTATGAAGGTCCACCCCTGAGAGATGCATTTGATTTTATTTGCTCACGAACCTTTTAGGATAATGACATATTGTCTGGGAATGGGACGTTTATGATAGCTACAATTGCTAGCTGCACAAAAATTCGCCGACAAAAGACATGGTTCTCAGGGCCCAGCTAATTCGGGTACGAAGCTATAAAATGCCCCGTCTGAGGATAATGGCGAGCCCGCCGTGCTTAGAGGCATTAACAGAATGACACGCTGAAGGGTGGGGGCGTAGGGTCGCTTCTGATAGCCACAGAGCATCCAATCATCATCTAAGGGATGAACAGAGGGACGTATTGAGAACGTACCCTGAAGTGCTTAAAAGGCCGGACACGGCGATGAAGACGGACAGTTAGAAAAAATAGTTGGAAACAATCAGTAAAAAAATTCAAAATCTCGCAGGGAGAGTTGAATTTTCTACCCCACTGTCAGCCATCGGACGGCTAGCGACCAGCAGACAGAAGAAGAACGAGGACAGTAAAAATCTCGCATGCAGAGTAAAATTTTCGCAGCAGAGTTAAATTTTCGCGGCGGAAATCGAAAACAAGTAGCCATCGGACGGTTGGAGACCAGCGGCCGAGACCAGCCAGCACCAGAATGTAAAGAAAGCAGAACGAAGAACAAGACTAAAGGCGCCCAATCCAGCTGGAACCTGAGCTGTCGGTTGCCAGTGGCACGGATTATCAGGAGGAATGGGTACTGGGTATTGACGGGTCGGCAATGGTAACCGACCACCACAACGGCGACGGCGACGGAGGCCCACCACCGATGAAGATGAGTCGTCGATGGATATAGCACCGACAGCATCAAGATGGACGCGACAGCGATCGATCATCGTCCGTCCACTTCCGTGACATCGCAGTCCGGATATCGTCTCTAGCAGTATCCGATGGAGTAATTAAAGTAGATTTAAGATTATAATTAAGTAGACCATAAGTTAGATTAAGAACTTGACCTAAAGTTTTTCTTCTATCAATGTTCAATAAACGGTAAACGTGTGTATAATGATCGCCCATTAATTTACATCCCCGCCACCTTCTCAGTGACCAACGTTGCAATAATATGTTGATTGCTCAAGGACGAAAGCGCAACCTCATGTCAAGTGGCGCGCCAAGTAGTGGGCTCGCATCTGTCGACGCGTTAGGAAATTGTTCCTAGCGAACTACCCCTGAAATTGCGTCGGTCACACCGAGATGGGAAGGTCGGAGGGTATGTTTGTAGTGCGACAGAGATTTTGGTATTTTTTCGAAAATATCTGGCGCCCAAATATTAGGTAGCTTAACAATTAATTTAGTTAAAATAATAAAATGCAGTCGGTTTACTCAAAGGTATCTGTGATTCCGTAAAAACAATGTAGATGGTTTTCAAATAATGGAACGACAGATCCATCTAGTACATGACAAATTTATAATTAATACATTAATTTATTATTTAAAAAACATCACAGATCGTCTGTTCTGAATAATTACAACTTCACAATAAGAATGTGCCTTCCTTAATAATAGGGAGATCTTGACCAAAAAACCAAAATAGCGATAGTTCAAAGTGCGATTAATAGATCTTGTGATAACGATGTGTATTTAATGATCGACATTTTATATTATTTTGATATTTAACGATCGACGTCTAATCGAAATTCAAAATATCAGAATGGTCAGGTACTAGATGCTTTCAAATAATGGAACGACACGTGTATTAATTTGAAAAAATGTAATATATAGGTTTGAAAATTTGTCATGAA
This sequence comes from Eubasilissa regina, assembly GCA_022840565.1. Classification (NCBI taxonomy): domain Eukaryota; kingdom Metazoa; phylum Arthropoda; class Insecta; order Trichoptera; family Phryganeidae; genus Eubasilissa; species Eubasilissa regina. The sequence goes on along the minus strand of JAINEB010000018.1, from coordinate 20,232,463 downwards.
AAATAATGGCGTTATAACACAATTGGTAGTGTACTTCCCCGGATTGGAAATAGAGATCCAGGTTCGAATCCCGGTGACGCAAAAACACTATCCCATTTACTTTTTCCTTTCCCCTCGAATATTTTCTTACTTTCTTTTTTCTCTATGTTAAAATTTTTGTTCTCGACTTTTTATTTCTCTCATTTTTCTGCTTAGTCCTTCTTAAAATTCAATTTTACTCACTGTTTAAAGTATTTTATATCTTCAGAGAAAGCATATAATTGGTTTAGTTATTACTTTTAAAATTAGCAATATTAATTTTGTGGTTAAAATTCATATTTTGTATTTATTATCTTTGTTTTATTAACCACTGAATTGAGTTAAAATGATGTATTTAAATATATTATAAATTAGATAGATTTAATTATTGTTTAGCTTTCACTGTGATTTCCGTATTTACTAATTAACTGTATGTTTTCTGAATAAAATAAAAATAAAATATAACATTCGTCAGTTGGGTGAATTTGAAAATCCCCAGCAGCGGTTAAAACGGAATAAATGGCTCGTTTGTCTAACTGTCAAGAAAAATAGTCATAGATATATTTGATAATAAGTGACTTTTTGACAAAGGTACTCGTACATGTTGAGTCTCGCTGCCATATAGAACCCGATACACGGGTTTGTGATTTTGTCTCTTTCTATCAATCTCATGTTGTCCTCTGAGTTTATTGCCAGACAAAAATCTCAATTCGTGTACATGGTGTAAAGATGTCTATTCCGTACAGGAAACAAGTAGTGTAGACAGAGGTGGTTCGGCGATTCGCTCCTTGCTTGGTGGGACGGACGAAGTTCATGCGGTTATATGCAGTGGTAGATCCAAAATCGCAGTCACAAGTGTTCAGGTCCAAATCCAAGGGTCGTAGCAGGGTCGAGGTGTTGAAATGAAAAGACAAAACGTGTTCATTTTAAGCGGAAAGCGGCGAGAATGAGGTCCTTGATTATTTTTTTCCAATTCCTTAGAGTCTACGATAATCTGAGTACTCTACATGCGGCTAGACCGGGTGCATCAGCGCTAATCGCTTTGACACTTTTACTAACTACCTTATTGTAATAAACATCATATCTGTTTTATATTAATACATGAATTGGAAGGGTAAAAAATTCTGATAAAATACCCTCTAGTCAATTTACTGTAAGTTAAATGCTTCAAATTAACTAGGCGCGACACTTTCTGTACAGTGCCACCTTATTCTATCATTATACTTATAAGGTAACTAAAATAAATTACAACTACACGTAAGAATATTGTTTTATTGTTACCGAGTCATTTATTGGAGAGTTCAGTCGACGCTGTCCGCTTCTATGTGCATCTCAGTCCGGAGGATCGAACGCGTTACTTTGCTTCAGGAAATAGTGCCTGGGCAATCTATGTTTGTATCTGAAAGGCATTAGACTGATGTTGTGCTCATACGAGCCGAGAGCTCGGATGAGAGGATTATGTTGAGAAAGATGGGAGCAAGATTTGTGGAAGTTTGCCGATAATTTATCAAAGCATTGTATTATTGTGTTCACCTTGTGCTGGTGGTGTAGTCTAGATATATTTGTTTTGGGTGTGGTGTTGTGTATGATTTTAAGTGCTTTATTTTGTATAACTTGGAGCTGCGTATATTTTGTTTTGTCTATGCTGCTGAAGACAGGCGCTGCGTAGGTCATATTAGGCAGAACCATACTGTGGTATAATATTGATTTATTGTCAGTGGATAGTGGGTTTGTCCTGTTGAATAAGGGACGAAGCGCGTCAATTGCTCGGTTTGCTTTCAGGTGTGTGTTCGTCACATGACGTGTCCAATTCAAGCGCCGATCGAGTGTCAGCCCGAGGTATTCACCTCGCTCAGCCACTCCACTCCACCGCGCTTTCATTGACTAAAATTTTGACTCTCGGCGTTGCCGTTTCAGCTTCCACTGGCGGTAATATGCCACCATTAGGGTTAACGCCCTCTGCAGCAGTCTGGCGGCCAAGTCCGGGCATCTGGATGTTGCAAAGAGCGTGGTGTCATCTGCGAAGACGGCGAATGAGGTCCTTAGCCGCTGGTTCCGTTATTTATTTCGACCAGTGGGAACCAGGCGCGCATGACTCCCCGTTCTGCACCGGACCAATGGGATAAGACTTACGTCTTCGCCACTTGGGGGCTTTTTCTTGGGTTTTTCGCTTTATTTAATTTATATCTATTAAATTCATACATTTAGAGATATCGAGGGTATTTTATCTCTTTATTCATATCCCTGTCCGCAATATCCTATACAAGATAAGGCTGGGCGATTGCCTGTGATTTATTTACTGCCAGTTTAAAGATATAAAACACAAAAAGTATGATTCACATAATATAACAAAACATTAATATTACAAATCACTCTGCAGGTGATTCCATTTGAAACCCTTATCCCGGGCCTTTCGCGCTCTCGGGATCGTTATTTTTCTATCATGACACGGCTCCGCGCATGAGGCTGTATCCAGGGCCGCGTCCTTAATGCGCCACAATGTATCTCAACTAAATTTCTGAAATATATCTCATCTTGCCATTAGTTTTATTAACACGGTAAAGGCTGCAATCTGCTGACGAAAAACGAATGCAAATTCAGTACATTCGACCTTTTAATATTGTAGGCAAACGCATAATTTTTTTTATTATTTACTTACACTATCCCCAATCGTTTTGAGAGTTGTTTACTCCCGTTTCGATTCGTCAATATTACATATATGTTTTTTATTACATTCAGTTATTAACATCTTAATACCATCATAGGTTGGCCACGGTATCATTGTACCAGAGCCATACCTGTACAATTTGACGTGAAATTTGTTATGACATTAAATTCAGAGGGCAGCCAGAGAGCAGCTATAGAAATCATGCACCCCCAAAAGGAGAGGGTAGACGTCACATTTATGTGTTGCAGTCGCAGAACTCGGCCACAGTCCGGCAGAAATTTATCCTGTCAAGGTCACAAGAGGTGCGAGGGAAAGCCAGTAGAATGCTCCGTTAGGTCTGTTTAGCCAGTGCTCTTCCCGGCATCGCCATCCCAGCAACCCCCAACGGGAGACCCACACCCTAATAAATTCCAGGAAATTTCCGAGATTCCTCTCATTACTTAATATTATATCGTGTACAGTGTTCTGATCGCAAGTTGTGTTGCCATGGCAGTAAGGGCGGGACCGCAGCCGGGGGAATGCCAGCCCGGCATCTGCGGAGCCGAGGCGGCCTGCAAGCGCTTCCCCAACGCCACGCACATGTGCCTCTGCCCCCACGACTCCTCGCCGCCCACTGCGGACCGTAAGTGCCCCAATAGGCTGACAGGTGAGACACTACATTATTAATTATATTTTAATAAATCGGACTTGACAACCTTCGACGATTGCGTCTATCGGGATTCGAATTCGCAAGCCATATAGCAAAAATTTTGGTAAAACAAAAAGCGGTAGGTACAATAATGTTACATACACAAAAAGATCGTTTCAAAAATTAAGTACCTACATAATTAACAGATATTTTTAAATGTCAAATATTATATCGAATGATAAAAATTCTACGAAATCAAGTCAAACTTAATTAAATACCACGACATATCAAAAATATGACGTATTTCGTTAAAAGTGATATCAATGTTATATAAAATAAAACGTAATTGTCCATTTTCTCCTAACCATTTCCATAATTCTGTTCAACAGAAAAATAAAATAGATCTTTAATGTAAGCATTTCAATGATTTTGATTCGATATAAGGCTTATTTATTACAAAGGTACATTAAAATTATAATTAAATACTTGAATTAATTTGAAGAATGATTTCTAGATATTCAGTATTCTTATACGGGGTGTAGTCCACAATACTTTATAGGTCTGTCTAAATTACGAAAATGTCAGATATGTAAGCATTTCAAAAAAATAGTAATTATGCTATTATTTCGATTAATTTAAATATTTTATTGATTCCAAATTATATATTGAATACAAAAAAAATAAAAAGACTATTTATTTAATAGACTATTTTTTGTTAGACGATTTAAGGCCCGAAGCGATGACATAGATTAATAATTGAACAATTCCACAAATATTTATTTCGAAGTACGTAGACGTCTAGCTCAACACGATTTTGTAAAAATTTAAAACAATAATATTTTCCGTAACGGTGGAGAATTTGCACGTATGCCTTGAACATTTTCGACTTGTCATATATTCAGATTATCCAGGTCTGTTATGCCCTGCGAGCCTTGCTTAATGAAGGTATTAGATATATAATACGTAATAAATCAAAAATAGTAATAATAACTGAAATTTCTATTGTTGTACATAGTAATCATTTTCAATAAACGTACCAAATATTTATTGTGTAAATTTTTTTAAGCACAACCGCGTTTGGGTTATTGTAATGGTTTGCAAGAACAGTCGCAATTCATTAATTTATTCGATATTTAAATAAGCATACCTAAATATTTTTAATAGGAGAACACATTCTTATTGTGAAGTTGTAATTATTCAGAACAGACGGTCTGTGATATTTTAAATATGAATCCCGGTGGGGCAACAACAATATTTTTCGATAAAATTGATTTTATATGTATATCTTTCCAATTAATATATTTAAAATATCACAGACCTGTGTTCTGAATAATTTCAACTTCACAATAAGAATGTGTTGTCCTAATAATAAAGTTGTATCAATGTGTCCTAAATTTAATAAAAATGAATTGATAATTCTGGCGTCTGCTATCAGATCACTCAAAGGTATTTGAGATACTGTAAAAATAAGGTAGATGACTCTTTCAAAGATGGATGGAACGATTAAATGTATTAATATCAAAAAGGTAACATATAGGTTCGAAAATTTGTCGCTAAAAATATTGTCGTTGTAGCTTAGATGGATAATGCACCTTCCCCGGTTTGGAAAGGTCATGTCATTAATGCCGAATTAAACATTAAAATGACATATGTCATTAATGACGAAATTTTTTTGGATTATGTACTATGGTACATTAAACAACGAGATAAAAAGTTACCACAGTTCACACACAACCGACCCTAAGACTTTCAAATCAAAGCTGAAATACAATATTCTTTCGGAAAGAGAATATCGTGTGTTTTCTAAATTCATAAGTAAGTAATTGGATTATAACAATGATTTATACATGTTCTAATATGATTTGTAGATGTGAGGATATTGTACTGACTGAATGTCTTCATCCTCAATTACATAAAGGAATGTCTTCATCCTCAATTACATAAAGTCTTCATCCTCAATTACATGAATTTAAAAAAGATTTTTGAACAGTCATTAAATTAATAAAGCTTAGTGTTCCAAAATCGTGGCGATTGTGCATTTATCAATACGAGATAACCCCGCCACCATCTGCTCTCGTGGTGAACGCAAATTGCCGCTTCAATGGCAGTACGCAGAGCAAGCCAGAGGGTCGGGTACAACAAATATGTAATGAAGGGTGTCCCAACAAGAGCGGAAAATTTTAATTTTAATTTTTGCTGTTGTGCTTTGACAGTCAAACAATTATGACAACTCGATGATAGACAGTCCGCCATTATTAAAGATGGATCTCTATTCGACACAACAACGCATTCTTATTGTTAAACATTATTTCAAAAATGGTGACAGTTTGACTACCGCGATTCGCAAATTGCGTCCAATTTTTGGTAATCGAACTGTGAAAAGAATAATCGAAAGATTCGAGGAGTCTGGGTCAGATTACTGATGTCAGATGTTCTTCCAGGTCGTTCACGTCTAACATCATGGCTGTTCGCCAAAATGTGGCCGAGAGTCCGGAAACATTCATTCGGCGTCGTGCTCAAGAATTGAACATTTCAAGAAGGACTATGCGGCGTATTCTCACAAAAGATTTGCCTACAAAATCCAACTGACTCAATAACTCAAGCATACACAGCGAAGAGAGTTCGTCATCGTGTAATCTCCCTCTTGGGCCACCAGAATTGATTTACGGCCTTTGGATTTCTTTCTTGGTAGTTTTTTGAAGTCAAAAGTTTATGTCAACAAGTTTACGACCACCCAAGCCTTATAAGAGAAGGTTAGACGCTGTATCACTGAAATTCAGTCACAGCTGTGCCAAACGGTGATAAAAAATTTCGCCAACAGCATCAGATTTGTTGTTCCATGCATAATTTCCACATGTCTACTTTTAATTAAATCAAAATTTCTGTATTTTCTCAAAAAAACTGTGTTTTATTTAAAATTTTAATTTTCCTCTCTTGTTGAGACACTCTGTAGTGTGTATATATATATATATATATATATATATATATATATATATATATATAAACTTTAACAGAATATGGGGTAGTTATGAAGTAAAATAAGCTTTGACAAAACATGGACGTGAAGTAGAAATAGCTTCGGTAAAAGATTATTTTAGAAGAAGGAAAAAATTTTAAAAGCTTGTGAAGTCAAGAATGTGTACCTATATTTAAAAAATATATATAAATATATATTTTTTCCATTGCGTTATATAGCATATTTTCAATTTTCTATATATTTTATATCAGCATCGTCCGAGGAAAACATTTTTCACATCTTACATTAAAACGGAAAAATACTGTTGTGTGTGGTATAAATACGGTTGAAAACTGAGTGCACGAAGCACTCATTGAAATGTTACAATTGCTACAGAAAATCCTTTGCACCAATGGTATATAATGTACACTATCTACAAAAGTGTTATGTACATCTTAAAAAGAATTTCTATTAGTTCGGTCAAATATTCAGTCATCTCAGTTCATACCTATTCATGATCTTAACTGGGGTATTCGTGCAGATTTCTATGCAAGCACGACACCACACGAGATTCTTAATCTACGATATAACATTTTAGAAGGCACGATTCATACCTTCCACTGAATATTAAATATTGGAATATTTTTTCTTGCAAACTTTCCATGCTTCGTCGAGAATATTATAATATACAAATTCCTTGGGTTTATTGGATTTATCGTTGAGCGTTCATGTAATTGATGAACGTTAAAAAATTGCTTTATTTCAAATATATATTTATATATACTTGATAAATTTGGTATTAAATAATGAGGATTGGTCATTTACTAGTAACATTGTTTACTTTCTATCAGTGCATACGTCGAATTATAATGGTTGATGGTTTCCTTATGGAAACTTAGGCTGACATTTCGGCACGGTAACGCTCACCATTCTCGAGGCTTTGCCTCAAAAGTCACATTAAAACCGTTATTTTTCGTGGGTGATATAAATCTTCCACAGTAGTTCATTTATTTCATTTGAAGACATCCATTATTAACCAATTATGTTATCGTATGTTAGTTGCGACGGGGAGATTTATGTCTCCCATGCACAAGGACGGTTATATCGTAACTTTAGAAACAGAGACTCAAAAATGGCACGTGTCACCTTGCCGAAACGTCGACCTAGATTTTTTCAAGGAAACCATTTACAAACGCAATCTAACCCAGAAGAGATACCATTCCCATACATTAGTTTGCGGAAACTTCAAATAAACATATTTAATAATGAAAATTGATATTTTCTGTGCCTATATTAAATTTTACATACAATGCGTATCTTTGTTCTTTTTTAATATTATTAAATTTTCTATTTACAACTTTTTTCTTATTTACACGTTTTACTTCATTTTCGTTATTATAAAAATATTTTTTTTAATGAATATGTCATAATCATTATTATAATGTTTCAATAATTGGAAGCGGTCAGAATACAAGCACTTGTCTAGTCCAACCGGTGACTTATTTAACGTACATTGTATTTATACATTATGTATTTTAAGTTTATATAGTCTCATCCATTTACGTGTACGTTAGATAGGAAGGCACATATATTTGCATACGAAGAAATTTTATTTTCGGTGCTTTTCTCGTTACATTAATTTTGACAGACAAATGAACTTTAATGAGAGTTTACGATATATATATATTTTTTTTTTGGCGAGCAACTTTCGTGGCGAACAATTATGTGGCGAGCAACATTCCTGGCGAGCAGCTGTCGGCGAACAACTGTGGGCGAGCAATTGTTGACGAGCAATTTTCCGCACACCTCTCACATATATTTATATATATATGTGAGAGGTGTGCGGAAAATTGCTCGCCCACAGTTGTTCACACACACACACACACAGTTGTTATATATATATATTCACGTTAAATCATTACCTCAAGGTGTGCGGAAAATTGCTCGCCAATAATTGCTTGCTCACAGTTGCTCACCAGGAATGTTGCTCGCCAGGAAAGTTGCTCGCCAATAATTGCTTGCCCACAGTTGTTCGCCCACAGTTGCTCACCAGGAATGTTGCTCGCCACATAATTGTTCGCCAGGAAAGTTGCTCGCCAAAAACACCGCGTAAAATGAAAAAAACAGCTTCTAAGAAACGTTTCTGGAAACAGTCTTAAAACCATTTATCGCAGCTTGTTCAAAATCATTGTTTTTGGTGCTTAATTGGGTTCCAAATGTTTTAACTCGTCAAATAATTTTGTGTATGCCTCTTCGGATTTTTTTGATAAAAGCGCTAATACTGACGGAAAAGATTTATTATTTATAATTGCATGGATTGTATTCAATTGTAGGTTAGGTTAAGTTAGATCAGAAAAGGTCGTAAAACTAAGGTCGCGCAAGTCGTTTCCCAATCGTGTTTATGACTAGGACAATTGTTGGCGAGCAACTTTCCTGGCGAGCAATTGTGGGCGAGCAACTGTGGGCGAGCAATTTTCCGGTAATCTTACCTCGGACCTGCCAAGCTCACGAGGATATTGGAGTGATATGATGACTATTAAATTATATTCTATAAATATGATTGAAATTGAAATTGCTAGTTGAAATTTCTAATGTTTCTAAAAAAATTGAATACTGCAGAAAATCCGTACAGAGCTCCAAGTCTGCACCCTGCCAAGAAATCTTCTGTCCATGTACTCGTATAATATTATATATACGTAATACATTTTGACATGGACGCTGCGTAAACAAGGGAGAACAGAATTCCTTCTCGGAATCCTGTCTGATGGAATTACCCCTGCGCAGATGAATGCCGTGAAATTCAGATTTTGAATCACCGCAGTCAATAAGTAATATCTGCCCGTTATTTTCCATTTCTGAAGACTCGATTAATACCCAAAACAATTCTGATCGTGTAAAATGTATAAAAAAAATATTAAACAAATTTTTTCGGAATCAAATAAAAGAAGAAGAATCTTTTATAATTCATCGAATACATATAGTGTGATACAAAAGTAATGTAATAGTAATATATGTCTCTATCACTAGGTGTCCTCTGCATGATTATAATTACATTTGATAACTTGTGGTGCTGTTTCTGAGACGTAAACGAGACCTTTTTTAAATAAATAATATTCTCGAAATGTTCAAAGCTTATACTATTTATACTCGAGAGAATGGTGGTGTGGTGTTAAGAAAAAATTATAGAGATTAATATATTAACAAAAAATATGGCAACTGTTTTGGACGGCGAACTTTCCTTATGCCAACTTCCCGATAAACTTCTGACATACCAAGTTTCCGAAAGCCACGTTCCCCGCAGACCAACATTTCGAATCGAAAAAAATTAATTTAATATATCACTTGTTGAGAAGGTAAAAGGTATTAAAGAGCATAAAAGTAGGACAAAAAAATATTACAAGTTTTAATTTTGAGTATTTTTGAACAATTTTAATATTCAAGCCAAGTGTATAATTATCCAGTTAAGAGTAAAATTAAGTGATCGGTAAACTAACTAACTAACTAACTTACCATCACGCCGTTTCTCTGCGGGGGTAAATAGATAGAGCGCCACACTATTCTGTCCTGACACAATTCTCTCCTCATCCACATTCATACATCTTCTTATACAAGATCGTCGATTACTGAGGATTTGCTCTGTCATAAATGTGGTCAGAAGTACTATTATAAATTATCAGCGAGCAATATCAGAATATATTTAACAATTTTTAGATGTTGCATGTTATGGATAATAATCTAATCTATTATGAATATGAAATCTTCAGAATACAGTTTTAAATTTGAATTTTATTTTCCACATGTAGATATTTAATGGTTTTAACAGGCGGATAACTTTTTGGGATGTTTGTCTTTCGGGATACTGATTCTAGGGGACTTGGCTTATCGGAAAATGGGGAAGTCAGAGAAGCTAACATTAGAGATATGAAACCAAGTGAAAATGGAATAACAGATGTGTCGATTTGAAAGAGCTGTAGAATATAAGTTCAAACATGGTAACGCATTTCCCTGTATAGGAAAATGTCCCGTTCAAATCCTGGTAGCAACTAAAATATTTTTTCGATAAATAGATTATTTTCTGTATATCTTTCTAGTTGATTAATTTTATTTTAAAATGCGTTTTTTCGTCGGCTTTGTAGTTCAAACTAATATTGCTCGACAATGCACGTAATCATACATAAATAAAATAGTATTTATTGGATAATCCTCGTGAGAAATAGCAAACAAGGTAAATAGTTAGAAATTTATAAACGTCGGATTGGGCTTTCAAAACATTTTCAATCAAGCGGGTATTAAATATTCGCCATCACAGCTTGATAAAGTTTTCTCGGTAAGTTAATATATAATATTCATACTCGTATTAATACCCGTTCACAATAAAGTGATTATAATAGTTGGATTGGGTTTTGTCGGCTGTGAATCTTAGAACAATACCCGTCCCAGTGTTTAGTCGAGATAAATCTCAATACCTTTTGTAATCTTTGCTCAGAGGAAAACTCAAACCCGTGTACACGGTGTTCGATTTGACAACGAGGCTCGACATGTACGGACAAACATCACCTAAAATCATAAATATCTACAGCTGTTTATTTTGAAATTTATACAAATAGAAGACAATAAATTACAAACATATAGTCCGTTTTAATGTGATATTCAAGTTTACCCAACTGACATCAATGGTTAATTCAATTTATTTATTTATTTAATTCTTAACATAGTGCATACATAAGCACTCCTGTGTATGCTCTAATATAAACAAGATTAAAGTATTTTCATATTTTTTATTTATTATCTTTGTTTTATTAACCACTTAATTGAGTTTAAATACCATTTTCTTCTTCAGGATGTCATAACTAACCAAAAACATATATTATTGTTTCTTTACCAGAATCTATTTTTTAAAAAGTGGTTAATAAGACAAAGATAATAAATAAAAAATATGAATTTTAACCACAAAGTTAATATTGCTAATTTTAAAAGTAAAGTATTTTCTTTTACTAAAACTTATCTTTTACATACTTGATCAGTTTCATTTTAAAATCTATTCCATTTCTCTTCCTTTCTTATGTTTTCTGGCATTTTATTAAAAAATCTTCATTGCATTGTACATCATCGATTTCTGAGATTTGGCCTTCTTCCTGAATGGCAGTCTCAGTCTATCCCTTCCTCTTGTACGATGCTCGTGCTCATGTTGATTTACATCAATTTTTTGTGTAAATTCTGCTGATATTTTCTTATTGAGGATTTTGTAAATAAATAGTTTTATATTTTCTGTTTAAAGATCATCATATTGAGATCTTTCAGCATTGCACTGATCCGAGTAAATCTATTTTTTCTAAGTATTATTCTCAAAGCTTTATTTTGCAACACTGACAATTGTTGAATTTCTAGCTGTATACATTTTACAAGACTCAGTACTAATAAATCTTCTGATCTTTCCCAGAAGTGAAATTTTCTTAGAAATCTTTTTAGTCACATATCCTGTATTTTGCGATAAATTCAATTTTGAATCTATTATGTCTCCCAAATATTTTATTTCAGTCACTTCCTTCAGACTTTCACCGTCCATGATAATTGTTGATGTTATTGCTATTATTTATTTTGTTTACATTTAGTTTTTGTTTATTTTTCTTCAGCCATATTGCTATAATGTTTAAGTCATAGTTTATTTCATTCAATATAGTTACATAATTGTCTCCCGCGATATATATGAGTGTATTTGATTTTTAACTTACAACAAGCGTGAAGTGAGATGTGAGATGTAAATCGCTTAGACACGGTGTGTACTATTCAAAGAATCTCGTGGAATCAAAATCCGTATCTCAGAGATTATCTCGAGTCGAAATTCTTATAAAAATATTCTCCGTAAACACGAGCCAAAGGGTGAGTTTCCACGATGAACTAATAACGTGTGTGCCGGTAAAGATGTAATTTACTACGCTAATTTTCGAATATAGATAGTCTGATAATTAAAAAAGGAATACTGTCTCTCAATAATAAAGATATTCAATAGTAGTTAACAAACTTAAATGGAAAGAACATATTACTAATCTTACAAACAAAATAAGGAAAACTGCCTACATATTTTTAAGACTCGGAAACATCTTATCACTTACAAGTCTCAAAATAATATATTACGAATTTGTATATTCACATTTGCAATACGGTATTATTGTATGGGGAGGAGCATATAAAATATCAATGTCACAATTAGAAATCACTCAAAAAATGATAATAAAAATCATTCTAAAAAAAAGACTATCCAAATACACAACTTTTCAAAGTATCAAAAATAATAGACATATTAAAAAAAAATCAATTAAACTTTAGAAGCGAATTCCGATCTACAAGATTTTGAGGACAAATTGATATCCCAAAACTAAAATATACCGCAAGCCAAAATCACTTTATTTATCAAGGCATCAAATTTTTTAACAATCTCCCCATCACAAAAGAAAAATTACAAACATATCAATTTGTATCTGAAGTAAAAAAAAATATTCATACTAACTGAAACATAAATTATCTCATATACACTCTTTTTCTATACACGAGTCCTATTTTCATAGAGAAGAAATAGATGTTAAATGAAATATACATATACCCTACTGATAATTCTAAAATGTATTATATTTTCTAATATTAAAATAAAAAAATATATCAATTAAATTATACGATGCATTATCTATTAAAAAGTTTAACATAAACAACATAAATTAACGGGTTTTGTCATTACATTTACAGAAAGAAGTAGTAGAAATCAAAAGAAAGTTATTAAAATAAAAAACATAATAATAAACTAAATATAGTATTATTCTTATGTTAAAAAATAGCCGAAATAACGAAAGTACTTAGAACTCACGTGGTAGGAACTGAAGTAAAATATTTTATAAAAAATATTACAACATTTCTTTGTTTTGTTCGTGATTGGTGCCCTGAGTTAGACCTCGATTGAGTTATCGCGGAGACAGCTATATCGCCTTATCACGGGTTCACGGGTTCACGGGTTCGACCCTATCGACAGAAATATTCACTCTAAATACATTTTTTCTGATCTAATTGAATAAGAAACATTAAGTCATTAAATATATGGGTATATTTTGAAGATAACTTACACAAAATTTCTCGTAATTTATATATTCTTTTATTTGTTCGCGGAATTTTTTTACAAGATGATATTACGGCAATTTCTTACTAAATAAGCCTCATATTTGAAAATAAACTCTGTAGTTTAATTAAATATAAATGTATAAATGTCAACAATAAGTAAATTTCTGAAAAACGATGATTATTTAAATGGAAACATATTAATTAGCATTGACAGCAAAAAAATATAATAATTCAGTAATATTAGTAGCGAAACAAAAAGTATTTTTCTCATATGTGAAAATAAACCCTTTTTTTTATTCTACTCGTTTAATTTATTTGGGACGCGTTTTGCCTTGTAAGGACATTATCAATCTTACGAGGCGAACGATAGAAACCCGTCTCTAGTAAATTAAACGAGTAGAATAGAATAATAAAAACGAGTATTATGTGATTATGGAGTTCTACAAACGTATCTCGGAAACAGTAAATAATTATTTTTCTCTTTTAAATCAGTCTGGCATAACAAGCACTGAAACAATTTATTTTTTTTGTAATTAGACTAGACCCACAAAACATCTCGCTAGACATTTGTTTGCATAACAATATATTACATTTAATATAATGAAACATAAAAACTAATCAGTGACACAGTTCAACAATCCACTTTGTGCGTAATCATTATTGATAAGTCACTTTTTTTATCACTTCTTCCAAATTGGGAGAAAGCATACATTTAGTTAAGACCCAGGTAGTATATTTTTCAAATATGAATTAAATATATTAATTAGAAATACATACATATAAAATCAATTTTATCGAAAAATATTGTTGATACACCACCTGGATTCGAACCTGGATTTCTTTCCAAACCGGGGAAGGTGCATTATCCAAGTATCTTTGAGTAATCTGTTAGCAGACGCCAGAATTATCAATTCATTTTTATTAAATTTTGGACACTTTGATACAACTTTATTATTAGGAGAACACGTTCTCATTGTAAAGTTGTAATTATTCAGAACATAGGTATTTGAGATTCCGTAAAAATAAGGTAGATGGCTCTTTCAAATAATGGAACGATTAAATACATTAATATCAAAAAAGTAGCATATAGGTTCGAAAATTTGTTGCTAAAAATATCGTCGCTGTAGCGTAGTTGGATAATGCACCTTCCCCGGTTTGGAAAGAGATCCAGGTTCAAATCCCGGTGGCGCAACAACAATATTTTTCGATAAAATTGATTTTATATGTATGTATTTCTAATTAATGTATTTAATTAAAATTTAAAATATCACAGACCTATGTTTTGAATAATTACAACTTCGCAATAAGAATGTGTTCTCCTAATAGTATGGTTTACATTGTAGGAACAACAAATTCTGATATCCTCTGTCCATACTTATTGGTGTTTTTGGGAATTGTTAAATACGAATTAGCTACACCTCTTGTATTTTTTCCGCGTGGAGCCACCCTATTTAGAGTTTCGTTGTTATAATTTTATTTTATTAAAAATAACTAACACCCCGTGTACAAGAACAACGTTTGCGGAAGAATATAACAATTTTAGATTATGCTTCAATTTAAATGCTTCCTGGCTTACAATTTTTTTCACTACGGCCGTTTGAAGATTAATTATTTGTTTTATATTTACTTGACTTACAGGTGTGACCCCACGATCGGATACCATATCTTAAAAATGACTCGACCAAACTTTTCCAAATTGCTTTTTTAAAAAAAACGCACGTGATAGAATTTGCTTTGTGCTGTAGTCTAAAATGTTATAAAATTCATTAATAATGTGTATTTTTCACCAGTTCCCTTGACTCCCCGGCCAATTCACAACATTATTCCGCCCAGTGGGAGCAACGACACCATCATCACGAAAACTAACATCAGCACATCCACAGAAATGGTAACCATATAACCATAAGTAAATATGGGTGTGTACATGGATTAAACTTTTGTCCCAAAACATACACGTAAAGATCAATTAAAATTAGTGCGACAGGAGCTGCTATTCATTGTCTAACTGTATTTTACAGGTACAGATCAATTGATG
This sequence comes from Eubasilissa regina, assembly GCA_022840565.1. Taxonomy (NCBI): domain Eukaryota; kingdom Metazoa; phylum Arthropoda; class Insecta; order Trichoptera; family Phryganeidae; genus Eubasilissa; species Eubasilissa regina. Next base: position 20,217,051 of record JAINEB010000018.1, on the reverse strand, counting down.
TACACAGATCTTTACAAATATACAACGCACGAGAACATTGTTTCATTCATGTAAGAGTGTGTTTCATTCATGAATATAAATGTATATATTTTACTAGAGCTGATTGAATATAATGAATAAGCTGAACGCTACTTCCACGAGAATACAGTCAATTTAATATGCTCATAAATAATATTATGTTTAAGCCTTCAGGCCCTCTTCAATTAGCAACGTGTAAAATGTCAACGCACGGATGTTCATTTGTTAAATAATACACAATTACATGTATTTATTTTATTTTTAAGTATGGGGCCATAATGTACAATATTTATATTTATGTAGATATCTTCAATTATACCCATAATTTGAAAAGTTTCAATTTATATTTCCGCATTCAGATAATTATGATAGATGCGAGTATTAGCATTATTCTACAGATAAATTTCAGCAAATAAATTGATTTCTTAGGCAGAAAAATCGAATAAACACACCAGAGGTCCTGATCTGACGATGATGGGTGGAGCCGCTCTTCTCGCCTTGATCTTAATCCTGATTCTTGCTGGAATCTGCTGGTGGAAGAGGAAATCTCTAGCCAGACTAATGTGCAAGACATCAAACAAGATCGAAGCTGTAAGTAAGACTAAAAAAATACTAATTCTTGGTGTATCTTCGACAATTCGTTGACATTAACCTTTCCTCTCCGATGATGTAAACTGAGTTGACATTGCCTCTAAGTATGTGAATATCTCTGTAAATATATTAACTACAGAGTTCATATTTTAGCCATTCCTCCGTAATATATGTATGTATTGGATAAAATAATTAAAATATATAAGTATTTACCATACGCAACAATAAAAAATATTATCTCGAATAACCTGACGTGAATTTGTCAATACGTGTACATATGCGTACGTGCGGAGTGGTGTGATGACGCAGAGCGCGGGGTGCGGAGCATACGCTGGCCGAGTTAGAAGTGTTCTGTCATGATGATTAATGTTTTTTCTCATTTTTAGCACTTTTACACAATAATTGGTGTGTATATTCACTTACATATATGACAACTATTATTTTAATGATAAATGTAAATAATAAATGTAAAATATTCATAATTTATCCGACTTAAAAATCGCCAGAGTCTACATGTACACTAAGTTTACAGCACCGGAACGCGCGTTTTTATTTTACCACCGTAGAGGAAAGGTTAACTAAAATGTATACTTATAGAGAATACAAAATAACTATTTTCTGTGTAAAGAGATTTTATTCCTACGGTCGTTCCGTCCGTTTCGGACTGACAAATAATTAACTAATAAATAATTTATTAGCATTGTTTTTAACCACCATGAGTTTATTATATTCTCCAACCGGTTTCGAAAAATATTTTTTTCTTAATCAGGGTGACAATTTTTTTATCACCCTAATGAAGAAAAGGGTATTTTTGAAACTGATCGGTGAATATAATAAAACAAATTTATTTAATTATTTATTATTAAAATGAATAACCATAATATGTTTGCGTTAAATATTTAAAATATAAAATATTAAATGCCAAGCTTACGTAAAATTTAGACCACCGTCTTGATGTAAACTCTGCCAGTGAGAAATTGGTTCTCATAAAAGTTTGGTTTGAATACATTATTTCTAAAGATTGAGATCTTTTGATACCTATCTGTCCATTAACTTTCAAATTAAAATTTATTTTTAGCTGTAATAACATTTTCATTTCAAAGTCTCCTTGGATCTTAATAAAAAAAAGTTTCACGAACTTTTTCATAGTGAAAGGAACAAACACGATTTTTTTTAATGGAAACGGGAGACGTTTAACTCCACTACACTGGTCAACAGAAATACCGCGCCCCTTTTGCATCCTTCAGCGTATCATCGATGTAAGTCCAATATCGCGTGAGAACCATTTGTTAAAATGTTCAAGAGGGACAAAAAAGAGCTTGCTGCTTTAGTGGGGATAGTTCATTCGCGGCATTTACTTTAAGCGAGTGCAAGCAATCTATTGGTCAATTTCAAAATTTGAATGCGCCAATCAATGCTGTGTGTGTCGTTCAACTGAAAGCGCCAAAAACGTAATTTGAAATGATTGGCTCATACGCGGTATTGAATTTACATGGACAATCCTCGAAGAAAAAATCAAGAGTGTTAAGATTTAACAGCAATGAGTCCATTCCGTCTGGCCAAATTAACGAATTTGTCATGGAAAGAAAAGATTTATTCAGTTAAAAAGAACGATAAATCATCTGAAGCAATTGTGCATATCTCAATGTGCTAACATCGACGGAGATAATACGTCACTGCACAGGGTACACGTCGTCAATTAATGGAACCACGTTAAAAAAAATTAATAAAATATATTCATATCAGTATACGTGTTCTCCATGTTAGGGTGTTCCTTTAACTACTACTACATATTTCAAAAATAAAACTATAACACTCATGGTTTAACAAATAAAAAGTAAAATAGATGTGATTATTTTTAGTTTCATCTCTGTAATGTTCCATCCGGTTCATCTTTTAACGTTAAGCGCCCACAGGTTGTAGAAATATTAATACAGTACCCGAATGTGCTCACCTCTGATTGTATTAGTCCTCTCACAAGTATGCAAATAGAATTTTCGAAAATGGCTCTAGAATTTTTCCAGGTAAATGCAACACATCGAGGCCTTCTTTGTGCTAAAAGGATAATGTGGTTAAATATTAGAAAAAAAAATTATAGGATTGCGTATCGTGCTGCCCACGGAATACGGACAATGTTCTCGCGCGCGCACGTGACTACGTCTATCATTTATAATTTGATCGATAAATAAAAAATATTATTTGAATGCTTTCACAATAAATAATACTTATGATTGGTAAAATGTATTTTTTTTATCAATATTACAAAATATATGAATTTTATTTCGAGATAATATTGCAGGCACAGAAATAATCTCGTGGAGTTTGCCGTGAAAGATAGAAATATTTTATGGGTTTATGAAATTGTTATCTTACCTACTTCAATGATAGACTGATCGATAAATGTATCGTTACATAAGTAAATTTATGTTGTATTATATGTATACCTAATGATACATCAAATAAAATTATGTATAATTATAATTAATACATAATTCAACAATAAAAATTTGTGTCGAGAAAACCGCTCATGAAGATTTTTACTTTGTTCCAGTCACTTTTCTTAGCTAGATTGAATGCTTAACATTATTTTCTAGTTATACCTACATTTCGAAAGCGTCAATATTTGTCGCTGTTGCGATCTGTCCAAGTTTTCGCTGCATACATGAAAACTGGAAATAAATGTGAACATTATTTTGATTACGTCTTTGATCTCTGTATCTTCCGTATTCAAGATACCTCACATCAATAACTAGTTGGATTCGTCTTCAACTTTTCTATCTGCAGTTCGTGATCAGTGTAACTAAATAAATTACCTCTTGAACCGCCTCGCACTCTGCTATTTGAAATCTTTCTACGATAAAATCCAAAGAACCGAACCGAGTCTCGAGACACGAGATTATCGAAGAAGCGAGAAAATTGTTAGGTATGTGCGACTTTCAATTATATTTGACTACATCTGTGAGTATACGAAAGTAGATGTTTATATAAAATTCAGTAAATTTCATAAAAATTAAATAAAACATACAAAATGGACTACCAAAAAATATTATTCACAAAAAACATTCCGATTTTTTTATCCTAAAGGGTATTCAAAAACGACAAACATTTGAATTAAAATATTGTACAACTTTAGAGACCTTTATTTATCTAGTATTTTTCCAGTCGGTAAAGATTCATCACAAAATTTATAGCAGAAGATATGTTCATTTAAAAACTCCATTAAAGTGTAATATAGAAGTAAGAAGACGTGAGTTGGCAATGATCACCTTAAAACAATTCAGTTCCAACTAGCTGCGTTAGACGAGTAGTAATTTAAATAATTTATTAACCATAAAATTGGTATCCCTGCAAAATGTATTTTGTGCATTGCCTACGCTCTTTGAAAAACACATTGTAAGCCTTACGTGTCGTTCCCAGCCTCTGACCGGCGAGCCCTTGCTGGCGGAGCGATACATCACCAATCCCCAGTACAGTACCAACCCTCTGTACAGCGAGCCAGCCCCCCAGGACCCCGACGTGCCGCTCCTGCACTGGGACGCGCTCACATTTCTGGATGTGATTGGAGAAGGCTGCTTCGGCAAGGTTTACAAAGGTAAAATTTAAACATTTATACGCTGCGTGAAGTTCTTGGAAATTTTTTTCATTGCATATCTCCGAAGAAGTTCGTGATCGACCCGATCTACGATAATGTCTCAAAATCTATTAATTTTTCTCCGAAATAAAACACTCGTTCTTATTTATAAATATAAAAAATTAAAATCTTTAAGTGATTAGAGTTTAAGACGCTCAGTTTCTTTAGATTTTATTGCAGTGAATTGTAAAATAAATAAATAAAAAATAAACATATAAATATATGTTTGCTTTTGTGAAGAAGCTTTATTAAGGCACATCGGGCGAAAGTTTTATATAAAAAAAAAACTTTAATATTTATTTTTATATATAAGCCGGTAAATAAATTTTTTAGGCTAACCATAAACTCCTATTTAATTTTTACCCCAACTTATGATTTTCTCAATTTTATTAATTAAACACTTAATACGGGTATTAAAATCATTTGTAAGTGGAAAAAATTAAGATTTTTTCCAGTTTTCCTAGAAAATTAGATAATTATATACCAGGGTCATTTTTGAAATATGAATCCTTTAGTTTTAAACTCTTGAGGAACTCCTTTCAACAATAATTCATCTTTACGCGTTTTTTACGAAAATGCGGGTTTTTATTGTTTATTCATATCAGAAGTTATTCACTAGTGTGCGATATCCAGGTCATATATCCTGAGGAAAGGAATACGACAATTCCGATGGTAAATCGGAATCACCGCTAGATAGGGGAGGAATAGGGAAACGTGGTACAGGAAGAGATCGGTAAGGGGAAAGGAATTTAGTCGAAGGACCAGTGGTCTCGAGAAACCGGGATTCAGAAGGACTGTTCGCCTTACCTTGAGTATGACGCCTCCGCAATCCCTGTGTTCGCCGCCGAAATCACACAATTATAGCACGTGGATGATCAATCTCTGCTCCCGACTGAAGACGGCATTGTCACTGTTCATCCACGGCACAAACAAACAATAAACACTGTGCTCACAAATCACAGATCACACAAAACAGTCCCGGTGTATTGGAGTTGAACGGTCCACAACGCGAATGTTTCGCGGTGTCGAGAAAGAGAAACAATATTGATCAGGTTGATATCTGTTGGCGTCAAGGTCACAATTCACACTGAAGACGAGCATTACGATGGATAAAGGGATAGGGCGCAAATATGCGATGATAATGATGCAAAATTATTCGCGTCCGATATTACAAACTCTAAAAGTGTGTTATTTTGCGAATGCGGAACAACTAGATTAGATTTTTTTTTTAATTATTACCTAAATAGGACCTTTATAAACAAAATATTATTAGCACAATACAAGCTATACAATTAAAACAATGCAAGCATTACTAGAAAGCACGCGACCATTAAATTCATTTTCCGCGTGTCACTAAATTCCTTTTATTTGGAACATTCTTGCATATACGAAATATATTTTCTTTTAATCATCAAGCTAAGATTACGGTAACAAAACTGCACTTAAAAATTAAAACATTAAAAATTAATAGTTATAAACTGTTAAATTTGCAGGACATAGGAATTTTTCACGTTTTAAAAATACCTTGTTTTAGTGAAAACAAATGATTTTAAATAATATATTGTATCAAAAACACAAAAATTATTTTTTTAAATAATATATTTTCAGTCTATACTTAAAAAAGACGATTACGATTATGATTCCTCGAAGTTCAATACGCCGCTCTAGTCTGGCCAAAGAGGACGTGGAATCGGTATTTTCCTTATTTTTAGGTTAAATATGCTGATAAGATGTATTTTCACGCATATTTTAGCGACAATATGAATTAATATTGGACTTCTTCACAACATTAGTTGCAAATTTCGTATATTAAATGTTTTTTGCTAATTTTAAGGGAAAACAATGCTTTCTTGTACAAAGTAAACATTTTATGTACGTTATTTTGTATATAAGTCGCAATTCTTTATATCGTATATATTTAACATAGTTGTCTTTTAAACAAGGTAAACTACTACGTAATTATGAAACAAACAGATCACAAAAAGGCATCGTGGTATATTTAAATCGATCTCTATAAACAATATAATAAATTAAAGCCGTCACAATAATTTGAATGTACAACATCGTGTTCAGCGTCAATCTAAATATATGTAGGTACTCTGATAGATTTCAAAATATATACGTATATATTAACTAGGTATTTCAATAAATCATTTAATTTTCGATCGATTAATTCAAATGACAATACACAGATTATTTCATTTCACAATATTAATATGTAAAAACTCCAGATACGTATTTTTTGACAATAAAAAATTAACAATTTTATTGTCCTCTCTTTCTATTAAAACTTTCCTCTCTCGCAAGATTTACGTAACAAATCACGTCCTTCAGTATTTATAAGAAGTTTAACTTATCAGCCTCATTTTAAAAGAGTAGGTATGTAATTCACGTAGAATTTCTCGATTTCAAACTAGAAAAATTCAAATACACCCTTAACTTACTTTTTATTGTAATCCCCTTGACGTTTAAACATTTTTAAGACCGGGAGACGAGCTTAGCAATCTCCTCGTTAGCGTTCTTCCGCCTATGTTCCTTAAACCATTTCGTGGGGGCTGCGCGCTGTCTTCGGTCTACGTGAGTTTTCCGCCTATATTTCTTTAAATTCAGGAAAAGATGAAAGTCCGATGTTTTGAGTCCAGTAGTTTCCACTCAAACGTCTATAGCAGGGGTGGCGAACCCAGAGCACGCGTGCCAGAAATGGCACGTTCATCAATTTAGCTGGCACGAACCAAAATAAAGAGATTTTTTTTAAACAGATAAATCATGTGGAAATGCAATAATTAAACTGAAATCAACCTGACGACCTGAAAACAAAAATTTGTCGATTTGAGAAAAGAATTGGAAATGATCGATTATCGAATAAAATTAAAAATAATGAAAAAGAAGAAATAATAAGAACTTGGAACACCATTTCAGAAATCTTTAGCTGTTTAAAAAAATAGCGACGGCAATATTATCAATTTTCTCTGTCACGTATGCTTGTGTGTCATTATTTTCCGAAATTAATTTTATAAAATGTAGCATGCATTTTACTAAAAGTGACGATATATGAACCGAATATAAATTTTTTAGCAATGAATGTATACTAACAAAAATCCTGTTAATATTAGTATTACATTATATTAGTATTACATTATATTAGTATTACATAATATTAGTATTACATAATACACAAAGTTATTAGAATTTTGTGTATTTAAAACTTTTTAAAAATTGATTGTAAGGGTGAATGAATCCATTCTATCTTATTAGACCATGCTGTTAAATGATGACACGACCTTCGCGTTATGTTTTTAAATAAAAAAAACTAATTATAGCATAATTGCTAATTGTAGTTATTTAAATATATATTTTTTTTAAAACCGCTCGGCACGTCAGACAGTCGATATATATTATTTTGGGATTTTTAGCACGCGCATGTAAGAAGGTTCGTCACCACTGGTCTATATCTCTCTTCTGCTGTGTTTAGAGTAACGTTCAATATTAAGAAATTACATCTAACGCACTAAAAAGCTAGAAACTGATGGGCTTATCGAATTTCTATGGGAAAATTCCTATTTTACTTAGGGCCTATTATTCTTTTATCTTTACTTATTAAAGTTTTCTTTTTATACTGTACGTGTAAATTTTAACGATTGCCTTTATCGTAACAAAGAATTGAAATACTCCGTATAACAATATCAAACCGTATGTCTATGCAAGATTCTAATTGTAAGATTTCAAACTTACATTTTGAATTCCTTACTTGCGACATATTTTCTTCCTGCTGGCATCCCTACGGTATGTTTCCAAATCGTAATGAAATTTTTTTACTATTTTGATAATCGTAATGATTAGATGCGCTCAAACACGTTCCCGCTTTAACTTATTACTAATATTAATTTGTTTCGATCGGGTGAGCTCCAAAGTGAGAAAATTAATTAATATTTTCAAAATTTTACGTAGCTTCGTAAATATTATTTAATTAAAATAATAAAACAAAACAAAACAAAGTATTTTAAAAACGACGTAAATTAATATGTCCTGCAAATTGAATGGTTATAATTCTATTCATTTTTAGCATTTTGTGTTGGTTTTTCTCAATTGAGATTTCTCTCCGTAATCTTGGCTTCAATATTATAAGAAAATATATTTAGTATGCGCAATAATTTTCAATATTAAGATAGTTCTGTGGCACGCGGAAAATGTATTTAATGGTGACCGTCTTTCTTATAATGGTTGTATTTTCTTAATTTTGGAAAATAACATTCAGTTCATTGGTTTTATATTAGTATAAAGGTCCAATCTAAGTAATAGTTTTTAAAAAAGTAAAATCTAGTGTATTACTTCTGATATAAATTAATAGTAAAAAACACGAATATATTAATTATTTTTGAAAGCGCGCCCTTAAGTGATGCCGTTAATAAGAAATACCGGTGTAGAAGCAATGCCAGGAAGTGTGCGTTCTGTCGTAGCATTGCTAAACTGACTGGAAAATTACCCTATAGAAGAAATTCTGTTAAGGAGAACTAACTGGCAAAGCGAAACTACCTTTCTTCCATTGTACCAATTAGAGATGGTGAATGCTCCTAGAGAACAATTTCTTCAAAGCTAATTAGCTCCACTCTTCACCCCAATATAAGGGGATCACATATAACGTCATACTGGCAAGCCACCAGTTGATAACATACAGATCTCTCATAATGGATTCCAGGCATAATTTTACCTTCCAATAAAATTCCTATTTTGTATTAATAATTAGACAAAATTCTTTGTTTAAACCACTATATATTGATTATTCTACATGTTATTTTGGAAACAAACCATTCACTTGATATTAACAAGGGTTTAGAAATTATACATACAAATACTAGATAAATTTGAAATTTTAGAAATAAGAAAAAGTGTTAATAGCAAGCTAAATATTATAAATAACCAAATCCTATTTGCAAATAGTCACCTTTTAAATTTGTTTTCATATTAGCTCTTACTTATTCACCACTTTATAGTTTTGTTTGTATCTATGCTTGTATTTTTTAATTTCAGTATACATTGTTTCCTGAAGAACATACCATACACTAATAGTGGTTTAAACAAAGTATTTTGTCTAATTATTTATATAAAATGAGGCCACAAAGTAATTTTCCAAATATTGAAAAAGTTCCTTTTGTGTTCATCTGTGCCTGGAATCCAGGTAATCCCTACCTGCAATATACAAGTACATTGCACAAATACACTCGCTGATTTCATTTTCTCGTCATCAAACATACACTTCGAGCACTGATTAGTGCTCCAAGTCTCTCCATGTAGAATTTCTCAGAGCGAAAACAGGAGGGTCACAAAAAAAATTACATGCCGAGATATATAAAAATAAATTTATTTTCAAAGAATATCTTCCCAGCACGCATGACGAACTCTGAATGTACAATTCAAAACGTTTATCAAATACGTGGGCCTCAAAATTATTTTTAGGTCAAATAAATACTCAATCTGTGACCTCTAAATGACATGTAAAATCTTCAGTACGAAGCGAACTGATTTAATCATTGGATATTAGGTTTGAAAAAAAAACATTACAAATTGTATTGTGATTATAATTCTCACGAATTTCGTATTCTATTTCGTACATTTTTTAAAATTAATACTTGAATCAGTCTTACATCTGGGGCATGTTACATAATATTATTATTTATTTATTTGAACAATGAAGACTTCCATATTTACCGGTGAATTGTATGGAAGTAATTAATAGGTATGTGCGGCGTGCCACCATATCATTTATCAACGATTTAATATTAAAAAAATATATTTTTTGGAACATATATTTATTTGATGTATAAATATTAATTATTGAACGAAAATAATGCACTGTGCCTTCCCCCCCCCCCCCTCCTTTCACCCCCCACCAAGCCTAGCCGCTGATCAGTCGATTGACGACCTTGAGCCAGTGCGGTTGTACGTGTACGGTACAAGTTTACAATATTATACTAATTCGAGACTTTGCGTCTACAGTGTGTCGAAACCTTTGACGAAACAGTGAATAAAATATACAGTCCACATTTTTGGAGATGACAACAGAATGTGGATTGTGGTCCTGACATTCTTCCGGCATCTATGCTTTGTACACAACAATATTATTACCTATAATACAGAATTTTGGCGTCAACGTTCATGGCCTCCGTGGCGCAATCGGCTAGCGCGTTCGGCTGTTAACCGAAAGGTTGGTGGTTCGAGTCCACCCGGGGGCGAATATTTTTACATCCCTTTTTGAAACAATAGTTTCAATAATCACGCCTAAATATACTGTATGTACATATAACATATCTGCCAGGACCCAATAAAATGCAATCTTCAAGACGCACTAATATATAATATATGCAGCTGTATATCTCAGACACCCCGATATAGAATATGTTTTTCTAATTTGAAAATATATTGATAAATTCAGTTAAATAAATAAAATAAAAATCTCCCCGGCGGAGAACCGAACCCCAGTCTATCGACGAGTACAAATATAATCTGAAAATAGACGTTAAACTTTATATAAAAAACTCTTTGATACATAATTAAATTCGTTATAAAGTTTAATAATCGAGTATTTTTCAAACAAAATTTTATATCAGTATTAAAAATTTATGTCAAAAATGTTTGTACTAATTTCCTATGAATTCTTTGAATCCTAAAACAATAAAATTAACGTTATAATATAATTTGACTCCACAGTATAAAGAGCTCTCATATGTGAGAGATAGTGGAATCTATACACAACGCCTTCAATAATAATATTGGATAATTTGTATAGCGCCATTTTCGTAAAAACTTTCACCTCAAGAGCGCTTTAGACATAAACTGTTTATAGTTATATTATCTTTATTTTTCTAAATTAAAAATTGTAAATCTGATTTTTTGAAAATATGCGTTTTTAGTATGTTCTTAAATAAAATTTCTGATGCACTGTTTCTTATGACGGAGGGCAAAGAGTTCCACGCTTTTGGGCCTGCCACCGCAAATTTCCGTTCACTAAATTTAGACTTCTGGAAACGGTTAGTCGGTTCTACAACCCTTCCTGCGGCTGTAGTAGAGGCTGACCTGAGAGTTTAACGTTTACCATTCAAATTGTTTGGGATATAAAGTTCTTGAAGATACAGAGGCGCCATATTATGTGTCGCCTTGTACATCAACCAGCACAATTTAAATTCAAAAGGGATGTTATATGAGAGAATTTGAAAACTCCGTATATTATCCGTGCAGCCGCATTTATAATAAATTGTAATCTATCCAGCTGAAACACCGGAAGACCAGCATAGATGCTGTTATAATAGTCCACACGTGACACCACAAATGTATTTATAAGAAGACGAACTACCCTTTTTGTCTTCATAAAGGACCCGACATCGATCCAAGTACATGGTAAAGATGAAAATAAAGCACAAGTTAAAAGTGAGATTATATTAAAATATTTAGGAACAAAATTTTCAACGGCGCTATTTCGAACGCAGCTTTCATGACAAATGTTACTGCGGTACCCGCTGAATTAACATAATTTATTCTGTAAATTTAATCAAATTGTAATTTTTCTGGATTTATTATAAATATGCCTGAAATTTATTCCAAATCAATTATACATAAATGTGTTTTCAAGATTTCTGTTCTATTCATCCGGAAGAACTGAAAATTATAATAATTTGAAATCCGCGGTAGACAGGACATTAAATAAAAATGTCTTAAAATTGTCAGTTTATCGAAAAAAAGAACTCGTTTCGTTCTAATTTTTCTAATTGAGACTAATATTTGGGGGCGACGCGCAATATTTTTTAGTAAATAAATGTAATTACATGCCACCCTATTTCGCTTTCACTTTATGCCTTAAATCGAGAAAGTATCGCTAAAGGAAGGGAAGGAAATGTGTTTAAGTGTACACACGTGTGGAGGGGCGTAGCGGGTAGGGATGAGCTAAACCGTGATTGTGACTGTAATTGGGTGATTTGTGTTCGATTATAATGATGATTAGTAACTTATTATTCGTAATTCGTCGAGCAATCACTGGTACGCTTGAAACTAAACTTCCAGTGATGAGCTCAAAATCACTAACCGTGATTCAATCACTAATATCTTTGAGTCACACTCACGATCAGTGATTGATATGACGTTACAATACGTGATAAGCGTCATCTAGTAGACGTTTAACGCGAAATGCTGAGAATTTGACCCGAAAAATAAACTCACATTTTTTTAAGGGTTCACATTATTCTTGTGATGATATTAAATTAGATATATATTAATTACATTTGCTAGAGTATGTTTTTTACGCAAATGAAGTTTGAATAATATAAGTACAGTGATGCCTCGCATAACGTACTTAATTCGTTCCAGGAGCAAGTTCGTTATGTGAAACGCGTTTTCCCATAACAATACATGTTAAAAAATTTAATTCGTTCTGCAGCATAAAATGTGGTACTGTAATATAAAAAAGATATTCACGTTTTTTATTTTTTAGTCAGACTCAGATTTCGGAGAGTCTACCGAGGCTTGCAGGGTCAAATCCTCTTATTCCATCCTTTGCTTCTTGGCTGCTGGCTTCTTGAAAAACCTTTCCAAGGTCGTCTGTTTCTCTCTCTTCTTCAACACCTGCCGGAAATAACGGGCAAGGGTTTAGAGATCGTTAATCCTGTTGGCCTCAGCTGAGTTTGGATAGTGAGTGTTGGTAAACTCCTGAACCTCTCCCCATTTGACCAGGAAGTCCTTGATGGCAGCAGTTGAGATTGGTTGATTCGATTGCTCCTCCTCGTTGTCAGATGAAGCTTCCCTTTGAGCTTCATCATGTTGTTGGACCAGAAGTGCTTGGAGCTCTTTAGTTATCAGCTCTTTTCGGTGTTCTTCAATAAGCTCCTTATTGAAGAATATTCGTGCAAGTTTGTGCATCGGCTGCGTGTGACCTTGGAATCTCGGTTGACTTCGTGATACACAGGTGCGTTCGAGCGGCAAGTTGAAATACTACGCAGTCCGTTGTGTGAAGCGAGGTTCGTTGTGTGAGTCGCGTAATGTACGAATATAAATTTCGTTGTGCGCAGCGTTCGTTATGCGAGGCATCACTTTAAATACGTTCAAAATTACGTTTTTTTTATTTATTTAATGTATGGTGATATCGTATTTGTAACGCACACGCGTATTTGTAATGAAACTGTGATCACAGTCACAGTTTTCAATCGCTGATATTATCGAATATCAATCACAATCACACCAGTGAGTCAAGAGTAGCATTTTTTCTCAGCACTACCAATTACACAATCACAGCCACAATAACGGTTTAGTTCATCACTAGTAGAGTAATGCAACGAGACCGAGATGCGGCGCTGAAATTAGCTGCGCGGATCATCACGAAATGACCGGCCGCTTTGAACCCGATGAAAATGAAATTGAATTGAAAATGGCCACTTCACTCTCAACTTCTAACTATTGTAATTATTTATTTCTCTCCCCTGTGTAAGGTATAATAATATCAAGTGCTAGGTTGCTTTTATCTATTACTTATTAATAAAAAAATAAATAACAAAATGCCTTGTACTCGCAACTGAAAAATAATCCTTGCCTCGCTGTGCGGCGATTTTCGCTTTGATAAAATCTTATGTGAAAGCACTCAAATATAAATAAAGGTACTCGCAACTGAAAAATAATCCTCGCTTCGCAGAACAGCGATGTCCTGGTTCTTAATCTGACATATTAATGGGGCACTGTATATGTATGTGATAAATAATTTATTCAATTTTTAAATTACATTTCTTGAATATAATTTTTTTTTATAATCGGATAAACATTTCAGCAAAGTAAGACATATATCTAAGTACTCTGCCTGCTACACTAGTATTTTACTGTATTATAGCAGACAGTGTTTTCCGGAATAGTAATAAACAAAGTGCAATGTTCAATATACATACATATATATATATATATATATATATATAAACATATATATATAAAGAGTTAAACAAGATGTCATTAGATTAGATACATAAATTGTAAAACTTAAAATAAATGGATTGTTCAATATAAAAGATATAATGTATATGTAAAGAGTAAAGCAAGATGCAATTAGATAACATATAATTACAACGTAAAACTTAAAGTAAGTGCAATGTTCAATGTATAAAGAAAAAAAATATATACATATAAAGAGTAGAACAAGATACAATTAGATAGCATATAAAAAAACAAGATGCAATTAAATAATTCTATATACTGTTGTAGCAGCTTTAATTTCACGTTTGGACCTTTAAAAGTTGTTGGGCGTAATTTCTCCCCATTTCGTGGAGCCAGAACTGCACTTTTCGTGAAAAATATGCAAGACTATGGTTGCAATTTTTCACGTTTTCATTTAGACTGTTGTATATTGTTGATGCTAGAAATAAATAAAATCTTTGTGCAAAATTTTTATTTATAATTCCATTAAAAATAATCCATACTATATTATGGGAAAAGTTTCAATTCCAAATGTATTTGTACGACGCAAATCTTTTGGGTCCCTACCTGCACGATTTGAATCGCACTTTGAGACTCTATTAGATATTGTTTGGACCATTAGACCATCTACAAGGTACCGATTGGTGAATTATCCCTGTAGTGAAATATGGTCATTGTTTCCTGTCCGTAATACCTAATAAAGTTCCATCAAATGGAATCTCATACCATCTTATTGCATTATTGTCCTGTTTTTCTAAAATATATAATGGAGTAGATATTTAATTAAAAGTTGGTGACACTGGTTTGTAGATCACAGACATGTAGTTTCAAAATCACAATTTGGTTTTCGAAATGATAAAAATTTGTTAAATTTTACTAAGGATGCAAATTTAACATATTCTGTAAAATAATATATACTGGTTGCCTTATTATATATTATCGGCGTGTATGACAATGTTCGTATTCTAATTCTTGGGAATAACTTTTGCATGATTGAAATTCCCGAAAAAATTATAAATTTTATAAACAAAATTATTTGCTGTGTATCCATTCATGTATTTATACAGGATGCCACAATAGTCTTTTTAATTTATACCTTTCAAGTTTAAAACTGTTATTACCAAGTATTGGGGAACAATTTCGTTCGCAGAGTAACAATTTACATTTCAGAAAAAACAATATCTTTGGTTTTGACTCAAAAAAGGCCCTTAACTATGTTGGATTATATCTGTGCCCTTATCAAAATGTAACAAAAACTTGAATATTATCAATTTAATGGGGTTCTCATCCTACAGCATTGATGTATAATAGACAGATCTTATCAGACCACTTGTCACATCTCATCTCAATATTAGACTTATCAAAAAATGATCAAATCAAAGACTGACATCTGAATGTATGAAATCGACTCCAATTAACGTTCTCTAGTCAAGACTGAAAATTTTGATCCACGTTTGTTAGGGTGACACCTAACAAATGTCGTCCCAACTACAGTATTTATAAGATAGAAACAATAAAGTGTTTAAAGAAGAACCAACTCTTTATTATTTAACTTTGTAACCAAAAGAGAAGTAACCCCCTTCATTTTGCATCAAGCGGATGCAACCAGATTCAGACTAGATCCAATCAGCGATGAAACAACGTTTGTAAATAAGACAGTCAATACCAGTTCGACAAATTTTTCATCAACTATCTTAGTGCGCTTTCTCATCCATTAACCCAGAAATTAAAACCTTTGAATGGCTACACTATTACAAAAAACAAAACCTTTTTTTGAAACAAAAAACGTACATTTTCTGCCAAGATAAAATTTCACTTATAACGTTCATTTTTCAAAAAATCATATTTTATTTTGGCGTGGATTTAGTTGGTATAATTGGTTATGAAAACACTGACTCTCTGGAAAAGAAAGTTTCTCAAGTAAGTAACGTCAAATGCGACTTCGACTACTTGTAAAAGTTATAATAATGTACGTGGAATTTTCAATGGAATGAATTTAAAATATTCAGGATTTATTTTCTGTGGCGATTTCGCGATCGGACTCGCCCGTCCGTGCCGCATCGTTTAGTCCAACCAACGTAAATTGGTGAACGGCGGAGAGTGCCACAGTACTCGCACTGAACCTAATGAAGAAGGGAACAACCGAGCGCGGACGGAGGGAATGTTAGTTCGAAAAGTCACCGCTCGCCAATTTACGTCGGTCGCACTTAAGTTCTTAACAGAATTCTACTTTTATGAAAAATTGACCTGGTAAATATCTCATCTAAGTTTGTTGGCTAGCCTGGTCCTCCATCTATGTTTAAAATGACGGCTGTACAAAAAAAATTTAAAATTCTTAAATCGAGAAAAAATTCTAAATACATTTACACACGAACGAAATTTACCTGATTCAATATTTCAAAATTGTAAAAGGCAACAAATTTTTAGAAATTGAATCTTTATTCCAGGTGTCCAAATTCCGAAATGTCATTCATTATAAATCTGTTTGAAGATTTCGACTGTCTAGTTGAATTACAACCGAATAACCGTTTTATCTGAACAGTTTAGGAATTAAATTAAGCCAATTTCTTCCACAGATAATTCACAATATTCGTTTTCTAAATTCATAATTGAAGTAAAATAAGTCTGTAACAAATTAGCGAAAATGTTGCCATAAAAAAAATACGAAGCTATCAAAATTATCTTTGCGCTCTTTAACTTTCGTTACAAGTGTTTTTATTTTATATTGGTTTGGAATTAAATCAGAATCAAATCTCTTGGAAATTCTTGTTTGAAGAGGTTCATTATTTTCATTATCTTACTATTTTTAATATTCTATAAAACAAGGTTTATTTATTTGTCTTACAGAATTGTAATTGTAACATTTTCTGTGACAAGCAATAATCTTCTTCTAAAGATACGAAATTTATCGATTAGAAAAATAGTACAATTAATCTAGTATTTTTTTTACATTTCCTTAACAGTGTATATAGAATATTTTTATTACAAGCTTGTTGAATAATAAAAAATATAATCACAGCTATTAATAATACACCACAAGGCAGTTATCGTAAAATTGCTTTCTAACTAAGACCCGTTCTAAGAAATTATGATAAGATAACATTTGGCAAGTTGACAAAATAAAAATAATTTGTCATCCGGTTTAATAAATTCGGTAAAGCCCGAAAAAATTATTACTATAAATTCTTCCAACATTCTATTTTTATTTGATCGTTTATAGTGTTGATATTGTTTTAATATTCCGTATAGTACGTATACTAACTGATAAAATTACCTATATACATTTCAGTTTACACGGCGATTATACTAATAAGGAGGTAATTCAGAAATTCCTGAAATTCAGAAACGATTTCAAATTTTGAAATATATACAGTATGTACTTAATAAGTTGTTATTTTTTCTTTTTGAAAAGTGTACCTTCAAAATAAAAATGTAACTTATCCGCATCATTTCTAAAGAAAACGATACTTTTTTTCTAATGTGTCAGTTTCCTTTCAAATTTCCTTACAAACCTGGCCAATTATTCATGTTCACTAATTTATATATTTTGACCGATTATTAATATTTATTACGGCAGTAATGTATTCATAAATCTACATTAATAATCTGTAGCTCCGACATGTGACAAAAGTGACGAATGATTGAAACCTGTTTTACTTTTATTATTTAAAAAAATTGTCCCTTACGGGAACTATAATTTCCAGCGTCGGTGTTATGTATACATAATACTAACAAGTTCGTGTCATTGATAACGAATATTTGTTGATAATCAATGTTACCATGCTAGGCAGAGCAGTATGTACGAGTACAGTTATTATATATACATAAACAATATTCATTTCACCTTGTTCCGCAGTGTGTGCGATAAGATACGGTATTATCTATTAAATAGGTAAAGATAAACACATCAATAATGGAATTCGAGAACACCGTGTAGCCATATCAACAAGTTCAATTATTTTGCATAAATTCTACGACGTAGTTTGTTTGAACTTTGATAATTTAACTAGAGTATTTTTATATTTCAAATTATTCTGGTCACCTTGTCAAAGTTTCGCTAATAGATTTATAATCTTTCGGATGTTTTATTTTACAGTGTTTTTTTTATTTACGATGTTTTATTTTACAAATTTAAGAATAGCTGTCCCACTCACTACTGCTATATTTATTTTTTGTTTCTATTATAACTAACAGAGATGCTCACTACCTACTAATTATTCGATTATTTATGGCTGATCAGTTAACTTACCTTATTTAAGGTACATTTTTGTAAAGGTATAAATTTGACCATCTCTCCTCTTGGGGTGGTTTCGTTGCCTCGCAGTGGAAGAACAAATGTTTTAAATGAACCCTTTGAATAAAAAACCTTTTTTTACTAAAAAAATATTTACGATAATAAAATAATATTGAATGAATCAATGCATACATTATTGTGCATCAATTTTCTATCGTATTGTATTTTCGCGCAATCATATATTGCAAAAATTGGTTGTAAGTCTTAGTAAATTTTCACATTCATCTCCTTCAGAACTTACATTTGCAACATTAATCTTCTTCAGAACTTACATGCGCAACATTAATCTTCTTCAGAACTTACATGCGCAACATTAATCTTCTTCAGAACTTGAAGATTATGACTTAATTAATCTTAATTCTTTCAACACCTCCAGCTTTTTGTTTCACAGAAAGTTTTCTTTTTCTAACAGTTTTAATTCCTGTTACTTTCCTCGTTGCCTTTTGGCTTTTTCTCATCACTTTGGGTATACAGAATTTTCGCTGACTGCTGCTAGTTTGAAGTTTCAAAGATGAAGCATTAACAAATTCTTGAAATTTAATATTTGCTCCTGGATCGACATTTTCATTATGACATGGACTTGGCTCCCATGAGTGAATTCTCCGTCCATAACTATTGAATTGTGATTTTTATAATTTGTTAATATATTACAAATATATTTAATGTTTATTAATATTGTGAATGTATAATTTATACATTCACAATATTGTCTTGATGTTAAAAATATTATTATATTACAATTAAAAGAACTGTTTTTGTGCTTTTATCTTTGAAAATAGTAATGTTGTAAAGTTTTATTAAAATAATTTTGGTTGTTTTTTGCGGTTTTGGTCTATCATGTTTGGTTATGTTATATCGTTCAAATTAAGAGAAATGTGAAAGTATAATATATATTAACACAATTTTCTTAATAAATTTAATTAATACTTTATATGAATTGAAATATTACGTTGTTTTTTTTTATTTTAGTTATATATTTTTTAATCAATCCTTCACTTATACTTCAGTTATAATTGGTATATTTTTTACTTTCCAATATAAATGTTCTTCTTCTTACTATGTTATGTAATGTATGTTAATTATTTTTCAAAAATCAAATACTTTTACTAATATTAATTAATAATATTACCATGGTTATTTATTTATGTTAATTGTTTATATATTTAAAAAATTGTATTATTTCATTTGTATATACTTGTAATGGCTAATTACGCCTAATTGGCGAAGGCCATAATAAAAAATAAAATAAAAACTATTGAATTATCCTTCCTTTTGCGCGAGGTCCTAAACAGTAAAATTTGGAACGGATCGAATTCAATATAATATTTATATCGGGAATGAATTGGGTGACTAAGGGGAGGCGATTTGGTGTATATGTTTTACGCAAAATACTAAAGAGTAAAAATCGGAACGCATAGAATTCAATATGATATAATACTAATTTATATGTGCAGGAGGGGATAGAAGGATAGTGGAGAGGTGGGTAGAGGTGGGTAGAGCCCATGTTTTGCCCAGAATCCTAAAAACTATCTAAAATTTGGAATCAATAGCATCATTCTACCACGACACCTCGAACGTGTCACGACAAAAGTCCGGCCGACTAAAGCTCCAGCCGACCATTGATCCATGTGGCATTAGATCCAACGACATGACGGCCACAAACAAAATTTCAAAATGTTTTTTTTTAAAAAGGCTTTCGAGAAAGCGATGAGTGACTGAACTATGCATATAACCTTTCGCAGATTACTAAAAATAAGTAACCGATCAAAACAAATCGGCTGGAGCTTTAGTCGGCCGGATCTTTTGTAGGCTGATTCATTTGTCGTGGACGTATAGTCGTTGGGCCAAAATTTAGCGAAGCTTTTGTTGTGAACCTACCCCGAAGCTTTCAATATAAAACACATTTATAACGGGGTAGAAGTGTTCGGTGGAAAGGAAGATGGTGCCTATGTATTTCACAAGATGCTAAAGAAAAACTATACAAAATTTAAAATGGAAAGTAATGGTATTCTAGTCAATTTAACTAATAAGGTTATCAAATATATTACAATTATTTATTATTGGCTACCTGTACCAACTGTGTTCAATATGTTTTCATCATTGCATACTCTCTCTTATAATATGTCTAACAATCGTAAGAACTGATTTGACGACAAAAGGGTTAAATGTGCGTCATGCGTACATACCTACATATATTTGAATTTCACGAATCTAACTTCATATAAATTGGTCTTATCAGACCGACACGTGAACCAATTGATTGAGTTTGGACTTGGTACAATACACCGTCTGGCTCCATGTCTTTGAGATAAAGCTAGAATAATGGAATAGAGATTGTGATTTTGTTGGTGCATTTTTTTAATGGGTGAAGCTGTGATGGTTAAAGTCAGATTACCCCCTTTAAAAATTACTATTTCAATAACTTACATTGTTTTCATTAACGCATTCTCTGCGGTGGTGGGTCAGATTTGACCCGGGTGTTTGTAAAAATATGAATTACACTACAAATATTTGTTTAATGCTATTTTCCTTCTAGCTAATCTTTTATTAAATATTTCCAAATAATTTGAGATACAAATAAATGTTATCGGATTAGATTCAAATGAGTTATTGATAAAAATGTGAAAAAACGTTAAAAATCAGTCGCTTTTACGGAATTGAATCTCACCGAAATATATCAACATTTTAAGCGGGTAGACAAATGATACCAGGTATGCGTCCATGTATTTGCTTTGACTTATTTTCGTCTAGCGGCTCCTAAATAATACCAGTAATATAACTATATGAGGGGCGTTGCGCCTACCTGTAAGTTTTATGACACTACCTGTACGGGTTCCGACGAAAAGTTACATGCTCAGTGGATATTTGTATTTTAGCTGTGTAGGACGTCTGTTGATGCATGAGAATATGTACATTATTCGTAATATTTTTTAATTTTTAACTTTAATTTTTTAGCAGAAACATTACGGCACATCATGCCATTTCATTAAATCATATTTAAAATTAAATATCTATAAAAAACCTCCCACAAAACGGTTGAAAAACTGAAAACTTGAGGTGGGTCCGAAATGACCCACTACCGCCGGACGTGTTTAATTTTGACTCACCGGGCAGTAAGTGTTAAAAGTAATCATCCTAATTATTTTCAGGAGAATTTAAAGTTGACAACAATACCGTGAAGACGGTGGCCATCAAGGTTCTCAAGGCCAGCAAGACTGCAGAAGACGACTTCAACAGAGAAGTAAAAATCGTGAGCGCTTTCCGCCATGTCAATATTCTCACTCTCATGGGAGTCGTTCAAAGAGGTAAATAAGACATATATTTTTTATTCAATTTATCTTAATATTTTTTAATGCATTTTTTAAATCTTTATAGTGATAAGAAGGATAATTAACACATCTAAAAAATTCATAATAATTATAAAAGCGTATAGAATATGAACGTATAATTAACCTACTAACATAGGTTTGTAGAAAAATAATTAATATTAATAACCTTCAAATTCAAATATATTTTTTTCAGATATTAATTAACTTTATTAATCGAAATAAGAACTACTAAAATCTTTTTTAATGAAAAAATATTTTTGTCGTGAAGTTGCAATTTCAGAACATAGTTCTGTGGTATTTTTAAAACAATATTATATTTTTCCCCGGATAGAAAAAGGTTCAGGTTCAAATCTAGGTAGCAATCTAAAAAAAATAGGTATTGTATATTTTTTCAATAAATAATTTTTCTAATTGATTCATTTAATTTGTATTACTATTACAATTGACACATTTTTGCCAACTTATTATTAACCAAAAATTTATTTATTAAATAGAACATATTCTTATTGTGAGTTTTAATTATTCAGAACATAGGTCTGTGATATTTTAAATACTAATTGATGGGATTAAGGTGGAACGATAGATGTATTAATTTGAAAAGTGTAACATATAGGTTCGAAAATTTTTCGCCAAAAGTACTGTGTGCTGTAACATGGTCGATTAATGCACCTTCCCCGAACTGGAAAGAGATCCAGGTTCGAATCCCGGTAGAAACAACAATATATTTAGATAAATTTATTTCATATGTATATCTTTAATTAGTATTTAAAATTATCTATTTATTTATTACGGTTGTGTAAAATTCCGGAGTCCTGGAGTTAATAAAATCTCGAAACGCACTTTCGACAACAGCTTGGTTGTTGAAGACACCCTGTGAGAAGTTGTCGATATATAAAAGAAATAGTAATATTAATATACTTAAGAAAATTTGTTAGCAAAATAGACCTAACCTAAAAGACCTAACCTAACCTAAAAGTTCTTTCTTAAAAAAATCATTTTTAAATTTTGTTTGTGACCGTCATGTCGTTGTATCTAATGTCGCGTGGATCAATGATCGGCTGGAGCTTTAGTCGGCTAGATCATTTGGACATACAGTCGTTAGGCCAAAAGTCCGCGGAGCTTTTGTCGTGGAACCCAACGGAACGTCGACGAATAACATTTTAACATGCGACAAAATAAACCCCAATTTCTCTCTCGATGATTCATGGTGTGATATTTTCAGAAATATATGAGATTATGAATCTCCAAATCTTTGTTGGAACCAATTACTGGGATTTATCCCCTGAGGGATTGTCATCAAGATATAGATGTCTCACAGAGACGAAGCTATTATTTTTACATGGGAAGTACGGAAGTCCTGGGCATTACAGGGCTTACGACCTGTCATTGGCTTAAGTGATCACTTTACACAATGTAACATTCACCTATTTACTCATTCTACCACATCTGTCAAATTTTTGGAAATTATATAAAATATAGCATTTATATAATTTTTAATATAAAAATTATGATGACACTTCAGATCAAAGACTCTATAAAATGTATAAATATAGATAAAACTCGATATGCCGTCATTCGTGGTAATATGATTAATTATTTATTGAAAACTGAAATTTTTTTTTTTACACTTTGTCGAAATAAATTTAAAATACAGAAACAATTAAAAATCAAAAGGCATCTTATAACTAATAGATAATTAAATAATAAACTGAAAATAAATTTATATATAATGGGAATCACTCTCTTTCATTGCTTCTAAAAAATGTATCGAATTATATGATATTAAAAATAAAGTTTTCTTAATTACCTTTCTGGCTATTAATAAGGTCATCCAGGTCATAACCCCGCTAAAAGACTGGTATATTTATTTATAGGTATACCGTATAATTATTAACATTTTGGACAATTAGAATTGCATTATATATGCACATAAAATTGTACATATACAGGGGCAGATCTATGGTGCAGGGTCCTCTCTTACTGGACATTTTGAGACCTCTTTGTCGTAAGGCAATGGATCCCCAAAACGATAGTACCACAACACAATGTGAACTATAAACAGCAACATAGATATAGAGACAATGTTTTAGGTCAAACTATCAATAATAACAGACCTGTAGACTAGATCTCCCGAGCCAACCCGCCGAAGACCGAGCGCACCCGAAGTAATGACAACAGTATTTCACATTTCTTTTCTTTTCTCTGTTACTCTTGATTGTTCATCCCTTTTTTTAATGATCGAGGAAAGTGGGGCCCCTCGCGACCGCGACTATACGAGTATATCTTGCCTGTTCTTTGCACAATCCCGCATCCTTTGACATATCTATCAAATCAAATTTTGCATAGTTTAGGATCATGTGCAAAACATTGGCGCTCTCTCACAATATAAAAGTGTATTACATTAAATTACATCCGATACAAATTTTTCTCAGTCGCACTCTAAGATCCCGAGGAAACTCGACCAGCTCTGACGGATCCAAAAAGCTCCAGTCGCCATTACTATGATTTCGATGACTGCCAGCGTCATCCAGCCACCATTGTCACTATCGCCAGAACTCTATCAAAAAAGAAAAATAACGAAAATGTATGATGCAAGGACGGATCCAGGGGAAGGCGATAGAGGCAATCGCTTCTCCCCCTAATTTCAGACAAATTTATATTTATCGTTCGAAACCCGCAATTTGTTTTATCCCCGGATGAAAATTTTTATATTGATTCAAAATATCTATCTCACGGCAGCAGGTAGATACTTTTTAATCACACGGATAAACCGCCAATGCACCAAAAAGGTTATTTTTCGAGTACCCGATTGATTCCCGGAAGTAAAAGCAATAAGGGTCGGGTTTATTACAATACATATTAAACAAAATTTATCGCCCCCCCCGATGGAAAAATTCCTGGATCCGTCGGTGTATGTGTGTACATCGGTCGTACACCATATCAGTCGCGAAATGAACAGACCCTGATTCTAGATATCGTTTATTCATAAGAGATATTTTTTCAGCTGACAACGGCCACAATCATTGGATGGTATTTGAATTCATGGTGCACGGTGACTTGGCAAAAGTGCTGCGGAGCAACTCTCTGGTGATGCGGCAGCCCATTCCTGATCTTCCTCCTCTGGATAGCAGATGTTTGCTCTCTATTGCTCTTCAGGTACAATTCTTTATTTATTTATTTATGAAAATCTCGGCTGTACATATAAAATACTTTTTTTTTTTAAATAGAGATGTGTACACGGAATACATGTCACATCAATATTCTTACTATTTTCAAACTAAACTAAACGCTTGTGCTATGAAAATAGGACTAACTTGCTAGTGTCTTGGAACGAGGCGCGAACCCCCGACCACTAGGCCAACGTCTTGACCACTACACCATTGAATGCATAACATAAAATAGATCACATGTCTACGAAAACAAACTGAAAATAGGGGTGGATATTATAACTAGCATAATTTTTATTAGATTTCG
Source organism: Eubasilissa regina (assembly GCA_022840565.1). NCBI lineage: Eukaryota > Metazoa > Arthropoda > Insecta > Trichoptera > Phryganeidae > Eubasilissa > Eubasilissa regina. Next base: position 20,191,775 of record JAINEB010000018.1, on the reverse strand, counting down.
ATCGAACTTTTCTGAAAAATTAATCTGGTACTTGGTAAAAAGCTTAACTTACCATCTTGTTTCAAAACTCTATTAATGTTGGATCTATAGAAAAAGTAAAAAAACACACAGACAAAGTCTATATGATTCTTGTGGTCGGTGCCGGAAAGGTTTTATTTATCTTTTGTTTTTATTATTGATACGTTTTTTTTTTTTTAGTTTATATTTTTTAATTGTTATTATTACTATCTAGTTATATGTACCTACTTATCCTTCAGAATATCTCTTTTCACTAATATAAAATTTACATATATAATGTTACCAGGGGCGTGCACTGCTTACAAGCAAAAAAACTGTACATTACTGAAAATGCTGAGAAACAAATAATTCATGTGTTATAAATGAGCGATTAATTATATTTACCTGCGCTAGCGCCAGCCATGTGTCAGTTGAATATTTAATTGCTTTAGCGCTTTAGCTGTTTTTTGCCCTATTCAAATTGCTATCTTCTGCTGTTAAGCTACCTACTGAATTGAAAATTCCTTTCAACTAATCCGTTTTGTACGGAGTTTGCTGTTTTTTAACAGATTAACATTTCAAAGGTTTTCAACTTGGCTTACAATTGCGTGCAAATCATTGAAGTATCTTCTTTGTTTTACTAATTCACGTATTTTACTATCTTACCGTTGTCAACGTGTTGTTTTCATGATCGTTATTCGCGTTCGAGGTGCATGATGAAGGTATTATTTTACGCTAAAGCATAGACTTTAAAAACACTATGAATAGTACTCAAAAATTACAAATAAATAAATGATAGAGCCGCGTAAACGACAAATTTATTTTGCCAAAAGACGTTGGTTAAACGAAAGTTCGAAATCCTATGTACAACATATAGTAGGTATATATATTATATGTGATTATGTAATATCATTGGTAACAACATAACCTAAATCTGTACCTACTGCACGCCACTGAATGTCACGCAGTTACATATGTAATTAAAATATAAAGTACATAGAAAGATGATCGGTAATAAATGATTATATATTTAATAAAAACTGTTGCATCTGTGTCCATGGCAAATATTGTATAATAATACCTACTTACATCATTTGATTCAGAAATAGATAATCTGCATAGTACCTGTGATAACCTCCAATTCCAAAATATACATAATATTAATAAACTTTGATTTTTGTAAACCGGGCGTATTTGTTATAATATTAGTACGAATGTATTTTTCAACAGATAGCGTATGGGATGCGGTACCTAGCGGGTAAGCACTTCGTGCACAGGGACCTGGCCTGCAGGAACTGCTTGGTGGGGGAGGGCCTCGCTGTGAAGATCGCCGACTTCGGCATGAGCAGGGACGTGTACACCAGCGACTACTACAAGATGGGCGACAGCCGACCCATGCCCATCCGTTGGATGTCTCCCGAGAGCATCCAGTACGCGCTCTTCACCCTCGAGTCCGACGTGTGGTCCTACGGAGTGGTGCTCTGGGAAATATACAGTCTGGGCAAGCAGCCCTACTACGGGCACACCAACCAGGGTGTGAGCAAGCTCATCAGCGACGGGATCATACTCAGCCCGCCCGACGACTGCCCGAAGTTCGTGTGCGACCTGATGTCGGACTGCTGGCGGTCCAAGCCCATCGACAGGATCGGCTTCCGGGACGTCTGCGAGAGGCTGCTGACCGTGCAGGAGAGCGGCGGCTGGGAGAGCGAGGGCAAGCTGGCCCGCGACCGGAATAGAACCATCGGCCGCGCGGCCAAGTGGACCGGGGAGCTGCCCAGGCCGCCCCCCGCGCTGCCCTTGCCGCCACCCTGCCCGCCGCCCTGCCCGCCCTGCCCGCCCTGCCCTCCCGGCCCGACGGACCCCGAGGGCTACCTCTTGCCGGTGCCGGCCGTCCCCATTTCAGACTACATCACAGCTTTGCCCGATTAAATAAATCTTTCCAGGGATCAACTTGTGATTTAATGAACGATAGCGCAATATGTAGACAAAATGTTGTATTTTCAGATATTTCAAGACAATCTAGTGTTTTGAAGCAGAATGCGCTAATAATTAATATATATCAAGTGCATGTACGAGTAACTAACTCCTTGTCAAACCTCCCGATGTTTTAATGTGTAATTTTTGTCCAAAATAAGATTGTCGCGGTATCATAAGACGTCTTGCAACACTCAAATTAAATATAATGAGTTTTATTGCAATCCGAGAAGATGAAAAAGTCAGAGTCAATATTACAAAATTCAAGAAGGTACCGTTAAAGAGAATTTTTAAAGAAACTTTTCGGAAAAATTCTTATAATCAAATCGAAGTATACTTGGGAGCGCGTGGAGCAGTGAGAATTAATGGTGATGCTTGGTAGCGTGTGGAACAGTGAGAATTAATGGTGATGCTTGGTAGCGTGTGGAGCAGTGAGAATTAAAGGTGATGCTTGGTAGCATGACGATATTATTATATATAATAAACATGAGCGACAAAAAGAACGAGATTCTAGTTGTTAACGGTGATCGATGTGATCAGCGTCCAGATCCATAGAGTGGCGTAACTAAAATATTGAGCTCCGATGCAAAAATGTAGAACAAAAAGTCCTCGCTTCTCTTTGTGGCGATTTTCGCTTTGTGGCGGTGATCTGGTCTCTAACTAGACATACTGTTCTAGTGGAGTACTACTGTATATATAGAAAATGTTTCAAGTATTTTTCAATATTGTTACGTACTTCTTAGTACGTCTTTAGTGTACACCTCGTCCTGGGAAGGTCTAAAGAATAGACTTTGTAACAATTATTGGTTTACTACAATATGATACAATTATTACAAGGTATATCACTAGTATCACTGAACCGACGTTAACACAGAGAAAGAGCGCCGCGCCCATACACGCGCCGGTGGTGCGGCACTCACACACACTCACACATGCAATTCCAAGGACATCACAAATATATAGTATGTAAGAAATGATTTTTTATAGTTCTATTTCTTACTGTAGTGGATTTCAAAATTATTAGTCCATTTTAGCGCTGGGAAAAGTATCGACACTAAATGTAGTGCAGGGTGCAGACTTCTTGGGCCCTTATCTAAGGTTGGCTCCGATGCACCGTATTGGCTGCATTGGCGTAGTTACGCCACTGGATCTACAACATGCGCAAGAAGGTGGTCAAGAATGAATAAAATAATAGTATGAATAAAAGAAAAGGATGCTAAAAGATGGAAGAAGCCTTGTGAAATTGACAAGAAATCTCGAAACGTTTCGTAGAAGGAACTGGTAAGAACCTTATTCCACAAATCAAGAATGAACTGATTAGGAATAATTTCTGGATTATGAGGTACCAATGAGATGCATTAGCATATTAATGAAGAAGGTTGATGATTTGGACATATGTACTGAACGTATGAGCGAGGCGAGAATTATACTAAAGAGCTACGCAGCTGAAGGGAACAAGTGGAAATCTATAGAAGACTGATAAGGCTGCTGATCAGTCTAGTTAGTTTTGTAAAAGATCTTTAACATTATTAACGAATGTGAAAAGAGGTTAGGATTGTATTGTCGTCTCTGCCTATGACGACGGCTTGATGCCAAGTGACGACAAATATTTTTGTTGGCTTAGTAGTGTTTGTATTATATTCACTGTATTTTAGTGTATTTTTAATACGATATATTGAATGTTAAATTTCATTACTAGAAAAATATATTTAAGCACATTTTAAAATGTGTTAATCGTGACCAAAGAATTCGAGCTTACTTATGAATATATTTTGACTTTATTAAATTTTAAGTTATAACAATGTATTCTTTAATATATCTACTGGACGCCAGGGTACTTCGTTTATCCCCAGGACTGAACTAATAATAATATAAATAAATAGAATTATGACTACGTATCGAATTGCATGTCCAAGTTGATTATGGTTTACGAGTCTTAGGAATGGTTGTGCATTTTCGATTTATTTACTTATTACTGCAAATTTATTTTTTGACCATTTGACCATAGAAGGAAAAAATATAATATAAAAATTCAAACATTAATAAAATATAATCGATTTTTATAAATATATTTTAAGCATTTCTCAGTATAATAAAAAAAAAGTAAATGCTCAATCTTTCTCAGATGCAGGACTGTTTTTGTTAATGGCAATGACTAAAGATACGCCATATTTTTGAAGATTAATTTAAAATAATAATCGTGAAATCGAACTCATTTTCGTCATTCAGCCAAATAATGATGTTTTAGGAAACATGATTTAATATTTATATATGTGTAAGCTAATCTGTAATCTTTATATAAGTATATATGTATAAAAATGAATGTGGATATGTCTGTAGGTTATATACATAATTATACACCCTTTAACCGTTAAATGTTCGCACAACATAAGCAAAATAACTAGATATGCGTTATATAAATTTTGCTCAATTGCATTCAAGGACCCTAATGTTTTTTTTTGTTATTCACCTTTAAAAGCATTTTAAATAATATTTTATATCAAAGCATGATGTAAATATGTACTTAAGCACCAACATTAGTTTAACCTTTGCAGCCTTCACTTATTTCTAATCTCCTCCGTCTCCGTCGGCTGTTATATCTTCTCTCTCGATTTCTACACATCCATATAGTTTTCATTCAAATACTCACTTGACATCTCACAGTTAGAAGTGAAAACGTATTTATGCAGAGATTTATATTGTATGAAATAATTGCAATATGTTTTTTACACCTATTTGATGAAATTTTCACTGCAAATGTTCGCTTTAACAATTCGGTTAGGCAAATACATTTTATAATTATGTAGAGTTTTTTGTACTATCAAATAATTTTATCAATTTAAATACATTCTTTATTAAACTTTGTTAAATTATTGAATTTCAAATAAATAATATATAATTATTAGGTACACATATGAATATGAAAAAAAAAATTTAACAAACAATTATAACAACAATAACATAAAAAAATAGTCATAAAAATAATGTACATAATACATTAATAACAATGAAAAAAATAATTCTGCAGGAATTCATCAATTGTAGCCTCTCTTGTGCTTTTGTAGAATTACAATTAATTCACTGTCCCAATTAAACGGAATGGTGTCCCAGATAACCGAAGTAAATTACTATTAGTTACTTTATTTGGTTTCTGTTCCTTGCGATTTGGCCCAAATAATCGGCTATGCGTGGTGCAGTATTGAACCCACCATACTTGAATTAACCCATAAATCATATATCAATCTGGGTTTACTTAGAGAAATTGAGGAGTTGATATGAAAACCGTACTAAGTGCCTTTTGAGATATTTTGGTTTTCATTTATGTTGAGTCTGAACTTAACGCATCTGCCATCTACTTTCAGGGGTAATGGCACCTGTTTGATTTTCAGGTCATAAGCACTGGCATTTACCACGAATTTATAAAACCAAAATAAGTTTGATTTTTTGACAGTTAGCTCGGTTTTCATTTCAACACCTCAATTTCCTCAATTATTAATTCTCAATGTAATGTACATATTTAATCATTTTCCCTATTTTTATTTTTGTTTTCATGAACAATTTTACAATTATAATTAATATATATTTTCGTTTCATTTAATATATTTAACTGTCATGTATTTGTCATTTTATTCATGAAAGGTAATGTTTCGAGAAAAAAACATTATATATTCAAAATGTGTTAAACCAGCAAGATGAACAGCCAAATCTACCTTGCACACTTTCCATGTTTTTGGTAAATACATTGTTTTATTTATTGCGTTTTAAGATTTGACATAATTCACAACATTATTTGTACCACGAAATTGTTACAAAAAATCGTTAAGCTTGATATAAGTTTGATTGGAATTATTTATAATAAGTCACACCCTGAAAACAATGGTATAAATACGCATTTTTTCGTATTTAGAATTTGATATTTTATAACAAAATATTTTAAAAACCTAATTTGTTCTATCAAAGGGGAAAAAATTAACATTTTCAAAATGGTTTTTGTGTTTGCTTATTCATTGTTAGAAATAAAAAATATATGTATATTATTAAATAAGTTTTTCAATTGAGAATGAGATCTAACATATATTTTATTACTGTATACTTAATTACGACAAATTTAAAATTACTTAATTCTTATCTTATTCTCTATTTATTTTCATTCCTTGTTTTAATTCTTACAAAGGTCGGAGTCAACTAAAAGGCTGAATTAAAACGTATTATTACATACATTAAAATAATAATGTAATCATCATAATATTAATTTTGCCGGAATAATATATATGCTTATAAATATGTTTTTATTCGTAATCATTTTTAACGTAGCCATTGAATAGAATATTTAATATATTAATAAAAATTTTCATCTTCATTTTACAGAAAAAGTCAGAAATGAATTAGTTTATTTACATACTTAGTTGCATATTAATTGATCTGGGAGCCAAATTTTATTTATAAAAAATACTCTTACGCTTAAAAAAACTCGTAGTCGCGGTAGGGGGGGAGGGGTGGCGGATCCAAGCACACAGAGTATCACTCATACGTAACAAATGCAAATTAAAAAATAACAAACTGAAAATGAACCATAATCAATGTTGATTTCTTTTTCTATGTAATGCTAAGATAAAATTGAAAGCATAATTAAACATAATTTTTGTTATAGGTTGAGATGTATCTGATCCAATCTAATTGTAGTTTTGTTTTTTACGCGATTACGCGAAAACTGAGATTAAATAGTCTACCTGCCTATTTAACATTTCTTCTATTTTAATGCGTGTGAGATTCTTCTGTTTTACACGACTGTTGCAATCGAGAATATTATTTGAACTAATGGAACAAACCCAACACTACCAGTAGATCGTGAAGTGAATAACGGAGAGGAATATACAATTCAATATTCTTACATAAAATAAACAAATTTTATATTTAGAAAACGGCACAAACTTATTGGACAACGTATTATTTTTAACTTAACTAACTAGTTGAAAACTGTAAACACTCCATATTGAATAATAATTCTCCCTTTTTAAAAAATAACACAGTATAATAAATCAGTAGCTGCATACTTGTGTCTTTGAAGATCTGATCATATGGCTAGTTCATCGCGTGAATACAAAGAAAAGAAAATAACATTTTGTTCAAATAATTATAATTATGTAATATAAAAGTATTAAATCTTTAATTTATTGCATAATCTCTATTCCTTCCTAGATTTGGTTACCGCCATCTTTAGTGAATTTTTAAAACTGTATAAAATATTATTTAAGAACTTGTACACGGATTTGTAATATATTTTTAGTTCTTATTTCTATAATAAATCTATGGCCAAGCATTTATTTTAACTTGTTTAAATATTATTTATTTATTTATAAATGTTTATACAATATATCAGCAAATTACATTACGAAATTGTATTAAAGCTGGATTTAATTATTTCGTGTATAATTAGTTTACCTACCTACATTTAAATTTGATTTATAAAATAAACTTTCCTTAGTATTGAGGGCATTCACATACATGCGTAATTATTTCAAATATCAGGAACTAAAAATGAATTTAAACAATATCCACGGAATAATAAATGTAATAAGACAATGAAATAGTACCGAATGTTTTAGGAAACATTGGTTTAAATCAGATTTAAATGAATAAGATAAAATTATTTTTCCGACATTCAGTGACCTGCGAAATTGAGAGGGCACCTCAAACGAATTGAGAGTTTTGTTTCTTGACAAATAATTTAATTTGTTTTATTATGTAATAGACTACACTGAGAATGTCTTAATTCAGTATTAAGATTATATTTAAATTTGTATCTATCGCACTTCAAAATTCCCAAACACTTAAAAATACCTAAATCAAGCGGAAAATTGAGACGTGTAAAAGTATTTTTTCAAAATTGTAGGTCAGGAATTTTGATGTACCATCTTATACTTCAAATATCTGTCTCTTAACTAAGCCTTGCAATGAACATTTGTTTTTTTCAATTAATCTATTTATATTATGCAGTATTTTTTTAAAAAAATGGCGTGTAATTTCTGAACACGTGAGACTTGTCGGTTCAAAAACGGTCTTAGGTTTCGTAAAATAAGTAAGAAATATAAGACTTAAAGTGACATTCGAGAAGGTATGTAAAAAATTCAATATCACATCGTGAATAATTTGAAGGGACGAGATCGAAAACAATCAACAACTGAAAGAGGTGATTGTCAAATTTTCCTGAAAATAAATAAAGACCCTCGCAAATCTCGTAGAGAAATCATCGAGGAGGTGTCCTATAATGTTTCAAAATAACGTTTACAGTATGTACGAAAAAATCCATGATATTGACGTCACGCTCCAACCGTCCAGTGGTGTTATCCTATTTTTTTAACAAACGATCAGCTGGCTATTTTTCAAAAAGTAAGTAAACATTTTTCAAATAGCATATAGATACAACTTTTAGTATGTATGTGTTCATAGTTTGTGTTATTAAGAATGTTTAAAAAAATACAAAATTAAGGAGAAAATTTGAGAAAAACGTTCCGTTTCAATATCCAGTGCATTGTAATACTATTTTTCAAAAGGTAATAATACAAACATGCATTAGTTTTTATTAAATAATATATCACAAATAATATTTGTTTTTGACAATTTAACTGTTAGTTACCTAATTAAACCATGGATTGAAAAAAAAATAGGTAGTTTTAGTTAAGAATTCTCTGGATAAAAAATTGTATCGACTTAAATTATCTCTTAATTAATTATTAACATAAATTATCTTACTACCCTGTGGGTTAAAACAAAATACATTTGGAGGTGGTGGGTCATTTTGGACCAACCTCAAGTTTTCGGTTTTTTAATCGTTTTGTGGGAGATTTTAAGTATGATTTAATGAAATGGCACGATATGCCGTAATGTAAATTTAAAAATATTACGAATAATGTACGTATTACGAAATATTTAATAAAAGATTAGCTAGAAGAAAAACGGCATTAAATAAATATTTGTTACGTAATTCAATTTTTTACAAACACTTGGGGTAGATCTGGCTCATTACCACAGAGGATGGGTTGAGAATTGAAAAAGTTTCAACAATTTATTGTTTCATTGCGAAAAAACATATCTTCTTTGTATGGTATATCATTATATTGTTTCCAAGCAAGTACCTTATGAATATCTAAAAAGTATTGTCGTATCTTATAATCGTATTGTGACATAAATGTATTACCTATTACTTGAGACCAGGGTATGCGCAAGAGACATGCTTTAAATTTGTTACATCATTTTTTTAAATGGTATATTATTTTTTCTAAAAATATTAAGTTTTTTTTTATTTGTTACTAGCCGTTCTTGCTAGTGTCAAATAAATAAAAAAACTGTAAAAAAAAAGGATACTTGGTTGCTTAAAGACTATTAATGCATACAAAACTTAAAAGGGGTAAATATTTATTAGATCGTTAAAATATTTCTTGGATCTAAAAGCTTTTTTGTGATCCTTACTTTGATGAAACTCTTAAATTAGTAATACTTTATTTTTTAGAAAGAGAAAATCTCTATACCTTGTTTTTAAATGGACTTGTACCCTATATAATTTTCAATTCTTAAAAACTTATTGCTATTATTTTATCAGTTGTACAATAATAAAAAATATACGTATCTCGAATGTGTAATAAATGAGTAGTATACGTGTTAATAAATTGTACACAATTATATAATGTTTTATATGCTCATTACGTCAAATCAATTAAATGCGCTAGTTCACTAGCGAATTTTCAATTTAATTCACAATATGCCCCGGTGAACCGTAAGAATTATTTTAAGTATCTGCTTATTTTGTGATGATTTTTTTTTTCCATAGACAATTCGCACTTCCCTCAGACTTCACTTTCTGTGCTTCGTTTGCTCGGAAACGGGAGAGAAGTTTCGCTAAGATTTTCTTTTCCTTCTCCGACGTCAACATGGCAAATAGCGAGCCTCTTGTCTTTGATTTAGACCCAACAATCGAAGACGTTGCCCCGAAGGATGTTGAAAGGTTGTAATTACTTGTCAATTTGCGTTAACGTATTAGTTGTCACTAGACAAAGGCTTTCTGTAGCCCGTAGTCTACAATGAAATGGCTTATTATTTATTATGAATGTTTTCATTTTGAAATTTAGTCTGCAAGTTAACTTTCAGCAACAAAATCGTTTAGCAATTATTTAATTTTCAGGGAGGCTGAGGACAAAAAGGAACATGGCAACCAGTTGTATATCGTCAAGAATTATAAAGCTGCTCTCATTCAGTATACTGCAGCCATTAATTTGTGCCCTGATAAATCTTCATACTATGGGAACAGATCCGCATGCTACCTTATGCTTGGCCAATACAGAGATGGTTTGGAAGATGCCAAGCGTGCTGTTGCTTTAGATGTTTCGTTTGTCAAAGGCTATGTTCGCATTGCCAAGTGCTGCCTTGCTCTAGGTTTGTTCATAGTTTTGACATTTATATTAAATAGTCAACACGATATCTATAAAAACTCGGATATAATTGTTGATAAGTTAAGATTATTTGATTATATGAATTTCAATTTGATATATCTATCTACTGCTAGATTGCTATTTCAAAAGCATGATAAATTTTAGTGTAATTTCTTCAAATATGAAGAAATTACACTAAAACAACATGGTTCCATCGTATTCCTAGAATTTAATTCTGTTTTTCACACTCTTTCAAAGCTCATTGTTTGGTTTTTAAAACATCTGATATATCGATACAACATATTTTCATACACTTTTTCTTCTTAATTAAATAAATTAAAACTTGTAGGACTTATTTTCGCTGTGCCCATTTTAATAAAAAAGTTTATTGTATCGATGATAAACTCCATTTAATATTACTAACTGCTTTTTCCAGTATTTATATTGACTACTAAAAGTTTTGAAATGACTGAAATACAGTCGAGTATAAATGTTTATATAATATGTTAAATTGGTTAACATGAAAAAATATTCTCGTCGCGACAAAATGTGATGTAATTTCATACATTTATTTTCTTATAACATGGAACAAAAAACATATATAACATGAAAAAATTTCACATCTCAGAACAAAAATATATATCAGCTACCATGTCATTTCCAAATACATGACTCAACTTTCTCTCAAGAATGGTGACATCTGATAATAAACAGTTTATACTTGCCGTATACCATCTTTATAATTGTAAACAGGTGGGCCCATCTCTTAGCATTTTAAACAGTTGGCCTCGTCTAAACTTATCGCCATCAAATTGTATAATGTTAATGATTTTACGGCTCAACTTTGCATTAAGTAGACCGATATCTGTTAATAAACATTACCTGGAATACTCACATTTTAAACATTATCTGGATCACCTATAGACCGTATCAACAACAAACTGTATTGTTTATGACTATAGTTTTCTTTCTGTTGATTAGGCCAACTTCCCGCCTCCTACCATAACCATTGTAAACAGATGAGATTAGCCATCTAATGTTTAGCCGAACTAAATAAACATTGACTTAAAAAGAATGTGCAGGTACTTAGATGTATATACGAGTAGTGAAATAAACCAGATGCTGGACAATGGAACAATTTATAGATAATATGATGACAAATAACACGGTGCAAAAAGATTTTTTTATGTAATGGAAGTCAATGAATATGTTAATGTGTTATTAAATTGCGCTTGGACAATGTCCCTTGTGTGGTATAAAGTATTAACTTTTTAAACTTTCTATCGTAACACTTTTATTAAGACATCAAAAACATTGGTGCATTTTTTGTTTATTCATTTGTCCCTATGGTTTCATGTTAAACGACTTCCACTGTAGATGGCAGTCAAAAGGCACAATGTTTTGTGATATTGAAGGTTGCATCAAAATCTCCCATTCAATTTAGAGCTGACTTAGCCCCCCGTTTAGAAGAGTGCTAGCGAAATAACGGGATCGCATTTAGAGAACATTAAATCAGTATCTTTTTTCCCTAGTGCCTGAGCACTAGTGCAGTACTATCATTTATAGCCATCAGCTGCCACTTTTCCTAATCTTCAATATTTTGATACAAAATCATTATCATTTGCCATTCAAAGATTATATGGTTTTTTATCCTTCTTATTTTGTCTAGAAAAGTATTTAGTAGTTTTCTGAAGAGATGGATAATCAGTCAATGTGTTTTTCTACAAAATTATTAGTAGTGGAACAACTTATAAACATGAACACAGAATGCATATCTGAGCCTCCAAAGGTAAACCTTTTCGATGTCTCTTCATTTCGAATCAAGATTAATATAATCAAGCATTGAAATATTTATTATCCAGTTAAAGTTAAAAAATTAGAGTTATTCAGCACTAATATGGTTCGTACTGTTTTCGTGAATGTGGTTACAACAATAACAATCTGTTAGTCCTGTGGTGAGCAATTTAAAATCTTATATTTTGATTTGATAAGAAAATCTGTCATTAGTTCTTCATAATAAAGAATGATTGTTAATAAATATATGAAATATAGTGAATAATATATCAAATAAGAATATGTGAATATAGACACCGATCAAATCTCGTAATGACGAATATCAATAACAAATAAATTTTCATACTGAAATTAATATATGAAATTCCAAAATGACAAGTACATATTTCAGTATAACGAATTTCTTAGCATGCATGAAAATAAAAACACTTGTTTTTTTAGTTCTACTAGTTTAATTTCTGTGAGACGTGTTTCGCCTTATGAGAGCGTTATCAATCTGAGAGCATAAGACTGCATGCGAGGTTACCGTTCCGACTTGTCAGCTTTACAAAGCCCAAAAAGTGTTTTATTACTGTCTAATCATTTAGATTTTCTTATTTTATAAGTGCACTGAGCTACTGAAGCTTATAACTGCCACGTATTCTTTTTTTTTTTTTAATTTGAGTTTTAAATAAAAAATCTTGGTTTTACCTTGTTTTTTTTTTGTCATTAAAATTGATATAGCTATATTGAAAATGTATGTTGCGCGGATCTATGAAAATGTTGAAATTCTATTTACTTCATTTTTTTTATTTAATTCTTAAGCCGCTACATTCAATGATAATTCAAATTTTTGCATTTTTTTTTTACGAAAATGTGGGTTTTTATTATTTATTTATATCAGAAGTTATACACTAGAGTTGATTTTTTTTAAACTATTACTTAGATAGGACCTTTATACTCATTTAAAACTAATAAACTGAATATTATTTGCCATAATTAAGACAATACAAGTATTATAAGAAAGACCACGACCATCAGATGTATTTTCCACGTGCTACAAAATTCTGTTAATGGGCTAAATTTTTGCTAAAATGAAATATATTTTCTTATAATCTTGAAGCCAAGATTACTGAGACAAATCTGTTGGAAACCAAATTAGCAAAATGTTAAAAATTAATAGAGTTATAAACCATTCAATTTGCAGTACATGTTATCAATTTTTGACGTTTTTATAATACTTTATTTTAGTGAAAACATAAGTTTTAAAATAATATATTGTATTTACTCACATGCTTTGAGGCTTCAGCTACTATTTAAAATCAAGTTTGATATCAAAAATGCAATAATTTGTTACTAAATAATATTTATATCGATCCTAATAATGTGTATTTTTTATATTCATTATTAACTTCAGATCGCCGATCGACAGCGGCCGTAATGACGTCTAGTTCACGCTCTCGTAAAAAATGCTGAAAATATAGGTTTTCATGCATATTTTACCCACGGTATGAATTAATATTGAACTTATTCCAACATTAATAGCAAATTTCATAAATCAGACATCTTTTTACCAATTTTAAGGGAAAACAACGTTTTCTTGAACAAAGTAAACATTTCATATATGTTATTTTTATGTAAGTCGGAATTAAATATTTTGTTTCATAAATAGTATATAATTATGAAACAGACATATCACTAAAACGGCAACGGGGCGTTTTAAATCGATAATATTAAACAAAATAATGAATTGAAGCTGTCATAAAAAAATTAATTTGGAATTTGATTTAAGCGACCATATAAATATATGCGGGTTACTTTGTCTGATTTCAAAATATATTCATTCATACATATGAATTAGGTACCTAACACATGATTTAATTTTCGAATGATTAATTCAAATGACAACACATTTTTATTTCATTCCATATGATTGATATGATTCCAATATATCAATATGAAAAAAGGTGGAAAATACTCCTGATACGAGTTCCTCTCTCGCATGATTTAGGTAACAATTAACCCCATTAATTATTTATCCAATATATAAAATAATTAAACTATTCGCGTCATAATCATATCAAATTCGTGTAAAATTTCTCAAATTTCAAAATGGAAAAATGAAAGTATTCCCTTAACATAGTGCATACATAAGCACTTCTACATATGCTCTGATATTAACAAGATCTGATATTAACAAATCATAAAGTATTTTCTTTTATTAAAACTTATCTTTTACATATTTAGTCAGTTTCATTTTAAATCTATTCAATTTTTCCTCCTTTATGTTTTCTGGCATTTCATTAAGTCTTTATCGCACTATACATCATCGATTTCTGAGATTTGGCCTAAATGGCAGTCTCAGTCTATCCCCCCCTCCTCTTGTACAATACTCGTGTTCATATTGATTTGCATCAATTTTTCGTGTAAATTCTGCTAATATTTCTTATTGAGGATATTATAAATAAATACCATTATATTAAAATATATCTTCTGCTTTAAGGTCATCATATTCAGATCTTCTAGCATTGCACTGATCTGAGTATTATTCTCAAAGCTTTATTTTGCAACACTGACAATTGTTGCATTTCCTCTTCGTTAGCCAAAAACAAAATACTGCTGCAGTAGTTAATGTGAGGAATAATAATGGAGCTGTATACTATTTTTACAAAACTCAGTACTAATAAATTTTCTGATCCTTCCCAGAAGTGAGATTTTCTTAGCAATCTTTTTAGTCACGTAGTCTTGTATTTTGCGATAAATTCAATTTTGAATCTATTAATACTCCCAAATATTTTATTTCAGCCACTTCCTTCAGACTTTCATCATCTATGATAATTGTTGGTGTGATTGATTTTATTTATTTATTATTTAGTTAGTTTGTTTACATTTAGTTTTAATTTTTCTTCAGCCATGTTGCTATATTATTTAAGTCATAGTTTAATTCATTCAGTGTAATTGAATAATTGTCTCCCGCGATATATATGAGTGCATCGTCTGCAAATAATCTTTTTTTACGATATTTTAGCATTTTTACGATGATAATGAAAAGGATAAGTCCAAAAACTGACCCTTGTGGTACTCCTAACGATATAAGAAGGGATCAGATATTAAATCACCTACTTTAGTGGTTTGGTGTCTATTACTTAGGTATTCCTTAAACCATTTCAAAGGTGTTCCCCTTATTTCAAGTTTTCAAGGTTTTTTTTATTATTATATCTCTAGGCGATCTACGCGTGTCTACGCGATGTGGTCATTTCATGATGCCTTTGTTATTTTTTGTACAGTATTTTGAAAATATTTTTCATATTCAATACACTATTTTACCAAAAGTAACTATGTATAATGAAATAATTCTTTCTAAATTCTAATTTTTGCTATAATGTGATTTGACCTGTAAATGAAATATGGTGTGTAATATAAAAAAAAATGTTAATAAATATATGAAAAATTTAATCTATTTACGCTTGTTGTACTACTGGTGTGGAATTTTTTAATTTCTCGTACAACCCCGGGTCATCCTAATGTATCCTGTATAGTGTATCTTATCCCCGGTAGCTGAACAGCTCTCATGATATAGGCGTATGTTTCAGGTGACTTGATTGGGGTTGAGCAGGCCATCGCTCGTACAGTGGAGTTAGGAGGAACTGAGAGCTTGTCTGCCGAAATATCAGCAGTACAAGAAGTGCGGCGTCTGCAAGATGATGCCCAAACATCTTATGACAAAAAAGACTTTCGCCGTGTAGTTTTCCTGATGGATCGCTGCCTTGAGTATTGTCCAGCCAGCTACAGGTTACCATTTTATTATTAACAAATACAAAACTCCGTTAATTCGTAACTCACAGGATCAAAATTTAAGAAAAAAAAATCTGAATAATGAATAATGAGAACAAAGTTTTTTAAATGCAACATTAGAAAGAAATTTTTATAAAAATGCGTTAGTTTACTGCGTCCGCAGTTTAGTGTGCGCGATGTCAGCAGCGGCGGCGCTGCCGCTGTTGACATCGCAATTTACATACTGAAATATGACTCCATTATTTCAGTTTCTTATATGTCGAAATATTTATCAAATAACCTATTACTCCTGAGTAAGAAAGGTGTGTGGTGAGTGGTGACGCGACAGTCTCTCGAGGCAACAAAATCACGCACATTAATTTCATTGGCGGTCGAACTCGCCCTTTCTATCCAAATTGGAATATTTAAAATGCATGTGAAAAATAATTTAAATCTTCATATTTCGCTGGCCTTGTTGGTTGAGGCTTATTATTTTTCCGCGATTTTTCATGTTCAAACCCAAAGAGGTATTCAGGATTCAATTTTTTCTGCCAATTTTATCTTTGATATCAATGTTTTATCGGTTTTCAAAATAAGCTCCATTTATCCAAATGGTTTGCAAATTTATCCAAATTTATATGAATTACAAAATGGTTGGTGCCATTTTAGAGAATGAAATGAGAAAAAAAAAATATATATATATATATATGTCAACGTATTTAAATATGAATGATTTATGTAGTTTCTTTAGTACCTACATATGCAAATCACAACGTTTTATAAACATAGAAACTAGATCAAGTGATTCAATGAAAACATTATTTTAACAACAAACCTTATGAAATGCACTATGGAATTTGATGTACATCTCATATTACATACATGAGTTTTGCCATATCATATGGCAAAACTCAGTTCAGTACCTATCATGCCAGCGCGCGGCTTCGTGATTGGCCAGTAGGCGGGGCTAGTTGCAGATGTTTACGAAGGGATGAAGATCAAATGCCAAGGCGTGCGAGTTTAACAATTTATGGTAAATATGCGAATTACCTGAACAAATTATTTACTTCGGGTGTCAAAAACGCATACGAACTGCGAATAATCAGATTTTACGAATTATCGGTAGAAATTAGTATGAAATGTTATTTTCGAGGCAAATTTTTTTGAAAAAAGTGCAAATTCTGTAAAAATACGAAATATACGGTTACGAATTATTTACTGTACCTAACTTCGAGTTTTGACATGCTTGTTTGGTCTAATGATTGACATTCGCCTGGTAATCCAGTGGTCGAGGGTTTGAGCCTCATTCCAGGAGACCAGTAAGTTAGTCTTATTTTCATAGCGCAAGTGTTTAACTTTAAAAATAGAAAAAATATTGATGTGATTTGTATTCCTCTTATGCATCTATTTATATTAAATAAATCAAAATGTGTACATTTCGTGTGATCAGTAATGACTAATTAACATTTTGTATCCAACAATACATACAGTAGTTGCATTTATAATCGAGCTACATGATTTATACATTATATTCCATTTATGCTATGGCTTAAATGAAATACAGTGGACTCTTGGTTATCCAGGGTAGTACGGAAAAAAATTCACCTAGATTAAAAAATCTACAAAAAAAATTGAGTTTAGAGAAATTATCAGAAAAGTGGAGCGTTCACGTGTTACGAAATGTGAAAATCTCCAATCCGATTAATGCTACTCTGGATAATTAAGAGTCCACTGTATACAGTGGCCTCCGACAGTTAAATCTTAGTTACCAATCATCGTTAAATCTCAGTTACCAATCATCAACACAATCACAGTCATGTAACGGTTTACCGACACAACGTGCGTTTGAGCCTACTTTGTGTCCAACCTCCTTTATATTATATCATGATAAAATTGGGGAATTCCGTGTATTTTCAGTTGGCTGCTTTGATTTGCGTGGATAATTTGCAGAAGTGTCAAAAAACGAGACAAGGAAAAATAGATCCATTTTTTCAAGCCGAAACATGCCTGACAATTAAAAATGTTTAAATTTGTTCTTATTATTCTTAATTTAGTGTTATAGTGATTAGTTATTGTGTGTTTTATTTAATGATTGTTTAATTTCCTGATAACATTTGAAGGAGAATTATTACTTATTACGAAAAATAGATTTAATATTCACCATAATTAGTTTCAGTAGTACATATAATTAATTATATCAGTATTTTGTATTAATATAATAAATACTGCGTTTTCGAGATGATTTCGCGAAATTTGCCAAAATTTGTATGCATTTCACAAAATTAGCAGTTTTTTTCATAACTTTCGATTGTTTTATGCGATCGCATCGCGATATTTGTAATGTGAAAAAAAATATTATCCCCTTGAATTTTAAATTAACCCGGTTCTACTGGATTGAAAACAATTACCTCTTTTCTCTATCAGCAAATTTAATATTACAGGCAACGTTAATTACCTAGTAGATCTCTTTCATGAGTTTCAAATGTCATGTGCCATTAAATTAAATTCATTAGCTGCATTGTCTGCAAAGCGTTTAAAGGGTAGGGCCAAGCAAATGATAGCTGATCATTTCAACTCACATTACTTTTATCAGTGAATTTCTCACCCGTTGCATAAAACTATCTTTAACTGGTTGGCTTTCCAATAATTTTTTTGATATTTCAGGATAGTTATTTTTTATTTTATGTTAAACTTTTGATTAAAATTGTGTACAAGTGAAATAAAGACATATATAAATTTTCTATCGGTTACAAATAATGTTACAGAATTAAGTTGCTGAAATCTGAATGCCTAGCCTTACTCGGACGTTGTCAAGAATCCCAAGAGATCGCAAATGACATATGGCGAATGGATAATTCCAATGCAGACGCTTTATTCGTCCGTGGAATGTGTCTTTACTATCAGGTACACATAGTCTACCTGTACCTTCCGATTTTATCTAGATCAAGTAAACTTTTAACAAACATGAGTACATTAAATGAATTTTGCAATTTCAGGACAACGTTGACCAAGCTTTGAAACATTTTCAACATGTTTTAAAACTTGCACCGGATCATCGCAAGGCAATGGAATTCTACAAAAAAGCTAAACTCCTTAGACAAAAGAAAGAAGAAGGTATTTTAAAGCTGTTTTCACATTTTATACTAATACAATTCAGTCACTAAGGCTTCCTCGAGCCTTTTTTGCCTGAATTAAGTGCTTTTTATTATATGTCATTGATTATTTAGGATTGTTGCCCCTCTTCATCGTGGCAAATCTTTCACGGGCATACTTTATTTCTGATGAATTTATAAAATGCTTCGAATGTAAGTTGATCTAATAAATTCCAGGTAATGAGGCCTTTAAGATGGGAAAGTGGCAAGATGCGTACAATTTGTACAGCGAGGCCCTGCAGATTGATCCGCACAATAAGGTTGTCAACGCCAAGCTGTTCTTTAACAAAGCTACCGTCTGCTCTAAATTGGACAAAGTCAAAGAAGCTGTGCAACATTGTACAGATGCCTTGAACCTCGATGAGACTTACCTCAAAGCTTTACTTAGAAGAGCCAAGTGCCACTCGGATCTTGAAGACTATGAAGAAGCAGTGAGAGATTACGAAAAAGCTTTCAAAATGGAAAAAAGTCCGGCCAATAAACGATTACTCCACGACGCAAAAATCGCTTTGAAAAAATCAAAACGTAAAGACTATTATAAAATTCTTGGTATAGAAAAGAATGCTTCAGAAGATGAAATAAAGAAAGCATACAGGTACATTTACTTACTTTTTTTTTTATCATTTGTGACAGTTGTACTGCGCTTCCATATCTTTTATCTATGACTTACTATTATCAAACTATAGTGTCATTGCCGGTAAGAAAAAATTCACCAAAGTAGCAAAAATGTCGAATGTGTTTTTAATATCTATAGTTTAAAATTACTTAAATGTTTTCTCTTTTATATATTCAACAACAGTCCTTAAATATATATTCAATTTGAAATGAAGTGTACTATGTCTTTATTACGAGTAAAAAAAACATACATTAGCAAAATCGTACAAATTTTGACAACTGGCAAGTATATTGACCATCTGTCATCTTATTTTCCTATCTATGCTGTCATCTCTCTTATCCATGATCATCTCGCATCGCACCATAGAATAAAGCACTTTCTTAGTCGCAATTTCAATGCGATGTGAGATGTTAAATGTTTTCTCTTTTATTAGGCATTACATTACAGTAAAAACCTAAAACTGCTGTGAATAATTATTGGTTATATTTGTCAACATCTACGCAGGAATAATTCATCGTAATCAAAAAAATTTATGTGTAATTTAATTTAATTTTGAGTGAGAAAACCATTTCACAAACAAAAACATTACTTTGGTGCGTATGCGTAACTGTAATGTAAGTGCATAATAAATGTTATTAAATATATAAAAAGGTAATTTTAACCTAGAGATATTGAAAATATGTTCGACAAAACGTATATGAGACACAATCTCGCAACTATGGTGTTTTTTTTTTTTTTTCCTAGCAATTTACTTGGCACACTACCACCCACACACTCGTGGAATAATGGAGGACTTGGTCCAGTGGCAAGGGTAGCCTAAGACGATTAGAGTTCTCCGTTACTTTGCAGCCTTTTTCGGTCTATGCACAGGACTTTGTCCAGGCCTCAGGCTGGCAATGTACATGATGCACGTTAAGAAAAGCAATAGCTGCTACACAGCCAGTGATGGCGGCTGTGCGATTAGGGTTTTCATAGATACTATTTTTCAATACAGAAAATATGATTTTGTAATATACAGTGGAATCCCGATTTTAAGTTTTTAAAGGGATCAACAAAAAAAAAGTAATTTAGTAGTATTAAAAAAAATAGATTATTTATTTTTATTGAAAAAATCAAACATAGTTCTTTCAGTATTATAAATTAAATTAATGGTTTCTGGTGGTACATTGCTAATACTAGTAAAATATGCTTTGAGGCTTACAATATGCCTCATGACATTGTCCTTTGTAGGAAGGTTCTTCTGTCAAGTTTTCATTTATACGACTGTCCACAATTTCAAAGTTAATACGTTAGAACACTGTTTATATATTTCCAGGGAGAGCAGTACACACATGCACTAACAGAACTTTTTTGTTTTTTGCTGCTAGGACCTGCGGGTGGCTATCGTATCCATGAAGCGGCTGATAGTGGCCACTACACGGCCCATGACCGCGCGCAGTCAAGCCTTCCGTAAAATCTATATTTCATCTAAAGCAATACAATAAGGGATTTCCGCATTGAAATATAGATTCTACTGAAACCCTCAGTGCTGCGCGGTCATCACAATAGCCACCCACAGGGTCTAGCAGCAAACAATGCTTGTCTGCTAGTAGGTATATATATATAAAATAATAAACTTGTATAATCATACATCACACTAATGTAAGTTCATGTCATTATTCAAATTGTGGCAAATAATATTCAATTTATTAATTTTAAATTAGTGTAAAGGTCCTATCCAAGAATAGTTAAAAAAGTATAATCCAGTGTCTGATATAAATGAATTTTAAAATCCCACATTTTTGTGAAAAATTGAAAATATGAATTATTATTGAAAGAGAAGCCTTAAGATTTTTCCTTTAAAGCACATTAACTACTTTTACTATTTAATAATTTTAACCATTGTGAGTGGTATTTTACAGAAAACGGGCTCTAGTTTTGCATCCAGACCGTCACGTAGGTGCCTCAGAGCCAGAACGCCTTGAACAAGAGAGGCGCTTCAAGGAATTAGGCGAAGCTTATGGAGTTCTCAGTGATCCCAAGAAGAAAACCCCTTATGATTGCGGACAAGACTTTGAGCATGGAGAACAGGGTAAATACAACCACATTTTATGCAGTTGCATTCAACACTTAGTGTTCTTAGCAGAATAACAGATAAGTGTAGGGAAAGGGTTAAAGAGTTGATTTAAACAATTCTATTTGAGTGTAATTATAAAAATAATATAAATCAATTTTTAATATTAATATGATACAAAATTTGCATGTAGTCAAATATTTCCTACTACAGTAGAACTGCATTAAATCGAAGTTCAAGGGACCAAAAAAAATTTTAATAAATTTCGCAATATCGCAAAAATCATGAAAAAACTGTTAATTTCGTGAAAAGCATACATATTTTGGTAAATTTTGCGAAATCTCTAAAACGCAGTATTTAAAGTTTGTGCTAATACAAAATCCTAATGTACTTTATTATACGTACTACTGAAACTAATTAGGGTGAATATTAAATCTATTTCTCGTAATAAGTAAATATGAAACAAGGAGTAATAAGTAAAGATGAAACAAGGAAAAATTAATAAATTTTTTCATGCCGAAACAATCATGTCTGATGATTAAAAATATTTAAATTTATTCTTATTATTCTACTGTATTTAGATTAAATTTACCAAAGATTATTTTCTAAAAAATAATTGTTTGTTTCAGATATAGACCCAAACATGATGTTCCAGTCATTCTTTGGTGGTGGAGGGTCCCCGTTCAACTTCCACGGCCAGTCTGGATTCCCAGGCGGCGTCAGCTTTCAATTTGGTTAAACATTTTGCACTTCTCAAAGTGTGTGAATGCTATCCTGGATTTAATAGATTATGTACATTGTTGATTTATGGGATAATATTTTTTAAATTAAAAATTTATTTATCTTTCACTAGATTAATGGAAGGATTCTTTATAGTTTGTGATATTCATCGATCTATATGAGGCACAGATAATATATTCATAATGTAGTCATTCTAGAATAGATTGAAATAAGTTCTTGCATATTAAAATTACATCAAGTATTTAGCTCCAAATGAATACGCCTTAACATTTGATAATGTAACCGATTGTTTTTACTTTGTAGATTTTGAAATGGTTCATAGAGTAATAAAGCAATGCTCAACTACCTTACGCTAACTCACTCTTATTGGGAAAAAAATGTATTATATCATCATAATATGTAAGAAATAAAAAAATAAAGTGTTACGAATAGTGTTACAGTATAGAGAAAGGTAATTACTCATATGTTACAACTCTGTGCCTCTTTGGTAATTCGGTGAATAGTGACATTATATACAATAAGCATTCTGTCATTGCATTTTTTTTTTTTTTTAATTAAAAAAGGTTTCACATTTAAAATGTCTTCACTTCAGTATCGGATATCTTAACTGCCGTCCTAAGCAAAAGTTCGTGTCCCAACATTTAGCACTTTACATCAAACAAATTCTTCACAAGCTTATTTCTTTAAATTGATCATAATAAGGTACTCATACTCATCCCCAGCATCAACATACATCAATTTAATTGTATCTCCAGAATATGGTAATAATATTGTCTACAAATATTATTAATTGATAAATTAGGATTTACAGGAATTTCAGAACTGAAATATTACGTCTATCCGTTCATTTATATATGATAATAATGTAATAATGCCTATAGAAATATGTAAAATGACTAATAAAATGCTGAGAAATTTTGAGATACGTTCTTTCTTCTTACAACGGCAGGATATAAAAACCTAAATTAGCCATTAGAACAATAGTTTTGGTCTGTAAACTGTATAAAATGGTTTGGGTTTACAAAAAAACATAATAGACAGCAATCTAAGGTGACTAAGAAATCAGTATAACTTTTGCATTGATGGAGCACGCCGAGAAAAACTATTTTGAACACTAGGCTGGTCATAATAGATTGCTATCGAGAAATCAGTGAAGCTTGCACGCATTGCTGGAACACGCCGAGAAAAAAAAAATTTTTTGACACTGGGCCGGTCACGATAGATAGCAGGTCGAACTATCAAGAAATCAGTATAGCTTGCACGTATTGATGGAGTATGTTGAAAAAAAACTATTCTTTCTACACTAGGCTGGTCACCATGGATAGCAGTCGAGCTATCGAGACATCAGTGTAGATTGCACGCTGAGAAAAAAATATTTTTTGGACACTAGGCCGGTCACAATAGATAACGGTAGAGCTATCGTGACATCAGCATAGCTTGCACACATAGATGGAGCACACCAAGAAAAAAACTTTAACACTAAGCCCATCACAATACATAGAAAAACTATTGAAAAATTAGTGTACCTTGCGCGCATTGATGGAACATACCAAGAAAAAACAATTCTGTCACGATAAATAGCAGTGAAGCTATCGAGAAATTAACACGGCTTGCGCGCAGGGAAAAACCAGCCTTTGGACACTAGCCCAGTCTGATATACCCGTTACTTCTGCTACTACTTCACACAACGTACAAAACAAAAGTTCAATTGTATTCATTATGTGTGATGTATGTTTTCATTTGGTTGTTGGAACTCATAAATAAAACACAGACTTTTAGTTTACAACAAATAAAATCTTACAGAACTGAAATCAGTATTTTATTTGGGAATTCTATTAAACTCGTTTTGTGTAATCAATATTATTTGTAATATGTGTAGTCCGGTAACGTGTTACTTATGTCCCTCCTGGTGTGCTAAATCTATTAGTCCAAAGTTTGTAACATTAACACAATGTATTAATAATCTTACATTTTAATAAAAAAATTAATAAATTGTCTTTCAAAAAATCTTCTAATCATACAGTATATTAATTATATAGTAGTTATTTTGTTGCAAAGAAGTGATCTCCTTGCATATGAATGTTGAATGAGTAAACTGTTTATGGTAATTTTTTTATAAATTAATCTTCAAGTCTTGTCTGTGTTTATTAGAAATATTATCTTACTATTACAATAATGCATTATTATTTTAGACACACTTTGCATTCCTGATAGCTGGTAGTAAATATAGAGCATCGTAATTTTTTAAATATCAAATTTTTATACATCCAAATATTAGTAAACAAGAAAGAAAACATTATTTCTTCCCTATTGTAAACGTGATGCTGCTCAATAAGCGCCTGTATGGAGAACTGCATTACGCTGCGCTTCACGAAAATGTGCCTGCCATTTATACAAAGGCTCCTTTCTCTCAGATGTGTAAATATAGATTATAATTTGAACAAAATATATTAAACCTTATAATCGACTATGATTAACAGGATGTTTTACCTTCAATGTACTGTAGTATGATCTAAAATCATAAGTTTACTTTTAACATTATAATAGTCACGGGTAACTTAAGCGAGTCATTAACTCCATGTATTATATAGATCGCATCAGAGAAGCAAATATCACAAAATAATCCAGGATTAGAAGGAAGCGATGTTTTATTTCATGTGTTCGGCTCTTGCCAATCGCTCTTAGAACACCGACTAGAAAGTATACATAACAATGCAAATTCTACAGTTACTTAGTTTTCTGCATTATGGTTTTGTACCACTCGCCGGTATTTCGCCAGCCAAACCAACAATTCCCGCATGCGGCCTGTGGATGCGCTGCGCTACCATCATTCGTAATAGTTAGTGCGTTTTCAATGACTAAATATAAAGCTTCGGCTTTGTCCAAAACTTCAGCAGATTTTAGCCAAAGCTGAAGCTTCGGTCGGACTTTATTGATAAATCCTCGCAGTGCACCGCCTAGTTTGTTATTTTATGATGAATTGAATTGAATTACTCAGAATGTCTAAATCTGTTTATTTAAACTCATTGTAAATAAATACAATTTCAATACTAGAACTAAACACCTATGTTCTACTCAAATAAATAAAATATGTTGTTTCCACCAAAGAATATTTTGTATGTATATCATAAATTAGTTTGTCAACCCTATTGTATGTCACAGATGCATGTCAATGACAAACAGTGAAGACTTACTGTACTTCTGACCTTTTGCTGATGGAACGCAGTATATTGTTTAGTTTCTTAATCTACCCACAGGAAAACAGGATTACCAATATCCATCCCCACAATTTATTTGATTATTTATGTATTAATTACCTGTAATGTAGTAATAATCTATGCCTAGTGGTTATTTTTTGATATTTTCATGATTGCAAACAGGTTCCCAAAAAAGTACATATATAATTCATTAGTCTATATATGTTTTAGAATCCAAAATCTTTTTTCATATTCAACAAAATGTTCTCCATTGCAAAATATTATAAAAAATGGCTCGGGTTTTCTATAACTGAACATTGACTGTAAAACACTAGAAAATGCGAAATTTGAATTTTTAATATACTGTGTTATCAATAAAATTATAATTTATAATACAGAACAGCTTGTTTAATTTCTCACTTGATACATATTGTTATATTTCTTTATTACTGAATATATGTATGTACATATATGTTTACAAGAGAAAACCATTCAGTTTAACCACAGAATTTAATGTCACATTTTAAGAAACATTAAATATAAAGCCAAGATAAGTGAAATAGATATGTGTAGGGGACAGCGGTTTAAATTCACCGTCATTCCCAGCCAGCACCGACATCTGCATTCGACACCTAGCCAGCATTACAGTCTGGCCCGATCGTTCACCGACGACAAATCTTCCGTTCCACTGCTCCGTCACGGCGCTCGAGGCCGACACCGAACACAGCCAACTCGCTCATCTACACTTCGTATTTCTTGCTCCATAATTCTTCAACCTCTACGCTTCGCAGTTCTCACTTCTCTATATTTAATATACACGCATACCTTCTGCACTCTCTGTTCTATCCTCTGTCACAATAAACGACTCTACACCAATCTCGTGTTTCCTTTCATTCTCACCACCTACCCCCACAAAGTGGTGACCCCGACGTGATTGCAATCGACCTGTGTGGACAATGGTGATTAACCGTTTTAGTGCTAAGCAATTTTCGATATAAACGATCGCAGCGCTTTTGTGACGCGTAGCATTCAAACGGTTAAAACATGCGAAAGGCAATTTTTTAACAAGTCCTAGTGAGTGTTTTCAATTGAACATCAAAAAAGTGCTACAAGATCAATGCCCAAACAAATCGACACGGGAATCATTTCCATTGTGACACGACCACGTTCCCATACGTGACAGAAAATTCCACGACCGATAAACCGCGATGACACATCTTTACTGTGAAATTGCAACCGTTCATCGTAAAGACAATGACATTCGACACGCAGCAAACGCGCTAAGCAATAAGAACTCTGAGCCAGTAATTTGAAACCTGCGCATATCACTAGAATAGATTAAAAAACGTCAGCGGACTCGCACTAGAAACAGCCGACCGACATTGTTTATCTTCAAAATGTGTAAGCTTTCACGCAGACAATTCTGTCAGTCAAAACACTGGAAGGATAATTATGTCATCTCCAATCCAAACCAGTCAACACTTTCAGTACTAAACAATTTTCTTCAAGTGACAGACCTTCTTAATCCTTAAATTTTTCATTCAATCATGGACTACAAGAACAAACAATGATGGCTGAGACAGAAAGCCATGCAACCCGGTTCGGATCCCCGCTCCGAATTACGACAGATCAAAGTAGGCAATTCAAGTCATACCTGTTCAGTCAACTGAACCGCCTGGCAGGGACGACTCAAATTCACTCAACGGCCTATGATGAAAATGGTTTACTCAAGGAATGGTCAACAAAAGGATAATATATAATAAATATTTTGCCTTGGTTGTAATCTTATAAATAATTAGATGAAAGAAACAAGAATAATTATGAAATACAGGGGTACCCCAGGTCAAGTCCATAATGCGTTCGTCAAATAGCGGTTGTATTGTAAATCACCATTTCCTATACTAAAATTGGATCGATATATATGTACAGGTAACCCTCCTATAACACGGTAGATGGTTCCTAGGAAATGCCGTGTCAGGCAGTACAAAAAGGGATTAGGTTCTGAAAACTTATTAAAAACATTATTTTAGTATACATTGTATCCTGAAGAATGGACCATTAGTCATGAAACATGTTGAATAATCAATAAACAGTGATAGAAACAAGTGTGTTTTCATTATTAATATAAAATATTGCCACAAAATAAAATTACATTTATTGAAGAAAAGAACTCATTAAAAACGATTTTTTTTCAATTTATTAACCCTTAATTTAATCATTTTCTTCCTCATCACTGCTCGATACAATTAAACGTAAACGTTTTTCAGTTGAATGATATCATCTTCATTCTCTGAAACCTTTTCATTATTTACATCTGTAAAAAGTCTGTAATTTTGTATTTGTTTGCTGTTACTTAAAAGCTCGTGAATTTCCTGGTAATTTTGCAGTTCCCTTTTGAATTTTCGACTTAAAAATTATTCTAGATTTTTTAGTGAGCTTAGGTCTTGCCTTAATTTCTTTAAAGTTTATTTATTAATTTCACAATCTTCATCACTGTTCTTCTCCTCGAAATCCACTCGATATACAACTTCTGAAGCCATTTTCTTTTTCCATCAATAAATCTTGAACGTTCTGAATAGCCATATTCTCAAAACAGAGATGTGTTAACTGTCATTGACACAGTAGTGATAGGTAATGAATGCGCGCGCACGCATCATACTGTGTTCCAAGAAAACATAGTAAATTGATCATTGGCTGAATATGTTTTCATATTGTATCGCAAATAAAAATTAAAATGTATTCATATATAAAACCGTGTTATAAGTAAACATATTGTACAAGGGTTTCCGCAAATTTCTAATTGTGTTGGAGCAAAACGTGTTATAGAGGCTTAATAAAAAAATAAAACCTTAGTAACGAATAAGACATGCATATATATTTTATTTAGATACAATTACATTTTCATTTCAGTGGTGCTTTGAAAAAGAAGTCTAACTTTAATTGTACAGTCGCTTCCTTCTTTTTATCGCTTAGTGTTTTTCTCAATTCAATTCTCATTCAATTCCCGTTCTTACTGCAGCCCTCCTGTTTTCATCAGGATCTTCTTTTTTTAGCAACTGAAAATGTTCTTCCTTTTTCTTTAGAATTATTGGAAGACCTTTCATTTCCAACGTTTTGACTGGTGAGGGATCAGATATCCATCTCTTCATCAGTCATCTGTAGAATACAGTCTCCAATGTTTTTTATCAATTCTGCGTTTGACAATTCTCGCTCGTACGTTTCTCTTCAATATGTGCCACAATACCTATCTCAGAATAGGTACTTTATTTCTACCTAGCGAGGTAAGAAGTGGCCGATAGGCTTGCATCTAAATGGAATGTAGTATTAATATTTGTACTTTCTGGTGTATTGGTTACTTTAAGGATTTTTATATTGATGCAAGCTTTAAAGGAATGTTATTTTAAAAAAAAAGGAATTCTGTACCAGTTGCATTTTTACAAATATCCAGTGAATAATAAAACAAATACCGTTGTATCGGCAGGATTTGCTTGTCGTATTGTCACGGCGAGGTCGAAATACATAACGGTCATATCTACAGTTTGTTTTTTCGTGAGTTAGTTGTAACCTGTAAGCCTGTTTATGTATATTATAATATAGAATGTAAAACAATGTTATATAAAGATATAGATCATTAGGGATTTAAATTAACAGGATTTTTTTATTGATTAAAATTTTAATAAAAACATTTTGTTATTAATTTTTAAAGTTATTTCATAACGCCATTTAATTTACATATTTATTTCTTTTGTTTTTGAGTACATTGATCTTCAATCTTTTCTTTTTTTTCTGAGTCCTTATCCCTTTTAGAAACAGTCCTACTCTGCACATTTTGGAATCTGTATAACAAATTGATGTTTGATAAGTAGGAGATATTGTAACTATCTACGCACATTCATTTTCATAATCTATTGCTTATGTAATTTTAATTTATAAAACTTTAACCCTACAGTAGTATTCCTTAATCGGTGTTCCGCGAGCTTGTTGCAAGTGCTCCACAAAATGAGAATTGAGAGTAGCTATATCAAATATTAGACCTAATATCGCTGAAATCTGCAAAAGCCGATTTTTGCCTCAAATAAATTTCATTTGAGTATATATAATGTATATATTTATACATATACAGATGTAATAGACCTAGTCCACAATATTTTATTGTTGGATACCTGACTAAATTACGAGTCGAAAATGCTGAAGGGATATGTGCCCAATCTCAACCATGTCAGAAATATAAGCATTTCAAAAAAAATACTAATTATGTGATTATTTCACAGACTACCAATATAGACATGAACTAATGTAAATTCCTTGTTTCAATATTTGCATTTTGGTGTCACCCACCTGGTCATTTTGGTACTACTTACGCAATCAAATAGCTCTGCGACTTTTTTTAAATATATGACTTGATTGGAACGAAAATTTAAACGCTGACAATATAATATGCATTCATATATAAAATACATCTTATTACACAAAGATTTAATTTTCGAAGAGTAAATACTTTTACTGTTGCATAAATATATCATAAACTATCGGATTTATGTTTCCACAAAGAATGTTTGTAGAATACTCCTCGACCTGCAACTAATGTTCCAAACCCCTCTCCTATATGTACAGTTTATTTCATGTCTATTCATTTACCGATCTGTGGATTATTTCGATTAATTGAAATATTTTACTGATTCAAAATTATATATTGAATACAAAAAATTAAAGATTGTTGAATTTAAAGCGGCACTAACAAAGTGTTTTAAAAATGTTGAAAATTGATCATATGTACTGCAAATTGAATAGTTTACAACTATTCATTTTTAACATTTTGCTAATTTTGTTCAATGCAGAATTATCTACGTAATTTTGGCTTCAAGAAATTATATTATATACATGTAAAAATATATTATATTAAGGGAATTTAATGGTCGCAGTCATTCTTATAATACTTGTATTTTCTTAATTATAGCAAATAACATTCAGTTTATTAGTTGTACATTAGTGTAAAGGTCCTATCTAAGTATATAATAGTTTTTAAAAAAGTTGACTAGTGTATAACTTCTGATATAAATGAATAATAAAAACTCACATTTTCATAAAAAAAAATGCGAAAATATTAACTATTTTTGAAAATATTAACTATTTTGAAGCCTTAAAACCCTCAGTTAATAGCTATAAGCTTTCCTGGTGTATCGTAAGCTCGCGCAAGTGCGGACCTGTTATCACGATTAACGTATCACGTGGGTGCGGGATTGGGCATGGGGGCAGGGTAAGAAATTATGTATCTTTAAATTTACGTAAGTCGGAGTATTACTGTATAGAAAATGTTTGAGGAAATCGTTTGTACATATCAACAAAATTTATAATTTACCATAAAGTTATCAAACGACTAGAGGATTCATTTAAACATTTATGTTATGTTTGAGTGCACTGAACCAAACTATTCATTATTTGTCAGGAAATCCGAAATGTAAAACATTACATTTATTAAATAATATTTGTTATTTTTAATATTAATAAATAATGTGGTCACTCACTGCTTCATTTTGAATGTTTTTTTCTCTTCTTTAGCTGGTTTTGGTTTTGCTTTAAATGATAGAACATATTTTTTTACCAAGTCAACCTTATTCGCCTCTGGCGGACGCATCTTTTTCTGCCATAAGTCTCTCTCTTTTATCCACATGCGTTGATATTCAAAAGCAAGCAATAAGTACATATTTGCCCTCCCCTCCTAAAAAATATACCTTTATTTCAGAACTCACAGTCCCCACCCATATTTCTAATGATAAGACATTGGCTGAGATGATTTTTTACTATGGAATGTTATTTATTCTCTACAATTCATTAATAAAACGATGATGCTAATTAAAATATGATACTCTAAATATATTTAATTTATTTGTCCCCTTTTTAATTGTAGGATTTACAGAAAGGTTATTAGGATATGAAGTGAAACAATTATTATCAAAAATACTCATAAATAAGAATTTTAGTAAATTGATAGAAATAAAATGTACCTACCATAAATTGCCATGGCACCTGCTGATACTTATAATAATCTGAAGACACTATATATCCATAATAAGCAGCATTGCGGATTGGTAAAGTCCTCTCCCATTTTAAATTTTTCATTGAAGGAGTTTTTGAAAACTTTTAAACAAACTTACCAAAAACAGTAAAATATTGTTGATACCTCCTTATTACTCAATTGTTAAATATTTGAACTCAGAATTGACCATATTCAAAATCATTTGTAAGTACAGGGTACTTAATCAAGTTTTTGAGAACAAGATAAAAATTCATATTTAAGTTTCCGAGGAATGTATACTCTGAGCAGTGGATCTAGTTAGTGACATAGTTTATAAGGCATAATAACAAGACACAAATTGTTCTTATATATTTTTTCAGACTATAGCTCATCCAAGAAGTTCATGCCGTTGTATTGAAAAAAATAGATCTTTTTATTTCAATAATATATTCACCATTTTGTTCAATTATTTCTTCACAATGTTCAACAAATATATATATATAGGTATATTCCAGTTCTGTAAAAATACAGATTAATCATTTTAAAAAAATCTTCAAAATATCTTTCAACATCATTGTCAGTTTTGAAGCTTTTCTTTTTAGTTACACGAGTACTCCTCACTTAACGACCGAGTTTCATTCCTACGACTAGGTCGATAAGCGGAGTGCTTAATCATTTATGTTTATTCTGAAGAAGGATGAACAAATCAAATTACACAACATAAAAATATAATAAGCAAAAATTATGCACCAAAAAAAGTTTATTCATAAAAAAGACATGCCTATTAATATTGTAATCATTGAATCCTTTAAAGTCATCACCGGAGTTATCAGGAGCTGTAGAGAACTTGGGTAAGGGAAACGGCGGCGAGGAAATGGAAATAGTGGTAGAGTTAGTTTTAGTGGTAGAGTTTCTGGATGTAGCTCTTGAATCTCATTAGTGTTGCCTGCTTTGTTTCTTTTTTCCTTGATAAATTTCGCAATAAGTTCATTTATTTGCCATTCCATTTTACTGAACCGTTCCAACATTTAGATCCATAGCCTCTAGTTCTAATATAGCCGCATACACTTTGGAGAACACACTAACCCCTTTATTGTGAACTTCTTTTGTACTTCTTCCATTCTTTCCTCTTATTTCTCTTCCAAGTCCTGCCGCACTTCAAACTCTATTATATCAATTCATTAACTCTCACTCAGCATATTCCACAGATTCTTCAATATCTTCCACTTCAACATCTAAATTAAGTAGATTGGCAAGTCCCACAATTGTTGAATGTATGACATCAATTTGCTTTACTTTGTGAAAACCTTCAAAATTATTCACGAAATGTCTTAGGCATTTTTTCCATAAGCGTTGCATATACTTTTCTGTCACTCCCTCCCAAGCCGAGTCAATGTTCTTTATGGAGTTTAAGGTGTTGTATGATTTCCAAAAATCACGAAGGGTTACTTCTTAATTTTAGGTTGCTGCTAGTTTTGGAAAAATTATTGCGTAAATAGCATACTTTGAATGTAGCTATAGCCCCCTGGTCCATTAGCTGTAGCGTGTTTTTAGGCAAATACACTACCTTTATTTATACCCATAGAGATGCTGGGGCATTATCAAGCAAGAATATAATTTTAAAGGAACGACCTCTTCCAAACCAATACTGTAATAAGGGTATGAAACAGTCCTCGAATAAAGCTTGTCATCCATGCCTTCTTATTGGCGCAATTGTTAACGAGCAGCATGTCCTTACTACCCTGCTTCAACGTACGTGGGTTTTCTGATAGATGAGGAAAGGCTTTAACTTGAACTTGATTCTTTCCTTGAATTCTTGGCGCTTCCTTCAGGACATTTAGAGTATTATAAGGTGTACAATAAAGTACACTTGGAGATTGCAAACACTTTGTGTAGTAAATAGTCACTGACTGCGGGAATAAGAATGACTAAGGGGATTTCGAAACTCAAGATGAGAAAGGGGACATTTTGTCATCCATCTTTCAAAGAGATGTATGATAAAATGATTCTAAAAAATCCTAATCTTGATCTCGAACAAGAGTTATACACTATTAGAATTAAGGTAACGATATTACTGTCATTCGCGAGAATGACACATTGAAATAAGAGTGGTTAATTCAAAATGTTTTTATGTAATATTACTTTATTGGAACAAAATTCAGGTATGCAACCAGTCGAACTCAATTTGAACAAAAGATGAAATATATCTTTTTGAAAAATGGACAATCCTAATGCAATCGTCTGCCTTAGATTTTTTAATATTTCTCCACATTTATGGTATCTCCAAATTTGAGCAATTCTTAACACAGAATACTTCTCCAGTCCCACTGTACTATTTACATACATGTCAATTATCTATGTATAAAACTATAAGTAATAAACTCTAATCTTAAAGGTTGAAAGGCAGTAATGTCAGAAAAATTTTTATAAAAATTATGTTAACCATTAAAAATTTCAGTATTCCCGAATCACAATTTCCCATATTGTTTGCGCCCCATTATTTTCAAAATCTATCATAACATCCAAACTTTTTAATTTGATTTGACAGTTACTTATGTAGTGTAATATAATTTTTCTTTAAATATTTTATTTTCACGTTGTACTACACTAGTTTTGGGAAGAGCAGTCCTTCCCAACGTAAATATAACTTAAATTAAATACAGTTAGCTACACCGCCCCAACAGCCAACTGTATTTAATTTTAGCTCAATTTACACTATGGATTGAAGGACCGCTCCCAAAACTAAAAAAATTGTATGTAGAATGTACAAAGTGAAAATAAAAATATATTTTTTAAAAACCCAAATTCTTTCCTAAACTAGGCAACACTGAACTTTCCCTTAAATCTTTCAAACCATTTTCAGCGAGTATTGTCAGTCATCACATTATTTCTAGTGGCGGTTAAACCATTATTGTGGCCATTGTATTAAGATTGTTAACCAAGTTACATAACAGTTTGTTAATTTTAGTCAGTGGCAACAAACAACTCAAACAATCCAATGAGATAAGACTGAAATTTCATAAATAAAACAAAATATTTATATAGTAGTTTATTTGTTTTATTTGTGTATGACAAGTATTGGAAGTTCTAATGCAAGTCGCTTCAGTTGTGAGTCAAGAGTTCTAACTGCAAGTTGTTTGAATAAGAACTGCATCTGTAAAAAAAATAATTTAAATATTAATTCTACAATTAAGTTTTTTCTCCACAAGATAATTTAATATATATAAATAAACCAGGTATTCAAAATCGACCATTCCACTAGTGTCCCATTGAAAATAAATTATAAGAGCAAAGTAAAGCCCCCTTTTAGGTGCAAATTTTTACAAAAATGGCACTATGCAAATTATCCATTATTATTATAAAGAGAATAAAAATCATTGACGTAAAGTCAATGGTGGGAATTCACACAGCCACATATCTAGTGTTATGTATGTATCTACCTTACCTACCCTACCTACCTTCGAGGCCACATCCTTATTTTATGGTCAACCTCAACCTTTTTCGATTTGCAGAGAGACATGTGTTCCAACTATTATTTTAAGGGTTTAGTCTTATTTTATTATTTATGCTTTCTGTAAATGGATGTGTACTGAAACGATTATAATTTATGACTTGGTTTACCCGGATTTAAACTATCTTCAAGAAATACCTTTTTAAACCATAACACAGGCCTTCAGAGACCAGATCGTATCTGACATCCGAACGAGAAAGAACTCAAAGTCTATTCGTTTCAATACATCTCCGTAAACACGCTACCTTATAATATTATTTGTGCATTTATAATATTTCAATAAACAAATTATTTACAAGTACCGAGTCGTGATTTTAAGACCTCCCGAGGAAGGAACATAAAATGCTGAAGGAACATAAAATGCTGAAGGAGCATAATCTGCTATATAAATGTTTTTGGACTTTTCATTCCTCTTCTTTAGGCTTAATGTATATATTTGAAAACTGAAAGATAATTAATAAAATGTAAGATTAAAATATATATCTGTATGGACCACTTAGTGCCAAAAGTTGACTAGCAACATTTCGGGGTGGAGAGTCCAATTTAATATACCCGGGGTAAAGCTTAGTTTTTCTCCAACAATTGAAAAATTAGCTAAATCTCGGGGGCATACAAAAATAAATTAACTGACCTCGCGGATTTCTCCCAGATACAGCAAGGTGGTGGAGGAATATTATATCTGAAAAGGAGAAGAAGAAAATTGTTAATTCACATTTAATATGGAGACTCCTAAATAGGTCAAAACTTTAATTAAAAAAACACTAATTTAATAATGCTACACAAGCTGGGAGTGTGGATCACCTCTTAAAATATGAATTGTCGCATTGGTTACAAATAAAAGAAAAACAGATCATGTATGTAAACTATACGTGCATACATTGTGCAGCTAATTAGACATAATCTGACACTTATTTTCTTCCCTACCGTTTCATTCCGTAAATGAGTAGACATAGAACTAGTGACAAGACGTTACCAATGACTGCCTGCATCACAGCATGGGAAGGTATGAATTCGAAAATGATAATTATATTTCAAATGATAATTCACTGGCAATGATAATAATGTGTCCACAAAAACCTTATAATACAAGTTTTTTTAAATCATGTAAATACAATTAAATGCATAATCTACATAATAAATAAGGAAATAGACTAATGAAGTATCTGATTGAAACACGGATACTAGTATTAACTGTAATTTTACATGTGTCTAAACAAACCGCGTGTCGAATTCAGATTGAGGTTAATTTCTAAAAAAAAAAAAAAAAATGCAAAATTGCTGGCAGCGTGGTTTTAACAAATGTTACAGCTCGTATTTGTTTTTTTTTTTGCCCAGTAAGCCCCATTTTAGCTATGTTTTCGAGAAAATCGACGGAACGCGTCGACGAAAAATAAACTGCCACTTTGATTGTTAGAAGATACGATGACGTACTTTCTCTAATGACGACGCAAGCAACACAACTGCGGTTACTGAAAAAACACGTGGTGCAAAGCACTAGTCCCAAAAAAAATCGCGACTACAGAATTCGTGATTTGTACAAAAGCAACAAATATTTGAGAATCACTAATACCTTCACTTATTTGGACCTCGCACGCATCTTCCTGCGTTTACGCTTCAACCTCCGCATACGCTTCTTACGCCACTGAAAGTAAAATAAAAACACAATGTAAAATCAGGATATTTAACGATGTTTTGTAGGGCCCGAATTAACGCAAAGATTGCTACAGATGATGATAAATACCTTAGCCCTCATATTTCTGAATCCTCAAGGAATAAACCTGGAGTCAAAAGAAACCTTCACTCGAGCTGATGGCGTGAATAAGAATGGCCGAGAAAATGTCAAACGCCTAAAACAAGCTAACCAAAAAGAGTAGGAGCCGGAAGTGCAGAAATAACCATGATAGTGTTGCTATTTATTATAAACTCACAAATATATTAAAATGTAGGTACTAATATTTCAGTTTAAGTAATTTCAACAAAATCATCAACCATTTCTTCTTTTGTCAATTGTTTTGCTTACTAGTAGGTTTTTTGAGTAGCTGTTGTGGATTTACGCACCTTGTACCGATTCCCCTAACTTCCAATTAAGGTCGGAACGGTCCGATATCAAAAATATTTCATTTGAGGATGAAATGTCAATGGAAATGAATTTGAATGGAAAATTTTGATAGTCCTAGCAACTCATTCAGCTATCGAATTAAACAAAAATCTAAATGTTATTTTAAAAGAGAATTATATATTAATTTTTATTTATCAAGACATCCCGAGGATAAAATAAATTTAAACCCCTTGCTAACGGGTAAAATGTGTTGTATGAAAAAAAAAGAGAACAGACGATCCAAGTTATAAAAACTCCAGAATTTTAACCAGGAAAAAATTCAGAAGTTAGCGAATCGTTAGAAATTTGAGCAACACGCACACAGAAATAATTCAAAGACAAAAATTCTCGTAATAATAAATTTAGTCGATTTATTTTGACGTTATCGTAAAAATGTCACATCAATTTGTGTAAATCACTTATTTAATTCACTTGAAATTAAAAATTGTTTTGACGTTATGGAAAAGATTTTGTAAAAATACATGTTTTCAGTCATTTTTCAAATAATGTTTCGGATGCTCTGTTTTTTATTACCATGATCAGAGTTTCACTTTTTTGGGTCTGTTACAGCCCGTTTTTTGATATGGTTGATCGATTCCACAACTACCTATTGCAGCATTTGAAGTAGGGTAACTTAATATTTGGTTGTACCATATGAAATTGCGGAATTTTTGGGTGAAAATAAAATTTCAATATTAAAAAATATATTTAATCAAAACAAGCCCCACCCGCTTCTATGGTTTTCTCCCAACAAGAAACTATGCTAAAAATACAATTTTTAAATAAATCTTCATTTTTGGACTTTATAAATTCTTCGAATCCCCTAATTATTTCTGCCTGAATTCGAAACGTTTTATTTCTTAAATATAATTCCAAGTAGCGGAATATGTGAAACTTTGTCGGCGAGAGATCGGGTGAACACGGAGGATGCGAAAAAATTTCTAAACTTAAAGAATTTAATTTTTTAATGGTGATTTGTGATGTATGCGGTCGAGCGTTGAAGTGTGGTATAATTGGTCCATCGACTGTTTTTGTCCCAATTTTTTATTCATAATATCAATCCATGATAATGTGAATTAGTTGTAATTGATTCACGGGGTTTTAAAAAAGAATTACAATTACAGTTCCTGTAAGCAATTCCTCTAAAAAAAACCTCCAAATGTCTAAGTTTCTGACTTTCGGTCAATCTATCTGGTACCCAATTATCTATCTTTTCTATATATAGTCATGTATCGATCAGAATTCAAATCCGACAAATCCGACTGTAGCTGCAGCTGGCACCGACAGCGCTGCCAGCTGCAGCTACAGGTCTGGCTCGGTAATTCACCGTCAAGCAGTCTCTCCAGTTTCATCGTTTCACAACGGCGGTCTTGCCGGCCCACGCGCGCCGAGCGAGACCGCCGACTCGCTTCTTCTACATCTTCACTCATTCATTATATTCATTCTCATCTATCTTCATTGTTCTATCCGAATCAATAAACCTCAACACGCAAATCTACAACATCTCTTTCATTTAACTACCGACCTAACCCCCCAAAGTCATAACGCTAACTCCTAGATCACACGCGAGCGCTCGAGCTGTCGTATGTAGACTAGCTTCCACTATCGTCTTTAACTCTTCTTCTTTTACAATGCTCCTTGGTCTTCTTCGAGATTCATATTGCTGAAATGAAATTTTTCAAAGCATAATCGTATTGTTTTCTAGCTAGCAGACCTTTCACAAAACACCTTGTTGACATTTCTACCTGCCACAGATGCATTGTGTCCCAGCTTGAATTTATTTAAAAAAATGACTCTCAATTTTTTAGACATCATTCTGTTTATGGACGTAATAAAAAATACATAATAGCAAAAATAACTTCATTTTCTAAGACTATTGAAGGGCACAGTATCTTTGTCAATTTCGAATAGTCGGACGGGTAAAATACTGCACAGAACCTTTCTCAATTGTGGTCGATCTTAAACTAACTGAAAATCCGCAATTTCATGTGGTTTAATTTAGTTTACCCAATAGTTTGGATGCTTTTAAAATGCTTTGTATTGGTAAAATATTATTTTGTGCTTACTCATATGATTTTAGACTAACAATTGTTTAATAATAATTATTTAATAATAAATATATTAGTTTAATCCAGCGCAATCGAGTTATGTGTGCAAAATTCAATCCGCCGTATAAACAAACAAAAACTGTTTAAAAATTGGTTTTATATATTTTTTAAATATTATATACGATTGGTATGTCACTAAATTGGTCGAATAAATTTATTAAGAGTTTTTTTGTCTTAATGATGCCAGTTCGAATGATTGAATGATGTGCTACACGATTTATTTTGGAGAAATATCTCTAATCATTTTCGTTGACTTTTTGCGTACAATACTGAATGAATGTATATATTTTTAATATTTTTGTTTTGTTCTATTCATTGACGATTTCTCAATTCCTTAATAACTTTTCATGTGCGTAATTTTGATAAACTTTAATTTATTAATTTATGTATTCATTTTGGACTTGCTATCTCTTGAGGGTATCTATGTTTGTAATTACTATAAATTTATTATAAAACGGCACCATGGTGCAATTTAATGAAATAATCGTTTTTTTTTAAACAAAAGCACAATATAAATTCGTCGTATTCGTTATTTCATCGATTCAAATATAATACTAGGTAGGTACTTACATTATTTATCAACTAATCTCGAAAAATATCAACAAAGAA
The DNA here is from genome assembly GCA_022840565.1 of Eubasilissa regina. Classification (NCBI taxonomy): domain Eukaryota; kingdom Metazoa; phylum Arthropoda; class Insecta; order Trichoptera; family Phryganeidae; genus Eubasilissa; species Eubasilissa regina. The sequence goes on along the minus strand of JAINEB010000018.1, from coordinate 20,151,730 downwards.
AAATAATTCATATACCTATAAATATCCAAATATCCAATCCAATATATACGTATGTAATAATTTAATACACTTGCTTTTGTATTATAATATTATAGTTCTCATCGAATGAACAGAATATATCTACAGATTTTAAGTTTTTTGAAACAAAAAATAAATATTAAAAATATACCATTAAATATTTTTGTTGCGTCTTGTCTACACAAGTAGCACGAATATTTTAAAATAAATACATATTATAAATAATGAGCTACACACTTCAAACAGTTTTTATCGATGAATTCAAATCGATACACAAGGCTTAGATCATGTTATAATACTATTCTTCTCCGTCCGTCCCTCGTCACGAGGATGACGCCTGCATGTAGGTGGTATTTCACAGTATCATTCATACACCCTCTTGGAATAATGGAGAGATTGGTCCAATGGCAAGGGGGTCCGAGATGATTGAGACTCTCCGTTACTCTGCAGCTTTTCCCGTTTATATACAGAGCTTTGTACAGACTACAGTAGATTAAGGTCTCAAATGCGATCCCAAGGGAGCACCGGCGCCGAAAGCATTCGCGAGATAATGTACTTTACAAGTAATCGTAAAGGATGCCTCTTGTCGGAACATTTTTATAATGGTCAGACTAATATTAAATTTTAACAGCGTGCCTGCTTATTAGCAGGCAAGCTACCCAGGTGGAAATATATAATATTATAAAATATGGATTTGAATGAAATTTGGATTTCTTCATTTAAACTCATGTCCCCGTTTGGACATATTATTACTTTGATGTGCTTACTTACGTTCTTTTTATAATACTATTATATTCAACATGAATAAAACTAGAGAAAGTAGTTATTTTCTAAATTTTATCTTCATTTCATTTTCATCTCCTTATTTCATTAATTATATTTCCACAAAATTAACGTAAAAATTGACGTGCTTTAAAATAATAATCAATTTTATTTTATTTCCAAAAGTTGCTCCATCTTGAAAATTTGTATGAAAAATCAGAGAATATCTAAAGTTTCAAACTAACAGTGTGGAACTACTTTTAAATGCATAACTCTGACAACGGTAATTTTTTCCTTAATACAGCTAAGTTTCGTAAATAAAATTTGTCAAATCATTGTTGATCCCTTGGGCTCTTGAATTTTCAGTTGCCTGGCCGGAATAAATGATTTTAATAATTAACTCAACAAAATTTTTAATGGTGTATATTCGACCCATTATTATTGTACACCTGTCTTTACTTTTGGGCCCTAAAACATTTCAAGACCCTAAATTATCTAAGAAAAATAGTCATTGGAAGTTTGATGACCTTTTATTTTTGGTATTTAAATCCAAAAATATGTTTAATTAATTAAAATCCTTTAATGACCATGACTCTCCCATGACAATGATCCTCCAATGACCATGGTTATATCTCCGAATTGATTCATAATAGGCACATGCATCTTGAGCCTTTTCGATTCGTATTTTTAAAAAACAACCTCCACAAGTATTGTGGAGTAGATTTGTTACATGTATAGAGAAAATATGTTCCTAATCCCGATATAGATCCCTTCCAACTTCTCGATACTTTCTTGATACTACTTACTTGCGCATTAGCGCGGGAATCAGTGCTAATTTGGTCACCGTCCTGTAAGCAATACAAGCTGTGTACTTTTTTCGAATTCACGCCGGTAATCTACCTATATCGCGAAATGCTTTGCAAAATGACAACTTTCGAGTATCTCCCAGTATCCGCCGAGGGATTCTTCAAATGCTAAGCGTGAAGAAAGAGGCGGGACTACAAAAGATCAGTGGTAGTTTTCAAAGTACTGTGTCATCCTGTTTCTCCCTCCAAATTTTCTTTCATATAGTCCACAAAATAGTCCCTAACGCTTGGGCGTTAACTATTTGCCAATGGGGTAGTTTAACATCACGTACTTTTCTTTATTATATTATGTTATCTACCATAAGTGAAGAATGATGAATAATTTTGAGATTAAGGTAACATTGTCTCTCATTGGACAGGGAATCTTCATGTTTCTCTATCTTGTATCACTACGAGAATTTCTGTTAATTGTAGCTCTAGTCTGCAGTCTTCAATCAACCATCAGCATACCGTGCGTAGCCATATTGTTAATTTGTGTTACCGCGAGAAATGTGTGATTTTTAGGCAATTTAAAGGGGGAACAATGTTTTTACCTATTTAAATGGCTGTAAAGTAGTTTCATTCTTTTACTCTAAATTTTGAATATCTAAATTAAAATATTGATTAATGAGATAAAATAACGGAACATTCATCATACGCAATTTAACGCAAGTAACTGACCTATATCGAGCGGTAGAGCTGTGTTACTGCGCGACTACAGAAGGGTTAAAGACTATCCCAGAGGTTATTTAAGTTTCGTTCAAGAGGTTATTTCTCGATTCACTCTAGTACCTTGAAAACAACTTTACATAACTGCAAAGCAATAATAGTTGATAGCCTGTAACAGCTGTAGCTGGTTCAGGATTAATTTAGAATATATTTAGTTCACTTGTGCCAACATAACAGAACGCAGAACTTTTATTCGCGCCAAATTCACCTATCTGCTATCGCTATCTATCAGTGTTTATTTGTTATTGTGTTTGCTACAGAAAATTTCCAAAAATCAGTAAGTTGCTACAATTATATTATTTAAATTTTTGGATTTATGTTTCGTCTCGCACGTTCTTATCACCATTTACTAATATGTTATTGCCTTTTTGAGAATGTCGAATGTCAAAGCAGCAGTGGCCAGTAGTACCAACTGTCAGTCTTGCGTCTTTTGTGTACACTTTCACTGCGGCGATTTCTATCGATTATTCGTAACAATTAGTAATTTTTATCATTATAAACGTTGTGAAAAATAAATATTCGTTAATACATTTTGTAATTTATATGAGGACACATTTTAAAACCTATTACGTGACCTCGCTTAGTGTTTTTTTATACTCTATAAACTCGTGAAGATGTCGCTCTTTAGACTTGACTGTTATGAATTTTCTATACATTCTATTTGGATTTTAAGGAGCTTAATCGACATTACCGATTAATTTGAACTTGGTGTTGTGTTCACAATGGTCACCACGCGTAAGACTTCAGATAGTAAGGTTATAGCAATGGATGAAAAAACCGGCGGGGCGGCAGCTCCTCCTAGGACCCTGCTGGAAGAAGTGAACTCTCAACTGATGTGTGTTCTGTGTCGCGGATATTATATTGACGCTACGACAATCGTAGAGTGCTTGCATTCATTTTGTCGGAGCTGTATCATTAAGCACCTTCAAGTGAAGAGTTATTGTCCCATTTGTGAAATGATGATAAATTCGGCAAAACCTAATATCAAGCCCGATAAAGCATTGCAAGATATTGTCTACAAGTTAGTTCCCGGGCTTTTCCAAAGAGAAATGCAGCGGCGTCAGGCCTTCTACGCCTCTCGGCCCGGGCCGGCGGCCAGCGCTACCCCTGAACAACGCGGGGAGGACACCGAGAGAATCATCTTCAGCCCGGAAGATGTTATATCTTTCTCTCTGGAGTACATGGACTGTTCGGATCATGAGAGTGCTTCCAGCAGGTCCTCGGAGAGCGGGAATGAGTCTACTGCCAATGAGGCTGGAGCTCCAACCAGGAGGTATCTGCAATGTCCAGCTGTTGTCAACATTTCTCACCTCAAGAAATTTCTAAGCATGAAATATGATGTTGATGTTTCTCATTTTTTTGTCGACATTCTTTACAAGAGGGTTCCACTTCCAGATTACTACACTCTGATGGATATCGCTTACATATATAACTGGAAGAGGAACGAGCCTATGAGATTTTTCTATCAAATATCTGATTTTAGCGCAATTAGAGATCGCTTCGGATTTTTCGGTCTAAAAAGGCCAGAGGTGCATGGCCGGAAGGAGGATCCCTCTCCTCCGAGTCCTGCACCTCCCAGTCCCGCGCCTTCACAGCTCACAGAAGCCGGCTCTGATGCTTCCTCCGGAACTTTCAGCCCTGTGCCTGATGACAAGGCTCAGGCTGATTTCTCTATCCGGAAGGAAACTCACTCCAAAGGTGATATCAACCTCAAGATGGTGACAGATGTTTCTCTTCAAGACAGTTGCTCCAACACTGATCAAGCGTCCTCGCAGTCCTCATCTTCCATGGATGTTGAAAAATCTCAATTTCTCAATTCCTTCGAGCTCACTGCCAAGTGTGAACTTCCTGCCAAGTGTGGTGTGGGATCTGTAAAATGTTCAGGGTCACCCATGAAAGAATCAAACTTGACAAGTGATCTAAAATTCAGTTTAGGTGATAAATTTGACATTGTCACTCCTAAAAAACCACTAACTGATAAATCAACTGTGAGTTTGAAAATGGAAATGGACACCAGCCCTGGTAAACGAAAATCAACCTCTTCTGATCTGATAGCTGATGGGAAAAAAATAAAATTAACACCTGAAAAAAAAAATAACAGTGTTTCTGTGTCTAAAACTTGTAGTGATTTGACCACCAAAGATACTGCTGTTGATAGTGCTCAGCCACCGAAAATAACAGTTGCGCCAAGTTCTGCACCTCCCTGCAAACCTGTATTTTCTGTTACAAACAAAATGGTTACCACACCTTTTATTCCTCCAAGTGCAGTAGAAAGTCCAGCAAAATCTGATAAAGTTTCAAAACCTGTTTTGAAAACTCCTCCAATCAATTCAGGCCCAGAACTTTTAAATTCTTCTAGGAAATCATTACCGGGAGCGATGAAAGCCTCTCCTGTAAAACGAAAACTGTCTGCTGACACTCCTACTGCCAGTACATGCCAGCAACTACCGATCCCGAAGTCTGCAAATGTCTCCAAAGCTGACCCATCTGAGAGTGATGCATCTCTTAGTGCTAAGAATGTAGAGAGCAAACCGCGAACTGTTCCAAATGCTGGAAGAATAACTTCGACAAGTACCATTCTCCCCTCTAAGATTAATATTCCTTCACGAACATTTAACAAAAATGATAATATTTTGATACAACCTGAATCTAAGAAAGAAATTCCAAAGATTGCAAATGTTCCCCCCCCACCCAGACCTCCTTTGAAGTTACCAAATACTAAAGTGCCCAAGCCTCAAGGAGATCCTCTGAAATCTTTGTTTCACTCTTGTAATATAAATATTCCATCTTCTCTATCCATAACATTAACAGACCAAAAAGAACAGAAAACACACGACATTCCTAATGAAAGCAAAGAATCTAAAAAGCAATCTCAAGGTAATTCTACTCCTGTATCGAGTCAGATGCAAACGAATTTCCCACAAAAATCCACCAATCCCCCTGAAGTACATAATTATATTGAAATTTTAAAATTGCCAGATACCGAGGTGATAACAGATGAAAAAAATTCTAAAACCACTCCTGTAGTCAAACCCTTGGATGCGACCGCTAACAGCAAAGGTCCCGTCCCCAATTTAAAGCCTATATCTGACGCCAAACAATCAAAAGCACTCGCTATTTCCAAACCCCAAACTTTTCAGCAGACATTTTTACAGTCCTTGCAACAGCAGTCTGAAAAACCAAAATACATAAAAACTAGATTAGATTTTCCAAAAACCAATCCGTCAGTTCCTCCGAAATCAGGAACTGAAGAAATACCTATTTCAACACCGCCGACACCGACTGAGCCGAGTCCGTCTGTCACGAAACCCGTCAATTCTGTGACAACTAAATATAAACCTGTTCCAATGGCCCAACCCATTCGGAAGCCTATTCCTGCACCGACTCCCAAGGCTATCAAATCAGACAGCGCTTTGGATCTGTCCACTCCTCATACTGTTCAAAGTCAGTTAGGACCGCAGCAAACCAAAGCTTTAGAAACTATGCAATCTATTACTAATCTTGCCAAGAGGCAATCCTATACTCAAAGAATGACATCTCCATCCCAAGTTTTTTCACAAGAGTCTTTTAAAATGAATACTAGTAATGCATCACCCATCAGGATACCTATCCCTCCTCCTCACACCAAACATTTAAAAACTAATACCACAACTCGAGTAGCCACTAATAGTCCCAAACATTTCCCAGATTATTTTCAACCATTAAAGTCAATGAATGCGCGAACATCCAATAATGTTAGCCCTCTTCACAATAGCAAAACTTCTAACTCGCAGCAGACATCTGCATCCTCTTCTCAGATTTCACAAAGATCACAAACTCGTTCTCCCAGTTCATCTCCCAAGTTGGTCATAGCTTGTCCGTCACCTAAAAGTCAGTCCCCCGAAGAAAAACAATTAATGTCTCCGAGGGGCGCCGATAATTCCAGCCAATCCAATTTAATTTCCAGTTCTCAAATATCAAGTACAAATCACGCTAACAATGAGTCTTTGGTTTCGAAGGAGCCTGCAAAAAATTTGAAAAATATAAAACCGCAACCACCGACTAAAGGACGGGGAAGCGGAGCGAGCAGCAAAGCCGGCACAAGCGGCACTGGCTCTTCTCCTTCAGACTTGGTCCACTCTCTGCCCTCCCAATTGTTGGCCCAGCAGGCCTACCTGCGCCAGCAACTAGAGCTCCAGACCCAGTTGGGCCTTTTGCCACCTGGTGCCGCTGCTCAGTGGTACAACAATCCTGTGGCTAGAGCGCATTTTGAAAATATTATGAAAAATATGACGCACAATCCTCAAATGACATTTCCCAATAATCACAATGTGAAAGATAATAAATAATATTTTTTTATGTGAAATCTTGTCAAGGACTTTTAAACGAAGCCTTATGACAATAATCCTGTCATTTTGTAAAACTGTTTTCCTTTAATCTGGTTTTGAATGTTTTATATATTATTGGATTTTTTTTGTTTATAATTATTTTTGGGATTTTATAAGTTTTATATTTAAGATAGTTTTGTCCGAAACTAGTCATTTGATGGCAAGTTTCATATTAAATTTAATGTGTTCCAGTAAATCATGATACATTCTTAGGCTGCATGTTCGTGCACCTGCGTTAGAATGATATATGGGACTAATGGGGATATAAGTACGCAACTAAAAAACCTTTGTAGGTAATTAATATAAACAAAGTCTGGCTTCTGTGGTTGAGCGGTTAGGTTAAAGTTTGATATTGCTAGTGACTATCCATGTTAGTCCTATTTTCATTGCGTAAGTGTTTTGTTTTAATTAGAAAGAGGTGTACAAATTGATTAAAATATTACATGGATATACTTTTAAAATACTAGGTGTTTGGCATGTTGCGCGTAATTAAATCTACTTTAGACAGACCCACAATGGATGTGGTGTACTGTAGATTATTTGTTGGAATTGATTTTTAATTAATTAAAATTGACCAGTATTGTTTATTTATTGTAAGACAGCTAATTTAAAAGATGGTTCAATAAATTAATATTTTCTATGGTCATACTCATTAAAATTAGTAATAATGTCTGAAAAAATATTGACATGTGTTACTGTTAATTTTTTTACACTCAACCTGTTTTTCTTAGTCCCAGTGTTAACAACCGAATTTTAGAAGTATGCTAAACATACTAATAATATTTTTCTGCCTTTTGTGTTAAAAATAAATTCATATACCTGTGAAATGTTATTTGAAGAGAAAAAATTGTATCTAGAATTTATAAGTATTTCTTTGTAATAATGACAATTCATATAGAAACGTAAAGATGAAAAGGTGCCATAGTTTTAAATGTGTGCTTTTGATGGTGTATTGCGCTTCCAACGTTAATATAAATACATTATTAAAACCAGAAGTCCTTTTAGAATTCTCAAATAGATATGACCAATGTTGTGAAATCAATTTTTATTTTGAAAAATTAATTGCCCTAAATTTTTACCCATTCAATAGTGTGTCAAATTGAGGCTAACATCACTAAAGCCACAAAAGTAATAGAGGTAATGTCACCAAACCCACAAAAGTAATTGAGGCAATGTCACCAGACCCACAAAATGTAAAATTTTATGTAATTTTTTCACAATTTTCAATTGGAAGTAATATAAAATATATATTCAAAATGCTTTTGTTAACACTAACAGTTTTATTATTATCTCCTAGTTGCCAATTTGGCATTGGCAGCCTCAATTCTAAATTTGAAAAATGTTTTAGTGAAGAAAGAAAGAACTGGTAGATGGAAGTATATTTGCATAGGTGTTGAAAGCCGGGTACTTTAAAAATGAAATGTGGCAAAGAATCACGACTGCAAGTGCAATACATCAGCAACAGATATTGTCAGCACTACCGCACCTTTCTGAGCCGGCAGTTATAGTTTATTTCATTCTATTATTTATTGAAGTGTGTCTTTGTAAAATTATTTTCTGATAAATGACTTCATATATATTTTTTTATTCATATGTCTTAATTTTATGAACATAATTTAAATTTTAAGCTGTGTAAAATTTATATAAAAAATATATAAATAATTTGAATGTTGTTATTTTATTTATCAACTGCAATCTTCCTGAACTTTCCTTAATTTTTTTTTTTTTTTTACATATTTTGTATGTTTCTTATTTTATTTTGGTATTTATATTTTAATTTCAAATGGTACATTTTAGATAATTTAAAAATCACAGTTTTTTTTCCACATTGGTTAGTTAATTTGTAACTAAAATATTTCTGCTAATTCATCAGTGCTACCCAGGTGGACTCTTAACAATTTCCTTGCTGATATTCCTTGAAAATCCATACCAATTCCTCCAAATTATTCATTGTGTTGTAATATAGGCAAATTAATAAAATCATAAAACGCGCTGGATGTGTTGGCGCATCTGGGTCATTTTTTTTTAGTCAGTTTTCTTTAGCACGGAACATTAAATAACTTTCTAACTCCAAACATCTCAATCAATATACTGAAATTTTATAAAGCGAATTGATTCTCAAAACTGAATATATTTCTAGTATTGGATGTTGCACGTTATTTATTTTATTGATAATTCAATTTCAAAACGTATACTTGAGATATTTACAAAGGAGAGAAAATATAAATAGTACTTATTCTGACGGTGCATTCTTTCGAAGGCATCTTTCACAGATTGGTGTATCAACTTGTAGGCATAAGACTATAAGTATTTAATTTTAGTACACAAATCGCAAGGGTGAATAATTCTACTAACTACAGGCAGTTCTCAATTTATGAACAAGTTCCATTCCTTGAGGTCGTTCGTTATATGTTTTTATTTGTTGTGCGTCAAGACACCTAATAATGCATTTTTAAGTTAGTGGTCACTTTTATATATGAAAAGCATTGTATTAAACATTTAATGTGTACGTTTTATTATAATAAAACTCTTCAAGTTTGTATTTTCACACTGCGCACTCCAAAGTAAATAATTCAACTTCCAAAGACACGGTTGCAGCTGGTTCGTCCACTCTTAAAATATGACTTGATAGAAGACTACACAGTTCAGTTTCATTAAAAATCTCATTATAACATGTCGGTGAATGCCTCTTTTCACTTTTGCAATTCTTTCCACATTCAAGTCGTGTTCTTCAAAAATTAAATTTAAAATTGCAGGCATTTTCTGCATCGTAAATGTTCTGGAATGTGAAATTTTTTTTTGTACTTCTGTGTTTAAATTTGCTTTTATTTATTTTAATTCATCAGTTGTCAATTCCTCAAAATATCCAACATCTCTTTTATATCAGCAGAGTCAAGTTCGAGTTCTATTTGATTACCCAGTTCAACAATGCAGTCACAGATTCTAATGACTCCTCAAAATCACTTGCACTGTTCACAAATTGAGAGTTTTTGTGCATTGCGTAAAAAAATTCTTTAAATTGTGATCTTCATTATAGCAAATGTTTGTTATTCAAGAAGTGCCTGTACTATCAACATTTGATTGCTAATAGTTTTGTTTTAAGAATATCATTTAAAATAGATCCATGTTGTAGAATTAATTACGCTGAATCGTAATACCGTACTAACATTTAATGCATTGTAATACCTTACTATATTTTCATTCATAATTTTAAATAATAAACTTGTTGACAATATAATAAACATTGACCGTAGGAAATTTCCTTCACTATTATTATAATATATGCTCAAAGGTTCACAGCCTGCACATCCTAATTTATCAACATTACCAGACACTGTCAATCTGCAACTGGATGAAGGCCCCATTCCAATATTGTCACACTGTTCCAATAATTGAATCTATGCACCCTTTAGGTTGTTTTTTCTCATATACCATTTGAGAATAATCTTTGTCCATTGGTTATCTTTACCTCTTGGGCTAGCCCATTGCCATTTATGTTTTTAACAGTGATAGTGACATCCTTCATCTTGGTTTGCACTTTAACCTTGTGTGTTATTTCTGTCTCTTATAGTGATTCTCAGCATATTTCTTTCCATTCTTCGCCATGTCATTTGGACCTTTGAAGGTACTTGTTGCAGTTATTTAGCGACTTCAATTTTTATCTATTCTATAACTTTTATTGGAGTTTCTTCTCACATATCTTTTACATATTATGTTAATTTATCGGCTTCCCTTTTAAAAATAATTCATATTTCTGCATTTTTTACAAAAACATGGATTTTTATTAGCGAAGGACCAAACTTTATTTCGTAATGAACGCTTCACAAAATGCACGTTCACCAACTTGAAGCGTTCAAAATGAACGCTTCATTCGAAGTATGTTGGTACCACTGGTTGGCCCACTCCCGATGCAGGCTGAAATCGATTCACACTTCATATAGTTTAATGAAGTGTAGTTATGTCATTATTGAACTACGTTTCAATGAAGTGTCTGAAGTGCGAAGCGAAGTGTGTAGTGTACACACTTAAATCAACTACATGAAGTGAGCGGCAAACTCATTTGTCTTTACACATACACAGTTCGCAATTAATTGTGTGCATTACTGAGTAGGAGCTTTGTTGCAGGCAACTAAGTTATTTGCTAGTGTGTGAGAATATATTTTGAAGTATTGAACTATTGAAGCGTCAGCACGATTTAAAACGTGTGAACTGCAAAGCGTGAGTATAAAGAACTAGTTCATCGAAGTACTTCGTACAGTGTGTAGCCGTTGCTAGTTTTTATTATTTATTTATATCAGAAATTATACAATAGATTAGACTTTTTTTAAAACTATTACTTAAATAAGACCTCAACACTATTGTAAAACTAATAAACTGAATGTTATTTGCCATAATTACGAAAATACAAGCATTATAAGAAAGACCGCGACCATTAAATTCATTTTATGCATGCCACAAAATTGCATTAATATAGAAAATTCTTGCATATATGAAATAAATTTTCTTATAATCTTGTAGTCAAGATTACAGAGACAAATCTGTATTGAACTAAATTAACAAAATGTTAAAAATTAATAGAGTTATAAGCCTTTAAATTTTCAACATTTTTAAAACACTTTATGTTAGTGAATATAAATTATTTTAATTAATATATTATATTTATTTACATGCTTTATAGCTTCAGCTACTATTTAAAATCAAATTTTGTATCTAAAACACAATAATTTCTTACTATGTATATCGATCATATTAATGTGTTTTTTGTTTCAAATTGACGAGTAAAAAACAATTTTTAAATAAACAAAACTGTTATGATAAAATGCTTCTAAACCATACAAATATGTTTTTAAGAGCAGTCATCAATTGTAAAACTGCCACTATTGCCAGAAAATCATTTTCAGAGATGACTGAACTGGGTAGTGGCGGTTTTGTCGCTGTACCCTTCGCTTTACATCTTGGTAGATCAAAAGGATCTGTTGGTTTGATTTATTGTAAACAATATTGAAATCTTGCACAAATTTAATTAACAAGCTTTGCATTTATTCCTTTTAAGATACTCCTGCTTTAATGCTATAATTTATTTATTTAAAAACTTATTTTAATTATAATTCAGATTTTTTGCTTTTCTATCACTTCATTCATATGGCCCATCAATTTTCAATAACCCGTATAATATATTTTGTATCTATGATCCATTTGCCTGTATTGACATTTTATGATTTGAGGTTATCCTTGCAAGTGTTTTGTTTTAAGTGCACACCTACATAATATTATTTCTTATCAATAAATTTTAATGCAAATTGTAAACTTATTTCAATTATTTTACATCTGTTTATTTCAGAATATGGCCCCCGTACAGACAACTTTACCATTCCGGGTGCGAAAGAAGACATCTTTGAACTTTTACTCTAAATCTGAGGATGTTGAAAAGAAGCAGGTCGATAGTGTGCTTAAGAAAGAGCACATTGTTCCGGTGTATACCCCTAAAGTTAAGAAGCTTGTGGAATTGGATAGCGATGATGAGAATATTGATATCAGCAATCTGAAGCAAAGCAGATTAAAGAAACGATCATATGTTAAAACAAAGGAAAGTAGCGAAAGCACGGAAACAAGTGATTCAGGCAAGTTTTTATAATTTCGTGATGGATGTACAATTTTTAACATAGTTTTTTTTATTACTACTTCTTAAGACAAGTGAGTACTGACTTGTCTCCAGAATAGAAGAGAACCAGCAAATCAATTTTAATTTTGATTGCACGATAGTTTGAATATAGTATTACAAATTTAAATTTTCTCAAAGAGTATGATGAATGAATGAGCGAACATATTGTTTATATGAAAAAAGTATATTACATATTTTAATAGGGAGTTCGTTAATCAAAAATGCCATAATATGTTGCAATCTGTGCATCATTTTCTGTGCGCATTAAGCATACAATAGGTCTTATCAAAATGTATGTAATTGTTGAATAAGTCTTGTGGTTTTTTTTTTTTTTTTAATATTCTGTTACGGTGCGCTCTGGCTCCTGCGGATAGAGCGCCAGGGCACCGCACCGGCTAGACAGTAGTTGCATGAGAAATGTGGGTTCAGCTGGAATAGAGCCCTTCAGCCGACGATCCTTCTTTCACCTGTGGTAAATTTATTTCAGTGTTGTGTAATTCAGACTAGGAATCAAAGGTAATAATAATGAAAAGGTTAATTTGCAACAAGATTGTTTAATACAAAATTAATTTCTTCTTCTGGCATCTGTACACTAATCATGACAAGGATGTGAAATAATAATAAATAAGATAAGATAAGACGCAAAGCAAATCATCACCATAAAATTGATTCCACCTCCAAGGTGGTGAGCTGTTGTTCTCTCTTTTAAAATAATGGTCACATAACCGAGAATCCCGTGCTCCGTAACTACTGCATACCTTTCATCCTCCATTGTATGGAATCGTGGGCGTCACACCGAAGATTCCTACATCCCAAATGGAGACTGCCTTCCATCCCACATCCCGGTTACCTGTGACGCCAAATCCAGATTAAAACCGCGTGCCCTTATCCCGGGATCCGAAAAAGAAAATTGACATTTCTGCATGGGAAGAGAATACAATGCTAATTAGATAACAATATTCTACAGATGATACACTAGTATCAACAAGAACTAAATCTTACCCTGTTATTCCACGCAACGCGCCGCCTTGTGAGCCGAGTGGCCGCGCGCGGCAGTACTGAACGAACTACTTATCTCTAATTCAGTGTTTACCTTATGCAAATGTGGCGAGTTATAAAAATAACAACTTGAGGGATTAAATTCTAATGTATGTACAAAATGCACTACTCTTCGAAAACAAATGATATTTGGTCAATTAAAGCAACAATGGTAGAGTCTGCAGTGGGTTTTTTCCAACTTTACATTAACAATAACATACGAGATGCTACATCCCAATTTACACTACTGAGAAATGACAGAACGAAGAACATCTGGACGATGCGTGCGAGCCGCCACAGTTCCATTTCGGCTATTCAAAACATTTGTAGTTCAATGGGAAAGGATGCAAAAAATTGTATTACAAAGTGTGTTTCAAAAAATTTAATTCTGGAAATTTTGGTATTGAATATTTACCGAGAGCTGGTAGGTAGGTATTAGTGCTGTCATTAAACGATACAAGATGCAACCTGTTTTATGCGCATTTTGCATATATGAATATAAAAAAAAACCACTAAGACCTACGAGACTGCCTGATATGCCGATAGAAATATTAAATTTATCCACACTTTAGAATGTTGAATTTTCCCAGAAATATATGTTTTATTATATTATGCTCATGCTAACTGATTATTACGTTTTGCAGACTGTTCACCAACAAAGATTTCTCGAATGGTTAGACAATCTAAAGCCAAAAATGTCCATTGTGCCCTCAACACTCCTGCGAAGCGGCTGTCGGTGGAGGATCATCAGAAATCTGATACAGAACATGACACAGATACAATTGGGAAGAATAATCGACATAACGCAAGGTTAGAATTACTTATAAGAGTATAAAACTACTTTACTTAACAAATATGGAAAATAATCTACTGTACAATCTTGAAATTATTGTAACATCTCTCTATTCTTCTATGACATGGTAGGAAAATCTAGGACTCTGAATCAGTTACTGCAAAAATATGATACCTTGGATGAGTGGGTAAGGTGAATCGGGGTAAATGCGACATATAAATCATCGACATAAACTTTGAACTGTTCTCAAACTTCGTAAGATGATGCTATGACTTTGAAACTTTGATAGAATGATCATTAACCATTTCCTAATTTAAGTATTGAAAAATCAGAATATAACCTTTTGGGATAGCAAATATTTATAGCATTTTATAAAAATTGGATGAGTAGATACTCTTACCCCAAATTTGGGGTAAGAGTATCTAGTTGTATTATTTCTGACAAGTTGTTAAAATAATGGAAATGTCTTTACTTAATGACAATATGAATTTGTTATTTTAGTTTTTAATGACGGGTAAAATGTTTTGAGTTCCAAAAAAATCTAGTAAAATTGCTAAGATGGGGAAATTGCGACATATCATGAAATTGGTTAATTATTAAAAAAAAAAAATGGAACTGTCTGCACATCACTAGTTAAGAAAGTTTCCATACAAAAATATATGATACTTTTAAAATTAGCAATATTAACTTGGTGGTTAAGATTCATATTTTTTATTTATTATCTTAGTTTTATTAACCACAATTGAGTTTAAAAAACATCTACCGGTTTCGGAAAACACTTTTCCTTCTTCAGGATGTCATAACTAACATTAGTTATGACTAACATTAGTTATGACATCCTGAAGAAGGAAAAGTGTTTTCCGAAACCGGTAGATGTTTTTTAAACTCAATTGTGGTTAATAAAACTAAGATAATAAATAAAAAATATATGAGGTAACATACCAACCACTAAGTGGATGCACTTCCCCCATGGTGTAAAATTTATGGGGCAAGTATATCTGGCCTTATAAATCATAATCCGCAGAAATAATCACAAAACAAATATATACATCACAAACTACAATTAAAAATAAAAATATTTACCTAATTTCAAGATCCTGGCACAAAAGATTATCGAGATATACAAAAGATTAAAAGGCATACACAACTCGCAAGTTGGCATCAATTAACTGTCATAATTTGAAATGGTATTCCAAGCAAACTAATGTTTGGATTTGCACCATCTCTGGACTGCCTCTTCAAATATTGATATATAACATTTTTCTTAATAGATTGCGGCATTGAAATACAATTTCTAACTTAATTAGGAGACATAGATACACTTACCCCGACTCACCTTATATGTTTTTTTATTTATTAATATGGAAGTAATTTAAAAAAATCAAAGAGTTAATGAAAAGCTGATCCTAGCAGAATGAGCAGGATTACATTCTTTTATTTAGGCGGTGGTTTAGTCATATAAATTGATGAATGAGGAAAGGTTCGTTTGAAAAATATGCCATGCGAGTGTTGATGGCACTGGAAGTAGATAACATTCATATAAGTCCTGAAATGAGTAGGTCTGAATGGAAGATAGTCCAGTTAAAAGTCTCAACAATCAATGAGTATGCTCAAATGTGGATGAGGTAAGATTTGTTTCAGGATAGCTGAGTGTAACAATGCTCATCTATTGTGAATTAGTTAAATCAAGGGATATATCTTTTTAAATTGAGAATTATACCCATCTGCCTTCCTGCAATTGTTATGTTATAATGTTGCTTGTTACCATATAGTAGTGATCAGCTTCATTACTAGTGCAAATGCGCCACACGATATCACAATACGCAAAATAAATAAATAAACATAATTTTGAGTGTTGGTATTTATTTATATTTATTCTAGCGTAAATAATGAATATAAATCTGATTTAATATCACCACAAAGATAATGAAAACGCTTAAAAAAATGTTAATTTATTTTTGGCTCAAATTCTCAACAAATATGCGTAAAACGTTTTGGCAGAATGTACTATCCTTCATACATATTTTCATCTCAAATGTGCACATGTCGAATCACAGTTTACAACCAAATATCAACGAGTAATATTGTGACTGATCACGGTTTATTTCAAAATTACTGATATATTGAATATTGAAATATCAGTGCGGCCGTAGAGAATGAGTCGTGAGCGTGATCATGGTTTATAAAACCAATTTCGATCACGATCGTGTCACGGTTAACAATCACTAATATATTAAATATCAATACTGCATCCAGTGTGACTGATCACGGTTTGAATATATTTATTGAGGGTGATCCAATCACGACTTGTTTTACAAACACCAAATCAATTCACTTTAGAATGATAATCCAGCCTGCATCGAGGCTAAATAATATAGCTTGCACATGCATTTCTCTTACAATTATATATTTATTTGTAACTATATAATACATTTAAAATTTGTTTGGACTGTGCCCGTCTCACTAGAGAAATTCTGTGTCGAGACGATTATATTGACGATATATGATATTATGATTTATATTTATTATGATATATGTTATATACATTACAAAGTTTAAAATAAATAAATAAAGCACACAAATTGGTTTAATATATTTTATAATAAAAATATAAGAGATTATAAATAATATGCATAAAATGAAATAACATAATATTATTTAAAAGAAAAAACAAATAAAATTATTAGGTAAACAATGAGCACTGATCTTTAAATTATAATACATACAAAAGGTGTGACAAATATTAAACGTACAGATTAATTGATAAAAATACACTAAAGATACATAATGTTTGAAACATGGATTAATAAAAAAAATGTATACGGGTCAACGTTTAAAATACGGATCAATATCGTAAAACATTTCTAATCCTGTGTGAAAAAAATGATACAACTTATAAAAAATTATAAATAACTATAAAAAATATATAATATCGTGCTTGTTTAAAAATGATGTCATGGGACATGACTCAGGCAACAGAAAGTATGAGTCCATAAAAATGTGAACTCTATAATCCCATACAAAAAGAGGTATGTATTATATTAAAACAATTCAAAAAATATAAATAATCATAAAAGCTTATTCAAATATAATCACTCTAATTGCAACACAAAAAAGGCTTTAATTTAATTGTTACATACTTGTTTTCTGTGTATGTCTTCAGTAATGTACCCCGTAATGTGAAGGTCCAAGAAATGGACTTTGTAACAATTATACATTTATTACAATACAATTTAGTACAAGGTATATCACTAGTATAGGTTAAACGATTAAGCCGATGAATACGCAAAGAAAGAGGCCGCGCCCTGCCGCGCGCCGCCCTTTATAGCCTTGCACGCCGGCGGTGCGGCACTCACACACGTAACCATACAATCCCAAGGACATCACATTAATTAATATAATAATAATCATGTAAAAAATTAAAAACAATAATTGTATTATAAAAATCTATATGAGTAGAAAATTACTGCACATGCATACATACGCATACCTATAAAATGTGAAATAAAATTAAGTTACCAGCAAGCTAGCATAGACATCACCAACAACAAACAGATTCCAACAGATGGCGCTAATCAAATTACGAAAAATCCGGTAGATGGCGCTGATTCATGTGAAAATCGATTTATTGGCGGATAGAAAATCAGTAAAATTTTTAACAAATAAAAAATTATTAAAGATAACACAGGTTTTCAGAACATAGTTCTATGCTATTTTTAATACAAATTAAATGTATTCTGGTGGCAACAATTTTTTTTTTAGGTAAATTGAATTTTCCTGTATATCATTTTAATTTATACATTTTATTTGTATCAAAAAAATAAATTATCACAATATTCTCAGATATTCAATCACTGAGTGTGACTCAAAGATATCAGTTTTTTTTTATTTTACATATATATGTATATAGAAAAACATCTTAAGTGCACAAAACGGACAAAACAAAAGGATAGTAAAAGTGAAAAAAAATATTTTGTCACAATTTAAAGGGAATAGAAAAGAGTGGATTAAGCACAAAAATAAATACATTTACTTCCTCCTAGGAAACCAGAACTGGCAGATATCTGATCAAAACAACCGATCGAAGCTAATTACAGGAACACCGTCACTAACCCATAATAATATTACGCTTCCCCTTCTTTATTTACGATTTTCTGGATGTGGTGGCTTCGGTAATGTCATTTGTGGCTGTAAAGTGTTTGCTTAAATGACCAGATCTGTGAGACGAGAGCAGGGCAAAAACGAATGTATTTTTAATATCTCTGGGTTAAGATTACTTAAATGTTTTCTTTTTTATATATTCGATAACAGTACGTAAATATATATTCAATTTGAAATGAAGTGTACATTGTCTTTATTACGAGTAAAAAAAAACGTACATGACATCTGTCATCTTTTCTTATTTATGCTATTGACCTTTCTTATTGAATTTTGACATTTCATCCGTTTCCGTCTACTTAAATGCACATTATATTGATAAAGTAGCATTTTTGTGTTTATTATTGTCTCTCATTTTTGTTCTTTTTGACAGCTAACTTACAAAGGTGGAATAATTTTATTTACATGTGGATTATTTTTGGGAAAGCTCTAACATTAAAAAAGCCTAGCAGTGAGTTATCAATTGTATTTTCTAATTTCAGAATTGCATTGCACACACTGTCTTCTTCTAATTTGCCCGGCCGACAGAATGAGCTAGACAGGTTGGAACATTTCTTAAGTGATCACCTGAAATGTAAGAAATCTGGAACTTTGTATGTTTCTGGTCCCCCCGGAACTGGGAAAACAGCTTGTTTGTCAAATATTCTACAGCGTCCTCAGGTATGGAGTATTCATAAAATTAATTATAGTTATTTTTAATTTTTATTTATTTAAATACAACTGGAATAAAATATTGTTAATTTTCAGTTCAAGAAAGGATATAGATCTGTGTATGTAAATTGTACAACCATGCGTTCTGCGGGGAGCATATTTGGAAGAATATGCCAAGAACTTAATTTAAAAAGTGTTGGAACTACAGAAAAAAGTTATTTAAAAGCAATTGACAAGCATTTAGCTTCAAAACATTCCATGATGTGAGTACTCTTTTTATTATTTTATTTTTAAAGTTTTTTTTTGTCAATCTTGTCAATGCTTAACCTGCTTAATCTTTTGAACGCTACTTCCAGCCCTGACACTGCAATACTCACACGTGGCACATCTTTTTGAATACCCAAATACGCATTGAATCATTAAAATAGACAAATTACACAAGATTTATCGCTTCAGATAGGGAAAAGGTTATTTTGTTCAATATGAAACCAAACATGGTTATAAAAACTTGTAGGATGTTTATAAATGAATAAACATAAACTCCATACAAAAATATACATAACGGTATAGCAATACGGCCGCTGCTCAAAACACATGACAGATTATCAATGTTTTTAAAGTACGTTTTTATTTTCCTGAATTATCTAAAGATGTCAGTTCCGTTAGGGTATTAGGAATCTTTTAATGTACGTTAAAATATTGTATGAAATGGGCATACTATGTGATCACGAACCAAAGTCAACATATCAATTATTGATAAGGCCGCGTACAAAAACCAGTTTATACTGTATGAACTGTTAATTCGGTAACATTCAATATGTTAACTATTCTACTTCTTAAAAAATAATACTTAAAACAGTGAAAACATGGAAGTTCAGTACAGTAGAACCGCGATATAACGAAACCCGATATAGCGAAAAATGACGTATATCGAAAAAAAAATCGAAATTTAGTCCCTAAAACCAATTTTTCATACAAAAATGCATTTATATAACGAAATCCCGTTAATATTTATAACAAAATCATTTTTGTCCCGTACGAAAAAATGCCAATACATTTACGTAAATTTATAACGAAATAAAAAAATGTTAAAAGATGAAAATATTATTTCGCACTTACAAAGCCGCGCCGATGCATCTGCCGTATGCGAACGGTTTTATGGCCTTTTCGGCGGTGCGCGGCGGTCGGCCGACAAGGTAGTAAAACAATTCAAACTTCTTCTTGGGTTCATAGCAGGCCCATAAAACTATTTGACATAATTCTTGCGGCGTTCTCTGACACGTTTTACGTACGCATACGCCTCTAATATGATTGCAACCCAGACCCAAACAGCTGTAAAATACAAAAATTAACAGGAACCCCCCGAAAGTTGCAGAATGTACTTATTGGAAATGTCAGTCTCAGTGTAACGTCTGTAGAGTTAAGTTTGTTCAGCTTTTAACGCGATTATTGCATGACCGAACTGAATATTTACATAAATTCATTTTCGTTTGACAATTGTTTTCGTGTGAACTCGTCAATAATATAAATAATTCGTTAAAATATTTTATGAACTATTTTTGTACGGTATTTTGTATTTCTATTAACTATTGTTTTCATGTATTTTAAGTGTACAATGTTAACGATAATTTTTAAGTGAACAATTTTAACGATTATAAATATATTTTGAAGTGGTTGCCGCCGTTACCGGTAAATACCTTCGTAATTTATATACGACTCATTTTATAAAAATGCCGCGATTCAACTGTAAGATTGTTATTTTTGAATTATTTTGTATGTTTCATGCCCAAAACTATGTTTGAAGCGGCTCTACATTTAAACACAATTAAAATATTGTTTTGTGTTTGCAATATTCTGGAATTTACAAAAATATCTTCCAATTGGTGTTGAATAGATTCTGTTCTTAATTTAATTCCTTTGATTATCCATTTGCTTATCTGTTTTAATAACAAAACTACTAAAAATATGTAGGTATTCAGTTCCCTATAGCTTTTTTCCTCCTTTGTTTGCAGAATTTGCGATCTTTTTTTTGAAGCCGCGCAATATTTTTTTGCAACCGCGCGTAACATATAGTAGGTTTTTTATTTTTTTCGTTATATGTGGGAATTCGTTATTACGAATTTTTATTTTTTGGTCCCTTGGATTTCGTTATATCGCGGTTTTACTGTATAATGTTACATTATTGAAATTTAAAGATTGATCTGTTTTCCATTTCTCCCCTTACTTATCTATATAATTAAAAAGAAAAAATGTGTATATGAATATTATGGTTCCCATGAAGACAAAGTAAATTGTTAGAAGTTAATATTTTGAGAATTAGTGTACATATTTTAATATTCAATTCAGTTTTTTTAAGAAATATATTCAGGTAACCTGAGATATTTAAATTTATCAAATCATTTAGAATTCGAACGGCACGTACAGTAGAATCTTGATATAACAGATTAATGCGGGTGAGGGGGTGTCCGTTAAAGCCGAAAGTCCGTTATGTAATGAGGTGATTTTCCGAATGCGTTTTTTTTTTATTGAGAAAATAAACAATACAATACACGTATATACAAGACCAGTGATGTTTCTATAAATGGATTAAAAATATTATGTGATTTTAAAAAAAATTGATAAAAATTTATTTTCACAGTAAAAAGTTTTCTGCTACATATAAATAAATAAATAAAAACTTTTTCCGAAAATACACTTTAATTATATATAGATATAATATAAAAACACAATCAAAGTCTTGTTTATTCTTCTTTGGATGATATATACAAATACATCCTTTGTGGAGTGACTTTAATGTTTGGTGTCGAGGTGCTTGCTTTCGGTAATCCTACTTTAAAAAACCCATGAAGTTTTGTTTGAACTTTTGAAGTCTGCTGTTTTTTTATAATTAACTCTCTTAAAATTATGAAAATGGGTGTGGAAATCTAGTCCAATATATCTGAAGTCCGTCTTTTCGAGGTTCTAATGTACTTATAATTTAATTTAAGTAAGTAGCTAATTTTATATTTATGATCATCTGAATATTTGAAAATAGTTGGTGCCTTTTCAAATAATATGCATCAGGTAATATGTACCTGTAGCTTTTTTAAATTTTTTTTTTATTTTTCCACTGTTAATTAATTAATGACCATTTCAGCCTTTTAGTGCTTGATGAGATCGACCAACTGTGCAGTAAGCGGCAGTCGGTTCTGTATACAATATTCGAATGGCCCTCCCTTCCAAAGTCTAGCATTGTGCTGATTGGTGTAGCCAATGCCCTGGACTTGACCGAAAGAGTTCTCCCCCGACTGCAGACCAGGGGTGAATTGAAGCCCGAGTTGATGCATTTCGCCCCCTACACAAAACAACAGATTATTGAAATATTTTCTGAAAGGTTAAAGGAAGAAGTGTCTCTAGATTTCTTCTCTCCCGTAGCCATACAGATGTTAGCAGGTACGTTGAAGTTGTGTTTGAATTATTTATTAAACTATTAATATATTCATTAAATAATTCAAATATAAAAAGATTTAAATCTAATTTTTTATCATATTAAAGTTAATGTGTTTCCTGCAGTTTGTGTCACAATTACCTGTAATTTATACATTTTTCACAGATGAATATTGCAAGATATTGAAACTATCAGATTATGTTTTTTTTTAAATCTTTTATTACATTCTCTATTTGCATTGTTTGTAATTTCATGTTTTGCAATACTAAAACCAAATAAGATATTGTGAAATGGCCACATATAAAAATGTTCAAAAATCTATTACAACCAAGTTTAGATCACGGTGTGCGCATAAATTTTTTTATGCAATTTTAAGGACCAATATTCTGACAACAATTTTCTGGGCTAATCTGCCGTATATATCTGACTTTTCTGGCCGACGTTTCGGATTCCATTGCAGGATCAATCATCAGGACTGATGTACGGAAAACTAGAAAACTGTAGACGGAAGATTCTGAACTGCCATAAAAACCTATGAACATTTTAAGCAATATGTACTATTATTTGAGCGCTGAGGAGAAAATAAGAAAAACATCACGATACCAGTATAAGGCTACTAGTGAAAATGTATTAAGATTCATAAATAAGTCAAGATGCCTCAAAAATGAATAACATGGTCAGTACACGTGAACAAGAGGCACCCCAAGATGTGTGTGTAGATAATGTTATAAAGGGGGTTTATAATTTTACATATCTGGGCTCTAACTTAAACATGGTAAATATAATAACTGATGAATTGAAGATCCGACTTCTAGCTGGAAATAGATGCTTCTATGCATGTAAAAACTGCTGGAGTCGAAAATACGAATCAATGAAGCAAACTTAATATACAAAACTATAGGTCCAGTGGTCACTTATGGTTGTGAAACGTTGTGCCTAACCTAAATCAAAGAAAACAAATTAGCAGTTTTTGAGCATAAAATATTAAGAAAAATTTATGGAACTTACAGAATAAAAATGAACTATGAGCTCAACAATTTAATTGAGCAAGATGCAATTGTAAGATTCTGCAGGTCCCAAAGACCGTCGGGTTGGCCATGTTGAAAGTATAGACAACACTCAAAGGAAGAGGTGGGCTGACTGTGAAAGAGGACTGAGCAGAATGGGAGGGTCTGGGAACTGGACAAGAATGGCCAAGGTTAAGAGTCGGTGGAGACCACTTGTGGAGGAAGCCAAATCCCACCCCGGAATGTAGAGTGCTGTGGAAGAAGAAGAACAAATAAGTCAAGAGAAATATCGAGGAAAGCTGCATGCATACTTTGGACACATTTTCCGCAATGAAACATGATATTTTATAAATCATTATGTAGAGGAATGTAGAATGTCGCCAACCTTCGATAAAATGCGGCACATGAAGAAGTATTGTTAAAAATTGTTATTTTTCATTGTGTGCACTATGATGCTCGCACCCTTAGTGGGGGAAATATTGATTACAACATGACAATTTCCAATTTTCACATCACATTGTAATAAATACAAATACATACGATGTATAAAAATTATTTATAAAATACTAAACAATAGAATAAAAGAGGGATTCGGGATGACTAGATTCTGCTAGATTCATACGGTTCGATGTATATGTAAATTGTGGTTTTTTTAAAATTTGTTTACTTGTTTTTTGTTTAAAACAATAATAAAGCATAATAATCATATTTATTCAAATCATAAAACTACATATTATATTGCAAGTATGATTACCCTCAATTTACACTTTTCTCTGTTTAACAACATTTTAGCTTAATCCCTAGAAAGTGTAAAATCATGGTTCCACTGTATTTATTTAGTATTACAGTTTTAACTGCTTACCTGATTTTGTTAAAACATTTTAAATGCATCTTGTGAAAAACTTAATACAAACTTGTCCTGTCTTTTTTATTTAGAATAAATTATGTCGATTATGTGGAAGACCAAAATGTCATGCTAGTTTTAATAATAATTCTGTTAACACGCACACTTCAGGTAAAGTTGCAGCCATATGCGGTGACATAAGGAGGGCATTAGATATTGGGAGGCGCGTGGTGGAGTTGGCCACCCCCAAAGCTATGTCCGGCAATGGATCCAGTAACGGGACCACCGTGGAACTGAAGCAGGTGATGGCGGTACTCAACGACGTGTACGGAGCTTCCCAGAAACTGGAGGAAGAAGTGGATGAAAGTTTTCCATTGCAACAGAAGTTACTAATTTGTTCCCTCCTCTTGATTCTTAACAAGGGAAAGAACAAAGATATCAGCGTAGGGAAACTCCATGAGATTTATACAAGGTATTGTGGAGCATTATTTTGGACCCTTATTTTTTCAATTCTTCTTGCTGCTACTCTGTTCTCTGCGGTAGTCCTTCTTTGTGCATGACCAGTCAACTTATGTTGTAAAGTAATCATTAGTTCCAACATCTTTAACTGTGTTAATGTTAAAATATTTTTTTTTTTTTGAATGATTGACTTTTCGTATTATTTCACGTATTTATAAACGATTATATTTCTAATAACTGTGTTTATTGTGTTAATAATCTTCATTTTCCTTGAACAACATTATTGTTAACTTATCTTATTATTTCACGCGAAACTTTTCAAGTGATCCCGAGACACCGGTGAAAGTTTAATACGCTCATTTGATGTGGTGCTAAAATTTGTAAGTGTCACAAAATGAGTCAAGGAAAAATAGATGATTTTATAAGCTGGAACACATGCCTGACAATTAAAAATATTTAAATTTATTCTGATGTTTTCGCAAATTCCAAATCTATAATTAATTTAATTGACTCTTCTTGGTTCTACTCAATATATATTTTTTAATTTCTTGAATTTTGAGTTAATGGGGTTTTACTGTATGAAATTTTTGCATTGGTTTGATGATTATTAACTTTAAAATTATTTAGTACACCAAGAGATAATTCTAATTTTACAAAAGTTGTAATATATTAACAACTTCACAAATCAATCTGAATTTCTAATGCAGCAAATTTTGTTTGTTTTTTATTTCTTATAGAGTGTGCAAGAAACGTAACATTGCCGCCGTGGATAGCACAGAGTTTGTTGGACTTTGCGGTCTTGCGGAGACTCGAGGTATTATCAGACTCAGTGGGAGAAAAGAGCCGAGAACACAAAAGGTTGTGCTGCAGTGGGATGAGACTGAAGTCAATAATGCACTGAGTGACAAGCAGCTGATATGTGACATTATAAATGATGTCTCATGTTTATAGTTAATTTTTTAAACCAAAGGACATTATGTAGATGTAGAGTTAAGATACATATTACTTTTTGACTTGTGTATGTTGATTTTATATTTTTGATTGGATTTTTATGTATTAAGCTAATAATGCAAGGCAACTTACATTCTATTTTGTTAATCCGTCAATCACGGATTCTGAAAACAGAATCTCAAAATTAAACTACTTTTACAATATGTATTAGTTTCCTGGACATAATAATTTGTTCATGTTTTTAAAAAATATTATTTTATTGCATTTTTATTTGATCCTTGATACACCTTGAACATACTTTTGTTTCATTTAAATAGTGGTCATCTAAAATATGTATATTTATTGTATTGTATATTCACGATGTTAGTTTTTTTTTTTTATGAATGTTTATTTTAAATTTATTGTTGTCACTGACACTGGGTATATCACGGTACTGACATATCTTTTAGACTTATTTAGCTTTCATTAAAAAAATAAAGCATGTCTATTTTTTTACTTTTTTGAATAATTATCTATTTCTGACATCTTACAGAGAGCTTGAAAACAACTTGAACGCAGATATTTACCCTGACTATATATGTTTTATCTAATATACAATCTGTGTATCTGTTATTAACAATTTTAATTATTAATAATCTACCTCATTTGAGATTCACAATTCAGTAAAATATATATATATATATATATATATATATATATATATATATATATGTATATTTAAACATATCTTGTCTTTGAAACAACAAGGTATCATTTAACATTTACATCAAACTGAGATATTGGGCTTCAATGTTTTGAATATTCAACGGAATTTAGTTTATCACCTATGAGATGAATTTTTTTACAAAAATGACACTTGAATAATAATGATTAAAAATCCTGATTTCGGGGATGTTATATAATGTATCTCATACATTTTATTTATATTCAAATGAACAATTGTTGTTTTACAAAATATTACAAGTGCAACTAAAATATAGCTTTGTTTTCTTGTTATCTTCTAAACAGTTTTAAACAGACAATTATTGTCAGAATTTTGACACAAAAAATTTCAATTTTGACCTAAATGTCAGATGACACCTCGTTGTTCCAAGGTCACGGTATTTATGAGGGCTCTTCTGTAAGTTTCATATAAAGTTAAAAGTGAGAAATCTCGTAATAAAAAATTATATGTGGTAACCAATTGTACCATTATTATATATGTAAAGTACTTTTTTATCAGCTCTCGATGGTGAGTCATTTACAGTGTATCCGTGGCCGAGTGGCTGGCGGCAGCTGGTGCCACTCATCACATGGAATAAATACAATGTGATAATATATGCCCAAGTCACTTGCAAATATGCTAATTTGATTGTGAGGCCTTCACATATTCATTTTTGTATTGTGAGTGCAATGATTATAAATATCTTTTATATATAAATATTTTCATGACATACATTTATAAAATAATTTTCTATACATTATCACATTTTTTTATATATCTAATATTGTTGGATAATAATGTAATTGATAAAGGCACAATCGGGGGTGGTAATGAGCTCAATATCACAAACTGTGAGTCAATCACTGATATCTCTGAGTCACATTCACCATCATGATTAAACATGCGGGAATATTGTGATTCGTGATTAATTTTTTTGTTTTATGTTTTGGCACATCTGCAAATGAAATGAAAATATTCATGAACTAATGACGTTATAAATCGTGATAAGCGCCATCTGGTAGATTCTGCCAAAACGTTTTTCGCATTTGACCCGAAATCAAAGAATTTGACTCGAAAAATAAACTCACATTTTTCAAGGGTCTTCATTGCATTTGTGATGATATATATTAATTATGCTAGAATATGTTTTTTTATGTAAATGAAATTTAAATGATATAAGTAAATATGCTCAAATATATGTATTTTTAAAATTTATTTCGTGTATTGTGTTATCGTGCAACGCACGTGTATCAGTAATGAAACTGTAATCGTAGTCATATTATCGAATATCAATCACAATCACACCAGTGAGTCAAGAGTAGCATTTTTTCTTATCACTATTTGGGGGTTATTTAAAATAAATATTGAAACATTTTTGAATGGTTGAAAGTTAATGTTTTTTTTTTATACTGAGTCAATTGTTTTTAACTTATTAATGAAATAAAATAATTTTTAAGTAATTTTAGTAGTTGTTGAGATTGAAAAGTTAAGTGTTGTGTGTTTTTAATTGTATATTAAGTTGCATATTATTTTAGAATTAACTTATTTATTTTTTTAACAAATGTTTTGAATATTTTTAGTATACATGTTTTTTTTTGTCATGACATTGTAAATTAGTAATACGTAGTGGTAAAATATTTTACATTCTCTGCCAGTTTTTTTTTTTCAATAAAATTAGAGAGTTTTCTGCCAGACTGTTAAATATTGATACTGAAAACGAGATTCATTAACGAGCATCACTTTTATGGTTAAAGATACGGGAGGCTGCGGTGTGTCTGTCTCCACACGTCTGCTTCACACAATCTGTTCAGTCACAGGACCGATTACAGAATTGGAATTTTTCTATAGTTAAAAGCATTTTGGCCTGTGAAATTATTTGTTGAAGTGTATTTATTATTCATTGTGTGAGAAAAGTGCAAGTGAAAAGTGTATATATATATATATATATATATATATATATATATATATATATATATATATATATATATATATAATTTTTCATTTCATCAAATCACTAATACAAATCAATAACATGGGAATGAACATGTTCCCGCCCTCATTTTGCACTTACTGGTTTATTGATTTGTATTAGTGATTTGATGAAATGAAAAATTGACATTCTTAACTATTAAAATTACTCAAGGTGTTTTGAATTGAGTGAACAACACAGTCAAACTCATTTAAAAACTTGAGTAATAATTGAACTTGTATTATTAATGCAAGCGATACACAAGTACCTATACAAGTCTGCGATGTGTGCTATGTAGCGCGATTGGTGAGAGGTGCGATAGCACTTCCATAGATACGTAATAGATTTTCGATAATTTACTGTATTCGGTGCACCTATTTTATATCGAAAATATCTCTCATATTATAATAGCCCGTGTCCACGGAATTAGACATGAGATAAATCTCAGAGATTTGGTTGAGATAAATCTCAGTACCATGTACACGACATTCGATTTGATAATGAAACTAGACACCTAGAGCCATGTATAGGGAGATTTAAATTCATCCATCTGAATGGAATGAATAGTCTGAGACTTGATGTGTACACGGTGAACTACGAAAGCCGAGAGTTGTCTCTAAGTTGATCACACGAGTGTAATCCATGTTTCAGAGATTGTCACGAATCGAAAATTTTATCAAAATCGAAAGTGGACACAGGCCATTATATAGAATAAACAAAATTTGGCATTATTTACCTTGCAGATTTGACTATGAAACCACAAATTGTCCCCAGGTACAATATTTTGAATCTCATCATTTGAATTTTGTTTGTGTGATTAAAAAGGAAAATGAAAGCAATCTTCATATTTTTTGTGGTTGCAACTCGTATACGGTTAACATTTTTTGTGGTTGCAACTCATATACGGTTAACATTTTTTGACCCAATTTTATCAAAGTCAAAACAAAATATAATGTATATGAAAAAATTCAGTTGATGCAATGTCTCATCTTAACGAATTATGTTCTCTGTGCCTGCTGTATAAAAAAAAATTATACTACTTAAACCTCGGGTTCTTGAACCTTCTTAATAACATTAATGAAAATGTTCTGGTCACCTGACTGATTAAATATTTACAACAAAAATGCCGGAACGTTGTGGAAAGAATGTGAATATTATTTAAATATTTTTATAAAAATATATAAACCTGATTTTAAAACCTTCACTTCATGGTAATGTATTCTCGTTTTCGTGTAAGTTGTTTTTTTAATGCTTTAAACGTGTTTTCATTTTCACTAACCTGTTTTATGTATTTTTGATTAAAATTGACAGTTTTTATTTATTTAATTTGATTTATTTTTCCCCCCCAGCACCCAGAGTTTCAGGAAGGAAGAATATATTATTAATTTAATTAATTAGAATTCAGTATCTTCTCAATTATATACATTGTGCGTTTATCTGACAAGCATATATGAGATAATAACGACAAGAATATTTATTTCGAAAATGTTATTGTTAAATTGGCTGAATTTTAAAACGCTTTACATTGTTAAATATACATAATATTCTGAACTTAACAGTGAGTTACCAAAGGAGTGAGGTTTAGCTATTCTTTCTATATCTTCAGTTAACGTACAATAATTAATTCAATTCATATTATTAAATATTTCTTCATGACGTGACATGACACTATTAGAGTTACCAGTTATAATAGAAAAAAATAAAAAAGATGGCTTTCAAATAATGGAATGATAGATGTATTCATTTGATAAGTGTAACATATAAGTTTAAAAATTTGTTGCCAATGCATTGTGTTGGTGTAGCACAATCGGTTTATGCATGTTCTCCGGATAGGAAGAGATCCAGATTCGAATCCCGGTAGCAACAACAATATTTGATTTTATATGTATATCTTTCTAATTGATACATTTAATTAATAACTATTGAAAGGTTTTTGGTGAAACTTTGTGGGATTCCATGATTATTTTGTAAATTGAGTCAAATTTGTTTTGTTCCGCTACACTTTGCATTGTGTTAAATGATATATAACGTTTTCAGGAACATCTTCTCATTGTTAATATCAACTAAAATTAAAAGCACTTTCAGGCAGTAATATATGGTGTGTTTGGAGTTAACGGAGGTGGGGGTGGAGTTAAAATGGATAAGAGAGGGGATGTAATGAGTGGTATTTAAATATTTATTATGTTTTTATTGTTTTTTTTGTATTTCATATTTCTAAAATATCTAATTTTCATCCTTTGGCGCAACTATGTATGAGTTGTAAATTACCGTTATCAAATCAATGGCCCTCCATTCTTGTATGCTCAGCCATTTCGGAATTTAGATTAATTTTTTTTTACGGCTTGTTTTCTTCCAATCTTTTTCTTATTCTTCTTCCGCTCTGTTCAATATTAAAAAAATATAAACATTTTAGATTGGATAATAATATTCAAATAACCGCCCATTACATCCCCTCTCTTATCCATTTTAACTCCACCTCCACCTTCGTTAACTCCAAAAACTCCATATATGACTGTCTGAAAGTGCTTTTAATTTTAGATGATCTATAATATTGACAAAGGGAAGATGTTCCCGATATATATCATTTAACACAATGAAAAGTGTAGTGGAATAAAATAGAGTTGGACTCAATTTACAAAGTTTAATTAGTATTTAAAATATCACAGACCTATGTTTTAAATTATTACAACTTCACAATAAAAATGTGTTCTTCTTAATAATAATAGAATCATTTGGAAAACCTGCATTTTCATATTCTACACAAAGAAAACACTTTTGATAATACGTACCAGTAGTGAAAATGATTTATATCCACAATCCCCTTTAGTAGCGTAATATTTGCCAATTGTGAAGGTGAAGATGTCTAATTTCAAGATTAGCGATGTGTATGGATAGTATTTGAATCCATACTTAATGAATAAGGAACTTTGCAGAGTGGTTTATTTTGTAATCAAAGGAGGTAATTTTGCATAACTTGAATGAGGTATTTAGGGCAACAGTTAAAAAAGTGACATCTACTTTTTCTTCTAGAAAAAAACAATTCTTATTACACAAATTTTGAAAAAAAAAATTCCAAAGATACATGACACTTTATATAAAATCGAGTGTATGTGTGAAATACAGATTATTATTATGTATTATTTATACAATCTTACACCCTTTAACTAATCTAAATCAACTTTTGGATAGTTTATCTTTAAGACCTTGCGCCAAACATAGGCAACTCTCCCTCCCCGCGGCCACCTCACCACCGTACTCCCTACAATATAATTGTATTTTTACACTCGCTCTTCAGGACCCTATGCAAAACACAGGCACCCTCCCTCTGGCCTCCCCTGGATATAAATGTGTATTATATTGAACTCCATCCTGAAGAAAATATAGTCACTCCACTCCATTCCCCAGATGTTTCACCTTCTGCATACATCGTTACTCTTTAGGGCCTCCACAGAAAAATGGCACCCCCTCCCCTTTAATCAACGATTTTAAATTGGTAAATTGTATATACTTTTTATTACAAATTAAATTCTGATGGAAGTTTAAATGTAACAATCAATGCTGTGCCAGGGTAGCTCAAAGGTCAATTTTTGCATAAAATGTTATATTAGAGGTAGGAAAGACCAGGCGGCCGCGCAACAGGCTCTAATTAGACCGCTAAACGACGTGTACAGGAGCGGCCTGGTCGCATCATAAAAAGATAGTAATATTTTTTCGTTGTAAATATATACACTTTTTGAGTTACCACTAATTCTGATCCATGGATGAATTCTGGCGGGGAGGAGACCAGAATTTATGGTGCAGGGGTCCGTCGCACTGTACATTTTGGGGGCCCTTTTCGGCAACGTACACGAAATCATGGATAAATACCCTGCGCGAGAATTAAGCCTTATTTTTTAAATTATTTTCGCTTTCTCTATTGCTCCTGGTTTTACTTTCCTTTCCTCGGCGATGCGGGGCCCCCTCTCACAGTTGGGACTTGGGCGACTATAACTCCGGCAGATCAGAAGAGCCGGTCGCGGGTCGGGCCGACGCACTGATCCGGCAAGAAGCTACCGAGGTTTATAAATTACAATATATCGAGCCAGTTCACTCCGTTCATTGATTGAATAATGAAATGTTTTCTCCTGCGTGCCGCGCAATTTTTATCGTATTTAAGCCGCCCATAAAAATATTAAAATGACCTCAGCCACAAGTCGTATTATTATTTGCCGAGTGAAAGCAAAAGCCGTACGAGCGTCTGCCAACTTCCAACAACCGGTATTGCGGCGCGACAATTTGACAATTTTCGTGGCAACGACGATAATCGATAGAGGCATCAAAGTGATCGATATTTTTTCGTTTTTTCCGAAAACAATTATATTTTATTAAGGAGAGCACTTTATTATTGTGAAGTTGTAATTATTCAGAACAGACGGTCAGTGATGTTTTAAATACTAATTAAATGTTGCGCTACCTATAATGGATCGATAGATGTATTAATTTGAAAAAGTGTATCATATAGGTTCAAAAATTTGTCATCAAATATACTGGCGCTGTAGCATAGTTGGTAATGCATCTTTCCCGGATTGGAAAAAGATCCAGGTTCGAATCCCGGTAGCGCAACAACAATATTTTTCGATAAAATTGATTTTATATGTATATCTTTATAATTAATAGATTTAATTAGTATTTAAAACTATTATATTTGTTGGTTACAAATTATTTATATGATTTGAGTGGAATTAAAAGGAAATATTTTAGATTCCTTAATTTAAAATTATACATTTCGACCCCTCTTAGGTAAAGGTATCGTAAGTAAAAAATGACATTTTAAATTATTCTAGTATTTTGCACGTATTTAATACATTATGAATTAAATGTATTAATTGGAAAGATATACATATAAAATCAATTTTATCGAAAAATATTATTGTTCCGCCACCGGGATTTGAACCTGGATCTCTTTCCTAAACGGGGAAGGTGCATTATCCAATTATGCTACAGCGACAATATTTTTAGCGACAAATTTTCGAACCTATATGTTACTTTTTTGATATTAATACATTTAATCGTTCCATTATTTGAAAGAGCCATCTACCTTATTTTTACAGAATCTCAAATACCTTTGAGTAATCTGATAGCAGACGCCAGAATTATCAATTCATTTTTTTTATAAAATTTTGGACACATTGGTATAACTTTATACACTTCACAATAAGAATGTGTTCTTCTAATAATTTTCATATTTTGTTTATTAGTACCTACATCATAGAATGCAATATATGTATATATTATTTTAATCTGCCACGCGAAGTACTAAAATGTTTAAAAAAGTAATTTTTTACTTAACGATACCTTTTCCGTAGAATGGGTCGCTATATTGTGTCATTTTTAGCATAGATACATAGTCACGCTACATACATATAGGATGCTAGATACTTATATACATTCTGACGGAAGATAAATACTGTTTCTACTTGAAGTCAATTGTTATTTGTAGTTGTGCATTTCCAAACTCTTGGGTAATCGATAAAAACTATAATTTTGGTTGCGTACATTATTTTAAAATATTGAAATACATGGCGATTTATATAATATTATACTATGGAAACCTAAAATATTTTCACATCATAATTATAAATTAAAATACTCGTTTTTATTTAATTAGTGTTTTGAAAAATGTGCATTCCACCTTTTCCTTTTTCAATCTATTTCTAAATTTATAAAATATTATTCTTAATTCAAACTGTTTATTTTATCGAATAAACACAATTACTCTGATAATTAAATTCGTAATATTTCATCAGTGTTTAAAATTATTAATTATTCATGTTGTTAGCGAAGACGTAAACCTTCCTTCCGTATATCTATTGGATTATTTGAAAGCAGGCATGTAAATAACGCCGCATGGCGGCGAGCGTATCACCATAACGAATAATTTTCAATATTCAATATTCAAATTATTTTCAATATTTATAAATAGGTTTTATGGAAATACTTGTTTATTTATTTTTGAGAAACAAAAGCAAATCATCAAAGCCGAATGCTTTCTGCTAGTTTATATCTACGTAAATAATTGTAAAAGCTAATTTATGTTGGAATAATACTGTATTTAATAGTGATGAGAAAAAATGTTACTCTTGACTCACTGGTATGATTGTGATTGGTATTCGATAATATCAGTGATTGAAAACTGTGACTGTGATCACAGTTTTATTACTAATATGACATCACAATACACGAAATAAATAAAAAATCATAATTTTGAGCGTATTTACTTATATGATTCAGATTTCTTTTGCGTAAATTTTTTCGTATTTCTATTGCGTAAAAAATATATTTTAGTATATATAATTATAGTGTGTATAAATTAATACCATCACAAAGAAAATTAAAACCCTTTAAAAATGTGGGATTATTTTTCGGGTCAAATTCTCAGCATTTCAGGTGAAATGCGTAATACGTTCTGGCAGAATCTGCTTGATGGGGCTTATCATGGTCATTATTTCATGAATATTCGTTTAATATGCACATGTGCCGAATTACGGTTCACAAATATAAATAAAATTTAAAAACTGAATCATGAATCACGATATTCCCAGATAATTGAATCACTGATAGTGAGTGTGACTCAAAGATATCAGTGATTGACTCACGGTTCGTGATTTCGAGCTCATCGCTAATATGTAATCCCCACTTGAACGGCTTAAGAATGTCTTAGTTTCCGTTATAAAACTTTTTAATTACACTAGTGATGAAAACGAAAGGAAATTTTCAATTGAACAAAAGGAAAACGAAAGGAATGTTTCAAAAGATGGTGAAAAATATGAAAGAGCCGTAATAAAGCTGCGTGTAATTTAGCTTAAAACATTAAATATTTTGTGTCAATTGCTGCGTTTTTAGAAATATAAGGTCGGCAATTTTTTAGCTTGCCTAAGGGCGGCACAATGTCTTGTTATATTTGTAGGTTTTGCCTGACATGACATCTTTTTTAAACACCCAGTTTGAATAACAAACGAAGCCAAAAGAATTTAAAAAGTAAAAAAATAATATATTCAATATTTTCGACACGCATTATATACAACACACGAAAACTGATCTGAAAATGTTGCAACATTTATAAAGATACACATGTATTCAGTATAGAGTATCAACTTACTGTTGGAAATCATTGAAATAAGATATTTATCTAAGACTTTCTAGAAGAAATTTTGAAATGACGCGGGAAGAAATTCCACGGACGAAACAATCTTAAATACTATACTACTATATATATAGGGTGTCCAGCGGAAAAATTTCAATATTAAATTATAATTGCTCGTGAACCACCAGGGTGAGGTAAGTGGGAGGGCTATTGTTCGACGCGCGTGATTTGTGGATTTGACAGTCGCGATGAGTCACCACTGGTCGGAAGCGCACCGCGCTTTCGTACTCACTTTTATATTTGACGAGTAAGTGATGGGCCGAGCGCGCAACTTAGTCGCTGTTGGGTTCAAAAGTTCAGACAAGAAGCGACAACGGTCAACCAAAGTCCTCCGGGACCATCAACGTCAGCAACGACGCCAGAACATGTGGTTCAAGTTCGACGTGAAATCGATAAGGAAGATTGCAGCCTGTACTGGAGTAAAAAATCAACAGTGCACGTTATTTTGAAAAAGAAACTACAGTTGCATCCATACAAATTGAAAATCGTGCAGTTTCTAAACGAAAATGACTATTCTTTACGTGAAACCTTAGCGAGAACAATGTTGGAACGTTTTGGAACAGGACGTATGATTGGAAACATATTGTTTACTGACGAAGCACATTTTCATATCGATGGCTATGTTAATAAACAGAACATGAGATACTGGTGCCCCGACAACCCAAGTTCAGAACAATTCAGGCCCTACAAGAAAATATCCGCCGTGAAGTTGCTGCCATTGAAGCAACGCTTTGCTCTCGCGTGTTCGCAAATTTAAGGGTCCAATTGCAAGTGTCTTGAGAGAAATGGACGGCATTTAGATGATATTGTTTATAAAAAGTTAAATTAGGATCTTTAAACTCCATTTTGTATAAATAAAATATAAGAATAACATCGTAGTTTTTTTATTTTTATTTAAAATTAAACTTGAAATTTTTCCTCTGGACATCCTTTATGAACATCTCCGAGCGGTTGCTAATATTGAGATGTCTACGTAGGAACCTTGTCAAGGTGGGTATACACAATACAACAGGAAAATTCACAAAGTAGGTAACTACAATTTTGGTAATCTTTGGAATTTGCACGAGTGACGAAAGTATAGCCTCGACGAAAGAGAAAGCAAACTAACTAACCATCACGCCGTTTCACCGCAGAGGATTGCAAGCCACACTCTTTTGTCCTGGCGTACATATTCATTTTTGTCTCGATCACTTTCTTATACAATGTGTAACAGATCTAGACCACAATATATTATGGGTGGGTACCTGACTAAATAACGAGTGGAAAATATTCAAGGGATATGTGCCTAATCTCAACTATGTTATTAGAGGTGCGCAGTGAAGTCCTTATACGGACACTGCTGTATGGAAGTGAGGCCTGGAGCTGGCAGAAGAGTAGCGAAAGTAGACTGAATGCAGTGGAAATGAGATCGCTTAGGCGTATGTGTGACAGATCCATTTATGACAGAGTAAAGAATAAAGAAATAAGGAAAGAATTTAAAGCTGATCCTAGTATAGTGAGTAAGATTAAGAAAGGATCACTAAGGTGGTCGGGTCGTATGGAACGGATGAATGAGGAGAGAATGGTAAGGAAGACATATGACGCAAGTGTTGATGGCACCAGAAATAGAGATGGTCTAGATAGAAGCCTCAATAATCGGCGAGCTTGTATGAGAAGATGTATGGATGTGGATGAGGCGAAAACTGTGTATCAGGACGGAAGAGTGTGGCCCTCTATCCTCTCAGCCTACCCCCGCGGAGAAACGGCGTGATGGTAAGTTAGTTAGATGATGTGCTTGTTGATCTAGTTGTAAGATGGTCGGGATTTTAAGTCTCGTCCCAGGAATATCACTATTTAATACTTGTGTATTCATACGTACGCATAATCATTTTTACACGTATATATTGCACATATTTCTCATTATTATTTGTCTCACGGCCCAGATGTAATATTATCTTCTAAATGTACATATTTTACAATGAAAAATGACGTAGCCGCGCTTCGTCACAACGCTTTTGTAATAGGATTGATGATCCAGGATTTGACAAAACAATTACGGGCAGTATATCAACACTTTATATTCTATTAAAAATATAATGAATTGTGTAGAATTATCTTAAGTAGACGTACCAAATTATTATTCTCAATTGTTCGGCTGGCATCCTGTTTTGTGGGGATTCTGCGATAAATTATTTCGAGTGAACGTTTTTATTGACCTTCAGTATTCAATATAACATGCAGACACTCAGACTCAGGTGTAAAAAATATATAATAATATGTACGTTAATCTCTTTTGTATATATGTTGATAATAAATTGACCTAGGTAATACATTGTCGGGGTCATATTACGATCGTAGAAATGCCATAATTTTTTATCGCTTTGATTTCTTCACGCATTTTTTTATATGTCTACCTACTTCCTGAGATTTTCGTTCGGACCATTTGGATGTTAAAGGAAAATATAATAGATACGTATATTATATTTACCCGTCACTATGAAAGTGGTCAAGTCAAGAAATTAAAAAAAATAAGTGTATCAATTATCAGAAAGTGCAAGAAATAAGTTCGAATATTTGTCGTCAACTTGTTGTAGTAGCACAATCGGTTGATGCATTTCGCCGGATAGGAAGAGATCCAGGTTCGAATGCCGATAGCGACGACAATATTTTTTCGATAAATTCATATTACATGTATATATTTCTAATTAATTTGTATTCAAAATATTTTTTAATCAATTCAAACGCAAAACCTTTAAATATCTCGAAACGAAAGGAACGTGATTTAGACCACTTTCATAATAATGGGAACATATGTGCGTCCATGAGTGCGTTCAATTCATAATTTATTTAGAACGAGAGCTTCGAGATTTATTGAGTATACAATAAAAAAATTTGCCCACGACCGATGCGTTCACTATTTTAGAATTTTTATTTAAATTAATTTAAATGAAAACGTTGCGCTTCGAAACTATAAAAAGGTAAGCGTCACACTTTCCAGCGGATGACTTCTCTTGGCGGTGAGAATTTTTAAATAAACACAGCTTAAAATATACAAAAACAAATATTGTATTATTAAAAGAAAAAATATTTGCCATTTTACCAAAAATCAATAAACTTAAAAAGTCTCCTCCACATTACCGTTGCTGAATCATATATATATATGCATCGTGTATTGCATACAATTCACTTAGAAGGAAGTAATGAAATTATATTATATTTATTTTTGTTAGAAAACGGTTGCTCAGCATTGCACTTTGTGTAATTTTTTTTTTCATTGTACTAGGTGCGTTTTATAATACTTTTTTTTTTTGGTAGACACATATGATGTAAAAGTACTGAATTCATAAATAAACTATTTACATACCTATCGGGATGTGAAAGAATATGTATAAATTTAAAAAAATGAAGTTAGTATTGTGGCTAGTGATGGTAAACTGTTACGTGACTGTGTCAATGATTGGTAACTGAGATTTAATGATGATTGGTAACTAAGATTTAACTTGGAGGTTTATTTTCTAGTGTACTAGTCATTGCTTGAAGAATTGCGTTAATCAATCAATCAATCACAGTCACAATAACGGTTTAAATAACGATTTTACCATCACTAATTGTGGCTTGTAGAATATGTGAATTTCTTAAGTGTCTAAACAATGTTTATGGTACTGAATTAAATATGTAGTCACGAATATGATACATTATATTTATTTATCACTTTTGGGGGGACGGGGGGGACGACAGACAGACAAGCTAAGATATTTACACATTAAAAAGTATTACATAAATATTACTAAATAATTAATAATAATCGGTTGGTTTTACTTATAAATTATTTTATAACTTAATTAACTAGATTATTATGATTGATGTGGTGCCGGGTTTAATGGATTAATTATCATACCAACATCTGCAAGTTGCGCCTGGGCTCTAATAGGTTTATAATAAATAAGCATTCTGGGTGCATTTTTTTTTATGATTTAAAACTTTCTAATAAAGCCAGCTGCAGAGACCGTCGTTCTGTTATAAAAAAAAGTATATTAATATATGCCTCGGAATTGATACCAAAATCACGTCACCTAAATTAATGTACAAAAAGAAAATATGTTTCATCTTAATTATTAGGTAATAAACACCGATAGTTTTATTTGGGCTAAACTTTAATTTGATTAATTCAGTCGAGACAAAAATTGGAAAATATTGAGATACCTATACAATATTTTAGATGTTCTTTTTTGTGACCTTTTATCGTTGATATGATAGTTACAAATTTTCATACTTGTGATTTATTCTAAATAAGTCGATTTTGATGAAATGTATTATAGACTAAATAAGTCCTAAGCTAAATGTGCTGATAAACTGGCCAAGGAGGCCACTCTTTCCGTAGTTTTCCCTCATCAATTTCATATCCCGACATTTACATAGACTTTTACATGGTAAAAAATCATGCGAATTCTATTTGGACTGCACAATGGATGGATCCAAATAATCATAAGGGTAATCGTTTTAAAATAATTCAAATATCTATTTCCCGCACTCCCTGGTTCTCCAAAAAGGTATATCTCCAAAAGAACAATATCAAATATCTCTAGAATGAGACTTGGGCATTTCCAGGTAACCTCACATTATTCATATTGATTTTAATAGATTCCCCAATGTGTGTGTGTGAGTGTGGTGCCTAGAATGAAATCATATATGTTTTGCCAGTTCATTGCGGATCACATATTTTTTTTACAGTAATCCCGGTTAACTTGTGTCATCTTATTTCCCTTAACTCGCCACATTTAATCTATATAATAGCAAATTTTTTGAACGACATTGGTATTGACTTGTAATATAATATTTCCTATTCTATAATATTATTGTACTTTTTTCTATAAAATAAAATTTTAACTTGATTAATGGCACAAATCACTCTTGAAGGGTGGATTGCCTATTTAAAAGAATAAGTATTATGCGAAATCTACTTTGGCGGTTTAGAAATAATCATTATTATTAGAGATTTATGATACAAATTGAAATTAATAATATGTGTTGATACAGAGTGATGTAAGTTATGACGTAACTAAGCCAAGCAGCGCATCGGAGCGCACTCTAAATAGGGGACAAAAAGTTCGCACCCGACCTACAAAAATGTTGGTCGCAAAAATATCAAAGTAATTTTAAATTCCACCACAAGAAATAGACTTAGAAAATTTAAAAAAAATCTTTGTCATTGTTTTTTGTTCACGCAAATGTGAACATTTTTTGTTCTTATTATTTATTCTATAAATTACATATAATGCATATATTTGGAAACCTTTTTTCCATTTTGCATTGGGGCCTCATTGTTTTAGTTACGCCACTGGTCATGATTCTTACGCAAGTTAAAAATGAACAGAATTTATTGAAGGAAAATAGTGGTGCAATTATTAACAATTGCTATTAATTTTTTTTCTTTAGTTTTATTTTACCGACTAGCCTTCGTATGCATTTATGTATATATTATATGTAAATTCTAAATAATCTCCGATCGAATATATTTAAATTTCTCTTTTCTGACGTTTTAGGATGTGTTTTTTTTTATTATTAAAGATTACGAAAAATGTGAAAACATTATTCTTAGTTAATAATATGATAATGGAAATACAGGAAAGACGTTTCAACACCGTATTGAAATCAGAGGCAGGCCTCTAAATGAAACATAGTAT
Organism: Eubasilissa regina; assembly: GCA_022840565.1. Classification (NCBI taxonomy): domain Eukaryota; kingdom Metazoa; phylum Arthropoda; class Insecta; order Trichoptera; family Phryganeidae; genus Eubasilissa; species Eubasilissa regina. The sequence continues at coordinate 20,110,501 of JAINEB010000018.1, read as the reverse complement.
GCCCCAGGCGGCATACTTTGTTTTATACGATCAACTACGAAATTCAATTTAAAACAATATGTAGTGCGAAAATATTCGAATCGAATAAAGCCGAAAAATTTCAGTGAATAGTATTTGCTTGCGTATTTAGTTTCGATTCAATTTATCTCGATTCTAGAAGCTGCTGAAGATTTACAACGATGCAGTGATTCTAGTTAATCTGCCCAGATGTCCGCTGTTTCCCAGTGCCCATGGCGCGCGTGGACACCTGTTTAGTTATTATTGATCGATAATAAGTTATAAATAATAAATCTGTGTCGATTTCACTTTCCTATACGTGAATATATTATGTAGGTGTGACGAGACGTGCACCCGTACATAGTTTGGCAGTGAAATACGATAAATTAAAAAACGCAGTCTCGAGGAAGTCTCTCTAAAAGTTTATTTTTTAAATAATAATGGATCGTAGGCGAAGAAAACAACTGTGTAAAACTCAATTTGTTTGCTTCGTTTTAGCCCATCGATATTGAAATATTGCGCGGATAATTTAGTATGGTTGGATAAAAAAAAAGTTAATTTTTTTAATATTATTCTCTGTGTGTAAGCTGCGACGTCGTAGTTTTGATTTTTAGATTAATTTTCAAGGATTTATCAAGGTGAAAAATGTAATAGTCTAGAATCAGACAGTGCCATTTCATCTGTCGGTAATTTAAAATATCGTGGAATATAAGCCTTCCTGAAATTATATGAGAAATTTGAAATTTCTCATATAAAATTCATTTATTGCTGGTACATAAAATTAAAGAGCCCTATCCAATTGTCAATAACGACGCTTAAAAAAAACGTTGTTTGATATATAGGGTATCAAATTGTAATTGCTCGTAAGCCATCAGGGTGAGGTAAGTGGGGGCGGAATTGTTCGACGCGCGTGATTTGCTGATTTGACAGTCGCAACGAGTCACTGGTCGGGAGCGCACCGCGCGTTCGCGGTTGAGCAATATTTAAAGTACGGTGATTCATTGGTTCGTGCGCGCCGCGCTTTTTATACTCACTTCAATATTCGGCGAGTAAGTTATGGGCCGAGAACGCAAGTTATCTGGTGTTGTGTTCAAAAGTTCAGACAAGAAGGGACAATTAACCAAATTCCTTCGGGACCATCAACGTCAGCAGCGACGCCAGAACATGTGGCTCATGTGGCCAGAACATGTGTGGAACATGTGACACATGTGGCCAGAACATGTGGTGACGTGAAATTATGCGCAATCCGCGTAAATTGATAAGGAAGATTGCAGCCTTTACTGGAATAAAAAAATTAACAATAGACGTTATTTTGAAAAAGAAACTACAGTTTCATTCATACAAAATGCAAATCGTGAGGTTTCTCAACAAAAATAACTATTCTTTACGTGAAACCTTAGCGAGAACGATGCTGGAATGTTTTGGAACAGCACGAACGCTTGAAAACATATTGTTTACTGACGAAGCACATTTTCATATCGATGGCTATGTTAATAAACAGAACATAAGATACTGGTGCCCCAATAACCCAAGAGAACGCCATCAAAAATTATTGCATTGTCCAAAAACGACAGTGTGGTGTGCAATTTCTGCCCGAGGGATAATTGGCCATTATTTTTTAACCAGCGAGAGACAGTCACTGCCGGCGTGTTTTGTCGAATGATCGACGAGTTTTTGGTACCGCAACAGTAACTGTTCAACAACAGAACACAATTTCAGCAAGACGGGGCCACTCCACACACAGATAGAGTTTCAATAGAGAAGCTGAGGGGAATTTTTCCCAATAAATTAATCAGCAAGTACGGAGACATTCCCTGGGCACCTCGGTCACCGGACTTGGGCACCTCGGACACCGTGCGACTTTTTTTGTGGGGATACCTTAAGTCGAGAGTTTACAGCAATAATCCTTTCACAATTCAGGCCCTACAAGAAAATATCCGCCGTGAAGTTGCTGCCATTGAACTAACGAACCAACCATTGAAGTGCTCGCAAATTTAAGAGTCCGATTGCAAGTGTCTTGAGAAAAATAGACGGCATTTAGACGATATTGTTTATAAAACGTAAAATCCGCATCGTTAAACTCCATTTTGTATAAATAAAATATGAGAATAACACAGTAGTTTTTAAAAAATTTAATATTAAACTTGTAAATTTTCCGCTGGACACCTTTATATGTTATTTCCAGAAATTAAAAAAGTAATAAATTTATCCCTCTTACGAAATTTTGAGTTCAACTCCGGGAGTACCTCAGAGTATGTCGATTGGTATTACATATTATGTACATACTACATTTTACATGCTAATAATGTGTATAGATATGTTAGTAAAGTCTAGTTGCTTAAAAAACGTAGTAAATAATAAAATTTTCGTTAAACGAATTATTCTCAATATGCCTTAGGTACTCGTTGACATATTAAGTTCTCGAAATATCGCCTCTCTCCTTCCCCGACTATATTCCAGAGATTTTCCTTGACCTGGTTGGTAATAGGTTAGCTTTAATGTATATATTAAGTGGATATGTATTGCATCTTAATTTTTAATAAACTCGTCATCTTACGCGACTCCAAAATGATTTACTTAAAAAATAAAGAATAAGTACAAAGTGACAGAATTATCATCAAGTCTTGCGCGACCATAATTCTTAATTTGTGTAAAATAAGGCACGATTAAAGCTGATAACTTTTGAGACTCTCCAGAATCCAGGTCCTGCCAAAAAAAATTCAACGTTCTCATTGATCATTATTGTGACTGTGATCATTATCGTCTAAGGTAAGGGTCGGCAAACTACTGCCCGCGGGCCAAATTTGGCCCGCCACCTGTTTTTGATATTCGTTTGAAGATAAATACGGTCAATTAATATCATACGCACGGGGATTTATATTTGTATTTGAGAGTACTTACTCAATGTGAAAGGACATTTTCGAAAATGAAGTATGTAAAATCGCAATACAGATCATTGTTAGCAGATTTGCAAACAACTTTAATGATAGGAAGTACTAACCACGATTTACTGTTTGATGAAATAGTACCCCAGAAAAAACGATTACATTAAATTTAACCAGTTCTATAATACGTTTATTAATAAATGGAAATATTTTTTTATTAGTGTCAGCATATGTATAAATATTATGTAAAAATATCACTTCCTATTAAAAAAAAGTTTGCTACCTGGCCCGCCGGGCCTAAAAATTTATCATCTGGCCCTTTCGAAAGATGTTTACCGACCTCTGATCTAAGGTATGAATTAGTAAGTAAGTAGCACGGCGGTAAGTACTGTAAAAATACATCACCACTTCTGTGAGTGCGTATTTAACCCTTCCAAAACCATGCAGTAACACAGGTCTGCCGCCCCAAATAAAACTGTAATATTTCGGTTAATATACGCAACATAAAATTCATATTTTAGTTAATTATAAGGTAAATGTTTATACTTAGAACTGACTAGTGAAAAACCGGTTGCGTAAAGCCAATCTTACAAAAATAATTATTTTTCAATTCAGTCAGTTGTAAAATTAATATGCTGGGAAAAATACCATCTGTAGTAAGACGAATATAGATGGTACATTAATTTCATAATAAAAATAATAACAAACATATGATAATATGATCTCTCTTTCTCACTAATTTAATGAAGACAGATAAGAAATAATATAGTATTGTACAGAACTTGATGACTACTCTGAATTATATTAGGATATTGATCCCATTTACGTAATTAATAATTTTAAAGCCATTTAAACTAATAAGAGCTTTCTTCAAATTTAAAATGTTAAAAATTTCTTACGGTAACACGAGTTGACAGCGTGGCTGCGTATGGGTATTTTATATCACGGTATGGTAAAGGTTAAGGAGTAACTCAGTTTTGACTTAATGTCTCTCCATCAACCTTGTTCATTCTTTATGATTTGCATTTCCCACGACATACCATTATTATTATTATGAGAAATTTAAATATGTACGCCGAGTACTTACTAATTATTATCTCCAGCTTCAGCTGTGGTGATTACCAAACTTGATTGAATAATACAGATATAGTGGAACTGCTTAATATGAAAACGTTTAACAAGAAAAAAATATTATGATCATAACAAAATGCTTTGTTATTACATATATTAATTTTCTTTAAACCTGAAACAAAAATATTTCGGCTGCTATGGTTTCATACTTTCTCTATATTTTAGGGCACAGCAAACCTTGTGAAAGAATCGCCGTATATTTAACGTTAATAAATTAAAATATCGTTCGGTTGATTACAAGTGACTATTTTAATGCCTACCTATTACACAAATAAATCGTATTTGAAGCATAAAGATGTGCCTATAGATTTGTATTTTGCGGTACCGAATTACTGCAAATAGACGGTTAAATGATATTTTACTGATCCTTCCTAATTCTAGGATATTTAATTTCAACTCCGTGTTTAGAACCCAAAACAACGTTCGGTGTAGAATCCTGCTAAAATGCTTTGGCAATAATCTTTCACGTCACGAGGAGTGAAAGGATATAATTATCTGAAGCCACATTGATTTACGGAATGCCATAAAATCAAGTATTTGCTAAAATTAAAAAAAAGATCGTGGTCAAAGTTTGCGTAATAATGAAATAATGCCTCACGTTTTTTAGAAATGAACAAATCTTACGACAAATAATATTTTTATAATTGTTTAACGACCAGACCAGATTTCGAAAAATATTAATAATTCGTTCATTAAAAACAAAAAAGGACGTACCCAATGCTATTTTATTATTATTTATGCATAGAATAAAGAGTATTCATAACAAGTGTATGGTAGACGTGATATATAGGTATATATAAGGACAAGTGTTTTTATATGCGAAATAACGTGGAATGAAGTCGCACGTATGGCTGGCAGGTGTCCTTTTTTGTCGTTAAATGCGCCACACAGGAAATGTCGTTCATGGGGCTTTATTGTTTTGTTAGTTTGTAGGTAGATGGATGCATGTACATGGATTCTCGGATAATAGGGTTATACATGTTCGTAACATTTATCAACTCTACTGAATAAAGAAATTTATCCAAAAATAGTGTGAAAAGTGCTGGAAAAATACTAGTGTAATATGTAAAAGACTTGTCTATGGAATAAAATGTGGTGACACTGCACGCGCCCCACAGACATGGCCGTGTAGGGACTCACTTAACAACCATATAGGGCTGAAACCCAACCAACCAATCAGCAGACACCGTACATCGTGATGGATACTGTCCTTGGATCTAGCGACCACTTCTCTGCAAGTTTTCCTTTCATCCACATCATCGATACCTATATACCGTATACCGCCTCTGTATAATTCATCCATCTCATTTCTATACCTTGCTCTAGACAAAACATAACTACTCACACACGCATACCATATACACTGTGACTTACACCAACACGCGTGAGACCATGAGATAGATAGTCAGGGGCTTCAGTCTCATATCCTCAAAACATTATGTTAAATCACAGTCACAGATTCTACAACAACGGCACAATTCCTATAAAAATAATATTATGAATATTTATAAACTTTTTTCTACAATAAATAAGTAAGTGTAATTGTGTAATACATATATAAATAATATGTCATTTGTTTTGTCTTTTATTACTTCTAGTGTACTTTATTGCATTTGATTGGAGAATCTCTGGAGTCAGCTGCGAGGGCGACCCAGGTTCGAGGGTTGTGAGGGTGTTACCAGACGTTTCGTGCGGTTGAGAAGCACTATGTGTCAATATTGTCACAAAGGAAGAAAAAAGAATAAGTTATTCAAATTTTTATAATTTTTAGTTACTTATTTGATCACATTTCCTAAATAAATAAAAATGATTAATTTTGTTTAAATACTTATCAATTATAAACAGATAAATTATATATTTTATTTATTTTCGATAACCACTTAATGAATTAAATACATCTACCGGTTTCGAAAAGTATCATTTTCTTCTAACTCTAATCAAACATATGTTATATTGTTTATTTAAAAGAATCTATTTTTAATAAATAATAATTATTTAAAAATAAATTTAGTACCTAACTTAAGAATAATTTAATAATATTTGATTAGTTTTACACGCTTTATTTATTTCCAATGATTCCAAATTATTCAATTTAAGACCAACATTGTTTATATGTAAAATAAACAATCTCAAATTTCTATCAAAAGTATGATTATTTTCTAACAAATAATTAGAAATTCTGAAAAAATATTATTATTCCAACATCTCAAATGCTCCTTAACTCGTATATTAAATGATTAATAAAACAAAGTTAACAATCTAAAATAATGGATATTAACCACAACGTTGATTTTGCTAATCTTAAAAAAAAAGTTAATATTTTAAAATATAACATTTCTTATCAAGTGACCATAATTTTCTTTTGGAATTTTTAGTTACAATTTTTCACCTATCGTGTATTAACCGAGACGTCATTAAAAAACACCAATGAAGCCGGAAACCGCATGGGTGGCATCTGGATGGTGTCATACGTAGCTCAGTGCAGTCTTAACTCTGGAGACGGATTTTCGCGAGTTATAACATCCTATATTTGTTAAAGATAGTTATTTCAAAACTAATGATACAATATAAAAAAATAGTAATGACCGCCTTTCATCGTGTAATGTGAATTCAATTATTTAAATCGGTGGAATTTTAACAAACACAACCGGTATCTTCTTAGGTTCAGCAATTATTCCGTTGTTTTCACCTGTTTATACTGGCTGGGCTCGTACGTTATCCCTGTCCCCGTCTGCGTCTGCGACTTTCTGATGCGGGCTTCGTTGGTATCGTTATGGCTGTTTAGTACTTGCTTAAACGACCAGGTCTGTGAGACGCGATCACAGTACAAAATAACGTATTTTTTATATCTCTAGGTTAAGATTACTTAAATGTTTTCTCTTTTATATATTCAATAACAGTGCGTAAATATATATTCAATTTGAAATTAATTGTGCATTGTAAATCAAAACATTGCGAAATCGAACGAATCTTGAGACGTCATATTTTTTATCTATGGTCATTTCGCGTCGTATCACGGAAGCCGTGAATGAAATCGTACGTTTTTTTTCTATGGTCGCACTGTCAAATCATTTATCTGAACGCGATCTCAATTTTTTCAAGAATGTGGTCGCGCTGTCAAATGCGACGCGAGATGTCGAATGTTTTTTCTTTTATTATGCATTATATTACGGTCAAAAATTAAAACTGCCGTGTATAATTGTCAGTTACGATAATATAATTTTTGGTTATGATTTGATTTGGTTATGATTTTGGTTATAAATCTACGCGGGAATAATTCATTACAACTAAAAATTATAATATGTTCAGGTTGAGTGAGAGAACCATTCATCTTTACTTAAATTCACATTGTATTGATAGAATAGCATTTTTGTGTTTTTTATTGTCTATGTGCGGTTCTTATACATCATTTAAATGTCATTTTTGTTTCTTTAAGGCTAACTTACAGATGGGATAATTTTAATTATCTACATAGACATTTTATTTATGCGTTTTGGGGAAAGCTCTATCATTGAAATACAGATTCTATTGAGACCCTGCTGCGTAGCGGTCTCTAGTTAGTTTTTCTCATTGATATTACAGGACACCAGAATATTTTACTATGACTGCAGTGATGCTAGTAAAATATGGCAAAATTGACTAATTGCAGTAAGCACATAAACGCCAATGGCCTGTGTGTCAACGGGTGAGATTTTTAAGAGATTGTCGACTCGAGACCGATCTCCGAGTCAGGGATTGTTCTCATTACGCTTCCATGAGAAGAGATCGAAGACAACTTTCGACTTTCGCAGTCCACCGTGTACATTTGCCGTCTCGCACTTCACTTCACGCTTGTTGTACGTCAAATGTCAGTCGATTGACCGTTGATGTTCTGTTCGTCAGTTGAGTGAATTTTAATATCTAAATGTTTGCCATTTTAATGCCTACTGTTTGCCTAACCTTTCAGAATAAATAGTTGTAGGCATCTGTGGTTCTACGTAATGTCGAATCTCGCCGCCATATCGAACATCGTGTGCGTGGATTTGAGTTTTTATCTCCTTTTCCCAATCTCAGTATGGTACTGAGATTTATCTCAAATAAATCTCTGAGATTTTGTCTCATCAGTTTTCAGCACGTTTTGGTATCTAATAATATGATTGAACTTCGTCGCTATCTCTATTGGATCTGTATTTGGATATGTAAGTGTCAGTAAAAAAAAAACTTAAATAGCGAATATGTCGAATGTGTTTATAATATCTCTAGGTAAAGATTACTTAAATGTTTTCTGTTTTATATATTCAATAACAGTACACATACATATATAATTCAAAATTGACACTTAAGAACACCGTTTGTACAATTCCAGAGAGAATAACACATAATGCACTAGCATAGATATAGGAGAGTTTTCGTTAGTCGAGCCACAGTGCCAATCCAATAGTTACTTAACCCTCAACCGTTATGAAAAATACCCGCACGCAGCCATAATGTCAACTTGTGTTACCTCAAGGAATGTGTAATTTACAAGCATTTTAAATGAGAATATATATGCTATCATAATTTTACATTAAATATTGAATATTTGATGTGAAATATTGATAAATATAACGGAGCATTCATTATTCGCAATTTGACGACACGGGCGTCAGCTTCGGCGACAATTACCCGCCAGTACCGAGCAGTAGACCTGTGTTACTGCATGCCTACGTAAGGGTTAATGCAATTGGAGGATACTGTTAATGATTTAGACAAGCGGCCAACCGCTGGACCTCCGCGGTGACCACCAAACTCCAACTGCAATCTCGACAAAGTACAAAAAATGTAATAAATGGGCATATAAATGATAAATATCACATAAAAAGAAGGCGAATGGGACATAAAATATAATTAATATAAATTAAGTCCACTTTCCCGGAAAGTAATCATTGGATCCATTCATTCGTCACATTGCGACGGTTTCTGCTTAAGCAATCAGTAAATACAAGTAACGCTACATGGTTATTAGGTTTTTTTTTCATTTAGATATCCATTTAATTTTTTTTTAATGAAAATTATTGTAAATATTTACCGTCCATGATTATCATTGGCGTGCACTCCGAATGATCGGAGTAATAAAAAAATTAACAGTAACCAAATAAATAAGAAATATTAACATGGAATTCGTTTATTCGTACGCCGTTTGAATTTTCTACAAAAACTGTATAAAAAAGCGTCCTAGAAAACTGTGTAACATTTTTATATAACCTCGCTTGTATCTTGTGTTTTATTTTTATATTTTCCTGTACTTACCGGCATTGATACCATCTGCCTTCTAAAATCAAACATATTTATTCCCGCTACCTCTCAACCAACATGCTCCTTTAGATTATCGATGAAATTATCATATAAGTATAATAAAAAATAACAATATATGTGTGTTATAATGCCGATTTTTATTTTAATATACAGTAAAACCTCTATCTATCGTTTTTTAAGGGAACTATCAAAATAATCTATGAATGCGGGAAAACAATGAATACGAGAATATACAATAAAGTCATTTTTCATACTTAAATGTATAATACATATTCTAAAAAAGATACATATTTCACATGTAAATTGTACGTGTTTAAATAAAAATAAAATTAGAAAGCTGCACAGAAACAAAATAAAAAATTAACTGAACTTTGTATCGTACAACGTCAAGCGGCAGTCAGCAGCAGCAGCACTCTCTCTCTCTCTCTCGTTCTCTCTCTCGAATGTCCCGCTCATTGTTTAAGAGTGCCGTTAAACGAAACGAAGCCACGAAGTATGCTGCGTAATTTAAACGATCAATGCGGTAAAATGATGCATAGGGGAACGATTCACGCGATCTGTTTTTGGGTGTTTTGTATGAAATTAATTCGGGACTGGAAGAAACAAACGATACATACGGGAAAACAATTATTCGAGGAACGATCAATCGAGATTTCACTGTACATACTTTATTATTTATATATTCATAACATAAAATTTTAATACTAGTATTGAATTTTATTTGTAAAAAAATATATATTTTTCCCTATATTGGTGAACATTGTGACAAAATTAATTTTTAAAAAGGTTTAGAAATTTGCGCTATAACAAAACTAGCAGTGTAGTGAGTGTCCCCGCCTGTCACGCGGGAGACCGTGGTTCGTTTCTCCGCCCGGGGGATTTTTGTTTTATTTATTTTACTGAATTTATACAGAGTGGCCTAAAAAAAGTGAGAACATTTCGTAAAATGCGATAACATCAAAATTAGTTTAACTATATCAACAATAGCTTAAATAGTTTACTAATTTACTTACTTACCTATTTACCTATATTACGTTTTGTTTCGACAATTTCCGGTCGCCATCTTCGATTATTAATTTTCCCATTGTTTATATGTTTTTTTTCAAATTGTTACCCAGAATGACAAAAATCACTGCAGAAGACCGTATTCTGATCAAAAATTTTGCAAATTGGAAAACGTTGGAGTGTTGGGAAAATTATCAAAGAGTTTCAAAACAAAGCCTGGAGTATAGTTAGACATTACAGCAGGACGGAGCTCCATCTCACACAGCCAGAAATACATTCAACTTTCTTCGTCGCGAGAATGTTAATTTCACCGAGCCAGGCACGTGGCCACCGAACAGCCCAGATTTAAATCCAGTAGATGATGCAGTATGGGGTGTTTTGATGATTTCTGATTACCTAAATATTGTGCAAAAAAAATTACAATAAGAATTATAATTAATTATATTATGTTTTGAAATAACCCACGTGTTACGTGATCTTATCAATTTTTTTGGGCCGCCCTGCATATATTTTCTCGAATTCTATGTAGGAGTGTCTGAGACATTTATTTGTATGTTATCTGAACTTGTCTTCTTGCTAATGTTTCACCAGGGTTAGGTAAATTAACACGCACCATTGTAAACGGTGGGACAATAAAATTCACGTTTTCCTAACAAAGAAATGATGTCGAACACGTGTTCAACTCGTGAACCAACTGACTCAAATATAACACTGAACGAACACATATACGAACACCGAGATCATTAATTACATTTCATGTAATTGAATCTTTTCATTTAGTCTTCACCTTTTGTCTATTAGACTTGTGAAGAATTGGATTAATTTTATGTCTGCATTCATGGCCAAAGCTTAATTTAGTTAAGTACCCAGAGGACAGGAGGTTATTGTCGCACAGCGGGAAGATTGGGATATTATTATTACGGAAAACAGAAGTTGCATTCTTAGAATACAGTTCTTTCGTAATTAAATCATATCACATAAATCACTGAGAGGACTAAATAACAACTTTCAATTGGAAATAATAGATGTCTCGCTATACTGTAAGGAAGATGTATAATAATACGTATCTCGGTGGTAAGTACATATTTATTTCTATATATTAATATAAGTACACACAAAATGTCACGAGATTCGGGTTCCTGCATACCCAAAGGTGGGATCGGATGGTATCGGGAAATATAATATTATATAATGACGAATTACGTGAAAACTTTTTGTATTATACTATTACGCTATACTTATATAAATAAAGTGCAATACAAGTATGACAATGAATGATGGATTCATCAGGATTCGTTCTTATCCGCGCATTGATGCGTGAAAGATGATTTTCTGAACGAACGTGTAATTTAAAGTTATTATTCTATTCAAAAAGCTTTCGCTCCACTGTAATACTCGTGTGAGTTCTCACTGTTAATATCGTAGTATCCAGAATTATCTGGCATTATTGCATTAATAACTGACTCCCAAAGAACATAGTCGTCTTCTTTGTACGACGATTAAAGTGGCAGCATTTAATCTCTGCCATGAGCGCGTTAACACGCCAAACTTTACATTTTATACCAAGCCAATGCATCACATTTAAAAAAAACTATTTGTCATTATGTGAATGATGGTTTTTAGCTTTGATAGATAATTTTAAGTCGAGACTCTTAAAGCCTACCTTTTCCCTATGAGGTGCCTTCTATTTCAAATACGGATGGCAGTTAAAAGGTGATTGATTGACCTCTGTGATTGCTTTGTGAAATTCTGAGACATTTCCTCGCATGAGGCTGTTATTCAATTGTTTGGAGGGTTAAATCCGCGCCCATTCAGGGGTGTCCTTCAAATCTCAGTTTTGCATTAAATATGCACACCGCCTGTAGTGCCTTCATAGCTTCATAATAGCTTTTTGGGGAGATTCTTAAGTTACCTAGTTGCTCTGCTCTGTTGTCGGATCCACCAAGTTCTTCACTTTTGGTGATGACTTTCGAAGTATCACCAGATTCCCTCGGGGTTCAATACTCTGCTTACTGACTAATTTATTGGGTTCTCATTCCTTATAATATAAAACTCAGTATGTCCGGGTAACAACATTAAGTTTATTACAACAAATATATCAGTAATTATAAATTATACACTTCAGAGATAGACTAGTTATTCAGGTGAAGCTGTGATGAAATAGTGCTGTTCCCCCAGAAACGGCCTCTTATAATGTTCGTCCCCCACCAATCATCTACTCACTTTCATGACACACACACACACATATACATGTACAAAGTGACAGTTCTCACACTTTTCATGCGCGTTCTTATATTCCCTTCTCTACCTGTTCTTTGAACTAGTGAGCGTGGGGTTCATTGGTTATTCTCCTTGTGTCAAGAAAGGCGCAAGGAAGGCGTGATAGTCGAGCAATATTGACTCGTTTTGGACAACCTCTTCGTACTCTACGCATCGCCATATCTCACCAAATAAGTGTGACTTAAACCATTTTGTGTCTCGTCCACTGTCCCGCTTTTGGGAGTGTTTTTGATGACTGGATCGCCGAGTGTCTGCCTTCAACTACTGCACCTTAATTTATCATCAATTTTCCATCTATATGTATTCTATGGATTTATGTTATATGTTTTATATGAATAAAGACAGGACTTAAGGGTATACATTTTTAATTTTGCGAAAATTGCTAATAACTACATTGAATTTGAATATATTATATAGAATTGAACTTGAATATGTTATTGAATTAAAGTTGCGATTTTTATTAGCTTTAATGAGTAAAATTTTGAAAAGCTGTGTGGATTTTAAGATGCCCGGGTTGTATATTTATTTTAAGGAAAAAGCTCACAAATAATCTGTTCTATCATTTAGAACTAATGGCTCGAACGCCTCTCGATGAGTAACCTTTTACACATTTAAAGTCTTAAGATTAATCTCTTTGATAACGTGAATGTGCGGCGAGTAAATTTATCTTGAATATACACTTGCGGCCACTCGACGCTGGTGAAATAAAAATTAGGCCAATCCGTTCGTGATTGAAATCCGAACACTGCGCATCTCGTGTCAAGGTTTCCGCTGAATATTCTCAATTGGCCCGTCACGTATCGGACGATACAAATTAATTATACATTGCAATTATTATTTCTCGTCTTCTGGTATCACTGTTGCCGAGCGCTTATTAAAATTCGATGAGAAGTTTTGCTTTTTGCTGTTTCTGTTGCGAAGAAAATGACGACAAGAATAATCGGATTCATCCTATTAGAGAAAGCAGACATAAGGGTCAGTTTCATGTGTCGTGTGAAGAGTTATGAGATCACATTGAAAATTTTATAAATTATTATCTAATACTAAAGCCATATTTGATTACTTATTAGCCACCTTGTCAACGGGATTTCGACTCGATCGCGCATAAAGAATCTATTGTGGGAGTTGAGGTTGTGTGTGTTGAAGATATTCAAATTATAATTCACTCTAGATTGTTTCAGAAGGTTACGATGCTCCGCGACAGAAGCTCCTAACATCTTCTTGTCTCACGCGTGTCGGTTGTGTGTTTCAGTGTAGGGTGTATGTTGTAACTAGAGCAGGGTATATAAATGTAAGAGCACTTATAAGGTTTCGTTTACTGTGGTGATTAATTATTACAATTAAATGCGCTGTTGACCTTTGGAGTGGCTCGCTGGAGATGCGAATGAATGGCGATGTTTGGTGATATTATGGCCTGCGGAGAAGTGGTGTTAGTTGATTGAGCAGTATCCGTCTCTGGTGCTAATAGTTTATTTGCGCCTGCTCTTTGGTCGCTCTGGTTTGGGCCCTAATGAATGATAGGTAAGCCCTCACACGGCCATATCTACGGGCGCGCGTAGGGTTACCACACTACCGCGATTTTTTTTCCGAATTAAAATAATGCATTCAGTACGTATACACCTTTATGTCGGAAGTAGTCTTATTGAGAGATTCATTCAGTCTCATTCAGACTCGCGGGCTATTAAGATGGCCAATAAGTAATCAAATATGCCTTTAGATATCAGATAATAATTAATGTATTTATATCAGGAGGTAATTTTCAAAACTGGTCAACTCCAAATTTAATTTTTCTTTACTGGCAATGCTAGATCACTCTTTTGAGAGTGTTTTCAAATCTAGTCAAATTCAACGCCAAATCGTGTAAAAAAAAAACATTTTCAATAGTGGATCAATCTAGACAGGTTTATTTTTATACAGCGCCAAATCTATTTCAACCAATCACGTCATCGCAAAGGCAGACGTCATCATACTGAATCTCATACATTGTGAAGATGATTGAAGAGACCAAATGTTTGTTTTTCAGTGCCAAAAAAATAGTGTATTTATATTGAAAACGCTGTCAATTTTATTTGATGAAATTAAAAAAATTTCCTCCTGATGTCGACATGTAGCGATCAATACTGTTGTCAAAAGTTGATAAAAAGATGTTTGTGCAAGTTAGCACAATTGAAAATATATATCTACATATATTATTAATAATAATAAAATTAGATCATTTGTATTGCGCCATTTTCGTAAAAACTTTCAACTCACGGATGCTTTACACGTAAACTGTTTATATAGGGATGTTTATATACATCGGAAAAGTTTCAAGATTAAATTGTAATTGCTCGTAAACCATCAGGGTGAGGTAAGTGGGAGGGGTATTGTTCGACGCGCGTGATTTGCTGATTTGCTAGGCGCAATGAGTCACTGGTCGGGAGCGCACCGCGCGTTCGCGGTTGAGTAATATTTAAAATGCGGTGATTCATTGACCATCATGCCAAACCATTGACTAAACTACAGTTTCACCGATACAAACTACAAATCGTGAAGTTTCTTAACGAAAATGACTATTTTTTACGTGAAACCTTAGCGAGAACGATGTTGGAACGTTTTGAAACAGCAATAACGCTTGGAAACATATTGTTTACTGACGAAGCACATTTTTATATCGATGGCTATGTTAATAAACAGAACATAAAATACTGGTGCTCCAACAACCCAAGGGAACGTCATCAAAAATGATTGCATTGTCCAAAAACGACAGTGTGGTGTACAATTTCTACCCGAGAGATAATTGGCCCTTATTTTTTTAACAAGTGAGAGACAGTCACTGCTGATGTATATTGCCGAATGATCGACGAGCTTTTGGTACCGCAACAGTAACTGTTCAACAACAGAACACAATTTCAGCAAGACGGGGCCACTCCACACACAGATAGAGTTTCAATAGAGAAGCTGAGGGGAATTTTTCCCAATAAATTAATCAGCAAGTACGGAGAAATTCCCTGGGCACCTCGGTCACCGGACTTTACACCGTGCGATTTTTTTTTGTTGGGATACATTAAGTCGAGAGTTTACAGCGACAATCCTCATTTAGACGATTTTGTTTATAAAACTTAAAATCCGCATCGTTAAACTCCATTTTGTATAAATAAAATATGATAATAACATTGTAGTTTTTTTATTATTAATATTAAACTTGAAAATTTTCCGCTGGACACTCTTTAGTTACAATATCTTTGTTTTTAAAATTAAAAAATATTTTCACTTAGGCGAATGATTTTTTGAAAAGGTGTGCTTTTAGTTTTTTTCTTATTCTTATTGTTGTTACTCATTAACACTTATTCATCCGTATTCATTTATTTAATTACGAGAAAATTTGCAGTGTATTTTGCTTCACACTTGAGCGAACATTGGCGAATTGAGTCACACCACCATGATTATGGAAGCCCTTGTTTTATGAAAATGAAAGTACTGCTTGCTTGCTTCGCTTTGCTTGTTTTGCTTGTCTGAGTCACTGCTTTGACTATTTTTAAACTTGTGCGTTGAAAATATTAATAAATAGATAGGTACATCATTTTTGTATTTAAATTTTACAAAGTCTTATAATAAGTTCTTTCATACATGAATATGGTTGATGGTCGTTTACAGCTTCTAGAAACTTTCCCAGATTATAATCATAATATGTGGCCTTTAAGTAATTCGGTACCGTGTATGTAGCGGCGTAACCTCGCCAATGCAGGCAATGCTATTCTTTGGACTTCACGTTAGGTCCCCGCCCTACAAAACTTTCTGTATCGATAACTACGAATAATTTACAGACTACTTTGTTTTTTAATCACGGCATGAAATTAAATTATATATACAATTAAAACACAATTTTTCACGTATGTTACGAAAACATATGAAAGATTATTAACGTATGTTAAACCCGCTAAAGTAGTAGGCACCTACCACGCTATAACTTCGGGTTAGGAATGGATATTCTTATTCGAATATTAGATATTCGGATATATTCGGCATTTTTCTACTATTCGATACTCGAATATTTGTGCAGTTATTCGAATAGTATCCCTACTCATTTCTAAAGATGGAATATTAAGCAATTATCAGGATTCTGATTCGGACGTGGAAGAGATACCTGTTGCTTGTTCGAAGAGTTCATCGACGTCCGAATTGCAGAATGAATTATGAAACACCATTTTATCTCTCATAGAAACTATAAACGTTTGTTCAAATAATTTTAAAAAAATTCTTAGATATTTAGACAATTTAAAAAAAAGGACAGAAACGTTAGACCTACTATTTAAAACACTTTTAACAGTTAAGTCAACGTCAATCGCTACTGAGCGGGTATTTTCAACTGCGGCAACGATAAAAACAAAATTAAGAACACATTTAAAATACGAGTCGTTCAATGCGTTGTTATTTTAAAACCTACAATAAATAAACAGTTTATGGTAAATTTTGATGTACTTACGTATAATACGATTTATTTGAAATATTCAAAATTAATTTCACACTGTTGTCATACTTTAGAAATTATTCGAATATTCGGATATTTTTAGTGTTACTATTCGAATATTTTTAGGGTCACTATTCGAATATTTTTAGTTTTACTATTCGAATATTTTTATTTTTATTATTCAATATTCGAATAGTTGATGATGTCGAATAGTTGGAATCTCTAGTTAGAAACCAAACCAATACCTGCAATGTGCAATCAATTTTTTTGCAAATGCGACTGCACATGAACGCCTAAAACACATTCATTGAGTGCATTATTTTTCTTCTTTCATGTATAACTTTTTCGTTTAAATGTATCTTTTCCAATTTGCACTTAGAACTAACTTTAGAATCACACTGTATTGAGCCAATAAATCAATAATTGCTACTTATCACAGAACATGTGTATTTATATATATATATATATACTTAGTGAGGTAGTTTGCAAACATTAATAAAGTCGATATATATGTATTTTGCCAATATGTTTTGTTGTGTTTAAAAACACAATGTTGTTGCAAACTATTAAAATATTATTTTATCAATGAACAATGATTTATCGGTATTGAATTGAAATGAACTGAACTGTTATGTTAAAACCGATTAAAGTGTGAATATCATAAGAGACGAGAGAAAAATTTTGTTCTTTTTTATTTAATGGATAAAACTGCGTAATATTATTATATCTTATACAGAGGCGACCCCTATTTTTTTTAATTACGCCCACTGCGCGTCTGCGTATTTTGCAATCAGATTTACAACAGGCAATATAATCGGTACGTCAACATAAGTCATCTAAGGTAAATACGGCAACTGTTTCCAATCGTTTGGTAAAATCCAAATCTTATCTGATCCTCGTCCGAGAGTTTTTACTTGTTTAATTTTAAGCGATCTTTTGAACACATTAAAAATCAAGGCCGCCTTTGGAGTGAGCATCAAGATGCTGTGTATCTAGAGTAACTGCACAATCTCATCCGCAAAGGTCGTATTGCAACACATTTTATTAAATACATCTCGGTAAGAGTCGGCCAATTTATTGCGAGCGGTAATTGGTCCATGACGATATGCACAAGATTTTCGTAAAAACTAACTTGCATTTGCTCATTATATCGCGATAAATCTTTAAATACAGCGGCCAACATCGGCAACAATACCCGATACGGTTTAATCAGACAGTCAGGTTGTGTGCATGCGTATAATATTGATATATACAGTGTGTTTCTATAATTGCTTTTTATATCGATTGTCACGTTCTCAATATTCTATGTTCGTGTCATTTAAATGGATACAAAGGATATCGAGTGTGAGAAACGAAACTAAATACTGAACATTCTAAAAATTACACGATGAGAAAGTTATTTCAAAATTAGTATACACGTTCGACAGTCTTCATTAAGAAGATTTCTAAAAAGGTCAAACATGGATGCTATAGGTATTAAATGTATAATGGGCCCGTGTCGAATGAGATTTTTAAGAGATTTTCGACTAGAGACAACCTCCGAGATGCGGATTTTGCACTCATGAGATTCTTTGGAGACAACTCTAAGCTTTCGTAGTCCCCGTATACACACTATATCTCAGAGATTCGCCGTCTTGTGCCTCATTTCACACTCGTCGTACGTCAAACGTTATTTATCAGTTATGTGATTTTCAATATCCCGGTAATATAATATTAAAATGGAATAAATGTTTGTAATTCAACGCCAATGTTGATGTTAAACTTTTCAGAATTGGTAACATTTGAATCTCGCTGTCGGATCGAACGTCGTTTATACATTGGTTTGAGTTTTTGCCTATTTCTACCAATCTCAAGCTGATCTCTGAGTTTATCTCCAGATCAAAATCTCAACACGCGCACACGGAATTGAAATGTGTATCAACTAAATCTCTGAGAATATCTCATCGCGTCGTCTTCCGCGGACACGGACCTTAATGGTTGCCTCTAATTACTGGCGAAGTTGAGAAGAGAGAAGTTAATAAATTGATGTCAGAATGTAGGATGAAGATAATGATTTGAAAAAAAATTTCTCTGAGTGGTCGGATAGTAGATAAAACATTACAAATTCATTACGTAATATTTTTTCTCTCTTATTGTTTACTCCCGTCATCAGTAATCTAGTAATCTCCAGCGTGAGACAAGTTATCTCGTCAGGTCCGAGGTCCGATATTTTGTGTTCATATGTATATAAGTTCATATGCGAGACTGAATAATAAAATTTTAATTAATTTAACTTAATTTGACTTTACTATTGTAAGAATATTGATGACGTGTATTCCGTGTGTGCATCTCTTTTTCATTCATTCTCTTTTTATTCCAAATAACACCACAACAGCACGAAAAAAAACTGGCTACTTTAACACAGACTTCAGTCTAGCAAAGTAGCCAGGACAACGCTGTATTTATCAGAGGTGAAGTCTACTCCATCCCACACAATAAACTATGTATTATGTATCCACCTCTGTTAGTACAAAAATATGGATGTCAAAATATATATAAATAAATAAATCTCTATTTTTAAAAAAAGGTGAATAGCCTTGCATCCTTGTATCCTTGCAGGGTCTATCATCAAAGCTGATGTTGCCGATGCAAGAGATCTCTCCATAATTTAGCCATATTTGCCTATGAGAAGCGTGGAATGTCAGCTGATGTTGCCGATGCAAGAGATCTCTCCATCATTTAGCCATATTTGCCTATGAGAAGCGTGGAATGTCAGCTGATGTTGCCGATGCAAGAGATCTCTCCATCATTTAGCCATATTTGCCTATGAGAAGCGTGGAATGTCAGCTGATGTTGCCGATGCAAGAGATCTCTCCATCATTTAGCCATATTTGCCTATGAGAAGCGTGGAATGTCAGCTGATGTTGCCGATGCAAGAGATCTCTCCATCATTTAGCCATATTTGCCTATGAGAAGCGTGGAATGTCAGCTGATGTTGCCGATGCAAGAGATCTCTCCATCATTTAGCCACATTTGCCTATGAGAAGGTGGAATGTCAGAATAGGATAGAACAGAATAGAAATCAAAACACGGTCGTGTAAATTTGTTAGAAAATTGGCCACATTTTATATTAAAATGTGATACATATCACTATTAGGGTATATTTTAAATGTTTTAAAAATCCAATTCTTGAGTTAAGTAATCAGATTATAAAATCAAGGTAATTAATTACTTTAAAATAATTATATATTTTTATTAAGGAAAACACATTCTTATTGTGAAGTTGTAATTATTCAGAACAGACGGTCTGTGATATTTTAAATACTAAATTAATGTATTAATTATAAATATATACATATAAAATCAATTTTGTAAAATAAAATTTAAAAAAAATGAATTGATAATTCTGGCGTCTGCAAATCGGTTTACTCAAAGGTATTTGAGATTCTGTAAAAATAATGTAGATGGCTTTCAAATAATGGAACGACAGGTGTATTAATTTGAAAAATGTAACATATAGTTTCGAAAATTTGTCAGGAAAAATACTGGCGTTATAGCACAAAGGTAGTGCACTTCCCCGGATTGGAAATGAAGATCCAGGTTCGAATCCCGGTGACGCTAAAACAATATTTTTCGACAAAATTGATTTTATATGTATATATTTATAATTAATACATTAATTTAGTATTTAATTATACATTTCATTAAAAATAATGCAGTTGTGTAGGTTCAGATGATCTAGTTGATCCAGAATAAAGTTGAAAACGATTGAAAATTTGAAATAAAGTTAAAAAAAGATTTATCAGTTAGTTCGCGTCTCCGAAAAAGTGCCCTTTCGATGTTGCGGTACGGTAACATATAACGTGCTATCTTCGGGAACGATGGCGAGTGATAAAATATTTAATTTACTTCAACTAATGCGATTTCCCTTCAGTACTAATAATAAAGAATTTTTTTTTCCCGAATCGTCGAGTAGGTACCATCTTCGCAGTCTCACCTTAGAAACCATCGCATTATATAAGGGATGTGAAATGACGTCACGATCGTTTTCGTCGTCACTGTAAGCCCCTTCGATTCCACTATTTTCAGAGTTCATTAAAACGACCGGATCGAATCGATCATATAATGAATAGGTAAGTATTTATGCCAGCACATTAAAAATAATTGTATTATTCAATATACAACGCATAATTCCACCACAAATTCGTGCTCTCGTTTCTGATTATAATTATCTTTATACCACAATGGTGGTACAGTGGTACAGTGTTTTATTGAATAGGTACAAACATATTTCTTTAACCTCATCCTACGGAGCAAAAAAAAAAACCAATTAGATGACTGTATCATCCGGTTCACATATCATAATTATTAGACAAAAACCATATCTTCTGTATCCTGTATATAAATTGTAGTTTTTGTTTCAAAGTCATTATTCTTATTGTAAGAAGATTTACTCTTTTTAATTCAGTATTATTATAACCAGTGTTCGTTTTATGTTTTTGTATTGAATTGTGTTAGAAAACGAAGCGTTTATCCAGATATAATAGTATTATTCCAGACATAATAGTATTATTCCAGATATAATAGTATTATTCACAACTTTTTCACACTTTCTGTTCTTGTAATGAATATATAATGGCACTTTATCGTACCTTAAGATCGGTGATTTTTAGCCATTTTCAAAAATAAGTATCAGAATAGCTTTTAGTAATTGGAAACCCGTTTATAAAAAGGACTCGAGTTTCACCATCGAATCACTCACGACTTAGATCCAACGGGTGAGAAACGTTGTAATCCCTTTCAATTTTATATCTACCTAGTGATGGCGCGAAACCTTCCGCGTATTTGTTAACTAAAATCGATAGTAATCGAGATGATCCACACTGAGAACCGGCTTAGTGTCATCATCGGACGCCACCATCGCGGAGATTGGCTGCAGCGTCAGTGGCAGATCTCTCGACAGATGCACCGAGCTATTTACACTATTCTAATTTATGGAATATTCGAGCGGTTCTCAGTAATAAGGAAGATACGCTCATTACCCGAGTAAAAAGAGAAACAGCGGCCAGAAACGTTTTTTTAACCGGGGGAATTCGCTTCGGCCGG
Organism: Eubasilissa regina; assembly: GCA_022840565.1. NCBI lineage: Eukaryota > Metazoa > Arthropoda > Insecta > Trichoptera > Phryganeidae > Eubasilissa > Eubasilissa regina. The sequence goes on along the minus strand of JAINEB010000018.1, from coordinate 20,088,394 downwards.
AGCTGAGAGCTACCGCGGCCCGCCCCGGCCGAGAAGACGGGCCCGGCAGAGGGGCCGAAAGTAGGTTACCGCCGGGGCCCGCGCCTATATACCCCGCCGCGGACCGTCGACAACAGTTCATTCCTTCTCTGTTACCGCTACCACGACCATTCTACACGAGGTACGTCAACATCCGCACCTTCCTTTCATCGGTGGTGGCTCCCAAATTCCACAATCGAACGGCCAACGGAAAACGCGAGCTTTCGTTCTCGACTCGATTTGCATTTGTTTCTCGAGGTTTGAGTTTGTTTCTCGTTCGATTGTGTGCTGAAATTAGTCCATCCGCTCTGTCATCGATACAGCATCCGCAGTTGTAAAGGTGCGCGATTCTTCTCCAGTGGACAGTGCCGTGAAGTGTGATTTTCCGGGGAACCTCTTTTGCTGCGAGTGCAGAAGTCACGCGCGATAAAATCGAGTAAAAGAACGTTGGACCAATTTCAGCACGCCTTATCTACTAAAATACATGTATTACAATAAAACGTACTCAGTGAACTTCGGTAAGCAAAAATATCGCTACTTTTTATGTACACGGTGAACCGGGAAGCGTGTCGCGGTTCAGTATGCGAGTTAGTTCGTCATGCACGCGATTGCAGTCCTCGGGGACCATTGTATCTCGCTTTAAATTATTACCCAAGTTATGCAGCGCTTCGCGTAATTACAAAACACGTCACATTTCTCTTAATTCGTTCTTATAACGCTACTATTTCATTACGGCAATATAGAGTAGCGTAGTTTTAGGTTTTATTGTTAACGTTTGTGCATATCGTGTCTTATGTAGCTATTCGTATTCTACATTTAGACAACTTCAAATATTTTTTATTTTTCTGAAACAGTTTATTTGATACTTAAAGGTATCCATTCCAATAAATTTTTAGCACCTTTGTGAAAGGACACCGTGGCCTGTGCCTGAAACAAAATAGTCTGTTATAAAAGAAAGAAATGTATACACGATTACATTAGTAATTTTTAATTCTTAAATGATATATCATTGATTTATCTAAATGTACACACCTACTTTTTATTAGTAACTGAAACATAATACAAATGAAAATAATACAATCAAATTCAGTAGAAATACTCCACAATTTTACTAACATAATATAAATTCTATCTTCCATGCCATACTTTTCTGGAATAAATCATTATTAGGTAATTTAGTGTGCGACAGTTTGATAAGATTGTTTTTATATTTATATGTTTATATGCATCTCCGTATAAAATATACAAGAATCTAATACAAATTGCGTATTTTAAGGGGTCGTGTGAAGGTAGTATTGAATGAATTACACGCGAATACATCAATTAGAAGAAAATAAGTTCAAGGGAAAAATTACTGAATATATTTTAAATATAATACATGTCACATCAATATTCTTATTACTTTTAAATTAAGTTAAGCGCTCGTGCCACTAAAATTGTACTCGGTGGTCTCTCGGGACAAGACTCGACCCCCCGATCACTCGATCACCAGGCGAATGTCTTGCCTCTAGATATTATAACAGACACATATTTTTTATTAATTAAATTTTTTTAATCATTCTATAGCTTAACGCTGAGATGTGCGTTGAAAATTATTTAAATAGGTAACTACACCGTAATACTGAAGACATGTAGGGCTGGGAAATTAACCCGCGATTCCATGATCGCAAACGTATGCATTATTGTCTGATACCTGATTTCTATTTTAAAAATTGGGCCATAGTTATGTAATACGGTGAGAAATGTCACCTTTTACTACCTCAGAATTGTTCTCCAATCCTGATCTGAGGCAAAAGGTAGTCATCACCATCATAAACAGAGTGATTGACACCTGCTCTGATTGGTACATCCGACCCGAGGCGGAGAGTGTCATAAACGTAACGGTATTCCATATTTGTATCGAGGTTTGTGTGACTGTCGGCGACAAAGTTGGAATATTCCTTATTTGTCTCGGCGAATACCTGCGCTGGATGCGGTTACTTACGTATCAAGGTTGAGGACAGTTATTTTTCATAACATTTCATTTAGGATAAGCGAATGCGATTAGGAATAGATAATACCGTACTACAAAACGTTATTAAAAAAAAAAAAAATAACCACAACGTGGTCGCGTTAAATATTAAAAATATAATAAATTATACCTTTCATTAGCCAGGAATAAATCCTGATTTTTTCCTAACAAAAGTCTTAACATTTTTGTTTCAAAATAAATATGTATAATATTAAATGATTGCACGTCATTTGTGAAAATTTGAATGTGAATATTTTCAATGTCAAATAAAAACAAGTTTTAAATTATCATTATGTAAGTACTTTAAAAATAGTGTAAAATACCCACAGAAAAAAAAATCGTATTATGTGCACATATTCTTATTTTATAAAAGTATTTTGTATTTAAAAAAATAACGCGCGAAATATTAAAATTGCAATAGACTTTATAAAAGTAGATAAATAACATGAACGAAGAGTAAATCAGGCGGGAGAATGTATTCGGATGGGAAAGTTAGTTCCTTTATTCTCACGACAGCGATCGGACGGGGGAGAGGTCAGTCAGGAAGGTGTTAGGGTAGGAGGAAAACGAATTTGGGAGGGAGAGTGAATCCGGATAGCGACAAAATGACGAGAAAGTGAAATCAGGCGGGAAGCTTTATTTGAATGGGTGGAAAGGGAGTTTGACTTCGGAAAGGAGACCGAACTACAGTAGCGAAGTAATAATTTTCTTTATTTCATTAAATTTACCCAATAGTTACTGATAAGTATTAAATTATACAAAAATTCTGGATTATCGGACAGCCTTCAAAATCGTGACTGTTTTGATTGAAGCAGGTGTTATTAAAATACTGATTTTTATAATATTTTTAGTCTTAACTGAAAAACGTCCAATTAGCCTACGCTGAAAATCCGCAACACCTCGAAATCCTGAAACGTGAATGTCAATTTTGTCACGAAACATTTTACTAAAGTAATGGTGTATGTAGGGGAAATTTAATAACACTACTGTAAGATCACGAAGAAGATATATGTCGAGAGGTCAGATTGCTTATAGCTCACTTCGTGAGATAAAAACGGAACAGAAATCTCCCACGAAAATTGTCGGTGAATTTATGGTCCACCTCACATTATTTATTTTCGCGGAGTTCAACAATACAAGAAGAAAATATTTCACACGGGTGTTTTAATAATTGATTTATTAATAAAATTCTTAGTTTATTTTTGAAATTCGTCTTTATTTAACCGATTGTGTGCATCATTTAGCGAGACGCGGAAAATTGTTAATGAATCTTTAATAATTGGCTTTCTCCGCGCAATAAGCGAAACAGGTTTTTTTCTAAAGACGAAATAAATGGGCTGAATGAGATAAATTTCACAGCCCAAGGATAGGTCGCGGGTGAGAGTTGCCAACGGCCAAAACTAATATCTCATTTTTGTACCTTGAATGTCAACAGTGAGGCTTTCTAAAGTGCGATTTTTAAGTAAACATGTAGGATCGGTTATTTAACCATTCGTTGAGAACCAGGCCGGATACTTCATTTTTGTTTATTTTTTTAAAACATTTAACATGAACATACTAAATACTTATTAGAAATATTACATAAAACTTGAGTGCAGCAAATTGCGTGGATAAAACAAAACGATCGATTTGTAATCCCATTCAATGTGTCGTCTTGTTTTCTAAAAAAAAACAATTAAGATTTGTCCTATATAGTAAAAATATTAATGTCCATTTATGTACGGTAGTGGAGTTTTATTATATCTTCCTTTCCTTGTGAATATTCCGCATAATATTTTCAATAATAATAGCTTAAATTGTTTCTTTAAATAATAATTTAGTAAATATTAAGAGCCAGAGAGATAAGCCATCTGAGTAAGTCACCCATAAATCTCCCTGCAGTAAACACTAACCTTAAATCGACTTTGACGTCCGTGAATTTACTATTTTTATACCAAACAATTATTATTGTACAGACACTCCCTGAGATATTTGTGATTCGGCCGCACCCGTACAGCCGCACATGTTCTGTAGAGGATGTTCTTATTCAGGGTACACACAATATCGGAGAACTGATTGCGTTGTTCTGTTACGTGGAATATATACATCTAATCTGAATATCTACATGACAACGAGTCGAGTGTGTCAACACCGTTAACAGCACTGTAATTAGTATATTAAATTAGAAAATTTTATTCGTAAACATAACTACGTATGTATATCATGTATACCAGGATTTTCTGTTGAAATTTTCCTTCCCTTAACTAGGATTCTCCGTTAGCAAGACACGGAAGGCTTTCGCCTTTTCCGTTTTGGCTATAGCTAGAAGCCACATCGCGTTTTATAATTACAATGCTACTTCTGAACATAACGTCTTTCAACATAAATAAAAATTAACATACGAGTAAAATTTCAACGTTTCCTAACAGATAACATTCATATTTTATTTATAAAGGGTGAGCGAACCTGGGCTGACTATTTTTAATAATTTATAACTTTGGTGGGGTTTATTTTTAAAGTATATATTTTTTTGCAGATAATAAAGAATTTATGAAAGTTTATAATGGCTACATACCCAGTACAGGAGCGCGTTAAAATTATTGAATTTTATTATGTTTCGCGACAATCTATTTTCAATGATCGGCTAATTTAAAAAAAATGCAGAGTTTGCTTGGCCTCCCCGTTCCCCAGATTTGACGGCGCCTGATTTATTTTTGTGTGGTTACTTAAAAGGCCGAGTTTACATGAACAAACCAGCAACGATTCAGGAGAAATAACAAATTTGAAGACAGAAACGTTGCGTAATGTAATGCAAAATACTTTAAAAAGACCAATTATTTGTCAACAAGAAAATGGAAATCATTTAAATGGTGTTATTTTCTACACATAGATTTAAATAAAGTTAACAAAGTACACTTTCGTATAATAATTTTTTTTTTAAATAAATATTAAAATTACAAAAGTTACATGCATTTTGGCCTAACTAGTCATTTAATATTTTTTCATTAAAATTAAATAATTATTAAAAATGAATAGATTAATAAAAATAATAATTTAAGCTCATGTTGTATGGTAGGTGCTTCGTAAATGTGGATCCGTCTATAAATAAAAAAAATAGCTAAAATAACTGAATTAGCGTTGTCACTACTATAAAGTCAACTATCGAGATGGTATTTGAATAAAATTACCTAAACGTAATAGGTAAAAATGAAAAAAAAAAAAAAATATTTTTTGTTGTTAATGTTTTAACACTTCATTTTACATGTTGGGAAACTCTTGAACAACGAAATGCTTATTATATTTGTTTATTTTTGATAGATTATTGTGAACCTACGTTAGTTAGTCACAAGCGTATTGGGGATAAGATTATATATACATTTTTGCATATAAGCATATATAATATATATGCATAGAAAAGCAATGCAGATATGTAACCCACATATCTACACACCCGTATGTACACATATGTCAGACCACAATGGGTTGACAAATTGCGATTCGATGAACGTACAGAATTTCATAAATTCATCTACTGAATAGATAATTAAACGAATATGTTTTTTAATCAAAATTTTTATTAACTTGAAGAAAATTTCATTATTTTTAATATTAATGTTTTAAATTCAATTTCAACCTAAAGAATATATAATTCTATCTAATATATCGTAGGATATATATATGTAGGAAAAATTCATAAAATTTGATTGTTTTATTGGTCAAAAAAAGTTTTTTTTTTCTTGAAAATCGATCTATTTAGACATTAAAATAATAAGTCTACCGCGGTGATGTACACCTGAGTAAAAATCTCTAGAATGTCTGGGAGTGACAAATTATACATTAATAACCTTTTAATTGAGATTCAAAATAATGTTAAAATGAATATATTTTAGATGTTGGTGACGTCATTTATTTTATATTTTTACAACGACAATTGCTTATTATTTATTTAATTTTGGTACAACACAGTATGTGTATGTATACACAATAAGATTTATTTTACATTGTATAAGTCGTTGTACGATATTACATTTTAAATATATACGAGTATAAACAGCATGCGTGAAAATTTTATTAAAAAAAAATACTTCATTCATAAACACGTACGTGCCCCAATAATATTAATTATTTCTCATTGTCAAAGTTTTGATGATTTTTATCAAAGGACTTTCTATGTGATCGAAATGGAGGTATTTATAAGAATTATACAATTATAATACCATACAGAGTGTAACAGACCTAGTTTACAATATTTTATGGCTAGATACCTGGCTAAATTACGAGTCAAAAATATTCAAGGAATATGTGCAAATTCTAAAATGTTACGGAGAATATTATTGTTTGAAATTCTTACAAAATCGTGTTAATATTGAAGTAAATGCTTGCGAAATTGTTACATTATTAATCTATATCTATGCTTCAGGCCCTAAATCATCTTACACAAAATAGTCTAGCTGCTCGAAATTCGATGACCTTTATTTTTTGTATTCAATATATAATCTGGAACTAATAAAATATATTAATTAATCGAGATAATCGCATAATTTTGATTATTTTTAATGTAAATATAATATATATATATAAGTATCTCTGACATGGTTGAGATTAGGTACATATTTGTTGAATATTTTCGACTCGCAATTTAGTCAGGTATATCCACCCATAAAATATTACACCCTGTATACTATGAATGATCTTGTTTCTACAGTGTCGGACGAGCCAAATTATCGATTGAAAAAGTATAGAATTACCCTCGTGGGCGTCATTGATCCAAATCGTAGAAAGCATTTTTTCTTTCTGGTTTAGAAAGGCGATGAACCAACATTTCTACAGTTTAATTGCGCGGGCTGATTCCAAAATTACGCTTTGTATTTCATCGAAGCATCTTCGCCTTTTTGTATTTCAATTTCTCCCGTCTCGGACGTAAAGAACTAATTTATGTAAACATATTGTGAATGTCCAATCTCCCGGACATCGATAGAAGCGATGTGAGCAGTTGTATAAGACCTGTTCGCATCGCGCCAGTTGTTAATACAGTCACCTGTTGTAAACGTTGCGAAATAATATTATCGCGCGTCTGTTTAAAATTCTTATAAATATGTAGATTTTTTTATAAAGTGGTCAGGTTTGGCGGCAAGGCCAATGTCGCGTGCCGGGCGTGGCAACCTTCACCTTCAATAATATCGTCCTCGGATCTGCATCTGTGACAGCAAAATTCAACTTCAATCCGGGCGTTTGGTCACTTTCTCGAGTGTTTTCAGAAATGTGATTAGTACAATATAACCGGTTTTGTTGGAGTATATGATACCTATTCAATTTGCGGACGGAGAGTCATCTGAAAACGTTTTGGAATTCAGTCTCGAATAAAAATAACAGAAAATTTTATTGAACTCTTATTTTTATGACTCGGGATTAATAATTATATTATGGTAATAATGGTTGACAAAAATACCATGAAAAATAGTTCCAAAAATGTGTAAAAATAAAAAGAAGATTTAAAGTAATTAAGTTTTAGCTTGTCAATTTTTTATATGAATTGAATAAAAGAAAGGACTTCATTGGTATATATAACATTGCGTATGCTGATAAGTATGTATTGTAGCTTTGACTTAAAAAATGTAACATAGTTATTTGTATATATATATATATATATATATTATTATTGTTATTTACGTTTTCAATTTCATTTTTATAAACGAAAGCTCGCGCGCAGGCACTCAATTGTGCTACCGCGTTGAAAGTTAATCAATATTTTATGCACATTATCAAATCATATCACTTCTGCAGACATAACCAGACGTGAAGTCACGTAGGAACCCGCACTAGGTACTCCCCGTATTCCGTGTTCTTTCGGAGAATGTGAACGAAGCATTCGATTACACCTTCCTACTTTCACTGAATCATCGTCCACGATGATCGATAACGTCCGCAAAAAGTCGGGTTCAATGGGCCCCCTCTGTCGCGAGAAAGTATGACCCACATGGCGGCCGGAGACGGGCTCGGGCGCGCAGGTGTTCCGCAACTCACTTTTCTCCTCCGAACCCTCGCCGTTCCTAACATTCAGACGGTTCGTCGCGATATCCAATGAGCAACGTGCGCGCGTCGCGAACGAAAGTTTCAACAATCCAGCCCGCGGTATTAATCGAGCCGAAATTGCCGAGAAGCCGACTGACGACGCTCGAATGTTTTTTTACCTTTGAAGTTTCGCACGGGGAAAGCTAATTTGTCTCTTTTCTGTCGCGACGCGAGTGTCAACCGTCAACCGGATACAGATCGCGTTCAATCCGTAGACTGTTTTAATTATTCGCCGCATTTTACGTACGAAGACATCTCGCTTCGAAGTTTGTCGACAAATATCAATACGCGCGATGAAAGTGAGCAAACGACGGCGTTCAAAGAGCAAAACAAATATTATGCTAATGGGCAAATAGCGACTAGTCGCCTATCGCCCGAACTGATGACGAGCCGTTCAGGCAGCGGGCGTGATGGAATCTGTGTACTCACTCGGAAGCGCTTTCCAAATATTCTTTATTTAATATTGTTTTCCGTTTTAGACAGTCCATGCCGACAATGACTAATATATATGGTGAATCATCCGTGTGTCGGTGCGTGTTATGCTAACTTGAACATGACGCGATTTATGTTCAACGATTTTTTTCAATTTACATTTTTGCAATCCGACCATTCTCGTTGTTTCGTACTTTTCAAATCAAATGACGCGGGTGCTGCTCACCGCGAGCTTTACAGTTTTTGTCAATTTTATACATTTATTTAGTCACCTACCGATTCGTTTCGGATGGATCGCATTAACGACTCGAGATCTGTGCTATATTCTGCGCGCGTATAAATGAATAGTATCTGAAGCGGACCAGTGTGTCGCGCCACCCGCATTGAGAATCTCGGCTCTGAGAAACCAGAGTCGGTCACGGCTCGCCCGATGTGACCTGGTTGTTATACCGGGGATCGCCTTTCTTCCCGGGCAACTGTGGCTCCCGACTAAATCAACGCCCCCCACATACACTATTTGCTACTAAATCTCATGACGCTCGATCGTATGAATTGCATAATAAGATAAATGAATTTAGAATTTAATTAGTATAACTGACATACATGACGCATTTATCAATGTAATTGTGGGCGTACTAACATAGATTTGTCATAATGTCGCCATGTATTATTTTTAAGTTCAAGTGGCGGCAGTATTTTGGAAGGCTGCATTCAATAACATTTCAAATCATTTTGCGCATTGGCTCATTGCACTGTTGATACATGGTATCTAAATATGTTATAAATTTAATAATCTAAATATACATTATTATTATCGATAGATTAAAAATCTCAAATAACGCATCTAAGTTTTAAAACGAATCGGAAAAAATCACTTGTTCTGTGATATTTGATATAAAAGAGTAGTGACACGGAGTCATAATTGATTTATTAATAGACTCGTAAGAACCTGCCATGTTCCTCATATATTATTAAAAACGTATAGCACAATTATATAAATGAATTAAAACAAAAACAATATATATTATTTGAATCAAACTAAAATTACTCAATTTATAGGTAGCGAGTGCAAAATACAAAAATAAGAAGTGGTAATACATAAAACAAATATGATCGCTTTTCTAATATACAATATACAGAGTGTAACAAACCTAGTTCACAATATTTATGGATAGATACTACATCGAGTCGAAAATGTTCAAGCAATATGTGCAAACTCTCAACCGTTACGGAAAATATTATTGTCTGAAATTTTTACAAATCATGTTAGCATGTCTACGTACTTCGATATAATTTTCAAAATTTATCTATTATTAATCTATATTATGTAACAAAAAATAGTCCAGCCGCTCGAAATTCGATAGCCTTTAATTTTTTGTATTCCTTACGTAATCTAGAATCAATAAAATATTTAAATTAATCGAAGTAATCGCATAGTTACGATTTTTTTTAAACGCTTATATCTGTGACATGGTTGAGATTAAGCACATGTTTTTTGAACATTTATGACTTATAATATAGTCAGGTATCCACGTATAAAATATTGTGGACTAGGTCTATTACACTCTGTGTAGAACTAGTCATAACCCGTTAACGATGACGGGAAATGAATATTTTTTATAACATTAATTAATTTTAATATTTAAATTGATGGGCACATATAATTGTTTATTATTTTCGCTATATATATATATATATATATATATATATATATATATATATATATATATATGAATTTTGATAGTTAAAAAGTATACAAGAACCTACTTATTTATGTGTCGATCAAAATATTTCACATTCAAGATTATTGTTAACATATACGAAGTTCGCTTTTATTTTATTTATAATTATTTATTGAAATATTGGTGTTGCATATCTCGTTGCTGCATGGATGTGCAGGTACATAAAACTATTCTGTACTCGTGCATACGAGAGATACATACAAAACTTATTCTCCGAATCCGTCGGATCGGAACGAGTGCGTACGCGATACGTTCGCGTGTGTAACGTTTCCTCTTAATTTAGAGTCGGAAAATAATCACGGCAACCTCTAATTTGATTTGGAATATTAATCGAAATTCCTTTTATGAAATTCAAATTGCCCGCCAACTTTTATAGAGTGTTTAATCCGGCGCGCGTAACCGCGATGCGGATTCTCTGCGGCGGTAACATCCGCGTGCCGGCCCCGGCCGTCGCCACACTAACATCATTCACATTCACGTGCGCCGCCAGACAGTTCTTCTCAAATTAAGACAGATATATGTATCTCCACGTTTCCTCCGACACTGCTCTCCTAGGTGTGACACGCGGCCCGGACGCGAACGACCAGTCCATTTCGAGCAACAGCACGGCACCGGAAAACAACGTAAACAATATAAAATTTTACTTTCGTGTTTTGAATTATGACTAGTTTATATACACTAGTAGAAGAGCAGTTGATCGCTTGCTGCTGGGTTCTGCGGGCGGCCAGGGCTTCCGTAGAATCTATATTTCAGTATGGAAATCTCTTATTATACTGCTTTTACAATGCACCGCGTAGTGTACTTTGTCTTTATTTCCAATAAGAAAAAAAACAAAATATTAGCAATATGTACACCTAGTCAGAACACGTCAGAACTTAAAGAAATGAAATAATATGAACAGGTAAAAAAATAATTATTAAGGAGGATATATTCTTTTAGTGAAGTTATTCAGAACATAGGTCTGTACTTAAATGTATTAATTAGAAAAATATACATATAAATTCGAATCTGGATCTCTTCCAATCCGGGGAACCTGCATTAACCGATTATGCTACAGCACACAGTATATTGACGACAAATTTTCGAACCTATATGCTACACTTACTCCATTATTTGAAAGCCATCAACTTTATTTTTACGGCATCTCAAATACCTTTGAGTAATCCGATAGGAGGCGCCAGAATTAACAATTCATTTTTATTAAATTTTGAACACATTGATACAACTTACATATTATTAAGGAAAACACATTCTTATTGTCAAGTTGTAATTATTCAGAACAGACGGTCTGTAGTAACATAGGAACGATAGATGTATCAATTTGAAAAGTGTAACATATAGGTTCGAAAATTTATCGTCAATGTACTGTAGCATAATCGGTTAATGCACGTTCAATTATATCTTTGAATTATTCACAGCAGTTTTAACAAATATTAGACACGGGTGACATATATTGCACAAATTAATATTAATATTCATTATTTGCTAATCTGTACTGCCATCTAGTGGATTTTTAAAAATTCTACTTTGGTATTTTTAAGGGCTACTTTGGTATTTGACAATGACACTAACATATACTTACAGATCCAATAGCGACAAAGCGCAACACATTATTAGATACATCTTTATGCGGTACAAAATCGTGGATTTGGACATTGAAACAATTCTAAAGCGATTTGGAAGAATTTAAAATGCGAACTTTTAGACAACTAGTAAAAGTAACCCGAATATATTACGCCAACGTGACATTTTAGTAAAAATTGTCTTTTTTGTACCTATAACAATTCTGACAATATTATTTTAAAACTGTGTTACGGATATGTAAAAATTTCTAGTAATTTAGGAAATAACAAGAAAATAAAGCGATATATTTTAGAACTTTAGTGATTTAGAACAAAAAATATTGATTAGAATATAAACGATGTCCAAAATCAGTTATCAGTTTACTTAATTAAGAAATCGAAACATAAATATTTAAAAGTTTTAAGAAATCCCTAAAATAATACAAATCCGAATATTACAATATTTTACTGTATCGGTATTACGTGTAGAAAATATCAGATGAATTCTATATTAATTTGCCGCTGATAGTAAAATTTCTGACGACAAATTCTGGGTTTTTCTAAAAACACGTGTAAGTCTTCGTAAGGAGCATTGCCCTCTGGGCAGGAGACCCAAATAATTAAAAACATAATATGCAAATTAAAATAAATTATGCGTTGAAGATCTCGTTTTCAAAATCCGCGATCAACTGTCCTATGACAGCGGTCGCTCTTCCGAAAATGGTTACCCAATCATGATTATTCACGTTGTTTATATTTACAATCTACATAATATATATTCTATTTTGCACTAATTTGACTAGTAGAGTTTGAGTACAGGCCTCCATTAAATTCTGCTACCGCAGTTCTCATTCGGTTTAGGTCCACCGTATTTGTGGTCGATCTCTGCTTCCACTGCCCAGCCGTGGACGCCACTCTAGGTCCATCCCTTTGTCCAATGTCGAAAACCATTCCTTTTTTATCTTATCCACTCGTTGATCTTTTTGTCTCTGAGTGAGATACCCAACATTGCTCGTTTTATATTTGTACATAGTTCTTTGCGTGACACCCAGTTTTGATACAATCTGCTATGTAAGAGTCGGAGTCTACTTTCTCTAACTCTACAGAACATTAAACTTGGGCAATATTGTCATCATCACTTTAGGTAGTACCTACCTATTCGGTATCGACAATGTCAAAAGTATACTGATAAAAATAATTTATTTAATTTTTAATAAATCTGATTCGTTGATTTTATGACCTATTTAATATTCAAAATCTTATGCGAGTACTAATAATGTAACAATTAAAAATGAACGAATTGTGTAAATATAAATTGTTTCCTTGCAAATGAGTGTACTTTCTCATTGTGAGCGTCATTTTGCAAAACAATGGATGCAATGTGTATCTACCTAACTCCATTACACGGAGATAACGCAAACATACTTGAACACACAACGCAACCACCGAAAATATTCTTATATGTTTAGAATTATTTCAACATAATCCAATTTGCAGATTTATTAAATGTAACAATGTAAATAAAACCGGAGATACTGATTTATGTATATAAAAAGTTGATTTCATATTAATTACTAGAAAATAATAATTTCAAAAGAGATTTATATAGATATATTCCTAGCGGTTTAGTTCTGAGATATTGAAATAATTTTAAAAGCATGTTAGGTATACCGAAATCAATAAATGATACGATAGCATAAGAGCAAAGCGCTTGCTTTCAAATCGAGGAGTGATGAGATTGTTTCCTGTCGAATGCAATGAAATACTACAATTTTTACTAATATTCTTTTAGTTTTTTTAAGTTTACTCTGAGTTTTATGAATGTAAATAATTATGTTAATAACGCAGATCAGCAATCGGTGTAATGTTTAAATGCCTACACAATTGTTAAAACACAATATTTAATAAGTGTTTAATTGCATATTTAAGTGATATCAAATAACGGTAAGATGAATTGGTCTCGAGTCAAGTTAATCCTATTTTTTTTAAACAAGTGTTTAACTTCCTTTAAAAAATTGACAAAAATAAGAAAATACATTCTTCCTTGTACGCATATCTATAAAAAATATATATTATATCCCCTTCTTAAAAAATTTCGTACTGAAATATGTCACGAAAAAGTGACAAAACAAGTATGTCAAACTTTCGTTTTGACACTTTTTAGAAATTCGCATGTTCGGAAAGTCGCAACACGCGCGAGTTCGATAATTAAATATTGTCCTTTCATGGCCCGGTAGGTACCTACCTAAAAATTCTAAATAAGACAGTAACACATATCTCGTACACAACTACATAAAGTACAATTGTAAACAGCTGTTATGACAAATGAAATTTTATCCGTTTCTTCCTTCCCAGAATCATCACGAACACATTATCTTAATTTTTTAACAACCGGTTCGTTGTTTTTTTTTCCCTTTCAAATAGCATCTAGACATTATTTTTATACGCAATGTTTACACATACCCAAAGTACTGATTATACTCTCTCGATTTTATTTCATCAGATATCGGTTCGCTTGTAGATACATTAGCAGTAAGCGAACTATTCTAAATGAATAAAAAATTACCTACATAAGTACAATCTAAGCGAGTATCTTAATGTTTTTCAGAGACATCATTTTCTTTTGCTTTTGATCGGTTAATCTTCTTTAACCTTTTAATGATAATTTTGTACGCACGAAATGACGACAATGAAGTATCAAAGTTAATCGGTAATATAAATTGATAACTTTATCACCGTCATTTTTATTATGGTACTCTTTATTAACTTTCGTTTTAAAAATGTTGTGGCATTTTAATTTCCACGACACGAATATCATTACGTCGCGATGAACGCCCTTCACTGGATGAATTTATGCCTCGAAGTTTCCATTCTAATACCTAATCTCGGTACGGTCGTTAGACGATCGCTAGATTGCACATCTAATATATTTTATAGCCACCTTGATGGAGTGACAATAGTCAAACCTTTCGTTTTCCTCCGACAACTAGGTTGAGGTACGACGGGACGTTCACCCGATGCCGACGATGAGCTGGTGTGTGATAGAGACGTGTTAGTGATAAAGGATTCTCTGTTTACCGACAAGTTCTGCCGTATGGCCCGCATACATATTACACAAACATGATTGTACAGTTTGCAACCGTGAACCGTGCAATCGACGAGTATTTATTACCACGGAGATTAGTGCTTAATGATCCACGAGAATGCAATGCAGTTATTTCCCAATCCAAATAAAATGTTTTTAATATCAGAATCGAAAACTAAGATAGGTTATATACTTACATTTAAGAAAATAAAGTTCAAGGCAGCGGTGTTATCTAACCAATAGTACCGGTTAACGTGAACCGGTTGCTAAATTTAAAATAACACCAAAAAAAACTAATTGTAATTCGTTACCCCTAGCGTTCGCAATTAAAACTAAAACCGCGTGTTATAGATCGAATTATCATTCTCACACTACGTCAAATTACTAAAATCCCACAAAAATATAATATTCTTCAGTTTCGACTTACTCTCGCATCTGAAAGCGCTTGGATTTTCTCTCGTATCTAATACCGTGTATTTTTTTAAGTCATAGCCACCTGCGGTTTAATTAGATAACTAATATTTAAAACAATCGAAAAAATTTGCAATATTACAAACCCAACTGATTGAATTGAAATTGACTTCTTAATTTAGTATTTTATTACACGTGCTAACTAACAAAAACTATGAACACTCTTTTACATATTAAAAATAGTGTCTAGATGGTATTTTAAAAAAATAACATTGAACCTGTCGTTAAAAAAAAGGATGACGCCACAGGCAAACAGAATTAAGATAACTCTAAATCAGTAAAAGCTCCGCCGAATTAAGAATTCACACTTATGTATGTACCTACCTACATATGTACATAAGTACATTGGTAATTTGACTTGCAAGTTCACGAAGCGAAAATTATTTCAACATTTCAAAAACTAAGTAAATTCCTCTTATGTACGAAATGTCAAGGGATCGCAATGAATAATAATCTAGAAATAATGTCTTTTGAAATTACAGTGAGGCAAATAAGAGAAAACAATGGTACAATATTTTCAGACAATGTTGCAAGGACGTGGAATTTAAAAGTCGAAACAATAGACAATCCTGATAGTATTGTAAAATATATTATTTAAATGTGGAAAAACAAGACATTTAAAATAAAATTTTCGCAATTACCGTGTGCAGAATGACGAAAAAAATACGCGATAAAATTACACAAAATAACGGAACATTGCGGCGTATATTTTTATATGGTACCTACGGTGAAATATTCTCAATTTCAGCGCAATCGTTCAGCTGCAGGAGGCAAGTACCCCAAGCAGGCAGGTGAGAGTGAAGAGTTATATCGAAGTCTGAATATCATGATAATGTATCTGGAGAAAGTACTGACTCCAGAGGTGGCTAGAAGCAAACAAGTCAATGGCTCCGATTGTTAGAAACCTTTCTGTTTTTATCGTGTACATACCTCAATGACTATTTTGATTTATGTATGCAAATAGTTAATTAATGTTTTTCCATTCGAAAGTAATACTCGTATGTTTTAAAAGTCCGTAGATTATATTATGTTTATTATTTTTTTTGGAGACATCCAATTTCAAAAGCAAAGCAAGTTTCCAAAATCGAAGGCTGTGCATCATTACGTAATAAAATTATTATCGCATTAATAATACATATATTCATTGTAATATGTATTATTGATGAATTTACCGGAAGTATTTACCGGAAGACCGAAGACGATTACAATCTATAGTATATATATTGTATGCTGAGCATTTCCCAGCAGTCACACGCTGTACAGTTTCCGGTAGGTACCACTTTCCGCGATCGCCTTCACTTTCACTAGAATGATGAGATTCAAACAAATTATAAACACTATTTATTTATGAAAATGGTAATTTACAATCGAATCGAAAATATTATTACTTTATTTGACGCTTGCGATTTGGATATTATTGTATATTTAGTATAGAAAACTGTCGGTACGTCTGCGGTAATAAGCAACAGGGAAAGTGGGTAGGTACTCCGGAACGTAACATCACATAATGATCCTCGGTACATAAACCAGAGGGCTTTGTAAATCGTGCATGTGCAATAGTAATTGCGCATATCTAGATAGCGTTCAGTTTCAGGCCTCACTTTGGCTTTAGTTTAGAGCCTGACTTTGGGCTCCGGTTAGCTTTGTATTTAAGGGATCTAGATAGTGAAGAAATGTTCAATTTGGCAACACTTCAATTTAAATTGAGATGTTGCGTTTTGATTTACAAACCAAGATTATGATTTATGACAATTGCCACCCGAATAGAATAAAATGAACGTTATTAACAATGATATGGATAATCAGCAGTGTTTTAATTATTGAAAATATTAAGGTCTGCGTGAATGTGACAAACACTTTTTACATGGAACTGTGGAACACACTTGTCTTTTTAGTTAACTATTTATTAGCGTCAAATTTCAGATGGCATCAGATAGACATAGTCATTTTAATCAATGTATTTAGTTAAATTCAAATTAAATGTATTCATTTGAAATAAGTACAAATAAAATCAATTTTATTTAAAAATATTGTTGTTGCTGCCGGAATTCGAACCTGGATCTCTTTCTGTCCGAGGAACAAAATATCACAGACCGTCTGTTCTGAATAATTATAACTTCACAATAAGAATGTGTTCTCCTTAATAATATATAAGTTGTATCAATGTGTCCAAAACTTAATAAAAATGAATTGTTAATTCTGGCGTCTCCTATCGGATTACTCAAAGGTATTTGAGATTCCGTAAAAATAAAGAAGATGGCTTTCAAATAATAATAGATGTATCAATTTGAAAAGTGTAACATATAGATTCGAAAATCTGTCGTCAATGCATTGTGTTGGTATAGCATAATCGGTTAATGCATGACAAATTCCCCAGACAGGAAGAGATCCGGGTTCGAATCCCGGTAGCAACAACAATACTTTTAGATAAAATTGATTTTATATGTATATCTTTCTAATTAATACATTTAATTTGTATTTAAAATATTACAGACCTATGTTCTGAATACTTATAACTTCACAATATGAACATGTTCCCCTTAATAATAGTATTTATTTATATATTTACAGATGATGTTGAGATGTATGTTGCTTCTGGCCCTGGCGGCGGTGGTTGTGACTGCCCAGAGACGTCTCGCTCTCCCTGACCCCAGGAGTTGCGCCAACCGTGAGTCACGTGTTCTTCCATTCTCTTGCCATCTTAGTTATTCACTTTTTTCTGATTCCTTCTCAAGAGTACTTCATCTATTGGTGCACCGGTGATATATGCCTGCGAGGGCCTCAGAGCACTGAGGGCCGGATAACAATTTTAAAAATCACTTCATAGCCAATCACATCTTTCTCATCATCATTTGAAACATGAAAGGATAACAAATGCAAAAAAGGCCCTTTGAACATTTTTTTCTGCTTAAGAAGTGAACGTTAAATCACACAAAACACATGAGAACCACCAACACATATGTACAAATACAAGAATGTTACACGTCGTTTTAACGTGTAACATTATTGTATATGGTCGTTTTAACCACATCAATCCAGCTAACACAAAAACAGGGCAACTGGCACTTATTTGCGACAGTTAATAAAATTATACAACGACTTACTACAACGGACAAGTCAATTGTCTGTTGTAATAAAAAGTAGTGGCAAAACATACTACGACGTACACGTAACCAACATAAACACAAATAACTGAAATATATATATTTAAATTTCTAAATGTTATTTTCATAGGCTTCCTCCCTGGGACTCTTATATATTTCAATTGATAAAAAAAAATAAAAACTATTCAAGCGGCAAACACGTTTCTTCCAATGGACACAAATATATACCTACTAGAATGCCTTCGGTACAGAGTCTAGTTGTGTAAAGCGGTATATAACATATATTTAAATGGATCTGGATGCACTTTGCCGGTATTGCAGCACTGCGTTATTACGTAAAAGTTCACCGGTCAGAGGTGCAGCGACCGGCGCCGCAAACTGAGTAGATGGAACGAATTAATTAAAAACTGAATTGTGCAATTATGATTTTGTTGCGGAAATCAACAAACTGCTTGATTTATTTCTCCCATTTATCTTTTCTTATTAATAAGTAGACCTGCTGTTACGACAGACCATCACCAAGCGTATTTTTTGCCTCGCTGTAGCTGGATTGCTCCATCAATTGCTGCATTTTGAAGTTTCATTTTTTTTCTTTGCATAGATGCAGTCATGTGCCACTTAGAGTAAAAATGGTTATAATTTCTGTGCGAATTTCGAAATCGCATATGATTTCATGCTTTGTGAGATATTTACGAATTTAAAGCTGTTACGTTTTTATAGACGGTACAACGTGGTTATAAAAAATGAAACACTAATCTCAGTGTGGACGCTGATCATCTATGCAATTAAGTAAAAATCAAGCAAAATGACCGGTGACATTGTCACAGTTTCGTCACGATATTATGTAAGCAATGCTCGGATAATAGACATTAGACTTTAGTTGGATATTTTTCATATCTCGTAGCAATCGTGGTTCAGAAACTGACCCGTCTCCTGATCGCGTGATTAGTTCGGAGACTTACTAATTACAGTCGTTAAAATCCACGTGAAAAAAAACTTAGAAAACCGCTGCAATTACCTATCGAGTTGATCATCGTATCAAATAGATTTTAGTTATTTCACTGATATTTTTTTTTCCGATGTTTTTGTGTAACTATTTTAAAATATCTCAATTACCAATTATAAAACAGGTTTCCAAATTTATACGAATTCTCGACTAATTTATTCCTTCACCGGTTTGGTTGCTAGCTACAGAGATAAAACAAAACCAACCTTCCGTAAAATATTATAATCTAAAATTGTGAACATAAATAATATATTAGTATAGTGCATAATTAAACTACCTAACACAATATTAATTGTTTTCTTTTAAAAAAGGATAACGTCTTGTTAAAAATCATTCAATATCATCATTATAATCCACTTATCCTAGGATCCGGGGACCTAAAACATCGACAAGGAGCATCCATCTTCCCCTGTCGTGTGCTGTTTCGGTATCTTCATATTATTATATCATATAATATTACTGTATGTACCGACCGCCTTCCCTCCGGAGTTGCCAATATGATACGTCTCGGTAACTGTTCCTCTAGCATTCGCAAGACGTTTCCAAGCCATCTTAATTGAGATGGGTTCCCATATGAAAGTATTGTGGTATCGTCCATTAATGTCACTCCTACTACACTGAGATACTCATTTGATATCCTGAATATTTTATTTAAATTTATATATTAATTTTAAATTAAAATTCATTCGATCTGGTCCATGTCAAAGAGTTTTACAGCGAGTTTCATCTGCTTATCAATTATGAAATCTCGCTTTACAGCATCATAAATCGGAGGTATTAATATATTACAAAATAATATGTAATAATTTTATAATTAAAAAAATTAATTTAATCCAACAATAGCAATTTATTTATTAACGTTCGATTCGATTTAAAAGTAATGATATTCGAATTATTCACCAAAAATTTGACTAAGGATTTGAAGAATTCGAATGACACGACAATCGAATCGTGTCGCTAAATATTAATGATATTGGCCGACTATTTTAATTTAGAAAGTCACCGACACAAAAACATTATCGTAGGTACACACTTAGGTAGGTACTCCCGAAAATTATTCCAATTTGTTAGGTGGAAAGAAAAAACATTTAATATCATCTAACGCAGAAACTATCATTGAAAGTACAGCAATTATTATAACCAGCGTAATGGCGCATCCACAGTTTACCGGAGTTGAAATCATCGGACATGAAAAGAAATCACGTTATTCATGAACTTTCATTTCTTTGAATCGCGGCGCACATATTGGTCCACAATACATCGCGCAGCTTCGTCTCCTACTTCTCGACACGACCGGACACTTTTTACACATCTCGTGTGCAGGCAAACATAACGAATCAACCAAACTGTGTAAAATTCCGCCGGTTATAATAAGATATTTTGTTGATCCAATAAATCTCAAGAAACATTACCGTACAGGCCGATTGTAATTTTCGATTTTAGGCCAGTTAATTTTACGAAGCCCTGGCCCGAAGCAAATTTTAATGTAACGCGCTTCGAACAGCGTTGGCCGCCTGACGACACGGGATCAAACGTAAAAAATATTTCAGACACCCAGATGCCAGGGTTAGATACGCAAGCTTTGATTCATATAAAAACGAAGAATACAAAGTTTTGCATTACTTCAAATGACAGTGATGATTTCGTTTCAATCTTTTTCAGTTTCGTATCTAAGTCAATGAATACTTTATATTATAAGAGTTTTTATTAACTCGGACAAGTAGCGGTCTCATTTTACAATTCGGAGATAAGTATTACAGTTTTATTGACCTACAAATTAACGATTTGCACGTATTTTAGCAATGCGAACATTAATGACTTGTCGGTGTCTAAGACAAGTTTTTCTCAGATCGATAATTTTAATTCAATATCCGTTTTAAAATGACTTTATAAGAGGCGTGATATGAAATGCGTACCTCGTAATTGCCACGAATAGCTGAGGGCCCGCTTTCTCCTATAAGCTAGTTAAGAGAAAATAGTTAATTCGAACGCAATTTTTTTAGCCGGTAATCAGGATGGTGATGCTTTTATTAATCGTTATGGAAAAAATTTTAATGTTAAATCTGTAATCAATTATGATAATGATAATGTAATGAGACGAAGCGCTGAGCGATCAACGTGTATAATTTAACACTTCAGCAGAGCTATACAAGTTTTCTCTTCTTTAAATTTAAAACTTTTTTCTAGTGATTTCCGACTGAATTACAGATGCATCCTAGCAGTGACGTCCTCCTAGGGTTTAGTCCTAAATATTTGAGACAATCGCTTACGAAATAGTTATAACTAGTGTTTTTCTTTTGAAATCTCTCCCAGGGCCCTCAAAAAAGGTTAAATGATATACTCAACATGGTCGTTATTGCGCAAGCTGAATTCATTAATCAATATCGATTTCTGAAACACAGTTTGTTGTCTATTATAATTATAAATTACTCGATGACCCCATTACTAACGTCATTGTGTGTATGATTCTGTGTCAATTATTTCATTTTTCTTTCTTTCATTGACACTAGATTATAATATGTTGATTTTCCTTAGAAAATACGGAGTATTGTTGATTAATGTTTTCATAAAACACTAGATCTCACACAGTGAGAACAGTCCCACGGCGCGCCCGGATTGCAGTGGAATTACATAATATCGTAAACTTGTAGGAAAGAAAGGTACTAATTGGCGGTGAGAAAATCTCACGCGTTCAGTCAGTAGGGCATCCGAGCAGGAAAAAATTCAGAGATAATTAAATAGTTAATATTTAATAATTAATTGAGATATTGTATTTAGTTCATCGCTGAAATCTAACTATATACAATAAGTATCTGTACCGTCTCGAGTTTAATGCCTTTTGAAAACATCACGCTGAAAATTTTGTCCATTACTCATCACGAAGTGCAAACGAATTTTCAAAAACTTCGAAGGATCATTGTGGAATTCTAGTACCTTTTCAACCATTGGTATATTCTAGAAATATATCTTTATATTATAGTAATAGGTTTTTTTTATATATTTCCACAAGTCTACACCTGAGACAAAAAAATATATATACTTGAGAATTGTATCTGTACCGTTTTGAAATAATGACATTTTGACCAAAATTGGAGTTACTTTTTTTGGAAAATATTTTTAATACGTGCTTAGTATACAATAATGAAGTGCTTTTGTTTTAAATTTGCTTATAAAGCAGTAATAGCACGTCAAATAGAAATTATTGTAGGAATTGTAAGGCCACGACTGACATACAATCTCATTTTGTCGTAAATGAAATATTTTGTTCAAAACAAAATGCTAATTTATTTATTATACTTGAAACGGCACGATTGTTCTTCTGAGAACCACTTGGATGAAATAAACGAGGCTCACAAATAATTCCGGTAAAATACCTCGTAAAAATCGGTGCAGCACAATTAATACAAATAAGAAATCTTGACAACATAATTGGCATAATTATTTTCATTACATTTTAAGCAAAAAGTTTTCGTTCTTTAAGTTAAAGCGGACATTGCAAATACCTATTAGTGCCTGATAGGCGTGATGTCTGCACAAAACATTAGTGATTTTTATCATGAAAGCGAGTTTTATTTTGTAAGAATTCTAAAAAATTCCTTTAATATTTATATCTATATTTTGAATAAAATGAAATGCGAGCTCACAATTTGATCTTATATTATTAATAGAGAAATTGTTTTTTTGTTACGTAGGTACATTAAGGTAGGTGTATATTTTTAAATGGCAGACGTTTTGTTTCAATTTTATGTTATCCTACGCCTACTGCGACATAAATAACAAAATATATAATACGATAAATGAACATCATCACCCCTGGTTCTACAACTCGGTATGGGTTCTGACCTTCTCAAAAACCTCATTGCTGACGTCAATGATGGAATAGGTTTTAATTTATATCGTCTTGCCACCTCATTTCGGCTTTTCCTTCAGATTTATTATTGAGCAGCCATTCCAGGGATAGTGCATCATTCGTATGTTCTACGTGACCCAGCCATCGAAGCCTCTCTAATTTTATGAATTGTGTGACTTTCGGCCCATCAATAAATGAATAATGCTTTATCGTTATATACCTATTCGCAGGGGTGAGGCACTCGACTTACAGGGACGCGCGAGGCGTGGCGCATTCCTACTTCTTCAGCTGGGAGCACTCCCCGACCCGCAGCCTGGAAGTAGACTGGCTGGACGCTAGGAACATCTGCAGACGACACTGCATGGACGCCGTCTCGCTGGAGACGCCACAGGTAAACAACACACTTCTCTCGTTGAATTTACTATAAATGGCGAGTTTTCGCGATAGCAATAAACTTCGACCAGATTTATGAGGTTAAAATTTCAACTTGCGTATTATAACACGACGCTGTACGACCAGCTACGGTCGTCAGAGATCCGTCACTCAGAACCCCCCTGCCCAGCGGATGCACGTGCACAACACGCGGGAGGGGGTGCGGTTCGAGAATTGGACTCAGATTCATAATCGTTAATCATGGCAGACGTCACGTAACGAGGGACCAAGAATAGCCCTTTCGAATAGCCATACTAATATCATTTTTAAATCCACCCGGTCTACAAATTTTATTTCTGTGATAATCGGTTTCGATTGTTTTGGGTGGTAGTCAATATTATTATGATTAATTCAATCCAATAAAATTAATGAAAAATCTTAATAACTTTCAAATACACTCATACCGTCAGATGATAATTCCTTCTAGATTATTCTGCAGCGGGTCAGTTTTGTCGTAGCCGATGTTTCGGGTAACATTTCAATGGTCATTGTTAGGGTTAACGTGACGATCTTAATAACGATCATTTGAAAGTAATCTTTGAAGTCACGAATATTTTTTACGAGTCTTCACGGTAGGTTGAAGAAATTTTTTCGGAGATGTTTTTTGGACAATAACTTGGCACTTCGAAAGTGGACTAAGTGGATTTTCATTGTGCGCCGACGATTTGAAACAAAGCATTTCGTTTCAAAATAATCGTGCGTTATTACGGCTCGTTTTCGAGGAATTTTTTTTTAAAAAGCTCGATCTTTTTTATTAGGAGAACGAGTTCATCAAGCAGCGCATAGCCCGCGGTAACGTCCGCTTCATCTGGACATCGGGCCGCAAGTGTAACTTCGCCGGCTGCGACAGGGCCGACCTCCAGCCCCCCAACACCAACGGATGGTTCTGGTCCGGCTCCGGAGCCAAGATCGGCCCCACCACCCAGAGGAACACCGGAGACTGGAGCACCACCGGAGGTTACGGACAGCAGCAGCCCGATAACCGCGAGGCCGCTCAGGTTAGATTATTTTTTTCAAATTATTTTCGATTCTATCATTGTTGATCTAGCACGGTGTGTCATTGAGAAATATTTTCAGGATTCCAATGAAATATTTACGTGTATAGAGTGTACCAGACCTAGTCCACAATATTTTATGGGTTATTATAGTTTAGCGCCTAATCTCAACCACGTCAGAGATATAATAATTTCAAAAAAAATCACGATTATTTCGATTAACTGAAACATTTTATTGATTCTAAATTATATATTGAATACGAAAAATTAAAGGTCATCGAATTTTGAGCGCCCAGACTATTTTTTTGTTACATGATTTAAATATAGATAATTAATAATGGATAAATTTAGTAAATATTTATTTCGAAGTATTGAAGACAAACTTTCACATGATTTTGTAAAAATTTCGAACAATAATATATTCCGTAACGGTGCAGAATTTCCACATATTCCTTGGATATTTTCGACTCGTAATTTAGTCAGGTATCCACCCACAAAATATTGTGGACTAGCTATGTTACACCTGCATACTCTCGTAATATGTTTGACAGAAAAAAAACATTTCTTCTGTGATTTATATTTTCTTAATTGTAAAGAATTATATAATATATGATATATTATTGCCAGTATTAAGGTATGGGAAGAAAGATGAAATAGCTAGATAGGTAGGTACCTATCTAAATAAAATGAAACATCATTAAATTCCTGTTTTCATTACTTGCAGGGTAACGATGAATCTTGCCTGTCCATCCTCAACAACTTCTACAATGATGGTATCAAGTGGCACGATGTAGCTTGCCACCACGTCAAGCCTTTCGTCTGCGAAGACAGCGACGAGCTCCTGAACTTTGTCCGCTCGCGAAACCCAGGAATCCGCCTGTAAAGGGGTGGGGATTCACCGCACAAAACATATTTATTTCCATTAATGATAATAATTAATAAATACAGCATAAATCTAAATGCTGCAGATAGATTTGAAATGTTTTTAAGTACCTGTAAAAATGCATGCATGGTTTTGACAATAAACAATAAGAATTTAGTTTAGTGTTAGGTATTTAACTTATTTTCTCTATTAATAAATTCATCATACAAACATAAATCTCAAACCACTGACAAAATTCATTTATATTTAATCATCATTAAAAAATTAAAAAACAATACAAAATAGTAAATATTATAATTTTTGAGAAAATAACAATCTAGACTCGAAACCTTTTATTATAGTGTGACTGGAAAATGCAAAACAATACTTAGTACAATAGGAGTTGGAACCATTTGTGAATAAACCCATCCCAGTTATTTTTTATCAAATTAGTATAAGAATCTATTGTAAATTGTATAATTTAATTAAAAAATAAAAAAATAATAAAAAGCACTCATTATTTATTTATATAAAGTAAGAGCCGCATTATCAAAAGTTATTGAATTCTCAAAAAATTATTTTCTACAATTTTTGTAATACGTGTGGCCGGTTCCTCTTCATCATCACAAATGTGAGGATAGGTTCTGTCAAGCCTCTGACCAGTGTTTCAGCTACTGCCAGAGCAGCATAGGCAGCGGGATCCCGAATCGCCAAACAAAATTACTGAGCAAAACTAAAAAAATAATCCAACTTTCATAATTATTCTCAATATATATACATACCATTAAGTCAAGATAGCTTTGTGCTAAATGCCGACACCCCACCAATTACTACATTTTGTTTGAGAAGTCGCTCATATGTTATTTTATTATTCTCAGTATCTGGAATACCTAAAATTACAATGTTTAATAGAGATATGGAATGAATTTACGTACTCTTCGCTAACAATATGAAGAACAACAGTTTACTCGCAGTAAGACACACAGATATATTAAAAGAAATTAAACGAGCAACAATATTAAAGCGAATGAAATTAAGTTGATAATAATTAACATGGAAACCATTGTGAAATTGTGTTCTCGGAGAGTGCATAGGGGCAACTATGTACACCAATACATGCTTGCTGGGGGCACGGACATTTATTACTACGCCATTGTCCGTGATGGCACCTCAATAATGGCAACAGCTCGACACAATCGAATATAATTATCTAATATCTTGAGAATCTGAGAAATAGGCAATCGAACTTGCCAATTCAATGACTCCAAGGCTCAAGATTTTGTTCCAGGATCCCCTTTTCACATATAAGAAACAGGGGCAGATTTGCGATGCAGGGGCCTATCTCCCTGGACCTTTTGTCTTGAGACAAGAGTTTCAGCCAAATATTTAACACAGAAGCAACAAATCACTCTTTTGACTTACTAGTGCAAAGCGACAGTTCAATTAGTAATCTCGTTTACGCATTTCTCTACTTTTAACATTATTGTGTACAAATAACACATTACTAGTCTCCAATTCGAGTATACCCGTACATTATTTAACTACTCGATAATCAAGTATTTTGAAAAATACTCATAAATTATAAATAAAATATTTTTTAAAAAGTGTTACTTATTTAGCTGCGTCCTATGTTTGGTATTTATTGGCCGGGTTAGAGCGGTTAATGTCAGCTATGATTTTTTACATAGTTTCAATCATCAACTATGCTAATGAGATATGACAAAACAATTTCTTTTGTGTTTTCGTATCCTGCTGATTTGTCTTATCAATGGCAAGAAACAATATAAAATATTGAAAAAAAATATTTTGAATTTGCCAACTACATAATTGATACGGCTGTGGCGTAAACTGTTGTAAAACCAGGAAATTATAAACCAAAACATCTGTATATTTTACGCTTTCAAAATAAACTCATGTGCTCAATGTACTTGCTGCGATGGAGGTTGCTGTGAAAAAATTGAGTAGCAATGATGCCACACTTTTGACAACTGTAGGAGTATATAAATTTTTATTTAAAAAATTTGAAGAATTGGGAATGCATGCAGAAATGAAACATTAATAACCTTACTGATATATTTACAAATGGGAAACGTTCCAATTTCAAATATTCAAATACTTTTGGCGCGAGAAATAATTGAAAAGATACACCCAAATATATTTTTGAACGGTGTTGATTTGGATTCTTCACAAAAATAAGAGGACGTGCAAGATTGCACATTAATTGCGTACGATTCTATACAAGAGTTACAAAATGACATTTCGTCAATAGTAGAAAAACCAATGGCTAAATGCCATAAAGAAATTTGAAGGAGGCTTTCAAGAAAATGGATATGTTTAAAAAGCGGGTGAAAAAATTAGGTTTATTATTTAACTGATTGTTAACAACAAGACTGATGTCAACAGCAACCGAGAGAAAACTATGCACATGTTTGCTCTCTCATTTATTTATTATATGTGCAAAAATTTGAATTATTAATAGCTATTTTGGTACATTGGAAACTGCTCTAGTATTTTAAGATTTTACTACTCGATACTCGAATAGTTGATGATGTAGAGTAATTGGGGTCTTTACACATCACCCATCAAAGTATTGACTTATGGTGAAAGGAGGAAGAGAGCTTTGCACGCTTGTGATATCTTCTCCCAATAGTGATGAATGCAGAGAGATTTTATTTTGAATAATCATTAAATATCACTTTGATGAGTTACTACTACACAACATCGATATTCAATAAAAATACAACAGCATTTTTCATTAACTTTTATTGTGTTAAAATTTTGTTTAATAAATATGATTTAACAAATTGTTGTCTTCAGGTTCAAATACATCCATGATCAAAGTTTTCACAAACCGGCCGTGATACATTCATCTGTAGATACTTATCCCGGATAGAAAATTTGAAGTGGAAGGATTAATTTTCTTTTATTAAATATTTTTCACATCTACTGGTTCAATCAAATTCAATCGCCAATTCTGATCAGACACTTTCATGATATAAAATAGAAAATAAAATCATAGATTGAAACTTCTTAAAGAAACAGTAATAAATAATTAAATAAAAAGTAAAAACTTTTGTACAACATATATACACATTTTGGAACTGTATTTTCTTAGGAAAAATAGTTTTCCAATTATAATGAGGAATAGGAGAATAATACAACAGTAGTAGAATTATAATTCCGTTCCAGCATCAGTGTCTCGGGAACCGTCTGCGCAGTTTGCACCTACTGTCTACCCGACAACCAATTTCATTACGCAATATGACCTGGTGGACCAGAGAAAAATAAATTAAATTGCATACATCCGCAAATATTCGGGATTGAAAATAAAATATATTAAATAACGTTAAAACAATAATAAACATTTTATATAAAATCAAAATTAATTTGAATTTTTGTGAAAACATTTCACACAAAATAAAAATAATATAGACAGTTTATCTTCAGTTTTACATAATATAGCGTAGTGTTATAATGTATGTATATTAAAAAATAACTAAGTACCAGAAAATATGACTGAAAAGGTGTTGAGACTATATAAAGAATAAAAATAAGAGCACACGTCAGACTGTCCTATTGAAAAACAAGCGAATGAAGCGACAATACAACTTAAACATTCAACTATTTAAATATAATAATCTACTTATCATGTCAACTATTTGTAAAAATTACCTGTAAGTCTTTGGCTATTGTGCAAATGTTTGTGTGCTTATAACAAATAGTAAATACCACAAGACGGGGTTACGTTTTCCAATATTAAAAATGTAAAAATAATGTACGAGTTGCTCATCGTGACTGTACAAGGTCACATCACCAATTCCCTCATCATCCCCATCCTTTAGTATTGTTTATTTTCCTGTACTTCTGGCAAACATTTAATTTGTACTGCACTCAGTTTTATAACACGCATTTAATCCAGCATTCTTATATCACCCTTATGTGACGTTGTGCATACGAGTGTTGACTTCGATATTATGCAAGACTAATGACTATTTTATTATACATTTGACACAACCCATTGATTAAAGTATACAAGTTCAAAATATGTTACATTAAATAATTTATATTGATACAAATCTGAAAATTGAAGAAGGACATACAAAAGAGAGGAGTCGTAAAATTGCCAATTTTGTACATAATTAACTGCACTGGGCGGTGATCCGTGTGTCGTTTTAACGAACACAGCTTTCTAAAGAGTAAAGCTCTTAGAAAACAATATCTTTCAGACTCGCAATATTTTTGAATTTTTAAGGTATCCAATAGAGAGGATAATATATCTGATACTTTATCTAAAAGCATTCGAAATTAAATATCCACATACCCCTCCAGCATGGCAATGTATACATAAGTATATACTCTTACTTAAATACAAATAATACATATGTACAAACTTATTGTATAAATGTCATTAAGATATGATATAATGTATGTATATGTGTCTACCAGGAGCGTGCAGTGCATACATTAAAAAAAGCTGTGGACAATATACGTTTGTGTGAAATAAATCAAAATTAAATATTGACAAAATATTAAGATACGTAAGAATCTGAATAATACTATAATAATGGCATCACAGATTTTATCGGACAATTATTAAAATTTAATTTAATTCCTAGAAAAACTAGTCGTCTATAACTTATTCAATATATGCACTGCATGCACCAGGTGTCAACGTGTATTCTTGTAACATGTACATAAAAAAAATTTGGTATATGGTCAATGCGAGTATATTTCATGTATAAAACAATGAATGAGTGTAGAAATTAAAACAATGCCTAAAAATATTTTTGCTGATAACAACATTCCTTGGGTGTTTTAATATTACGATGCGTTTTGAATAGATTCAATAGAATACGGAAGATTCAAATTACACAAAAACTATTCATTGATTTAAAAAAAACTGTGCGACTATAATACTACACCACTGGAAAAAGAAAGACACTATTAGAGGAGAGAGAAAAATACAATATTTTTGCACGAGGAAGAACAATCCAAAATGTGTGTTCGGTGCAGCATACTACTATAAAATTCCCTCTGGATGATCATTTCAAAGAATTGGTATATGGTATGTCCTCGTCCGTTAAAACCTAATTTATCACAAATTATAAATTGAAATTTACAATGGAATACATATAAATTTGTTACCTTTATTTGACTTAATAATCTTAAAACATTTAAAACCACAAAACAATAAATAAACGTTGCTAAATTATTATTAATAATTGGTAACAGAATATCAGGCCAGAAGTAAATTGTAAGGAAACCCGGAGGAGGAAAAGAGAACCGTATACCGTAAGGTGCAAAGTATTCAAAATTATGTTATTATATGAAAATGCATGTGAAATTCTCATCATTGTATAAATAAAACATTATCTTAAATGTTAACAATAACACAAAGTTTAGAACCGGTAAAGGGAAATTGTAAATTACACTCATATTAATCCTCAACAACACAAGTGCTATGACACTACAAAAGTGGATCAATATATCATATACACGCATAAACATCATTGACTTTATTACGTAACCTGATATAAATCACTTGGGCAAATACTCACCATAGATGTTAAAACAATTTCATAAACTCTTTCTAATACATATGAATATAATATAACCTATATATAGTTTTATCACAATAACATTATGTATTTATAAATCAATTTTGCAATGACCAATTTTATAAGCACAAGTTTGGTGATGACATCATACACCACAAACGGATCCACTGAACGATAATGAATTATCTAGGCAATACACACTTGCTGAAAATTTATGTACTACATACACAAACATTTAAAAAGCATAAATGTATTTAAAAAAATGTTTGTTTTCAAGTGTCAAGCATTGGAAAGCAGCCATAATATTAAGTATAGAATAAAACATTTAGCCACTACGTACAAATCATAATAAAAAAATATAAAACTTAAAAATATAAAAATAATTGTGTATTTTTACATAGGGCTACAATATTATAATATATTTGACACAAGTACTCGATTTTCTTTAAAAATGACTTTCTCAGGTACCTACTGGTCGGTACCCTGCCATTTCAAATTGAAACTGGTTCTATTACCTTCTGAAAGACTAGATCGGCGGTTGGCAACTCAATAAAAATCTCTAAGAAAAGTTTTTCTCGCGTATCAATGCTAAAAATTGCATCGAATTAAAGACAGAACGCAACATATAATAGTAAATTAAAAAATAACTATTAATTTAAAATTCAGTTCTTCATTCAACGCCTATTATTAAAAACCTTGTCAAAAGTTGCCTCTCACTGGTCTAGATAAAATCTCCTAATAGTTGAAAAATATGATTATCTTACCTACATATATTTTGTATGTGATTATTAGAAATATGAAATTGTAATGATCCAAAATCATGCAGATAACAGATATTTACATAGTACATTTGTCATCCTACTAGTCATGCTATTGCAATAATTGGAAAGCAAAAGACGATTTTACAAAGTTTTTTTGAAGAAAAGAAGTGAACTAAGAAGTCTAATAACTTAATTTTGTTCAACAATATATCACTTTACATTACCAATATTCGCCATGGCGACCATTAGTGAATCTCAGCAGTAGAAGTTTAATAGAAATTCCTCTGCGATGATGACTTATTTGAAAAGCTAAAACATACGAAACAAAGTCGAGTTATTCAGAAAAATTCTTTCAGTGTATTTTTTCAATACATAACTCTCAGGTAAACTACAGTTCTATACGGTTACGGCAAAGCTTTTTTGTTTTTCACTTTTAGATACTACATGAATCTACAAAAACTAAATAGGTAAGAGAAATGTTATAGACCTGCTAGTTCCGTATCAACACAGACCAGTATTTTAAGGATATTATTATTTTTAAGAAAACATTGTTAAAATTGATTAAAAGTGATAAAAGCCAAATTTTGCAATAAAATCCACAATATGCATGTTCGCCCCGCTTCCCAATTATAACATGAAAGCTGTGATATACAGGATGGCCCAATAAAAGTGAGAACATCTTGTAATGCAGGATGTTATTTTATTCTGAAGAAAGGTAGAGTATTTATTTGGACAGTCGCTCTCTGCTATTCGGTAATTCGACAATTTTAATTTTAAATAAAAATTTCTTTACAAAATAAAAAGGAAAAACTTTAACGTAATTAAATGTCACTTTGACTTAAAATAATGAATAACTGTTATCTTAATAACTTAAAAGTTTGCTTTGAGGTAACAATGTGTCATTTTTTAATATTCAAATTAAAAAAAACCACAGTATCCAAATACAGAGGGAAGTAAAAAAAAAAACTTGCCCTATTTAAATTAATGTCAATAGAGCATTTCTTTGAATATTAATTTCAATATCAAAGTACACATATCTAAAGTGTATAGGATCGATTTATTCAAATGAAATATGTATATCTATTTTCTAATCATCGAAAATATTAAATCGTTGTCTGCATTTTTGTGCGCTGTACCGCTTTGTACAATTTCCAAAATAATACATATATGTCTGTCGCACTAAAAATAATTGCAATCCCGTTATTACTTTCAAAGCCAATAATATAGTAATTCCACGCCAAAATAAACACGTTTCACAAAAAAAAGATAACTCAGGTAACCTTAGCCTACGCATTCTCAACTAGTGTTCCGCATACACTAAGAGCGCGTGTCAACCATAATAAATGCACATAATATTCCAATATAAATAATAGGAAAGTTGTGTAATTTTTAATGGTGGTATTTGACATGTTAAATTGCATGGAAATATTTTTTGCAATATTTACGCTTGAATATAAATATATTATAATAAATTCTGTAACTATTGATAAAATATTTTTCATCAAATGTGCATTTCACCTGACGTCACATACAAGATATCAATATACAATATAAGTATGTGCAAATCAGTGTTATCGTACAAGATTAACATTGAAATTAATTCAAAATGACTTTAAAATGATTTGAAAAATTACACATTTCATAGTTACTCGTACTGAGAAGCTTATTACCTTAGTAAAATAAGATGAGCTGATACTTGTTCCTGTATCTACAATATACAAAAAGAAATGTACGAGTTAATTACATGCAGTTATTTGGACTAAAAATTTATTTAACTGAGCGATGATAAAAAAAATTATAATCGTAGAATGCAATTTTTAAAATTGTATATTAATATACGTATACTTACATATTTTAAGGCCAGGCAAGATTTCAATCAAAATGTGAATTGTCCAAATTTTCAACTGTTTTTTTATTTAATGTAACTAGTCCCTAAAAACTTTAGAATTTAAAAAATTCACATTAATACGTGCAGGCTCAGGTATTTGTTTTGACTTAAACATATCTATTTCCTTGAGTTATCAGGAAAAAGTTTCTTCTGGTGTAAGGAATGTACAATTTTAAATTATAATGAAAAAACTCCATGACTCATGACATGACAAAATGGTGGTTACACCGTAACAAATGAAACCCGACTGTGATGAAATTAAAACTAAGAAAGCACAGAAATATATAATTGACATTTCTAATAGAAATCAAAAATGTTCCTTTGGAACTATATTTGAATAAAGCAGTACGGTAAAAATGATTAATTCAGCTTAATTTGAAGTACTAAATACACACGTATCTAGGAATTTGTGTATACCTAATCTTTAAAACTTTTGGTTTACAAAACGCAATAAGTTGAATGACTCTTTTACCACCGTTGTGCCGGCCAGTTTCAAAATACTCTATGATGATAAAATAGTATCAATTGAACGACTGCACCGGAGAATTAGTATATCACACGAATTAGTGTGTACATTCACTCAAATTGTGTATTAGCATTGCAACATTTCTGTTTAATGTGATCATCTT
The DNA here is from genome assembly GCA_022840565.1 of Eubasilissa regina. Classification (NCBI taxonomy): domain Eukaryota; kingdom Metazoa; phylum Arthropoda; class Insecta; order Trichoptera; family Phryganeidae; genus Eubasilissa; species Eubasilissa regina. Next base: position 20,053,937 of record JAINEB010000018.1, on the reverse strand, counting down.
CATTCAGGTACTCATTGTGCCTTCGGAGATTTGATTTATATTTGATGTCTGAGGGCGGAGGCAGGTGGAGGTTGAGCTTGTGGTGCGAGAGGACTAGACTGCCGGTGAGAGCCACGATGAGACGGTCCAGCCACGTTACCGGATTGGGGTAGACGGCCCCGCCTTCGTAGAAACCGAGGTGTCCTCCGTGAGCCACTTCTACAAAGCACATTTTTTCTTGGGTACCTAAATAATAATAATTATAATAAATTCCCGCGTGCGCTTTCATGTCGTATGTATTTACATATTGATGCTACAATGCATAACTATTACAATATGTCAATCAAACACAAACAATGTAAAAACAAATAATTCTGACTAGTGACAAATTAAGTGAATTAAATAGCACATTCAATTATATTAAGATAGATTAATTTTGTGATTGCCCATTTAAAAAAATAAAACATCAAAAATTTATACCAATTAAACACTCGGTAGAAATTGTTTTCATTGATCAATATGGACTAAGTGGTCATAAGTTATTTATTTATGACCATAAATAAATATTATTTACCATAACTGAACGCTAAAATGTATTCCACAAATATCTAACCCAAAACAATCAAATTAGAATCTTTCCCGGTGTATTCACTTCGTTTACTGGTGACTCCAAGAAGAACGAATATTGTTTTAAAATGTAATTAATGTAATGCATTTTGTACTTTCCCGTTAGCAAGCCAGCCACAATAAGAAGCTATTAAAGAAAATAAACAGTTTGATTATTATCAGTTTGCGTTTCAATTAAAGATTGTGCAGACTGCTGAGATATTTCTCAGAGATTGAAGATGAAGAATTAAAGGCGAATCATGAAATGTATGTATTAAAGCACTAATTCAAAATATAATATTAAAAAAAAATTATACAGTAAGACCACAGTTTTACACTTCAGCAAAAAACAGTGTGAAACTGAGGAAATGAAAAATGTTTGGAAAAAAGGACTTTGAATGAAAAATGGATGCACCACGAGGCGCTTGCGTCTTTCTTCTTGACTTATGACTTTTTATGATTGTGTAAAGTCGAACACGAGATGTTAAGCTCTTTTGCTAGGTCAATGCGCAAATCGACGTGATTGAAAGATTTTTCAAAAATAATCATCTTCAACTCGATAGTATTTCTTTGTTGCACATTTTAAGAACAAATTATGAATGATTATAAAAGGCTAACGTAATAAAAACAACGTAAAAAATATTTAATGTCCAATTTTGACATAAAATTCAACAAATAATGTGAAAACAAAATGGAAATCGATTTATCAATCAAAACTGATAAAAGAACATTGAAAAACTTAAAAAAAAACAGTGCATAACATGTTAAAAAATCAACATAGAAACATCAATAATTGTCACGGCAAAGATTGCGGGACCGACGCGTGCAGTGAAGCGAAAATTGTAAGTCGTTCGGCAAAAACACATCTCTGAAACCCCTAAAAATTTACCGTTACAAAAAAGAAATCCGTTTCTTCATTACTAGCATATGTACTTGCCCAAGTCAGAATGAAACATAATAATGATGAACGTACATATCTGGGATCGTAAAGCTGGCGTGTTGAAATATCAAAATTTGTGTAGAGTTGGCGTGATGAGTTTTTGAAAGAAAAAAGTCAAATTCAAAATTTCGCATGTAAAAATCAATAGAGTTGGCATGCTGAATTTTCGAAATGTTTTGGCATAAAACCAAGGAAATGTAAAATTTTATCTGTGGAAATTGCGAGAAATATTTGCATGGGAATGTATGAAGATGTAGCAGGACTTCGACTTTTCGGCGAGAAATATTTGCATGGGAATGTATGAAGATGTAGCAGGACTTCGACTTTTCGGCGTAAATAGCGGAAAAACATAAAATCGAGAAATGTAAAACCGAGGTTCACTGTTTGTACTAAAACAAAAATTTACGAAAACTCGCAATAAATATTTCATATATATATATATTGTTGACTCTTATTACTTACTTGCAAATTCTCTAATAGGATGGAGTAAATGATCCGGTACCAGGGGGTCGTCACGCGCATTGATGAATATCATCGGAGTACGAATATTGTCCAAATAATTGATACTAGAACTCCAGTGATAAAGGTCAGTTACCGAGTCAAAATCAAAGATTTTTCTGTGAAAATAATATTTAAAAAAGATAAGTTATATAAGATAATGTACATACTAGAAAAAATAAGTTTTATAATTTGTATCATAAAACAAAGTCATTAAAATAAAACTAAAAGAGAATATATAGTATTGTACAACAATGACAACAAATGTTTGTACGTTCTTTGTATATTTCTCCGATTTATAAGCCCAATCGGTGAATTAGGTTGGGCATCTACAAAAATTATTGTAAACCAACACACAACATAACATCACACAACATGAAGATAAATTTCTTATATAAACGACAACCTATGTATTGTAAAATTTCAGAAGAAAAATCATTTTAAATTATAATAAATAAAATGTAATCCCAATAAAAAAGTTTAAATGTTATCTTAAGGGTGTACTTTCATTTTTCCAGTTTTAAGAAATTCTATGTTAATTACATACAATTTCAAACCAGAACTAATAGTTAAACTTATTATAATTGTCACCCAAATACTAAAGGATGTTATTTGTTACGTAAATCTTGCTAGAGAGAAAAGTTATGATACAAAGAGATGACAAAAAATATTGTTGATTTTCTCGCACTCGAGACAAAAATAACTCGTATCAAGATTCATATCCACGTTTTTTCTTATTAATATTATGGAATGAAATAAAATGTCTGCTATCATTTGAATTAATTTATCAAAAATTAAATAATTTATTGAAGTACTTAGTTTATATACAATATTTTTAAATCAGTCAAAGTACCTACATATTGACACAACACAATGATCTACATTCAAAATTATCATGTCAGATGCATTTGGTGGTTTTATTTAATATTATCGATTTGAAACACCACATTGCCGTTATGTGAGCTGTTTGTTTCATAATTACATAGTATTTTGCTATGTTTAAAAGACAATGATGTTACAATTAAGTAGTTTTGTTTTGATAGCTGTTGAAAATGGGCAAGTTTGTGTTGTTTACAACATTGAAAAAGAGCAATATCGGTCAGTGATTCGATTCCCATTTTTTGATGGGAAGATGTGTGAGGAAATCAAAGTGAAGTTGCATGCCCTTTATAAGGACCATGCACCTTTGATATTAGTTTAATGAATTCAAGCGTGGCCGAATATCCGTTTTTGATGAAGGATATGGTCAACAAAATCTATGATATTGTATTAGTAGACTGCTGGGTGAAGATCAGAGAGATTGCTGATGTTGTAAATATCTCAATTGAAAGTGTACAAAATATCCTACATAAAAAGTAGGGCACGAAAAACCTATCGACTAGATGTGTACTGCGGTTTCTCATAGTGGAACAAAAACGGAACCGCATCACTGAACTTCGGAACTTCGGAGCACTGTTATGTTTAAGCGCAATCCGAAAGAGTTTCTGTGGTGCTTTGTAACTATTGACGAAACATGAATCCATCACTACACGCCAGAAAAGAAAAGACGGTCAAAATAGTGGGCTTCATTTGGCGAACCTGCTCCAAAGGAGAAAATGGTTCCATCGGCCGGAAAGGTCATGATCACAGTTTTTTGGGATTCGCGAGGTATCATCTTCACCAACTATTTGGAGAAGAGAAGGACAATCATGGGGCAGTCTACGCTGATTTATTGGGCCGTTCGACACTGAATTGATGGGAAAAATGCCCCACTTAGCGAAGAAAAAAGTGCTCTTTCATCATGACAATGCACCAGCTTACTCTTCCACAATCGCCACAGCAAATTATACTATAAATTGCTGCCTCATCCACTCTCCTGATCTGATCCCATACGATTTCTTTTTGTTTCCAAACATGAAAAAGCATGGAGCAAGCGTAGAAAGTTGAAATGATACTATGTTGAGAAATAAATAAATAAAAATGTGTTTCCTTTCCTAACACAAGTACTTATCATACAGCTCTCATAGCGTAACCAACCATATATCATGGAGATATTACCGATTTCATAATATATTGGAGAAGTATTGGCCATTAGTCAAGGGTAGTCCCAAATATTATATTTTAATGCGGCACCAATGAAACTTCAAAACGCGGCATGGGCCCACGTTATAACGAATCCGCATTGATTGAACCCGCATTAAGCGGGGATTATTTGTACAATATATCATAATTTTCCAATTTCATATTTCAATCTCGTTTTACTATATTTTTACAGTAAATTGAGATGCATATTTCTCACCGATCATAAAAAGGTTGCATTTAACGTAAAAAATTATTTAATTTTTATCTTCGTAATTAAACGAATTATGGCTTTATTTTATTCTAGAAGTTTATCAACAATTTTTAATACCTAGTGTATGCGTCATCTAAATCGGGCAATGTGGCAGCAGATATTATGCTCTGCTCTGAGAGCTGATGGCGAGTTTTGATTTCTTCCGAGAGCAGAACATGCTTGTGTCGGGTTATTAAATTCCTGTAGTTGTCGGTCATGATGTACAGGTACACACGCCTAAAGTTCTGCCAGTGAAGAAGGGTTTTCAAGGTTCTGTTAAATTCAAAATAACAATCAAATTACAGATTCACAAAAAATTATTTATTTGTAACATTTCATAATATGTACATGTATATACATTTTATAAATCTAATAAATATTAAAAATTAATTTTGTTTTAAAGAAGATTACCTAGTACATATTTACTTGTGAACTAACATAATTTAAAAATTACTTTTTGTTCATTAACATTAAGAAAAATAACATCTAAGTAACCTTCAGAAAATTTATGGCTTTTGACAAAGAGAAATTAGCTATTTCTTCACATTTGTGTACTATTAAAAACAAAAAATTAATAGGAATTTTGTCATTTGTGGAATACAGTCGGGTATTCTATAAAGAAACCAACTGTTTGTTCTAGCATAAATTAAAATATTTGCATTTAGGGGTAATCTGTTTCAGAACCGAGGCCTAGAGAAACCAGCTTAGAAAAAATCTGTGAACAAACTTTCTTTAATACAAATTACATCGAAATCAAATAGTCAAGTAGGAAGACCTGACATGTCATTCTAAAGCACGTGCTACATCGACCAAAGTTATTTTCTCACGTGGTTCATTATGGTATCTTGATTTTATTGATAATGACTTAACGTTTTTCATTGTAGCGTCATTTATTGCACAATATCCGGCTGTACATTAGTTTTGTTCATCTGTTTGTCTCATATAATAATGATTATTGGATTTAAGGAGAAACTTACTCTATTGCATTGTATCCTTGACAGATTGATATTCCGCCGATGATGTGAGGCGGTCGGATTCTGTTCTTCTCACCGAGATACTTGGTGATCAAGTTACCGCCGAGGCTGAAGCCCACCAGCACCAATCTTGTGGTGGGATACTTCTCCAGCAAACTTTCAATCATGGAACTGAAGTCATCCGTGTGACCTGAAATATTAATAAAAATCACACATTTTGAAATGACAAAGTTTACACCTAAAATTTAGAAATGTTTTTAACAACTCTTTTATCAAAGTAGTAAAAAATTATTATTATTTACCAACCAACATTCCAGATGATTTTCAAAAATATCTTTCGATATTACCTATTTGTATGCACTTATACGACATTCAATTAATGTCCGGAACATTGTTTCCGGATACAATTGTTTACTGCCACTATTCTTCACCTTAGGTTAAATTAATTAATTAAAATTATGTTTTATTAATGGGGGATTTTCTTCATATAGTATACTGTTGTGCTGATTTTTTTTTATAACTTCATGTGTACATACAGATATAGAAGTAATCATTATATTTTTATTTGTTTATAATACTCATCTATCTAAATTTATATCTTTTAAATATACATATTATAACATTATATTTGGTACCTACCGCGCACGAGATGTGCTGGGAGTTGACATTTACCAAATGGCAACACTGCATCGCGTAAAAAAAATATTCTCGGAAGTATTCTTTTCTTTTGACAGTTTGCGAGCATGAGATATGTGTATGTATATACATTTTATAAATCTAAAATCATTTTATAAATCCGATGCTAAAATCACAAAGATGTGATTTCATATTGAATTAAGGAAGGGTGAGAATAATAACATATTGGGCATCTGTGTTATCCTGCACCATATTGTGAGATTTGTTTGCTATATTACTTGTATGCTTGCAGGATTTGAAGCATCCCTTCCTTACATGACAGCAGAGAGGTCATGTAGATGACAATACTTTTTTTTTCTTCATGAAGGATTTCTCATAAATAAAGCAGGACAGGGATACGATTTGGTCTTCTCCGCTTCATAATTTCACAACTGAACTTGTTTTACAACAGAAGAGGAAGCAAGGGATTCCACATGAGTTCAAATGGAAGAAGATGACCCAGCCTTCCTGACGTTTTGATAAGTAAGGATATACAAGTATTTACAGGTGCCTCGGAACATCAACTCTGGACGAAGACTGTGGTTCGCTGCCGAAAAACGAAGACACCTCGCGTTTAAATGGTAGCTAATGTGAATGGGAGGCGACATGGTGAATTCTGTGCATCAGAACCACGCACCTCACGCTATACCCTGAGCGAGTCGGTGGACGGATGAAACACGACGTCACAATACGTAGTGAACAATTTTTCAGGCGAAGGATTGTGGACTGCAAACAATTGTTGCTGGGAAGAATTGCTAGATGCCATTAAATGAATGTCAAATAGTGATGGGTACAGACTGAACAAAGTACTTTGTTATACTCACAGTTCACGTGTTTTAAATTGTGATGCCATTTCAATAGTTTAATTCTTCACACCATATTCACACACACACTAGCAAACTAAGTTGCCTGCAATGAAGCTCTCTCTCAGCAACGCACACAATTAATTGCAAAGTGTGTAGGTATAGAAAACGAAACTCAGTAAAATACTACACGAGTTTACTACTCAATTTGTGGAGTTTATTAAAGCGTGTACTTCGTAAAGTATCACACTTAACTTCGCTTTGCGCTTCAGTCACTTCATTGAAGTAAAGCTCAATAACGGTTTGAATAATCGTCACACTTAACCATACTTCATTGAACTATATGGAGTGCAAAGTGATTTCGACCTGTTTTGCCCTTTGCTAATGTCAAATATATACAATGTACAGCAGAAGTAATATTTTTGTGACAAAATATTTAATTGTCAGTTTCAATAAAAATTTATTTTTTGATGTATTTATATGCCATATAAAAACATCAATAATACATTATATAAATGTTTACATTGCCTCATACATTTTTCTTGGATATTTATTAAAGTTGAAACAACTGTCGCTGTTAATTATAAAATATAGGTAAGCTTTCGAACACTGTCTTAGAATAATAGCACTCGAACTGCCTATGTTTAATTATTGCAGAATAATAATGTGAATGTATTAGTTTACCATAAGTAAAGATTCTGGTCCCCGTGACTTGTACACTGTTGAGGGCCCCAATGTGGTTCAGTACGGCGCACCTGTACCCATGGTACTGCGAGTAATGGACAAAAGTGCGTATGTACACACTCTCTGAAGTATTGCCAATACCGGGGCAGATGGCTACTGTTATGTCATCTACAAAACATTCAAGGTATTCCATTATTCATCAGAAATAACCATTTTGTTTCACGTGTTCCTCAATTTTGTTATTTTGAATAAAGGAACAATAATACATAATCTTTTGAAAACTGCATTTTTATAAAGCAAAATAATAGTCACATATATGTAATACCATTATTACATTATAAGATACCTTATGATCTCCTTAATTTGGTAGTAAAATATTCTAATTGAAAGGAGTCGGTCAATTTAACAAAAAATAATAGGTTTTTGGCTTTTTGACATGAGAATTAAATTACTACTTGAGCGGTTTTTTTTACATTTTTTAAATTTACCAGATGACAATAAACATCTAGTAAATTTAAGTAAGACCAAAATTTATTTAATGTTTTTAAAGATTATTGCGTATTTACTCGCACAAATCCAATATACTATTCAAAATTTTAACCAAAAGTATAATTAATTTTCACTAAAGAATATTCCGATTTCTTCGAGTCTTTTTACTTATTTTGTTTTGGTGAACAAATAACTAATAAGCAACAGATTAAAATATAAAATAACAATAAATAAGAAAAATATCACTTAATAATAACCTAATGTTCTCTTACATGTTCCCACAACAATTTACATTACAGTCAAAATAAATAAATAAATTCCTTCACAGATAAAAAAAAAACAATGTTATAAATGCACGCTTAGGTAATTAATAAAAATATCTTAAAAGTGAATAGTATTATACATACAACAAGTCTATTTTCAGTAAAGTGTCTAAGAAATGGTATACACACAATGTGGTAAAAATATAATAAACACGAGCAGTTAGGTTACTGGAGTGCAGTAACAAACACTCTTTTGAGAAGATAACAAACTCAATGAGAAAATATCAATACCTTTATTAAAATGTCCATTAAAGTTATGACAGATCCTAGATAAACAATTATAAAAGTTTGTGTTGTAGACTGGTAGATGGAAAGTAAGAAAAGATAGGACATTCCTAAGTAATTTATGAGAAGTCATAGTAAATAAATTATTAGACAGAAAATGGTTTATGCAATTATAAAAATAAACAAACAAACTATTAGAACAACTTATTAGAAAATACATTATTTTAATGCAAGTAAATAATATAAGTTCAAATACAATAGATCTAGTTAAATTAATAATAAAAATAAATATATAATATTCCATAATAATTCAGCAGCATTTGAACTCGGAACCCTTCTGACTATCCGCAAGGGATAAGGAACACAACATAAACTGGTTTTTTTTGGCATTCCCTGATTTTACACCAGTAAAAAATTAAAACTCAAGGAAGTGAGAAGAAATCAATTTTTAGAAAATTTTTAATTCACAATTATATAACAAACACGGAACGGAATTACTTTTTCTGTTAAAACTTTTTAGTACAATATATTATTTGACAATTAATTTATAATCATGAAATGCGTGTTACCTTCGTAGGGTCCCCCGAGAGGCTCGTATAGATCATAAGTGAGGGTGGAACGGTCAGACAGGGTGAGCGATACCCTCTGTCCTATCGGCCAGGGGCACCGCACGCGCCCTATCACGCTGTGCAAGATGGTTTGCACGTGACCGCTGAAGCCCCATAGCCGCGTCGGGATGTAACTGAAAGAGAAGAGATTTTGTTTCTTAAAGATTAATCACGTTAAAAATAATCGGATGCGACTGGCAAATTACAGTTCATTGTTGAAGAATATTGCGAGAATATGGGAAGGGTGAGATGCAAGCCACAAGTTCAAGGAAGCATGACTATATCATATTATTAAGCAATATGTGATGGTATGTTGTATGTAGCCAGATCCAGGAAGGGATGCTCCCATATCTACTGAGGAAATTTGTGAATAATAATTGCAAACAGCAAGAGAGTTAACATTTATGTGATAGTTCTCCGGAGCTGGATGCTGAGTATGTACATTGATTTTTAAATTGTTAATAAATATTTCAACCTTGTTATGAAAATAATACAAATACATTTTCAAACCTTGCAAATTTGTATTTCTCTTTAAATGAACTGACTTCCAACAATGGTCGCATAAAACTATCTTTCAAAACTGACTGCAACGGAAAGTGTTTTTTTTTCTAAAAATATTTAGAAAAATAACAGCATATCAAATTGTTTTTCACGATTTAAATTTCGTTAATATTTGTTGAAAATTAATTTCGGTTGAGTATTTTGAAATTGGGATTTGTATATTAAATATGCAAATCAATTACGCATGCCATCTACATTTTTACTTTTTCCTTAAAGAATTGATTTGTGATGTGATGCATCTACACCACCTTCATCAAAATACAGCGAGAACTTTCTCTCGGAAGCAGTGCACATACGCGAGTACCCAATTAGACATGTTCTTAAAATTTCAAACTGAATGTACATTTGTCTGTTCTCTATACAATCCTTCACGCTTTGATCAAAACAAATTTGATACAAAGCAAATTTTGCATAATTACTCTTAAGGACTCCGTGCAAAACATTGTATCTCTCCCCCTGGCCACCCCCTCTCCTAGATATAAGATTTTATTCAGTTGCACTCTACGCAACAATTAATGAGTTATAAAATTGTTTTGATATGTATATACATACATATTTTTAGAGAGTACAAAAGACTTTTGTTTAAAAACCAACTTTCATGTAATTATTTTAAATTATAACTAAATCTAAATCCTGAATGACGCTAGGCGTGGACCGCTGTAAAGGTGTATATGACGTTTTTTCCAAATTTTGCATTGCTACTCTTTAGGACCCTGACGAAAATGTAGTAACCCACTCCCCTCCAATACCCGGACTTCCCTCTCACCCTTCCGCCGCTCGGGCCAAATTTGCATACATACTTTTTTAGGGCCCGCGCAGATAAACAAGTCACCCTCCTCTCCCTAAACCCTCATCTTAAATTACAACTAAATCTGAATTTCGGATAACGCCGGCAACAAATTCATATGAAATATGAATTCGTTAAAATATTCGAATAAAAACAATGCTACGAATTCAATATCAAACTTGTTATCGATTTCAAATATGCCTAATCGTCAGCGAGCGAACAACTATATTGTTTGAAAAACATTTTCAAAGAAAAAATCAAATAATGCGACAATAAGAGGAAACAGCGCCGAACAAACCGGCATTTATCTGCTACGACCGCGCCTATGGGATTATCTATTGTTTACAATATACCATTCATTTTTAAAACGATTCAATGAAAAAGCAAAGAGAGTCAACCGATCTATCTGCCGGCCGGTTGTAAATTCCTGCGCGCGCATATCGGTTACGACGTTTTAAACTTCGTTTCACTTTCAGGTCTAGTGCCATCGCGATAACTTGTGCGTGCGTGTGTGCGCGCGCATTCTACGTGTGTTACGTAACATCAAGAATGAATGACACGTACAATGTTATTAATTGATAAAAAAATTCACAAAAATGATAACTAAGGCCGTCCGAACATTTACCAAGAAGAAAAAAAAAAAAAGCGAAGTTGGTGCCAAATTGACGTTCGTTAGAAATAAATAAACGAAAATTCTCAATTTATTTGGCGCCAAAACTCTCAACTTCCGTTAAACTTCCGCACAGAGTAATCGTTCACATTAAAAGTTGATCTACGCACCAGTGAATGGATCCCTCGACAACACTCTTTCTCACTTTTGTGAACGTATCAAAGCAATGCGTTGGATTAGAATTATTGAAAAATAATCCCGGTGGCAACTAAATATTTTTCGATAGATAGTTTTTTTTCAATATATCTTTCGAGTTGATTAATTTAATTTGTATTATTATAAACCTTTAAAATAGATGTTATTGTTTTAGGTGGCTTTACCCATGGCCAGCGGCGTAACTGCGCCAATACAGCCCAATGCGCCGCATCGGAGTCCATGTTAGATAGATAAAATCCATTCGCGCCCTATAATACATATTGTATGTTTTTATCCCAAGGTTAATATGTACAGTGGAACCTCTCATAACGAGCAATTTGCATAACGAGCGAAACAAATTTAAAAAAACGGCTCCCTTAACGAGCGACATTTCGCATAACGAGTGACGCGCTCGTTTACCATTCAGAAACTCCACGACCCTTCAAGAAGTGTAATGTCCAAAAGAGCAGGCTGAATGTGATGTGGAGATCCAACAAGAAGGCTCGGGTGACACGTGACATTTTTACTGATTGGATCAATAAAGTGTTTGATTCTTCTGTGAAAAAATATTTGCTCGAGATGAGTCTGCCACTCCATGTCTCGCTTGTTATGGCCAACGCACCTGGTCATCCTCCAGGTCTACAAGATGACCTCCTTAAAGAATTTAATTTCATCAAGATCCAGTTTCTGCCTCCCAACACAACTCCGTTACTCCAGCCTATGAACCATCGGATTATTTCTAACTCTAAAAACATCTACACTAAAGCACTCTTCGAGCGTTGTTTTGAGGTGACTGAAGGGACCGATCTCACCCTCAGAGTTTTGGAAAGATCACTTCTAGATTGTTGCTTGCCTCAAGATGATTGACAAGGTGTGGGAAGGGATTACCGAGATTATTTTTTTTTACCATCCATCCATCCCGGATAATCGAGAGTCTACTGTACAAGGGATATAATGGATTTTGTGGACACGACACCTCCCGTAGTTCTCGTAGTTCAGATTTCAATCAAAATTTTCAGAAAAATCGACCCCGTAAATATTTCGGCTACGTTCGTTAGCCAATCTGATCCGTCATCTCGTTTCATAGTGGCGGTTGTTCAAAAAAAAAAAATTAAATTGGTACTCCGTTAATATTGGTTAGGATTAATGTAAGGAGATTTCCTTTCACACACATGCGAAACCTACTTGATTCTTCGGACCAGTGTTGGAATATTCGATACTGAATCACCCTCGTGCTCGAAGCTAGGCCCTTGTTGCCATTATCTACGTACATGTGTGGGGCCCTTGTGTTTTTTCCTCGTACGAATCACTTACTTACTGCTAGTTTTATAATTGGAAAGGTATTATTTTAACTTTGGTCGAATGGACATTGCCACGCCCTGACACCTGACAGTTGAGACGTCACTGTATGTATCTGTGTATTATTATCGAAGAATGGAATTCAAAGAGAGAGGACGTTTCACGATGCGCGGCGGACTAATAGACGAGACACACTTACTGAAGCGGACATTAAGTTTTCCAATATTGTCGGTAATTGAAGAATAAAATGACGTGATCGTTTTGGTTTAGCGGTGACACATTCGCCTGATGACCAACTGGTCGGGGATTCGAGCCTCGTCTCGGGAGACAACCAACAAACTATTTGATACTAGCAGAACTAGCGTTTAGCTATGTTTGAAAATAATCAAAATATTAATGTGACATGTATATCATGCACGCAAATATTACATAAATATATTATATAACACACGCACACATATTATATGTCACACGCACAGAGTGCCTATACCTTAGGCGCTCGATATTCCCATTGGTTTTACTAATTTATTAGAGTTCTCTAATTTCTTTCTTAAACTGGATTGTCGCATCTACTCTTTACGATTAGACATATTTCTTCTTCGTTAGTGTCTAAAAAGATACTAAATACTAGTGATGGGTAAATCGTTATGCAAGCCATTATTTAGATCGTTATTTTGTTCGAATGCAACAATGATTGGTAACTGATTATTCGCAATTCTTCGAACAATGGCTGGTACACTAGAAAGTAAACCTATAACAGTTAAATCTTAGTTACCAATCATCGACACAATCAGTCACATAACGGTTTACCATCACTACTAAATACCCGCTACGATGTTCGTGTACATTACCCGCGAACCTCCTATAAAAATGTTTCGAATTTTCCTTCGCTATTTCTAATGTTCTTTATATATTTATATAATGAAAGTTCTGGAGGAGTCGCCGATAAAAATATTCTGTATAATGCGCCTCTTCTGACACATTTCACCCGGGAAACAGTGATGAGCCGATTCGTAATTCGGCGAGCGATCACCCCTACACGAAACTAAACCTACAACCGTTAAATATTAGTCAACAATCAAATACCAATCACATAATCATGGTCACAAAAACAAAACAAAAATTCTATGTTAAAATAGACAATTTACACTAAAAATTCACGAAATAACGAAATCAAAGATATTACTGCCAGTACTCTATGCAATAATTGTACACTTATATAGATTTTATATTTATATGAATCTCGATGTAAAGCCTTCCGGGGAAAACGGGAGAAATAAACACCGGTGTGTTCAACTTTTCTATAAAATAAATCATTAAGCGGACATTAAAGTAAAAATTATAAATGTCCACCCGATTAATATTATTATGGAGACAAATTTAAAAAAAACTACACGGGAGAATAGTTTCAAGATATCGTGAAAACTATTTTATATGTTTAAGATATTTTATATCGTGTGGGAGAAGGACAGATGGAAGGACAGTGTCTCGCACCATGGCGATACAAAAGTATTTTCCACCCGAGGCAATGCGGGCCGAGAGCGCGGTCGCGGAGGAAAGAATCTATCCAGACACAATACACTTCAATTATAATTATTAGATGACAAGACTGCGCCAGGAGCGTTATTGCTGTGTGCAGAGTGTTCCCTCTTCCGAGAATTTTCTGATGTCATCTCCCAATCGTGAACGTTTCGAACGCTAATAATAATCTTCGCCACAATATCAGCGGGGACCGAATTATTGCAATCTCAAGTGTTAGCAAAACGCAGTGAAGTTGCGATGGGAACGTGATATTTTCCACAGCAACCGGCCCCCGAGTCCGGTGGAGCGGATTGGAGGAAGAGTCCACAAAGATCCTGTATCGATGAAAGCCTTTTTATTTTACATTTATTGTTGACTGTTATATTACAACGCTACATTTATTGTTGACTGTTACATTACAACGCTACATTTATTGTTGACTGTTGCATTACAACGCTACATTTATTGTTGGCTGTTACATTACAACGCTACATTTATTGTTGACTGTTACATTACAACGCTACATTTATTGTTGACTGTTACATTACAACGCTACATTTATTGTTGACTGTTACATTACAACGCTACATTTATTGTTGACTGTTACATTACAACGCTACATTAATTGTTGACTGTTACATTACAACGCTACATTTTATATACGAAGGGTGCAAGGCTAAAACGACGGACGCCCAAGCTAAACGATTTTTTTATTATTATTTATGGTAGTATTCTAGCTTCACACTTTGATAAAAGTAACGAAATAAATAATACTTAAGATACGATATTAATACACACTGCTACATCGACGAGAGTCACAACTAAACAATGCCATAATGCTGATACTCACATATTGACGTATATTTGCTCGCTTACAAGTTATAATCATTTTCTGATTAAAATAAATAATATATTTTCTCGTCGGAGTTGAGAAATACAGAAACATAAAAAAAAAAATTACACAAAATGAAGGCTAATAAATTTAATGAAAAACGAGAGTTTGAAGTCTCTAAGATCCCGCATTAGAATTTAAAAAAAAGCATATTCCAAACGCACCGACACATTACAACAAATTATAAATGACAGTTAAATCATTATTTGTTCGATATTCATGTACTTTCGGATACAGTGTTCTGCGTTTCAAACGTATCATGAAATTATTGGAAAAAAAGAAGTGCAATCTGATGTAATGTCGTATTTAGTTGATTGATTGCATTTTGTTTTCATCTGCGGGTGCAAAATCACCCCCCACCCCTTACAGGAAATATGTTAAGGAAAACGAACAAAAATAGTTAATAAAAAATAATTTTCTTCATACTGGTACTCGAGACCTTCATCGTTTTTGCACTGCTCCGTTTTCAGTTCAAGTTTGTTTCTCTTATTTTATATTAATGTCGGTTAAAAAATTAATTCTTCTCTTTTGTATAATACATACACATACAGTAATTATATTAAATAATGTCACATTTATATTGAACATTTTCTAAATGTGACGTACAACATTCTATGACAACGTATATGTAAATGTATACTGTCAGCTAGGCGCGACTGGCACATTTTTTCCGTGGTGGATATAATTACTTAATTTTAATACAAAACATACATTTACTGATAAACCTTTATACTTTTAAATATTTTTTATTTTATTGGATTAAAAATGGAGCTGTACATAATTGAAAATGAAAGGATAGCCGGAGTTATATTTGCGAGAATTCTAAGAAGCCTTTCCGGTTTACTCGGGTCCATTCCGAGCCCTACTTCAGTAGCAAGAAGCTAATTTATATTTGATTGTGAAATTGAATAGTAAATAGCTCGTCCTCGTCGTGCGAAATCACAAAGATTATAATTTTGAGATAATCAAATTTTGAAGGTTACAGACTTACTGTAAACAGAATTTCCCGGGTGTAAAGACCCCTACACGCCACTCCCCCCCTACCCAACCCTACATCCCTTCGTCGACAGTGAAATACATTTCTAGAAGCGTTGCAATCAAATAACCCCAGTTTTAAGATATTTGTGAACAGTGTAGACTTTAGATGTTAGTGTAACATTCGCACAGCAAACAAAACTGAATCTTCAACTTCTATAATGAAGTTAGCGACAATTTTACACGCGAGGAATTGGAAACAAGTTCAAGATGCTAACAATCAGACCATCATACAGTTCAATATGTAAAAAAACACATTATTATTGTAAAGTTCAAGTTTTCCAGAACATAGTTCTGTGGTATTTTAATACAAATTAAATGCATCAATAAGAAAGATATACAGAAAAATTCAATTTATAGGAAAAGATATTTTTGTTGCTACCGGGATTCGAACCTGGATCCTCTCCTACCGGGGAAATGCGTTAACCGATTACATCACACCGACAGTATGAGAATTTTTAAATTCATATGGATTGATCCGTAAATCTTTATAAATGATACATTTAATTTGTATTACATTATAATTTGTTATAGATTTAAATACATATTTGTTTTCCAAAGCTAAATAGGTATCGGGTATTTTTTTTAAGGGTAAGTTAATCCTGCGAGGATTGCGCGCACCGCCTGGGCACATACCTAAACACATCGCCATGGAAACGGGGAAAGTAAACACTAAACTTATTTATTATTAAAGGCGAAAGATATTACATTATAGTGTCATATCATAATTGTATGTGAACAATGCCAAGTGTGAGTTCGGGCCGAAGAGCGGGGGGCGAAGGACACGACCTTCTGTTTACTATTCGAGAGCTATATCGCGGTTGGCATCTCTCGTAGAACTTGAATAATTTCGCTATACAACATTGTAATAATAATAATGACGTTTACGTTTTAATCTTTTTAATCTAATATTGAGAAATACGACGCGACCTCGACACGAGCGCTTAATAATTTATGTATATTTATAACTTATAATCGCACCGTTTTTTTGCAAGGGTAGGTTCCGCCGCACTCTTTTCTCGTATGTCTTCCCATGCACACTCGTCGATTGTTTCCAATAAGGCCATCTTCCTATATCCGGTCTAACAGGAGTCTGGTGATCGTGCCAGGACTTCCGCGGTGTTACTGCTGCCTCCCAACACTCGCACCGTACAAGGGTCTCTAATATGGTTTGGGCATATATATTCTTGAAAAGATATAATTCGTACACTATGATCCGCTCGACCAAGGGCTTTTAAAATATAAACTTGTAGTTTTTTCTTCAGTTTTCGTTTAAATCAACAATAGCTGGAGAGGAACAATGCGGTTCAGCATATCAGAGCATTGGCGGATTGGTTTTGCATAAAATAATCCCAGCTGCTGCGGTTAGGTTTAATTATTAAATAAAATTTGATATTAACATAGTGATATCGCGCGCCATAAGTAGGGATTGCATACAAATTTTTTTAGAATTCAGAAATTCGTTCTCATAAATATAAATTCGAATTCCGAGAATTTCACAGTGAATTCGAATTATAAATATATAAAAATAATATATTGTTATGATCAGAGACTAACGGCAACACAATGAGTAATCACAGAACAATAGGGGTGCGTGGGTGCTCCGTTCCTAGAAAGTGATGCAGAGAGAGCGCTTTCACGAAAGGTGCATTCGACCGGCACTTAAACAGACAAAAGATGGCGGCTGCATCAAAGAGATGTCCGAAAACTGCCGAATCAGTGTTGAGATTTGTTTTGTCGAGTGCGGTAGTGCGGTGTGTATTTATTCTGCCTTGGTTTTCTGTTAAATTATCGATTTTTTTAACAAGGCAAATTGGAGCAGTTTTAATTTATTGTCGTTATTTGATATATGCAATAAAACCTCGATTATCCAGACTAACTGAGACCATGGGTAGTCCGGATAATATAACGTATAAACACGAGACTTCTTAAACTCATATGAAAATTTTATAGGGTAAAATGATTATATTGACGTCTTCCATTAAAATTAATCTTCAAGAAAAAACAGTTTATTTTTAATTTTTAGTTGAAAAATAAATATTTTTTTATATAATAAATAATAATGAATTTATTGTCTTAAATAATATGTTTTTTATTATTAGTAATGATAAAAAATAATATAACAATTTTCAAAATTCGACCGAACACCGAAAATTTTTATATTCGATTTTTTTATTTCGTCAAAATTTGCAATCCCTAGAGCCATATCCCGAAGACAAATAAATCACACTTAGATGAGAATTTTACATACGATATCTTGGTGCGTAAGATCAAAAATAAAATTTGAATTAATAAATGACCTGCCAGAATAGGTATTATAACTGTATCTTCTTCTAAAGAGACAGATGATTTCTATCAAGTTGACCATTTAGACATTATTCACAGCTGCCCGAAAGAGAGATTCAGATATTTAGTGGAATCATTTCTTCAAGGTTTAAAGAAGCGATTAACTATATATATATATATTTCTAATATATTTAAGCATTACTAAAAATTTAATTCAGAGTTCCATAATTACGAATAATCAATCATAAAAAAGATGAGATTCTGTAAAAATAATGTAGATGGCTTTCAAATAATGGAACGACAGGTGTATTAATTTGAAAAATGTAACATATAGGTTCGAAAATTTGTCAAGAAAAATACTGGCGTTATAGCACAAAGGTAGTGCACTTCCCCGGATTGGAAATAGAGATCCAGGTTCGAATCCCGGTGATGCAAAAACAATATTTTTCGACAAAATTGATTTTATATGTATATATTTATAATTAATACATTAATTTAGTATTTAAAATATCACAGACCTATGTTCTGAATAATTACAACTTCACAATAAGAATGTGTTTTCCTTAATAAAAAAGATGTGTTAAAAATGTAGGGAAACTCAAATGTTAGGGACAAACGTACACGGGACCAGTCTTAAGTATTTGCTTTATGCTATGGTCCGTGTTCAGCGTGAAACGATCAATTAATCAATGACGCATCCAATACATCAGAGAACAGTCTCATTGAGATATCATCGCGGACGTGCGCCATTTTAGGACGGGCGGTAGTATCAAGGGGCGGCAAATTTCCATTATCAGTATTTTTAGTATCAATTACTATCAATAATTTGTCAAAATTTCTAATTTTTTTCTTTCGCCAGTATGAATACGTTCTGAGATTAGTTAAAAAATATGCAACTACATACTTATTTAGCATAATGTCGACCAATGACGTTCCATACTCAAAATTATCGGGAGAGGTTTGAAGACTGCTTTTGTTTCGAAATATAATACGAGAGCCTTTCACAATTATGTAGGTACCCTTTTCAAAAGGTAACAATGATAAATGGACGGCTATCGTATATTTTATATTCAGCGGTGAGCCGTCAACACGTTAGCGAGGGGCTCGCTTAATCTCAGAGCTATTCGCGGTGTTCCGGGGAAGGAGGGGCGGATTTTCTTTATCACTCTTAAACAATTATACGCAATAATTATTAAAGCGATCGAATGTCACTTAATATACTTATAATATGTAACAGAGTACGCAATACACCGTAAAATAATTAATATCAATAGCTGAAAAATGTACTTGCCTACTTTAGATTGCGCGAGTGGAGAGTTCCAAGATTGGCGCAGAAATGGATACTATTCTCTTCGCCGCAATTCCATGTTTCAAAACAGAACACTGGCTTGAAACTGAAGTTCTCCGCAGTAAATGATGGTACAAAGTAATAAATATTAGGAACTGTCCTCCTCAAAACTGTGCACAATTACGGTAAAGCGGAAAAAATGTGCACGTGTGAAGTATAAAGGTTTCATAATACATTTTAACTATCTACAGCTATTGCAGTTAGATACTTATTTGATCTGGGAATATTGTATTTTTCTTTTCTTAATTTAACAAGGGGCTCGCGCGAACCCCTCCGTGCCCCCTCCAGCCGGATAATTTTTCCAATATTTTCAATCATTACTTAGGTAACTGGTAACTAGACAACTGAGGCAAGACTAGCGGTTCATGGTTTATTTTATTTTATTTTTTATTTTTTGGAGAAACAAACAGTGTAACAATAACTGATAATTACATAATATATAAAAATAACACCAGTGAAGTTTCTTCGGAAATTAAATACATAGTACATAATAAACTAAAAAATAGCAAATAGTACATAATTAAATACATAATAAACTAAAAAATAGCAGACTGATAAACAAAAATGCTTTTACATAAAAGTAAACATAATAAACTAAAAACTAGTATATATTAATAAAAAAAATAATAATATTAATAAACTGAAAGAAGAAAAACAAAAAAATAAAAGAGTGATTTTAGACTGAACATACAAAGAGGAAAGGGTAAGGAGGGGAGGGAAATGGGATGCAATATATACAGTTTATGTTAATAGTTATTGAAAAGTTGGCGTAGTTTAAATTTAAAAGGAAGCAATTTATCGTTAAAAATGTCAATGTTATTAGAAAAATTTACGGCATTATATTTTGAAGTAGAGCGGATAATAAAACAATTTTTTATGTAATTAGTTCTACTCAAATTTATGGAGTCCTGGTACCGACACTGATGTATGGAAATGAGGCCTGGAGCTGGCAGAAGAGGAACGAAAGTAGACTGAATGATAGAGTAAAGAATGTAAAGCTGATCTTAGTATAGTGAGTATGATTAAGAAAATACCACTTAGGTGGTTTGGTCATATGAAACGGATAAATAAGGATAGAATGGTAAGAAAGATATATGACCCGAGTGTTGATGACACCGTAAGTAGAGGACGTCCGCAGAAGACTTGGCACGACCAGGTAAACCAGATACCGGATGATGGTCCTGTTAGAAGCCTCAATAATCGTCGAGCTTGCATAAGAAGATGTATGAATGTGGATGAGGCGAGAATTGTGTGTCAGGACAGAAGAGTGTGGCGCCCTGTCTCCACTGCCTACCCCCGCGGGGAAACAGCGTGATGGTAAATAAGTAAGTACTACTTATGCAGGTGCAGTATTTTGTGGTGTGTCTAAGTAGATTATAGTAAATAATTATCTAGATGTGGATATCTGGCATAAATCATTTACCTGCACATAAACTGTTTATTGTTGTGGAACAATCGTGCCGTCGTTGCAATATTATTACAAATTATGAACATGATTAAGATAAGCAAATATTATAAAAGTCTCTTTCTAAATGTGGACCAGTGACACGCGCGCGCGCGCGGAACACTTTCTAGAAAACACGACGTTTTGAAGAAATGTTCACAATGCGTACGGATACACAATACGACATCTGCCGATGTCGAAAGCTTTTCTCATTACGAATAGTCGATGCAAATAGCACAACTGAAAAGTGCATATTACGAGTCTGCCAAGATTAGATATTTTATAATAAATTAATACCAATCAATTATTAATTAACCTACTCAAAAATATTAATTAATTGAACGTGCCGCTCTGCTGGGTTTATTCTCGATAAATTAACTATGCTATTTAAAATGCTGAACATTTAATATACACATGCATACACAACATATAATGTACACACTCACAAGAAAACATATGCTGTATACATAAGAATTTTCCGAAACTAGGAAGTTTTGTGGCACACTGAAAATGAGTTTAACGGTCGTGGTATTTCAAATAATCCCCATATTGTTTTAATTGTTACAAATATTGTGGAGTTTATTATTATTATAGCTGTATAATAGTTCTGTAACCCACATTTTCATTTAAAAAAAAAAAAACGAGTATCGAAAGCAGGCGCTCAATGCGTATTACATATAATTCTGTTCGATGTAGTTGAAAATACTAGAGGTTACTCTATTTCTCAAAAAGTAATACTCGCCTGGCTCACCGGAATCTTTGACCATGCTTCGACATTAACGTTGAGATTTAATAGCGATAAACCCTCGTCAGCTGTCGCGAACGTATGTAGGCTAGGTACTTTTTGCCCGCATGGAGGATTTACCTTTGTCAAACCCCAGACAAAAGTTTTATTGGAAAATATATTTCAAAATTGGACAGTGAGAGCCATTTAAAAAAAATATATATATGTATATATAAGGCTTTTGAAAATAGCGTTTAGCGTCTTAATTGTTGGTAAATTCTTTTTTAAATTTGTCAATGTTAAATTATTTTGTATGTTGTGATAAGTTGTATAATTTTAATTCATTGCAAATGCCGTTTTTCTTTTTTTAGCCGGACGTGTGCGGTAGTTTTGAGACGTTATTATAGTGTTAATCGTTTTCATGCGGTTTGTGTTTCATGTTGAATAATCAATAAATAGTGGTTTAAACAAAGTATTTTGTAAATATGAATTAAATATCATATATATTAAAGTTATAGGCCCTATTTCGCGATGTTTATATGTTTATATGTTTATATGTAACCGATTTTGTCACACACGTTTTGGTTAATATCTCGCTTATTAGGCGTTCTATCCGCATTCTGATATTTTTCCCAGACGTCCGAAGGTTGACTGAGTCTTTACATCTTTTTCTTTTCATTCTTCTTCTTCTCCTCTATTTGTTACAACTCTTTTAGTTTGGTGATTTTTGGAAAATTTAACTTTTTATTTAGCCTAACTTTTTTTTCATTCGCTTATAAGTCTGCGAGTTTAAGAGCTAAAATCATTTTAATATTTTTTAGCAATTGCCACCGATGAGTAGTATCGTTGCACACTTTAAAAAATAATCTTCTTCTTCTAATTTATTTGTGAAGCTTGATTAAGTAAAATTTCGTGTTTTTGAGCTTTTCGCTGCGAGTTTACGACCAAAATATAATTTTATTACATCTGTGCATACATCACAATGGAATATAATTTATTTTCGTATTTGTAAGCTTCTATCGTTTAAAATTCACCTTAAAAATCTAAAAAACGCGTATTTTTTTTTTTGAAAAACGTACGGACCTACCTAGATGCGCCGAAAATGCGAAAAAACTGATACAAATAACCCCGGAAAAGTGAAATCTCACGACCGCCGGAGAAAACAAATGAATGCGGTTTTTTCCATATTTGACAGGCGAAACAGTGACAAACTTTGCGATTTATGAAAAATGTCGATTTTCACATGGGAAAATGTACATTTTTTGATTTGAAAACGTTCTCTGTACACTATTCGGTATGAAGCAGTCTATTAAAAAGATCATATTCATGGAGGTATCTTCGCGTCCATGCACCCTGAAGGATAATATATACCCGATACGAATTAAAAATAGTATTTTTAATAAATAATGTTTAAATATTATATCATGTCCATGTAAAAATGTCCATTTTCACGTGAGAAATGAAACATTTGAAAATTATTTCTACACTCTATGTAACATTGAGCTTATTAAATAAATATTGTAATAATACAGGTAACGGTTCATTCGACCACCTTGAAGCGAAATATGTGACGAATCCGAATTAAAAAGAGTATTTTTATTTAAATATGTACATTGACATTTTTTGACATGTCCATTTTCTCTATCTTTATTATTATCTTTACCGCCGAATAAAACGATTTTTTGGTAGAAATGTATTTATTTTATTTACAGACTACTTTTTTTAATTTATGGCATCTTATAGCCTTTTCAGAATATTAATAAATGTTATAGATAATAAACGAAATTTAATAATTAATTTGCCGCGTATCCATATGCATTTTTTACAAATTTGACAACAGATGTCACTAAACACGCCGGATCAGAAAAATAAATATATTAAATAATTTTGGTATGGAAAATATGTTTACAGATTATGAGATTTTCTACTATTAATATTTTTCTAATAAATATAATTTATTTTCCACAAAAGGGTGAGGAATATTTTAAATGTTTTTTTTTATGTAAACAATTTTTTTAAGTATTAGATTTTTTTAGTACAACTTATTTTACAGAGATGTCACTAAACATCCCGTTTCAGAAAAAAAAAATATATTAAATAATTTTGGTAAGGAAAATATGTTTACAGATTATGAGATTTTCTACTATTAATATTTTTCTAATAAATATAATTTATTTTCCACAAAAGGGTGAGGAATATTTTAAATGTTTTTTTTTTTATGTAAACAATTTTTTTTAAGTATAAGATTTTTTTAGTACAACTTATTTTACAGAGATGTCGCCATACATACCGTTTGAGCCAATAATCGATTAATATTTAAAATAAATAGTAAGGCAAACATGTTTTTACAATATACTGAACAAAAAACTTAATAAATATAATAGACCCTATTTCGCGATGTTTATATGTTTATATGTAACCGTTTTTGTCACACACGTTTTGGTTAATATCTCGCTTATTAGGCGTTCTATCCGCATTCTGATATTTTTCCCAGACGTCCGAAGGTTGACTGAGTCTTTACATTTTTTTCTTTTCATTCTTCTTCTTCTCCTCTATTTGTTACAACTCTTTTAGTTTGGTGATTTTTGGAAAATTTAACTTTTTAATTAGCCTAACTTTTTTTTCATTCGCTTATAACTCTGCGAGTTTAAGAGCTAAAATCATTTTAATATTTTTTGGCAATTGCCACCGATGAGTAGTATCGTTGCACACTTTAAAAAAAAAACTTCTTCTTCTAATTTATTTGTGAAGCTTGATTAAGTGAAATTTCGTGTTTTTGAGCTTTTCTCTGCGAGTTTACGACCAAAATATAATTTTATTACATCTGTGCATACATCACAATGGAATATAATTTATTTTCGTATTTGTAAGCTTCTATCGTTTAAAATTCGCCTTTAAAATCTAAAAAACGCGTAATTTTTATTTGAAAAATCGACGTACCTACCTACATACAAATGAATTGAAGAAAATGCTTGATATTTTTTCTTAATAAACGCAACACTTCATATTTTCAAGCAGCAACCGTGGGCTGTAATTGGTCAATACCCTCATTGGTTACATTTCATACATGGCTGCCTGAAAATTAAATAAACAGCTGTTTTACCTGTCATTATTGCAGTGCGTAATTTTCGCGCAATTTTTTTTTTGACGTTTCAAATGTATGACTTTATTTCGACTCGGCATTGTAATAAACAGCTGTTGATTTTCGCGCGTTTTTTATGTCATGTATCGAGATTCAGATTTCACAGCTTACAATAGTCATAGATATTTTATATTTTCCCGCACAAGATAAAATTGATGATTTCACTCCGGAATTTGGTTAATTAAGGTGAAATCATACATTATACTTAGAAAAATTTTCTGTACGTTTTTTTGGATTTTTATAGGTTTTGTCTAGAACGACACAATGATGATTTTTTAAAAGCGTAATTGAATTAATTATTATTTCGCAGTTGTACACGTGACTTAAATACGCCCGTCTTACTACAGACCGGTCGAAGGAGTTTGTTCTTTTACGCGTCTGTTATTCAATATTTAGATTGAACAGTTCTGGTGATAGATAAACCTGTAACTTACTTACCATCACGCCGTTTCCGGGGTAGACACAGAGGATAGAGCGCCACACTCTTCTGTCCTGACACATAATTCTCGCCTCAACCACATTCATACATCTTCTCATACAAGCTCGATGAGTGATGGATTATTATTCTTTTCCTTTATTTTTCTTCTTCTTTTCCTGTCAAATCACTTTTCATGGTTTTATCAATGAGTATTAACAAAATGTTTGTTTTTATTAAAACCTGGAGAGATGGGTTGATGGTTGTATATGTCAGCTCTGTTTTTTACAATTTTAGGATGCCGAGAATAGTGGTGTTTTTTTTTACGTGGTTAGTAATCTAACCTAACGCTTCTCAAAGATCATCAGGCCTTTGACCCTTTTGGGTTGTTAGTTGTATACGTCGGGTCTATTTTTTACAATTCTGGGATACCGAGAAAAGTGGTATTTTTTTTAGGTGCGCGGGGTGAGTCTGTGTAGCTCCTGCACAATTTCTCCACCACACCTTAGGTTGTTGGCTATGTACGTCGGCTCTGTTTCTTCCAATTCTGAGATACCGAGAAAAGTGTTTTTTTTTTTTTGTTGGGTGAGATTGAAAACAGAGTACTGCGTCTCTGCAGGATACGTCTGCTACCGTGCGGTAGCTGTGCGGGCATGCTAGTATTAATTAGAAAGATATACATATAAAATCAATTTTGTCGAAAAATATTGCTGTTGCGCCTGAACCTGGATCTCTTTCCAAACCGGGGAAGGTGCATTATCCAACTATGCTACAGCGACAGTATTTTTAGCGACAAATTTTCGAACCTACATGTTACCTTTTTGATATTAATACATTTAATCGTTCCATTATTTGACCGTCTGTTCTGAAAAATTACAATTTCACAATAAGAATGAAGCATTTTGTCTTATTATTTATATAATACGTGACCACAAAGTAATTTTGTTAATATTGAAGAAGTGTTGCATTATAAATCACCATTTTTACAATATTTGGTGTGTATTCGTGTATTTTATGTAACGAGTCAATCAGTTTGGTCATTGCTTTAATTATTTTGTCTATATGTATACTTCACTTGAGGTGTCTGTCTATGATTTCGTTGTGTATGTGTTCAGTAAATGCTTCCTGGGGTTATCGTCTAGTTTCAAAATAATAATTTATCTAATCGCATAAGCTGTTAGCGTTTTTGGCATGTATCATAAATCCAAAAGAGCGTCTGCTTTCATAACATTATCTTTTTTATAAATACACTCGGATAAACAAGTTCGCAACATCTGGAAAATTAATTCATTTGGCTATTCGTGTTAGCGTTGCGAGAAAATTCTCGCAAAATGCAGTGAGCAGTTGCAATATTACAACACTTCATAAATAACATATTCAGCAGGATAATTAAAAACGTTAACAATAACCGCGCGTGTGACGCAATCGCCCACACTCAGTGGCCCACGCCGCGGTCATCACATATCCAATTATCGAAATGAAAAAAATAGATTGAAAGAAATTGCTACCCAGACAGCCGGTACGCCATTTAAATACAAACATCAATGTCTAGCGTTGTATTTCAATTCGAAAGTGTATCGCTTATTCAATGTGTTGGGAGTACATTTTTATTTTCGATTAATTCTTTTTAGTTGTACCTGCACGACAAACGAGAGTATTTTACTTCTTCATTTTATGGACAATTTTGGATCCCAGATAAAATACTAATCAGTAGATATCAAGTAATCTAAGATAACAAGTACATCTCTGCGACATTAAAAAATTCTACTAAAAAACTTTAATGTTCGCCGAGTGGAGCAGAGTGAAGAAGTGTTAAGAAGTGAAGGATACATTAAAAATAAAACAAAATACAATAAGCAATAATTCATGGCTCTCTCCGCTATACATACTATTCTTTACGCGACTTTCGAGGAGAGTCTCCGAGGCAAGTCTCATCCACGTGTACACACATCATTAGATAATAAATAAATATCATATTTTTATGGCGCAACCAAAACACACACCCACGGTTAATTCCTATTCGTTGTCTAAAATATAATAACTTTATAATTTATATGTAATATGTTTACACTACAAAATACAAATTTTGAAAATAAGTGTATCTTTAAACTACCAAAAGTGGATTTACACCAACGATTTAATTAGTCCTTCAATAAACAAAAAGCAATTTGGTGTAATTTAAAAATAGTTTCTGTTGTACTTACTGAATTACAACAAATTACCTCACTTTGTTAATAAAAAAAATAAAAAATGCTGACTTTCAGTTTATACTTATACATATACGTACGTATCTTCTAAGCAGGGGTGTTATGTTCCAACTCATTTGTAAGCTAGATAAAGTTGAAATTTGATTCAGTAAAGTACGGTTTGCGTAGTATAAAAGTTTCGTAATTTTCCGTCAGATGTCACGGACGCGTTACATGTTCTCGGTAGTGCATGCGCATGCAGTTTGAAACCAAAACGTAAATAATAATATATTAAAACATAGATGAAAAAACGCCCAAAAGTACTTTATGTAAAGATGCTACATTCATCTCCCACAAAAGTGATATTATTTACACATCTGTGCCTGTATATACATACGACTCTCGGTAATAGGAAAAGTATTGCTTATCGGGGAATGAGTTTTAAGACTTACTCGAGGTAAGCATATTAAAAGATTGCATGAATTATAATACAAAGTTACAAGGATGTCTGTAGGTACGTTCATAATCGGAACCAAGACCAAAATAATTGAATTTTTCAAGTGGAGCATTATAGTGACTGATTAAAAAAAAATCAATATAGTTAGGTACACCACTGACACGAAAATATTTTAGAATTATAACGTTGTCAGTCACCATTTCAAATTGAAAAAAAAAACATAACGAATGTCATGAACTTTGACAGTGCACAATATTATTAACACGTGGCTCTCGCATACGCCAGGTGCAGTTTATATTTAGAAGTACGAATGCATCGTTAACACGCGCTATTAGAGCAAATAATTACTAAGTAACTCAGTCAAGTGGGAACAATCTCCATTTAATGTTATTTATTCAATGTTAACCCTTCCCAAACCATCCAGTAACACAGGTCTACCATCATAATTAAAACTGTAATATTTCTGTAAATACGTGCAACATAAAATTCATATTTTAGATAACCCCAAAGAAAATATTAGCGCTAAGGAATGACTAGTAAAAAACCAATTATGAAAAGAGAATCGTACAAAAACAATTATTTTTTCCATTTAATCCATTTTAAAATTAATACCTTGGTAAAAATACAATTTGTGATATGAAACACGGAGATCACACACTATTTTCACAGTGAAAAGAATAACAAACATTAAAATATAATTGTCTCTTACTCACTAATTAAATGAAGACAGATAAGAAGGAAGGACACATTGTATACATGTAACGAATGCTCTAAATTATGTTATTATTTATTTTTTCAAAATTGTTTACTCAATATTTAGAGTAAATTCGTGCCATAAAAGGCATTTAAGCTAATGAAAACATTTTTTCTAACAGTTATTTACGGTAACACGAGTTGACAGCATGGCTACGTTCGGGTATTTTATATCATGGTATGGTAAAGGTTAATGAAGATCGGTCGTGATGACGCTTACGTCGAGTCACCGAAGCGGCGTCCGCCTGTACTTCACGTGGAAGAATTGCCACACAGCGTCAATCCCAACGACACAATATTATCACGAGTGAAATTCTACGAATCACTGAATGACTGAATCTCGCGATCGGTGCCAAGATGAGAGGACAATGTGAGCAAAATTGTATGAGAATTAAATTCTCGGAAAATCATTACAAGACGACACTTCTCGTATTTGTAACATAAAGGCACTGTTATTAAACAATAGATATCTCATAGAGACGAAGCTATTTTTTATTAATGGAAAAATATGGAAGTATGGGGTATACCGAAGACAGGACTTAAGACCTGTCTTCGACGTATACTGTTTCGGGGAAAATGAATATCAAATTTACTCCATAGATGGCGATAGTGTAGTGGTATTTGAAGTGATTCCTCATATTAACACATATACAACTTTCATAAATTTGATAAATATAGAGGTCGATTAGGTGGAATGTTGAACGTTATATTGTGTAAAGTAATCACTTAAGCCAGCCGAAGACAGGTCGTAAGCTCTGTAATTACCCGTATTTTTCCATTAATAAAAAATAACTTTGTCTCTATGAGATATCTATTATTTGTTTAAATTGTTTTTCATTGGAATATGTGCATCATTGAAATTGGAAGATAAATTGTTCATAGAACGTATATGTAAAGTATCTTAACTAATAAATACGTCATTATTTTTGTGTATATAATGTTCGATAGAACATAATAGAATACAATATATATTAAAAAATTACTGCCCCTTACAATATCAAATATATGTGAAATAATATAACAATATGTATAATAGGAGACGTGGTTGCTCGCTCGGTGGGCCTAGCAAAACCAATATTCCACAGCTGATTGTGCATGTTTATGTTACTAAAACGGTTTCCAATCAATGGTGGGGTACCGTCAATGTCAACACCTTCCATTGTCAATATGTAAATGTCTCCAATAAATAACAAATACAATCATACGGACATTTATGCGAATGCCGTTTTTTTTTTTAAATCTGTAACATTTATTTATAAAGAATACAATCCATCGTGGAGTGTTGCGCAACTGTGAGAATCGTTTAATTAACCCTTCCCAATCCATGCAGTAACACAGGTCTACCATCATAATTAAACCTGTAATATTTCTGTAAATACATGCAACGTTAAATTCATATTTTAGATAATCTTAAATAAAATATTAGCGCTCAGGAATGATTAGTGAAAAATTAATTATGAAAAGGGAATCGTACAAAAACAATTATTTTTTCCATTCGATCCGTTGTAAAATTAATACGTTGGTAAATATACAATTTGTGATATGAAAGACAGAGATCACACACTATTTTGACAGTGAAAAGAACAACAAACATACAAATATAATTGTCTCTTTCTCACTAATTGAATGAAGACAGATATGAAGAAAGAACACATTGCATACGACTTAATGAATGCTCTAAATTATGTTAATAATCATTTTTTCAAAATTGTATGCTCAATATTTAGGGTAAATTCGTGCTATTAAAGCCGTTTAAGCTAATAAAATCATTTTTTCAAACTGTTATTTACGGTAACACGAGTTGACAGCATGGCTGCGTTCGGGTATTTTATATCATGGTATGGTAAAAGTTAATGAAATAAGGTAATATATTGGACAACGCATTTATCTTAATTTTGAATAAATTGCGCGAATTATCAAAAAATCCTATAGCAATACGCACATATGTAAATCGGTCAGAAGCCTGCTAACTAGCTCGATCCTCGGTTGCTAGTACGTAGACAGCTCGCGCACCTTTCATGACGATTGATTATCGGGGTTTTTTTTATCGACGTGTGTTAATTTTAGTCAATTTAAATTTCTTACACGTGAACTCTTCATTTTAACAATGCCTAAACGCAAGTGCACTTTTAATGTTAACTTACAAACCAAGTTAACCGTTTTTAAAGCAAAGAAGTACTCCATCGGACGTCAGATGTGAAAAGTGTCGTACAGAATTTAGCGTGGCCCATGGAGTAGATATCCTGTTTGAAGACCCTAAAAATTAATAGATATCCCGTTTTGAGGGGAAAAATAAATGGTCACGTTATACATCACTCAATCTTCCTTTGGACGATTAACATTACGTATTAAAAATACTTTCCAAATATATAAGCTGCTTAAAATATTTTTGCAAATAAATAATATGACTTTTTGTACAACAACCTAACTGTTCACTTATTTATTCAACTTTTTTTCTTCAATTTTTAAGCAGTGAATGCCATCTATATTATTATAGATATAAATTATAATTGAACTAGTCCTGTTCTAGACAAAACGGTTGTCACTTTAAAAGAGACGATTTTTAAATAAAAATGTTTAAACAAATAATAGCCGAAGCTATTTTTTATTATGTTTAATGTACAGTGCTTACGACCAGTATTCGGCTGGCTTAAGTGATCGCTTTGTACAAATATAACGTTCACCATTCTCGCCCATTAATCAATCTCCATATCTATCAAATTTTTGAAAATTGTATATATGTTACTATGTGAAAACACTTCGAGTACAACTACACTATTTCATGTTCTTGGACATATTCAAGTATTGCTAAAAAATATTTAAAATATGTTCACGGGTAATGTAATAATTTTGTCTAACAAACCGAAAGACGTAGAAGAGAGAGAGACCGAAATTGAACTGGCAGGGATGTCGTAGCAGATAGCAACATCATGACAGGAACCGGTGGAAAAGAATGCTGCTGGAGACCATGACCCGCCACGGGTTGTCGGGCTTATGATGTTGATCGATATATATCATATGATTTAAGATCACACCCGGTAAATTAGTAAACGTATTAAATTCCAATTTTCACTTACATTTTGTTTTTGACTAATGAAGAAGAAATGCAACAATTGTCAGTGTTGCAAAACAAAGCTTTGAAAATAATACTCGGATCGGTGAAATGCAATGCTGAAAGATCTGAATATGATGACCTTTAAGCAGAAAATATATTTTAATATAATGGTATTTATTTATAAAATCCTCAATAAGAAAACATTGGCGGAATTTATGCAAAAATTGATGCAAATCAACGTGAGCACGAGCATCGTACAATAGGAAGGGATAGACTGAGACTGCCATTCAGGAAGAAGGTCAAATCTCAGAAATCGACGATGTATAGTGCGATGAAGATTTTTAATGAAATGCCAGAAAACGTAAGAAATGAGGAGAAACTGAATAGATTTAAAGTGAAACTGACTAGATATTTAAAAAATGAGCTAAAGTAAAAGAAAAAGCTTTAATCTTGATTTTATTAGAGCATATATAGGAGTGCTTATGTATGCACCGTGTTAAGAATTAAATAAATAACTACATGCTAATAAGAAAACAGCAGGCGTTCAATTTCAAATATTCTAAATCGTAATAATTAATAATTTGTATGCTAAACGTTTATTAGACTCGATGTAATGACACGGTGCTCGCTAATGTAATTAAAATAATTTAAAAAAATAAGTAAATTAATATAAATTACACTTTCACTGTTCGGCCAGATTCGGCAGATGAATGACTTTAATTAAAGATGACACATTTTGGTGTTTGATTTTTTGTAAGTGTTTATAATTGCAATCAGTAAAAAATAAAAATTAAAAAAAAAATAACATCGGAGATTCACTTTCACTGCCTGGGTGAGTTCTGGAAATTATACATTATCATGCAAATTATTGTCAATGCGTTTTATCTGCCGAAATTTAGATGGCGAATAGAAACTTTTGAGCGTGCACCAATATAATCAATACTAAAGTGAAACCGATGGAAAGTTTGTAAAATCGCTATTCCAGAACATCATTAAAACTGATATGCGACGTAAAAAAAAATAATTTTTTCGATGCACGTACGAATTATTTATTTTTTTCGAAAGGTTTTATTAGCTTTGGGACAAAATGAAAATATTTGTTCCGGATATTATTAAAATCGTATAATTGGTTATATTTTAAGAAAAAAATCGCTAACCCTGATAAGATACTTTTTAATTAAAATAACTCTGTTGCCATGTCGCCGTGTTTAATATTATTTTAGAAACACGCTTATCTTACAGCTTCACAAAAGCAGGAACACGTGTCGTATTAAATAATTTTAAACAAATGACCTTGTTCGACTAAAAATGATACAATTAAAAATCGCGCAACCGAACCAAGGTTGACGCCAGTGATCGGTTTTGCGTGTCAATTTTTCTGCTACATTGTTAAAAATTATGAACATTCTAAACAAGCGCAGGTACGAATATTTGTGTTTATTGTAGATGACCAATTTCCGAAATAATCAATATATTTTATATGTGGCAATTGTCATAATCTTATTAGGGAATACTATTAGAAGATGATGAGGAAGACCTGCCGTCTGTTGGACTGACCGAGTTGAAAACACAACAGACACTTCTCTGGTGACAGCCCTAAGATCCGCAGGATGCTGAGAAAAGTCAAGAGGAGCATAGTCAAGGAATTCACGGAGATCAAGATCCTCAGTTATCATGATTATGACTGTCCTAATAATTTACAAGTATTGGCCAACCTCACTAAATCATATCCTAGTGATTTTGTGCATTTTGTCGATTTTTAGATAATAATCATTTTACTTACTAAGCGAATAAATTTACTCTTTAATATATTTCCACATGTAATTGCATATTTTATTTCATTATTATTATTATTATTACAATAAATATAATGATACAATCCAATACAATAAAAAAAAATTCATGCTACACGTCTGTTAAAAGCATGTGATTGTGCAGTGTATATTAATAAAATTTATTGTTTACAATAACTAGCAAATAATAAAATAAAATGTCAACAATAGCGATATAAAAATAATATAAGTACATATTTATCATTAATTTTCCTGATGTTTTCGGGTAGGCTGTTAATTTTTTTTCCTATGTGCGCACAGTAGTGTTGTGTAAATGATGTGTTGATTTTTAAGCATGAAAATACAAATTTAAACCTAGTGCGATTTTCAGTAATAAAATGATATTTTTCTTTTTCTTTTAATATTTAATATTTTAATATTTAATCATATTTGAAAAATATAATTTCTCTTAAATAGATCACAAAACATTGGGTACATTGAATTCTTCAAAAAGTAATTTTGTCGAATAATCTTTTGGTTTTTATAATATTACTTTTATGACCAGTTTTTGTACATTTTTTACTAGAATCAGGCCAGTATTATAAGCTGATCCCCAACTAATGATGGCCATATTGTAATAAGGATTGAATAAATGCATAGTATACTAAGAAAAAAAAAAAATTATCAATAAAAATGTTCCGATTCTTAAAAATACGAATATTAATTTTCTAATTTTTTTAACAACTTGAAAAATATGATTTTTCCATTCAAGATTTTCATCGATGATTATTCCAAGATACTTGATATTGTTATTTTTAAAATTGAGTAGTTAGAGAGACAATAATTTTGATTGCGACTTGTATTTATTTAATAAAGCATGTTTTGAAACGAATCAAAAAAATGAATAAAATCTATTTTTGAGCAATATCCACTAGGCGGGCGTGCAACATGTTTGGGTGGCTATCTCGTGTGACCGTGGATGAAATTTTGCCCTCGAGATATAGATGCGAAGCGGTTGTCTGCTGTTCGTACAAAATAGATAGAAAACATTGAAATGAATGCATTAACACTATATTTTTAGTGACTGTTCTTACCGTCGGTGTTTGCAACACGCACGTATCTTTGAGTACTCAAGTAAGAGTAATGAACTATTTAGCGACATGACATAATTGACAAAATACTTTAAATCGTTGCCCGTGAAGGTGAAGGCAGACATGCATGCACAGTGTATTTTAATCATCGCTAATTCAAGTGATGACCACGTATTGATTCTCAATACGAGTCAAGTGCGAAACCAAGGTCCCTTTTGCTCTTCGCTCTCCGCGGGCGAGTGACGTCATCTTCATGCTCAGCCTGCATGATCTAAAGTCTACAAATAATTGGCCTATGTTCTTCCGAAATTACAGTTATAAATAGTTTTTTTTTTCTATTTACACTGCACATATTTTGTAAATTTCTAGAATCGTGTTTATCGAGATTTTATTATTTTCATATTTTTTGCGTCGATAAACTAATGATGAGTATCTTAATAACGATTTAATTAATAAATAATGATAACAATTAAAAAATAAATCATTTAAAATTTATACATATTAAAGACTAAACAATTTGGCATATTATAGTTTTAGTTTGTTTATCTTGACATCCTGATGATGAAAATAGTATTTTCCGAAACCGGATGGTGAATTAAATTTAACTCATAAAAGTGGTTAAAAACAAGGTTATAAATAATTTATATTAAAAAGAATTAAAAGCACAATGTAAAGTTTGCAATAAATATTAAAAATATCAAATATTTTCCTATCATTCACGTCGCGCGTGAAATAGCATGCTTACTTAGCAATCTCGCTGTGGAAATTATATCCGTCTGTAACATAATTGTCCTCAGCACCGGCGCTAGCCTTTTTGCTTGTTTTTTTTCCGCCCTAGTAACTTGGTGAAGATAATGTTTTCAATTTTTGTAAAACCGACCAAATAAATTGGCCGCCCGCGTGCCACACACGCATTAGGGGCGATATTTTGTTAGGCCGGCATTTTGAAACTAGCCCAAGGGCTGCTTTCTACCAAAAGACGTTCTGGACACCAAGTGATGACTACAAATTACCGCTTTATTAGGAAATAACTGTAATGTCATTAATTGGATATGCTTTTTGGGTTGTTTATACCTGGATTATTTTTCAATTTTTATATATTTTTCGGCCGCCCCCTTCATTTGATCGCCACAGGCAGGTGCCTACTCCGCCTGTGCGTAACGCCGGCGCTGATTGTCCTGTTTAGGTGAGATAACATTATAATCGTTAATCGCAGCGCAACAGACTGTTACGTGCTATCCCGTAACACGGCAGTAATCTGAAAGTTGTCAAGCGAGCGGTTTTCCGGTAGAGTAAGCGAGCGCAAGCGATATATGATAAATTGGAAAACACGCACTGTCTGTGCAGATCAATTATTACTGCCATTAGTATTTAAGTGAATGAGAAAAATAAGAATTTAAAAAAAAAATAGAAAATAGTACATATTTGGCGAACATAAATCATATATTCTTGCTAATATTCACTCGCAAGGTGAGCTGAAATTAGTTTTTTGGGGCTTCTGGGTATTCGGTTGAAATATTTCATTAAGCGCGCAAAATCAATGTTTCGTTTCCCCGAAGGACATCTTGCTCCTTACCGTGTCTAGTGGTCTACAACGACCAATACTAACCCCTGGTATATCAAGAACTTTTTTAAGCATATAGATGATGGAAATGCGTCATAACATATCTACAGAAACATATTTTAAATAATCCACACAACTTGTAACATTTCAACGGTTTTTTAAAAATAACATTAGTTAATTTAACATAAAATCAATTTATTCTAGTAATAGCAGGGTTTACAGGATAGGTATATACATCAGTTATACAGCGGACCAGTTATATATGAACCAATACAACGGAACATTCGTTCAAACAGCCTTTTATTCCCAATATGACAAAGACGAAAGCAATTTTCGTAAAAAAATTTATTGTTAAATACTAATTAAGAAAGATATACGTATAAAATCAATTTTATCGAAAAATATTGTTGTTGCTACCGGGATTCGAACCAGGATCTCTTGCCAATCAGGGGAAGGTGCATTACTCAACTATGCTACGACAAATTTTCGAACCCGCGTGTTGTTACACTTTTCAAATTAATACATCTATCGTTCCATTGTTTGAAAGTCATCTACTTCGTTTTATATGTATATCTTTCTAATAAATACATTTAATCAGTATTGAAAATATCACAGACCGTCTGTTCTGAATAACTACAACTTCACAATAAGAATGTGTTCTCCTTAATAAAAATATTATTAATCGATGACTCGGTGCCCAACAGTGATTAACCAATGAAGAAGTAAACTGTTATTGTGACTGCGATTGTGTGATTTACATTCAGTTACAACGATTTTTTTGCAAAATTATCGATATCAGACGAAACTCAATTTGAGCTAAATGGTTCGGTCATTAAACAAAACTGTGCCCCCTTTTTGAAACACGATAGTTGATTTCCTATTAAAACATGTGCGCACGCGCACACGTCAGTATGCCTGCGCAGATGACTCGTGAAGAAGACGGGGTACATTCTTGTTTCTTTTATACACTTGCATTTCAAATAATACACTACAACGATTTGATAATTTTAAAAAACTATCCCGTGCATCCAACTAATACAGAACAGATATCTATTCATTTTAAATTTATAGAGATTAGATTTATTACTAGTGCACATATTAAAAAAATGAAACGAAAATGCTCAAGCTGCATGTGCCTAATCTCAACCACGTGAGAGATATAAATATTTTTAAAAAGGCGTAGTTATACGATTATTTCAACTAATCGAAATACTCTATTGATACCAAATTATATATTGAATACAAAAAATAAAACATCGACAGGCCGGACTATATTTTGTTAGATGATTTAGGGCCCGAAGCAAAGATATATATATATAATAATAATGGATCACACACATGTGAAAATAAAACACATGTTTTTTGATTCTACTCGTTTAATTTACTCGAGCCGCGTTTCGCCTTGTAGGGGCATTATTAATGTAACAATTTAACCCAACAACTAGCATTTATACGATATACGAAGGGCAGATATACGATTCTATTTACGTGTGGTGAAAAGGGACAACATTATTCATCGTTTCCATAAATTTTTGAATGCTTCTAATTACTGTAAGTAACCATTCTGTTTCAACACTAATGATATTTTAATATCGTAGACAATATGTAGAAAAGGAAAATTATACAGCTGTCCATTCGATTGCATTAATAATTATTACGTATATTTGTAAAGAGTGATAAAAAAAATCCACCCCTTCCCCGGAACACCGCGAATAGCTGCCGAGATTAAGCGAACCCCTTGTTAACATATTTGCAGCACACCGCTGCAGACGACCGCCCGTAATGAAAATATTAACGGAAATTTTTTGTTTATCATTTCGTAATGCGATTTTTTTTTTGAAAAAGATTGTCACGTCATGTAACACGAGGGGTGACCTTGGTGTCACGCGCCGAGCACGGTCGACTATGACAAAGTTGTACGCACGAGGCGCTGCTCGCGCGACTGATCTTCACGGCAGAGTTACATCGCCACTCCTTTTGCATTATTTCAATCTGTCTCGGAATCAACCGACCCGGAAGTGCATTAAATGCAAATAAAAATCTCCAGTCGAACTCACCCACCGGTGTGAAGAAAATCACAATTGACATTAATATGCTGCGCCGCGGTAACGACAAAGAACCGAAACGATCATGCGGCGCGTCTCAAATCCATTCATAATTTCATCGAGTATTCCTCGAGGTCCCACCACCGTCGGACCCTCGCTGTTCATAATAATTGTACCGTGTATGAAAATATTCATTCACGATCTGCGATTATTTTAAACTATTCAAATTAGTCTAAATAGATTTTTAATATTTCTCAACAACTCGTACAAATCAAGTGTCACGAGGCATAATAAAATATGTATTCTGGCTTCACGAAATGGGGAGAAACTACGCATGTATTTCTCTTTATTATATTATGTTAATCTACCGTATGTGAAGAATGATGAATAATTTTGAGATTAAGGTAACATCGCCTCTCATTGGACAGGTAATCTTCATGTTTCTTTATCTTGTATCACTACGAGAACTACTGTTAATTAAAGATCCGGTCTGCAGTACTCAATTAATCATCAGCATACCGTGATAAATAATACCATAATGTTAATTTGTGTTACCGCGAGAAATGTGTGATTTTTAGACAATTTAAAGGGGGAACAATGTTTTTACCCGTTTAAATTTTACCTTTTACTCTAAATTTTGAGTATCTAAAGTGAAATATTGATTAATGTGATAAAATAACAGAACAAACAACTGTCACTATCTTGTGCCAAAACTAAACAAAACTTTTGCACAAAGATTACATTTATTTTTAACACCAAAAATATACAACGGTCTAAAGGCAGAAGTGAAAGATTGCAACCATGTCTTGCATATTTTTCACTAAAAGTGCAGTTCTGGCTCCATGAAATGGGGAGAAATTACGCCCAACAACTTTTAAAGGTCCAAACCTGAGAATAAAACTGCTATAACAGTATATTGAATTACCTAATCGCATCTCTTGATTAACTGTTTATATATATATATTGTTTATACATTGATCATTGGACTTTGCTTACTGTTATACCGGAGGAACACTGTCTGCTATAACACAGTAAATTACTAGTATACTAGTATCCAAATATATGTCTTACTTTCTTACTGATATGCTGTATTTACTTTATATGCATACCCTCGGTACATTTATCTGATATTAGAAATATTACGCAACACTCATAGTAATTGACTAGGTGAAAATGTGTGCATTAATTTGGAAGAGTAATACGTCAGATCGTTAGACATTATTTATCAATATAAGTACATAATACATGTGAAAAGTGAACCTAACAAATGTATTATTATTAATATATTATATTATTATTATAGCGTTTAGTCGGATCCAGCGCCGGCGCCAGACTTTTTACCGCCACAGGCAAGATTATTTTTTTTCGCCCTATTAACTTAAGTGAAGATGATGTTTTCAATTTTTGCAAAACCATCCCCCTAAATCGGCTGCCCGCGTGCCACACGCGTTAGGGGTCGACGTTTTGTTAGGCCGACATTTTGAAACTTGCCCAAGGACTGCTTTTTACCAAAAGATATTCTGGACACTAGTGTTGACTAAAAATTACTGTTTTTTAGGAAATAAGTATAATGATATATAATGGATTTGCGTTCTTGAATTGTTTATACCTGGTTTCTGTTTATTACACACTATCTAGAATGTTTTTCAATTTTTGTATATTTTTCGGCCGCCCTCTCGATTTGGCCGCCGCGTGCAGAGCGCCCGCTCCGCGTGTCAGTAACGCCGGCGCTGGTCGGGTCAGCTTTCTTGAAAACAATTCCAGACCTCAGGGATGCTTTTTTCTATCGGCGATTTTGGAATTAAGGTTGCAAGTTTCAGTAATATTATTACTTTACTAATATTAATACTGTCCTTTATAGTTTCATCTTGAGATGCGATTCTTTCGATATTCTTTGATTTTTATGCTGTACAGATTACTTTAGGAACCTTCAGCAATGCTGATCATTTTAGTTCTTAATTAATCAATTTCATCTTTGCGTCCAGTACCTTCCCCAGCTCATTCCAAGCTCCTCCGTTACTGGTATCGTGCGTCCACTGTCTGCCCGCCATTGCTCTCACGTCATCGGTCCAGCGTGACTTAGGTCTGACCATATTTAGTCTTCCGGTCTGAATTCTCCACCTAGTCGCCTCTCTGTTGTCTTCCGGTCTCAGCAGATGCCCCGCCCACTGCCATTTCAGATTTCAATGAGTCGGGTGCTATCCGCCCCGTGACTTCTAACGAGTGTATGTCCTTGTTGAATGTGATGACTCATCACCGTTAACATATTCAATTTGCTTTGCGCCAACTCTAATCGATAGAAGGTAGTATGATCGATAGTTTTATTGAATTGAATATTATAATTCCCAAACCTAATAGAAAAATATATCTATAGAGAGGATTGTACATTACTAATTGGCAACCCTAGTTCTAGTTATGCCGTCATCTTAGTTGAAGGTCTGCTGGTCAGCGACTAAGACGGTCGACTTTGAAGGTCATCACCCAGATTCTCGCGTCTGAATTCTGAATTAATTATTGTTATAAATAAAAAGTGAGTGTTAAATCTTAAAATTTAATAAGATACCATAAAAATGATCTGAAAGTGATTTATTAATAAATTTCTCGGTTGACCTTAAAATTATTTGAAAGTGTAACTTGTTTATAAACCGGATTTATATTATCGATTATGATTCTAACTCTATATTTTTTATCACAATCCCTACCCACTCCTTTTCCGCAGAAATTTCACGAATTGGCAAATCTAAATGCGCGTGTAAAGGTCGTTGTACACCGCTCGGTTCCGCCTGCCCGCCATATAAAATGTATGATTCTGCATTGTCCTTTAACGTCGGTCGCCGCGAGTTTCGACAACAAAATTTATATATGCACGCCTCCTATTTCAAAGTAAAATATGCAATTACCAAGATTTACATCAATTTAAATTATACTTTCTTCAAATTAAATGTGGAACAAAATATTAAACATCGATGATATATGTAAAATACATAGAAAGCGAGATATTAAATACTGCCAGTTCTCATTTTGCTAAGAGAAATGTATTTACAAATACAAATTACAAATTTACAAACCTGGGTGAATTAATTTATAAAATAGATGAATTGATTAACGAGATAATTATAAAAAAAGTTTCAATAATGCATTACCATTTTTTGGACAAAAATAGACACAAGAGACAGACAGCTGTCGATTTCTGATAATGCTGATCGAATCAACTGACTTGAAATTTAATAAATCTGATCTAATCTGCAACATAACTTTTACACGAAAATCTCACCAAGATAAAAGGTACAAGACACAGATTGCTCTCAATACAACACACATTGCCATCTCAACTGTTGAATCGATCAATTAAAATCACATCTGCAACAAAATACCGCGTATCATTTTTGGGCAAACGTGACTTGCGAATGGTGTATTAAATAAATAAAAATACAATTATGCACAATTTCTAAGTGAGCTTCCCTGCAACATCACTGTATATCGTCCAAGTTGGCCGGCGCTCTGTCCATCTAGCAACATTCGCAAAAACCGATATACAGTGTTATTGCAGGGGGGGAGGGATCTTAATTTCAAAGACACTTTTCCCGGCCGCCTAGATGGATGCAATGGCCTCATGCTAGTTATTAATATATAGAAATAATAAAAATATAAGCGTAAGCCAGACTCGTA
Organism: Eubasilissa regina; assembly: GCA_022840565.1. Classification (NCBI taxonomy): domain Eukaryota; kingdom Metazoa; phylum Arthropoda; class Insecta; order Trichoptera; family Phryganeidae; genus Eubasilissa; species Eubasilissa regina. The sequence goes on along the minus strand of JAINEB010000018.1, from coordinate 20,011,971 downwards.
AGCGTATCGATAATGAGTAATGAGCACTCCTACGAGTGTAGCGGTCGCACCCGACACCTGAAAAGGTCAATATCAAGGACAAATGACGAGTGAAATATAATATTTGTCCTGCGGTACCATATCTGTTGCTCGAATAGTAAAGTGCGTCAGAACGATAATAGCATTATGTATATATATACATTTGTAAGAAAATTCAATTTTAGAGATACGTTGTTTTTATTCAAACTGCGTAGTTTATGTGGGAGAACGCAAACCGTCAATTTTTTAACACAAAATAGGTATGTTTAATGGCTGGCATCCTGTGGACATCTGTTACGAGCACAAGTTACATTCAGTCGTTAAATTTGTTGTCATATTAGATATCACCGTGTAGATTGGTTGAATCAACACGTGAAATTCAACACGATGCATGATAACGTGACGATTGCGTGTTTCTCCTAATACACACGGAGTGAAATGACATGTATGAAGTATGAAATATGAAATAAAGTACAAATCAATAAATTGTACATCTTTTATTTTTTTTATACAAAATTGTAAATAGCCATTAAAGGCGAGCTTTCATTTATCCATTTTGAAAAATAATTAATGACGTTATTTGTTACGTAAATCGTTAATTATGGCACAATAACATTCAGTTTATTAGTTTTAAATGCGTATAAAGGTCGTTTTAAAAAAGTCAAATCTATACAATGAATAATAAAACCTCACATTTTATTTTATTAATTATCATTCAAAGTAGCCCCTTAATCATTTTCTATGTAGATAGATATAAAACACGTGCGCGATGCATGTAACCGTTTTTTTGTCTCACTATTTCAATAAAATAGTTATTATACTTATATAAATTGAAAAAATGTATGACATTGCAAAAATAATTAAAGACAAACTTCCACATCACACAGCCCTTCAAGGACAAAGATGTCGCGTACAAGTCTATTTTTGAAAATAATAAAGTCAAACTAATATACTACGAGCTGTGTCGGCCACTAGAGCCGGAATCTAGATAGGTAAACGAACAGAAGCAAAATCAAACTAATGATTTTTTTCAGCCCCAGCCAAGTTCAACTGACAGAAGTTTTCGCGTGTGATGAGAATGTGATTTTCCGTTATATTTTTATACTTTTATCTTAGGAGAGTCGGGAGCTCAAAGCCTCGGTGAGGCGCCTTCATCTTCCTCTGCCTTGTGCCGCTTCTTGTTGACCAATCGAGACCCGATCTGTCTTTGTTCATGTTTATCTCTAAAACTGCCAAGAGGACACATATTGGTACTCATTCATCTGGCATTCGCTAGATGTGTCCAAGCTATTTTAATTGAGATTTTTCTATATGTAAAAGTAGAGGATCCACGCCTAGTCTTCTCTCCTCCTGGATTCTTAATTTCATTCTCTCCGTAAGAATCTACGAGGGGCAAGTAAAAAATAAGGTACCTACATTTTTTTCAGGTATAAGGTATTTTTTATTGCAATAAATAAGTAAACCATCTGAAAGCTTGTACTTTATTCTATTTTTCTACATAGTCTCCTGATTTTTCTATGCATTTTTCCTGACGAGTTATCCACTTCTGAAAACCCGCTTCGAAGAATTCCGCCGCTAGGCCGCCGATGAACTTGGTGACCGCTTCTTTCACCTCTTCATCTGTATTGAAGCGTTGTCCACCCAAGTGTTGCTTCAATTTCGGAAACAAGTGGAAGTCGCTGGGAGCAAGATCAGGGCTGTAGGGGGCATGGTCAAGCAATTTCCAGCCGAATTTGTCCAGTAGGGCGGTGGTCTGTCGAGAGATATGCGGGCGAGCGTTGTCGTGGTGCAGCCTAACGCCCTTGGTCAGTCTTCCTCTCCGGCGATTTTGGATGGCTCTTTTGAGTTTTGTCAATGTCTCGCAGTACCTGTCCGAATTGATGGTGGTCCCTTTAGGCATAAACTCGGTCAGCAAGACGCCTTTTCGGTCCCAAAACACCGTAGCCATCACTTTCCCTGCGGAAAGCGTCTGCTTAAACTTTTTCGGCCTAGGCGATTCAGGATGGCGCCATTGTTTGGACTGTTCTTTTGTTTCTGGAGTGACGTAGTGACACCACGTTTCATCTCCCGTAATAATGGAGTCCAAGAATTCTTCGGTATTCTCGGCGCATTCTCGAAGAAACCCCTCGGCACACTTGACACGATTGTATTTGTGGGTTTCTGAAAGCATGTGTGGGACCCACCGCGCGCACACCTTGCGATAACCAAGTTTATCGGTCAAAATGTTGTCGATGGTTTTTTCACAAACCTCAGGAACCTGGACAGTAAGCTCCCGAAGCGTTACTCTCCGATCTTCGAGGAGAATGCGCTCAATCTTCGCCACGACTTCGTCCGACACCGATGGCCTCCCACTCCTTTGCTCGTCGTGGACGTCTGTGCGTCCTTCGGAGAACTCCCTGCACCATTTGCGGACGTGTTGGACGCTGATGCAAGCTGTGCCATAAACTTCTTCCAACTGTCGATGAATTTCAACAGGTTTAAGCTTCTTCGCGTTTAAAAATCGAATCACCGAACGGATTTCACACCTGGCGGTAACGGCGATGGCGGGTTCCATAGCGGATGGCTGTCAGGCCTTTATTGAGCGTCGCAGCGTTTGCTCCCGGTAGTGGGGATGTAGTTAAGGGACCAATAATCAAGGCAGTGTTGCCGGATTTCGCCTAGCATCTCGCGTGGCGAGTGTACAGCGTAGGGAACCTTATTTTTTACTTGGCCCTCGTATATTTGGTGTCCACAAATTAAACTAGGCCTGTACGCAGCTTTAAAAATGGTTATTTTTATATTATGGTCTACCATATATGTTTTAAATATAAAACGTTGCATTAACTTTGTATTAAGCTTTGACAACGCGGTTCATGTATGTATTAATAAATAAGATAATAACAAAATATTAATTCTCAACACTTTCCCACCCCGTAACCAAGTTTTATAAACGGTTGCGGTCAACGGCATAAAAGTAACATCGCATGAAACGAGGCTCGCCGTAGAAAGACGAAGTTTCAAGCCCGGAATAATCTAGAATCTAGACAGACCGGACCATCTGTGTAGTTTTTTTTTTTTAATAAATATCTGATACGCCATTTTTTTATGGGTTCAGTCAACCGCGCCCTAACGCCATAAATAATTATGGAAAAGAACTTTCGGAAGGCCGCACTTCTCTTCAAAAAAAAACAAATTTGTCAAAACGACAAGAGTTATGTATAGTTAATTAAGCGCAGTAGAGGATTTGAACTCATGACTATATAACAATCAAAAAGTATCCCAATGAACTATCGAACGAACCGAACAAGAGCGGCGGACATCAAAATACGACAGGGTATATTATTTTTTAAAAATGCTTCATTTCACAGTTCTTCAGAAACCGCACTAAGTACGGCAACTACGACTCACATGCTACTTGTAAACTGGATGGTTGATATATCGTGCCTCTAGTTAAAGACTAAATAAGTCGAAATACCTGAATTTTGAGTTTAATGGTGTAAAAAATCTAATAAATTAACCATGTTTACATACTAAAAGAGTATTACAACTATAAATGAACCACTCCAAATCGGAGAAGCATTAATATAACTAAATCACCATCACACCGTCTCCCCGGGATAGAGCGCCGCACTCTTCACGCTTCATCCACATTCATACAAGCTCGTCAATTATTGAGGCTTCTAACAGGACCATCTTCCAGTATCCGATTTACCTGGTTCATGCCAAGTCTTCCGCGGACGTGCTCTATTTCTGGTGCCATCAACACTCGCGTCATATATCTTTCTTACTATTCTTTCCTCACCCATCCGTTCCATATGACCAAACCACCTAAAATACCAGTAAAGTACTATAATCAAAGAGTACTTTACATCGATACATTATCAAATTAATGTATTTGTATTGTGATAATGTACACAGGCTTTCTTAGAGCATATAATTGTATCAAAAACTTTACATTATCTTAGTTGTTATAATCTTTGACTGAGAGTGCCATATGTACCTACATCGATTTTTGTTTTTGAATATATAGTTATTTTAATTTCCTACCCAAGTCGTCTTATCACTGATCTGGATTTATCTGAATTTCTATTCCGTTTAAACACGTAACAGCACAGCCCACAAGGTCGAGAAAATATTCAGCGTGAAAAGTTTATATTTTATATAAAATACCAATTTTCGCGACACTTCCGGTTCTTTGCTGGCTAACTATAGTACAGCCAAATTTATAGGTCAAAAATAGACGAGAAATTTCCGCTTTTTATTAAGTGCGTCGTAAAAATGATAATAGATCGACAACTTTCTCTTTTGATTCCGCGTGCTCGGCTTGGGCGTGGATAAAACTACAGGCCGTATTAACAGAATGGATACAAATGTACTACGATGTCATAGAAATGATCGCATTACCATAATAATAATTGATAGCGGTGCCGAAAGACATGTACATATATATAATATTATGAGGAAAGAAAACGTATTGCATAAAAATAACAATACGGATGGAATCGCGGAAAAATTTTTTTTTTCTTTACACATTTAAGTAAATAGAATATTCAGATATATTCCTTGAAAGTAAAGCGAAATGCCGTATAACGAATCAACCGATTCGCACACGACATACCATAGACTCAAAAAATTGGCATTATCGTTAGCATTGCAAGAACGCGCTAGTAAATTGAAATACATATTTAAAAAAATAGGATCCCATTAATTATTATATAATAATATTACACACGCCTCGATAGAGTTACGTCCGTATAATAAACGAGTCTCATTAACGTTTTCTACCTATATTTTTTATTACCAAAATAAAATAATTTGAACATTATATAATACTATAGTAGAATTGATGCACTCGCACCTACATTATCGTAGGAAACGGTGAAAGCAAAGCCGTTATGACATTTTGGCGATGTCACAGTTCATAACATAACCCTAAATGAAATAGATAATGTCCTCGTCATTCTAACTTGTCATGTAGAAGAAGCTTGAGGAGTTAATATTTGTATACAAACTGGACGTTCTTGATTTAACCGATTTGATTTCGTACCGTGTTCCTACTCATTGAAAACAAATTAACATATTAACTCACCAAATTGAGGAGTTCACAGGCGCGCGGACAAATTCAACGGTGTCAACATATTCTTTAGCTCTAGCTTAATACTTAAATATAAATGTAATGTTTTTGATCCTATATTGAAACAATAGTAAGTACAATTGATTAGGGCAGTGGTCGGCAAACTCACTAGTCAACAGAGCCAAATATCAGCTGTACAATGATTTAGATTTATTTCGAAAGCCAAATGTCTCTACTAGAATCCTGTTTTTAGAAGCCACTTAAAACTAGGTATACTAGATAAAACTATATATATCATACTTTATAATAATTTTATTTATTGATAAAAATCAAAACTTTAGACAGTATGGATAAATCAGGTTTGTATGTTATTGTTTTTAATTTCAGACACGACTCCAGGTTCTCATCAATAAGACGATTTCTCAATTTACTTTTGATAACGTTCATACTTGAAAAAGAATGTTCGCATGAACATGTAGTAGTGATGAGAAAAAATGTCACTCTTGACTCACTGGTGTGATTGTGATTGGTAAACGATAATATCAGTGATTGAAAATCGTGACTGTGATTACAGTTTCATTACTAATACGCACGCGCCCCACAATATCACAATACATGAAATAAATTTATTCTGGCATAAATAATTAATATAGATATCTAATTTTAATCATCACAAAGAGATTGAAAAGGCTTAAAAAAAAAGTGAGTTTATTTTCGAGTCAAATTATCAGTGATTCGGATCAAATGTGTAAAACGTTTTGGCAGAATCTACTAGATGGCGCTGATCACGAATTATAACGCCATTCCTTCATGGATATTTTCGTCTCAAATGCGCAGGTGCCGGGTTCACAACAACGACTGCAATAAATAAAATAAATGAATCACGATATTTCCAGACATTCAGTCACTGATAGTGAGTGTGACTCAAACATATACTCGGTTCGTGATTTTGAGCTCGTCACTAATATGTAGAGCCGAATAGTGAAAGAACAGCAAAAGCTAGTTTTGTTAACTGATCATATGAGTCAGGAATACTATTCCAGGCATCATGTCTTCACTCTCCAGGCCTTTCAAAGCAGACCACTAGTGTTGTGAACGAAGATCATATTTGTTTTTCTCAAATTTTTCCATATCAGCATTAAGGCGTTCAAATTTGGAGCTCAAATATTCTTTGTTGTGATTTATGATGTAAAAAAAAAACTTTAAAAAACTCGGATTTTTACTGTAACACACTGTCTGATTGAAAATTGTATTAATTTAAAATATTAAAAAATGTATTTTAAACATGTCATTTGTCGAAGAGCCGCATGTGGCTCGCGGGTCGCAGTCTGCGACCACTGGATTAGGGTATTAAAACCGTGTTTTTTTATTTATTTAGTTTTACTAGTATTTGTGTATATTTGATGTTTATACGCTGAAGAAAAATCGAAAATGTTTTATAAAAAAATCACAATTAGACTGTAGGTATAGATGACGTATTATGCTACACGTATAAATTTAATAAATAATTTATTATTATAAAATTTCAAACGCGCGTTGATAAATATTAATTTTTGACATATTTTTAATATATCTATTAATTAATATTAATATATATATACAATTAACTAAAATACTCGTTACATACTAGATTTATTATCAGATATGACGCGATTGCTTGTAGAATATCTAACTATAAACGTAATTTTTTTTTAAATATTAAAGTTGAATAAGTGAAGTGTTTTCGCGCGACGTTCTAATGTATGTAATTCAAATCATTATAGATTTACTACGCAAACAAGATGCATACTTTTCTTTTTTCTTAGACGATTGTTTTTTCCAAATATATATTTTTCTATTAGGAGAACACATTCTTACTGTGAAGTAGTAATTATTCAGAACGGACGGTCTGTGATATTTTAAATACCAATTAAATGTATTATTTAGAAAGATACATATATTTTATCGAAAAATATTGTTGTCGCGCCTCCGGGATTCGAACCTGGATCTCTTTCCAAACAAATGGTTTTCAAATAATAGAACGATAGCTGTATTCATTTGAAAAAGTATAACATATAGGCTCGAAAATTTGTCGTCAAAAATAATGTCGCTGTAGCATAGTTGGATAATGCACCTTCCCCGGTTTGGAAAGAGCTCCAGGTTCGAATCCCGGTGGTTTTTCGATAAAATTGATTTTATATGTATATCTTTCTAATTAATACATTTAATTAATATTTAAAATCTTTTTTTAGATAATACACAAAAAAAAAGTTGAATTTAGTCTTTACGCGCTTGCATACATGTAGCGCATGTGAAAATTTAAAAAAATATATAATTAAAATGGAGTAAAATCACCAACGATAATGTAGATATTTAGCGTTTTACTTGAATGTCGTTTTTTCAAGTGATTGTCTTTTTGCTATCTAGGGGGTGACACATTATTTATCAACCCCAAATGTTTGCATTTACACAAAACTTCACCAAGAATAGGAGGGGGCCGTCCTCCCGGCTGCCGATTTTCGAATCAGATCGGAAATAACAGGCAATCCAGGAATGCGACGCGACGATCCGCAACGAAATCGGGGCAGGACCTAAAGGATTGAGACGTCTACCGAGGACACGGCAATAATATACTGTTCAGTCTCACATGTCCACCGAAGGACCGGGACGTTACGTCATCGTGACTCAAAGAGAACGACGCGGTGACTTCATCGGAATACTGACAATCGGATAACAAATACAGACAGCTGGCGATAGTGTACCACCGGCCGTACATAGCGATGCGATTGCTTACTATTCCGTAGACACAATACAAACGAGATAGTGTGTGTGTGTGTGTGTGTGTGTGTGTGTGTGTGTGTGTGTGTGTGTGTGTGTGTGTGTGTGTGTGCAGGTCAAATGTACCATAGGTATCTGGTGTTTTCATCAATGTAGATCTAAATTACGAAAGAATTACTATTGCTACAATTGCTGACATAACTTGGTCAACAGAAATGACCGTGTCACTCGTGTCTATCTTATTTATTAATAACTCAGTGGGCCTTTTGTATGACGATAATAATAAACCGCGTAATTTAATTTGGACAAAATAATGTTTTTTTATGACGAAATATGTAATATGTAAATCGGGTGTGCGATAAATTATATGGTACCTGATGAAATACTGATAAATGTTTCAAGAGAAAACTTTTCGACTTATTTTTCAAACAGTAATTCTGCATTTGGGCAGAATTCGACAGAAATACCTACTGCCTATCGCAGAAGGTAGACGACGCAACTTCTGAAAAACTTCAATGCACTATATTCGATTATAACTAGAAGACTCGGAAGTCACCATATATTAAAAAAGTTTATCTATAAATACCTAATAATATAAAAATAACATTTTTCTTTATGAAACTAACACTTTAGGTCATAAATATATCCTAAAATGACACTATTCGAAAACTGGGGCTAAGTTAGTCGCGTATACGAAAGAGTATCCGAATACAATAATAACTCAAAATTCTTGTTTTTTTGAGTTGTCTTAGTTTTGATCTACGTGTGCGATATTTTCACCTCTGTTACAACAAAAACATGTATTTCAATAAAGTATAATAAATAAATAAATGGGATATATCAGAATTTGTGAAGACAATAACTCCCGAAATTCTCATCAGATTTCGATAAAACAATTCTAAAAACTTTAGCATTTAATATTTCCGCTACGTTCGTTAGCCAGTCTGATCCGCCAATGTGTTTAAAAATTACGGCCGTGTTAAAAAAATCTTAATTTCATCAATATGGGACCACCTAGTGAAGAAAGCAAAAAAAAAAAAAAAAAAAACACTTTCACAAATGGACGAAATCTATCTGATTCGTGGGATTTAAGTATTTTTTTAAAGAGCTGTGGAAAATTGTCGAGAATGTGGCGCTCGTGTTAAGATAAATCTAACTAGCTTGCCGGTCTGATTTGATTAAATCACCCCATCAATATTGGTGTGATAAATGTGAGAATGATTACTTCGCGGCATTTTTATTACGTCGCATTTTATTTAACGTGTTATTTTTTTATTATTATTAATAATATAAATAAAAGATAAAAACATGAGATTGTCAGGTCAGAAGTCAAAAAATGTGATTTTGCCAACCATTCCAAGAAAAAAGAGAAGCATGTTACACAGACTATATCATGGTACCATTCTACCACTGTGGATGTATAGATACAGTATATTATCATTCATATATAACTAGGGATTCTGTGTCAAGACAACCCGGGAATAAATTCCCGGGAATCCCACGTTTTTTTGCTGTCTCGAGTCTCGGAACTTTAAAAAAAATTAACCCGAGATTTTGATTTTTCTTCATGTTATTAATTCCATCCGACTATTGTCATACAGCAGGTAGGTCAGGTAGTGACCCAGCGGCGAGCGGTACGTGCATATTGTATAAAAAATTTAAAGTTTCCAATTTTTCAATAATTCAAAATATATGGTCAGTTATAAAAATTTGCATTAAAGAGAAATTAGTCCTAAGATATTTAGAATTGACAAAAAAAAATCTGAAGGAAATGGTTTTGTCGGTTGGTTTAAATAAAATTTTGATACGATGAAATTATTTGAAAAAGGTTAGGTTTTCAGTTTGTCATTGATGCGTTTCTTCGTCAATTGTTTGTTTTTTTGGTATATTTAAAAAATATATTATTGTGTTTTGTAATTTTTATAGACGTATTTTTTTTTAATCAATTTATAAATGTAAGCCTTATTTCATTTAAGAAAACTACTAATAATTATTAAAAAATCATATCTTTTTAATTATATAAAATTTATGGTCTCGATTCCCGGGAATCCAAATACTTTAAAATTTCCCGGGAATTAAAAAAAGTCGAGAATATATAACATCAATATCAGAATATATAGCTATATAGCTATATATATATATAGCTATATAGCCATCCTATTAACAAACTCACAAGGCTTATTACTTATGAACAAAAATAAATGCCAATATTTATTTATAAAATTATTATTAACATTGAAAAAATATACATTTACGTATAAAGTTATCTGGCACGTAAAAATGTTAAGGAATTTTATATCCTACATGTGCAGGGTGTTCTAAACGAAACATATGTAGGTGTAAAATGCTCCTAACTGAAATATAGGAAAAAATATTTGAACCTAAATTAAATGTTCTAAATTCCGTACGCTAAAATTTTTTCTTCATCAAGTTTCATCATACTCAATCTTAATCCATCGTCTTTTCATTTTCTCTATTAAGTATCTAGAATCAGTAGTAAACTGGTCAAATTCTTAACTATTAAACTAACATCGTAACTTGCGATTAATGCCCAACATTTGAAATAGCTGTCGCTGTCGGATTGACTTTAAAGACGTGCAATCCATAATAATAATAATACGCTTCACCGTTTACCAGTCGACCAGTGGTAAATTTTTTACTACAGTAAAAAAATTTACTTTAGTAAATCAGAAAAATTTACGTTCTAAAACCGGAAATCGTTAGAAAATGGCGGACTCTTCTTCACAGCTGTTTCAAAAGCCATCTGTCATATTGATACTTTGAAAGTTGCAGTATACGACAATTAATCATTCGACATCTCGCTATTTTACTGATGAGAGTTCATCCGATTATGTTCATCACTGTTGAATTTATATTAGCACATAGACTGAAGATTTATCGACAGCTAAGTGACAGATTTCGAACGCCGGGGTGAGAATGAAACCATGGATAAAGCGTACAATTGTATTTATTTATTTGTAACTATATAATACATATAAAAATTTGTTTGGACTGTGCCCGTCTCACTAGAGAAATTCTGTGTCGAGACGGGCATAAATATTTTAAATATTGCCAATGGTGAATATTTAAAATAAATCAAATTTGATGTCATTCTCAGATTTTTGATGATTTATCGCCTTGACACACTATTAGACGGGATTGACTTTGATAATAGTAAATTTGACGTACGAACACGAAATGTTTTTTTATCATGGGCGATGGTAAAAAGTTACGATAGTAAAAATTTACTAACCAGCCCTAAGTCTACGTTCTTTGAAATGAAAATTTGCGAAAATTACCCTTTATTATCATTCTATACCTTTGTTTCAGGTCCTAAATCATCGATATGCGGTGACCTTTCATTTTTTTGTATTAAATACATAATTTGGAATCAATAAAATATTTCAATTAATCGAAATAATCGCATAACTTAAATGCTTAAATCTCCGACATGGTCGATATTAAACACATGCAGCATTAACATTTTCGTCTCACGTTTTTAATATGTTACGCTTACACCCAGTATATTAATACTAAATCATGAAATAACTAACATATTATTTGTCATTTCCTTGCCGATAAGAAACCCCGAACGCGACGCCGGGTGTCCAAAAAAAAAATAAATGGATTTTCCAGATATCCGTGCAAAATAATTTGGAATGCTTCCAAAAGATCCGCAGTAGATACTGAGGGGTGATTTATAAGGCACACGTATTACCATTTGGAAGTACGCCTTGTCCTTGGCCTACAACCGTTCGTGTTATCCAGATTTGAGCACGAATAAACATATCAATAACAAGAATAACTTCAAATATTGACAAATTCGTTATTACTATCGCGGCGGTGTTTATATTCCGAATAAGTATTCTTAATGGTAAAAAGATAAGTGCGTATAAAAAGTGTGCTGTCCGGCTCTAGGGACCAACAGACCTAGTCAACAATATTTTATGGGTAGATACCTGACTAAACCACGAGTCGAAAATATTCAAGGGATATGTGCCTAATTTCAACCATGTCAGAGATACAAGCATTTCAAAAATATCGTAATTATGCGATTATTTTGATTAATTGAAATATTTAATTGATTCAAAATTATAAAATGAATACAAAAAAATAAAGTTCATCGAATTTCGAGCGGCTAGACTATTTTTTGTTAGATTATTTAGGGCCTGAAGCAAAGATAAAAATGAATAATGGAATAATTTCGAAATACATAGACTTGAAGCATAACACGATTTTGTAAAAATTTCAAACAACAATATTTTCTTTAACAGTTGCACATATTCCTTGAACATTTTCGACTCGTAATTTAGTCAGGTATCCATCCATAAAATATTGTGAACTAGTTCTGTTACACACTGTATAATAAGGTAATTTCAATTAGAGAATATTAAATAATAATATTATAATTGGAGGATTCTGTGTAGGAATAATATGTTTTTACACAATACGCAAATGAATAATGGAGAAAATCTGAATTAATTTTATAAAAAATATTTTGATATAAAACATTACTGATACGAATAATAAAAATGGGAAACAAATATAACACACGTGTAACGTTTATTAAATGCAACGTTTTTTCTTAAATTATCGGTTCTTGTTTTTGATATGATATTATAAATCCACGACACGAAAAAAACATGTGTATTTTAAAATTTACAGAATTTAAAAATTATCAGAATAGTTAATAGAAGATTTCTGGTGACGAATAAAATTATTAGTAATATCTAGATTAGACATGCAAGGCTCTATTGATTCATTTGAAAAAATTAAATTATGTTTTTATAAAAATAAAGTTATTCTCGACTCCAAATGCGGTTTAAATTCACTTTATCTCCAAGGCTATATAAGGTGCAAAAATTTTCGGCCCAAGGATACAGTGAGCTCTAATTTGTTTAGACCAGAAATTTTTACCGGACCTTACTACGTATGTACGACGTCTGGAAGTCCCTTTTTTTTTTTTTTTAAATAGCGTCGATTTGTAGAAAAATAAGCTTGAATGCACCAACTTCCCAGGTGCTGAATATTCAATCATTCAGCGACCGTCGACCAATTTGGAAGCTGAATAATAAATAGAATACGCAAATATAGTCAGAAATTTTGAATAATGCTATTGCTAATGCTTTTAAATATTATTGTAATTTCTCTAAATAATAAAAATATTCGTTTCACCTGTCTGCGGGTGCGCCTCACCAAGGCGGAGAGATATTCATTAAAAAAAATTATAATATATATATTTATTTAAATCACGCGGACGGAACGTCATAAATATAAATGACGGTCTCTACATAGGGATTGCAAATTTTGACAAAACAAAAAAAATCGAAATTCGAACATAAAAATTTTCTGAATACGGCCGAATGTCGAACAATTTTATATTATTTTGTTGGTCAATTACTAATAATAAAAAAAACATTATTTTTTCAACTAAAAATAAAGTGTTTTTTCTTGAAGATTCATTGAAGGAACATTTTCGACTCGTAGTTATAGTCAGGTATCTTGCGGACTATATTGTGGATTAGGTCTGTTAGACCCTGTATATGTTTAATTTAATGTTTCCGCGAGCACTAGTGTATATGTACATGGTTTCCCTGAGGAAACTTAGGCCGACATTTCGGCACGGTTACGCGTGTCATTGTCAAGGCACTGCCTCAAAAAACTGCGAAAAAGTACGGTTGTATTGTAATTTTTGAGGCAATGCCTTGACAACGCCACGTGTTACCGTGCCGAAACGTCAGCCTAGGTATATACAAAGAACGCAATCTAACACAGAGTGTATATATAACGAATTATTTTCTGGGGAACACCGCGTCAAATAGGCATGAGAAGGTCTTTTGGACTCCCGACGTTTCAAGTAAATAACATTACTCATTCTCAAGGGCCTTTTATCTTGAATCCTGCCCTAAACTGACGAGTAAACTAGACCATTCGAAGCAAGAGCCAAAATGAAAGAAAGAGTGTAAAAGTCCTTCTCAGGACTATCTGATGCGGGTTCCCCCAGAAAATAATTTGTTATCTTTTACCCGTGAAAACCTTAAATATAACATATATATATATATATATTATACAAAACAAGACAGCCTAACACACCAATATTTAGGCACATCGTGATACGTTTTTACAATGTGAAAGTAATTTGGAACAGGGTTAATAGAATAACAGGTTTCTTGGAAGATATAATAAATTAGAACAGATTAAAAATTAAGATACACTCTCAGATGCATCAATTATAAATAATTACCGAATATTGGTTCATAAATAAACCTACCAAGGAATAAATCAAATGATTAAAATCCTGTCAGTTTTACAAATAAAAATGAAATATACACTTAAAAAAATTTACATTGAAATAAAATAGAGATGTGTACACGGAATGCAAGTTTACTTTACATACTCTTTTTCAACTAATTAAAATTAGTGCTTTAAAAATATAACTAACATGGAGGTATTTCCGGGATGAAGCTCGAACCTCCGATTATTTAGTCACTAGGGCAACTATCTTAACACTACATTAAAAAATTCACCAAATTAATTATATACGCATACATCAGAAGGATTATATGAGTATTTAGAGTAATTCAGGACCACTCCTGTAAGATAAATCCCCTAACGTTGCAGTTAGGAACTAAGCAATGAGATGAACACTCTTCGGTCCTGTGCGCTGATCAAAGTTTCTTATTTTGCATCAGATTTATGTAATAAAGAGGAATTTAAACAAATATTGTGGAATAAAAGATTGATGTGTTGTTTCTTTCATTATATTTAGTGTGTACATGTTCTGACGTTGATATTTCTGAAAAGTCTATATATTTTGATTGCTAAAAGATAAGAATAGAAAAATTTGTGCTCCATAAGTAGAATTATGTACAAGAATTTCACTACCATAAATACAGTTTTCCAGTACATCTAACGTTGATCACATATGCTGAATACATAGTGATAAATGGAATATATTTTAAATACTAATTTAATGTATATTTAATGTATATCTTGTTTTCGGTAGCGCAAAAACAATATTTTTCGACAAAATTGATTTTATATGTATATATTTATAATTAATACATCAAATTAGTATTTAAAACATCACAGACCTATGTTCTGAATAATTACAACTTCACAATAAGAATGTGTTCTCCTTAATAGGAATATATTTTGTTTGAAATTAATTAATATTATTGAAATATATTTAATTAATTAGTTAAATTTTTCCATGATCAAATTGATTTATAAAAAAATGTAAACATATCTTAATAAAGTACAAAAATTTGCTTGATGAGATAATTTCTCAAGTTGGTCTGCAATACCATACATATACATATATATATATATTAGCAAACATACTTCTTATTTTGATATCTTCGCCAACAGAGGTGTGTAATCCGTATGTTTTCATTTAGTGACAATTAAAAATATGTATTTTTTATTAAGTCACATTTTATGGTGAATTTGCAATTTTAAAACATAGTTTTTTGATAATTAAAACAAATGAAATAAATCACTAAAATAATACACGGAAAAATTTCATCTATTGCAAAAATATATAGCTACCACCGGGATTCGAACCCAGAACTTTCTCTTACCAGGAGAATGAATTACCAATTTCATTGTGTATTTTTATTCCTTCTATTTTTGTGAAATATATTTATACATGTAAAAGGAAATAATAGATTTCTCACTAAAATAGTGGAATACATGCAAACTAAAATTTGACATGAATATAAATGGTTAACGTTGTGTAATTAATAACTTAAAAAATAAAGTTTTAAGTTCGAATCCCAGTGGTAACTACATATCTTGTTGATAGATAGATTTTTTTCTATATACCTACATATTTGTATCTAAGCGATTCATCTAATTTGTTTTAAAATATTATATATATATATATATATATTATGTAAACTGTAATATATTTATGTTGTAATTGTTTGAAATACTGAAATTAGTGTACATAAAATATTATTCATAAATCTGATAATCGTAGATTAGACAATTCTCGGAATATAGTTAAGTGTGACTTGATTATGAATAACTGATAATAAACCACTAGTGTCTTAATAAATTTAACTTCTACAAATTATTTATCACTTTGTTGGTAGGGCTATGCAAAATATAGTATTAAGTAATCTAGTGTGTATTAAGGAATCTTATATTATGTTATTTATAAGTATATTAATCAATGTGAGGTAAAATCAGTAATGTTAAAATTTCTTAGGTAGGTAGTGTACATAATGTAAAGAAGACAGTACAAAAATAAAGCATTTATTTTGTAAGACATGTATAAAAGTAAAGAGTAAATCTTCAAGTGAAAGTAAACAAATGAGACAGGGTTAATCAAGTTAATCATTGTCTAAATAGAATATGGGTGGGATAACTCTCAAAGATCTGAATGTTTAAATAAATTATTCAGTTCTGTATTGGTAACGGTTTTAACATGACAGTGATAAAGATTAAAACTATTCACTATTATGTGTACTGGATTTGGTAGTAAGAAAATTGTAGTGATCACATTATAATAAGTAGTTTTTCTTATATACAATTATCTTAAGTGAAATATAAACAAACATTCACATTGCATATATGTAGTATATTTAGGGGCTTTATTACCTGCCACAAAGGTTTTATAAAACAACATTAAGAAGTAAATCATAAAAGAAACAATAAATTAAAGAATTAAAATTAAACAAATCTCAGAAGTTTTATAAAAGATAGCACTGGAAATAAAATCGTAAAAGAAATATTCAATTAAAGTATTATAATTAAACAAATCTCAACACTTTATGTAATTGATTGTGCAAATCTTTAATATCAAATTGAAGTATAATTAATCAATTAATTGCAACATAATAATTGGCACGTTTTATTATTATTTACATTAATTGCAATAATTGAAAAAATGCGGCATGTTAGAAATATCTAATTATAATTATTGTGAAAAATTTATCAAGTTACCTAATAAGACACAAATAAGTGCACAAAAATGATATTCATCCAAAAACTACTCACGGTTCACTGAGCATCGGAGCAATATTGAGGATAGTTTCAAGAAAGCCTCCATCTTTGCACCATAAGATTGGTTTTTGCGGCTGAGTGTTGACATTCAGGATTCGGAAGAGAATACACAAAATCACGGCGACAACAGCTAACAAAACCGTAGACATTGTCGCGAATATTCAGTCAAATTTCAATATTTACAACAAATTATGCTACAGAAGGCGTATAGAACACCCGCATCTAATAACAAATATCACAAAACAATTCACCCTTACTATCACCTACAGAATCGAAATCGCGCCGAAATTACTTGAGCTTTCAGCTCAGATAATCTTTTATTAACTTCTTATACCACATATGTTCAAGCGTCGCGCATATGCTTTTGTTTATTTTAATAATAAATAAAAAATCGCCCTACGAATTCGACGCTCCCACCCGCCTTCTATCGCCGATACGTCATGATTACTCGATTTTCAAACTTGGAGCGTTTATCCCATGTCTGCCCACTGCCCACCTCGAGCTGTCAAAATTCAACATTAGTTCAAAATTTCGTCAATAGGCTCTGTTATTATGTATTAATGCAAAGTTGTTGCCTTCTGTTGTTGAAATAAGAAAACTTATTAAAACAAAATCTTCTACAAAATGGTTTGAATCATGTATTATTTTACACGACTGTAAATAAATAAATATGTACTTTTAAAATTAACAATATCAACATTGTGGTTAAAATTAATATTTTTATTTGTTATCTTTGTTTTAAATTTAGTTTTTTTAAATTTCATTAATTCATTTAATAATAAAATATAATTTACATTACAAATGGAAATTAATTTGACTTAAAATTTTTTGGATCTAATATTGATTAAAAATAATAATAAAATTGAATTCAAAATTTTTAGAAAACCAACTTTTACAGATAACATCATACACAATTAATCTAATCATCCATTATCACACAAACATTTAGGGTTCCACTCCATGATACATCGTTCAGTCAATATTCCAATGTTAACATCCAATTTTAATATTGAATTGAATACAATTAAAAAAATAGCAGTTAATAACGGGTATAATACAGATTTGATAGATACTTTTTAAAAAATAAATTAAAAGAATATGATAATCAATTTTTATATAAATCACAGATAAAACATAATGATAATAATGATTATTAGCATAGGATTTTATACATAAATAACTTTTTGAATCAAATATCTAAACACTTACCACGAAACATTAGACCGGCATTTTATACAAATAATAATACAAGAAATTTATTCATAAGTTCTAAAGACAAAGTTGATAAATTTAACAATTCTGGTGTCTATAAACTTAGTTGCAAGGATTGTGCTGCATTTTATATTGGTAAAACGGGTAGAAATTTTAATATAAGAGTAAAGGAGCATTTGAGATATTTGAACAGTAGTGGGTTTTCAGAATTTTCTAATCATTTGATAGAAAATGGTCATGGTTTTGATAAAAAATTGGGATTGTCAATTTTGCATATTAGTGTTGATCACAAATTAAATAATTGGAGATAAATAAAGCGTGTAAAACTAATCTAAAAATTATAAACAACCAACTAAATTTAACTACCAGTCCCATTCTAAAATTTTTTCCTAAAAATTATTCGACTAAATTTGTATTAAGTAACAATTTGAGTTAGGTACTAAATTTATTTTTTAAATAATTGTTGTTTTAAAAATAGATTCTGGTAAAGAAACAATAATATATGTTTTTAGTTAGTTACGACATCCTGAAGAAGAAAATGATATTTTTCAAAACCGGTAGATGTATTTAAATTCAATCAAGTGGTTAATAAAACAAAGATATCAAATAAAAAATGAATATGTGACTAGGCGGCCAGGTACTCAGAAAGTTCGGAATTATCTTATGCCCGAAAATATTTGTAGAGCATAATCAAATTTTTCAGGAATGATTAAGATCTTGGTAAAATTAGGATAATCATTAATAATAACAGCTTTTTGTCACATGACAGTTAATTGCTAGCCGATAAATTGATAGTTGATTACGAGTTAATAAATTGTTGACTGTTCATGGATTGATGATTAGTCTGTTTTCATAAATCAATTTGATTTGATTTATTTATTTATTTATTATTTAATTTTACACATTTTTAATAGATTAAATTATGAATTGGTTGCTGACGACCTAGGCTGTATTCCGCCAGCTTCTATATTATTTAAAGAAATCTTAAAATAGTATTAGTGGTCAGGTGTCGGTTATGCCACTTATTTTTATGAATGTATTGTTAATATTAAAGTTTAATAAATATTAAAAAATAATGTCATTACAGAGAAGAGGGGAAAGGGATAGATAATATTTAAAACCGAATAATAAATATTTTTGGTTGTTACAGAGTATTGAAAGTTTTAAATGTAACTACTCATCGGCCTACATTAACAGAAACTACATTAAAACATTAAAAGAATATCAGCTAATTTATATTTTTCTGATTTTGAACCTAAAATCGTGTTTCTTAACATTTTTAAAACAAGTAAGTACCTTCATTAGTAAAGTGATGTGTTTTTTGTGGGTGAACTTAAAGGAATAAAAAATACTAATTATTTAATAAAATAGTATGCGAATGAGTTATATATGTATATTAACTTCCTGTACTTAATATACATATTTAAAAATAAATGTGTAGGTAGGTTTGTACTTTCATCTTTAAATACCTAATCTACCCACATGTAATATTTTTGGACAGGAATGATATGCAATTGTACAGAATTCTTGTCGAAAAGGAGGATTTCTGTGGCGGCTATATTCTCGGAGTGAGAATGGAGGAAATAAGATAGATAATCCTCAAAGAAATAACAATCCATACAAACTCGATCACACATACCAGGTATGTAAAAATGAAACTGGAATTTTTGTATAGAAAATTCATGTTTATTGTATGAAAATGAAACTAAATATTTTATTCGAAGTATTGCCCATTGCTGGCTATCCCCATCTCTCTGTCAATTTGTGGATGCCACGCCAAAAAAACTGTTGCTCTTTTGGGGCAAACCAATCATCAAGCCATTTTCGAACATTTTCGTAAGAAATGAAGTGCTGCTCAGCAAGTGCCTGTCCCATCGATGCAAATAAATAGTAATCGAACGGAGCCAAGTCTGGTAAGTAAACCGCATGCGAAAGTATTTCCCAACTTAACGCCTTAATCATTTCCTTGACCGGTTTTGATGTATGTGATGGTGCATTATCATGAAGCAAAATCACTTTGTGTGGCCTATTTTGATATTCTGGTTGATTTCAATTGATCATTTGTTGTCAGTAGCATTCAGTATTAATGGTTTCGCCAGATTTTAGTAGCTCATAATAGATTACACCCTTCTGATCCCACCAAACACAGAGCATTGTCTTCAGTCCACAGCGATTTTGCCTTGCAGTCGATGTCGATGGTTCGCCTGGAGTTACCCATGATCTTTTACGCTTAGGATTCTTGTAATATATCCACTTTTCATCGCCAGTCACAATTCGATGGAGAAATGACTTTCTTTTGTACTTGGTGACCAGCACTTCGTAAGTGGTTTTTCAGTTTTCCTGCTGTCTTTCATTTAGTTTATGTGGAATCCACTTTCCCATCTTCTGGATCTTTCCCATGGCTTTCAAACGTATGAAGATGGTTCTTGTGTCACATTTAATTGATCCACAAGTTTTTGTTGCGTTTGAGAGTCATTCTTATTTAACAATGCTTCCAATTCGCTGTCTTCAAACTTTTTCTGTGGTCTCCCACGTTCTTCGTTTCTCACGTCAAAATCGCCACTTTTGAATTTTTTAAACCACTCAAAGCACTGTGATTTACCAAGACCATACTCGCCGTAAGCTTCTACAGGCATTCAATACGATTTTGTAGCAGTTTTCTTCAGATGGTAATAGAAAATCAATGCTGTTCGCAAATTGTAGTTTCCAGGAACAAAATTCGACATGTTCAACGCTATTAAAAACTATGCTGTTGTATGAAACTTGTATTGTTATGAGTTGAAAATCTTTGTCAGATGTTAAAACAAGAAAATGGCGCCAATGACGCGGTTTAACGGTAACTACATCGACAGCTAGGGCCATATATGGGCAAATTCCGATTTCATATTTACATACCTGGTATATCATTCATTTGATTGCGCTGATTCGTGCTGCTCCTATCGATACGTGTTTCATTACATCCGGCTTAAAAATTCATAACTCAGTTGTTTCTTAACCAATAGCCATTTAAATAGTAATAGTACACCCTTGTATGTCAGAACCTGTTCTATCTGTGTACTTGTTTAACTCTTCTACCTCCGGTATTAAACCGGGGGGGAGTTTTTGATTTTTTATCAACTTCTGTTTGAAAACTTTCTTCCTTGTGGATTCAATAACTCAGATAATTATAATTGCTCATATGACTCACAATTATCTCTTACACAACGTCACGTAGAACGTTGAAAGCTATTTAGTAATACTTATTTGGGCACTGAATGAACAGATAACTGCTACTTCAATTTCAGTAAAATTATGTGGCCTCGTAGGTACATATAATTTGTCACTCGCTCATTAGTTTTGAGGTGGTTGGATGAGTTTATTTTAGGTACTAACTGTGGGATATTTGGACTAATAATTTATGATTTAACTTTTAATTAAACAATTAGTCATTTATTTTTTTATTTGTTTAGTTTTTTCTATTTTTTATTTATTTAATAGACTAACCTTTTATATTTTTGTGCTAGATTTTTTAGCTTACTGTTAAAAAATCATTGGTTCTTTTGTGTTATTTTACTTTTCTCATTTTCTAATATTTTAATTTTACTATCTAATCTAGGTATACTGTACTTTTATATTTGTAATATTTTTAATAAAGCTAGAACTTTGTTTTTATTATATTTTCTTCCTTTGTTAGTTTTGAATTTATTTACATTTAACTACATTGATTTTATTTATTTTTAATTTTGTTTACTTATTTATTATTTATTTTATATTCTGATAAATATTGTATATTGCTCTAGGGGGGTCCTGCATGATGATGAGGATTTGGAGTGGGCAATTTTCAGTCTTAGGATGTCTTTGAGTAGGTCACCGCCACAAGGTGAGCGTGCTGTGTCCCTATCGGACATCTCTCCGTGGAACACTGTGGTGGCTACCACTGATCAACAAGAAGACCTTGACCCAGGCTGCAAAGGGTAAATGACAAAAGCAACAGCGTGGGGAGGTATCTTTGCTTCAGATGAGGAAGTCAATAACCCCCCACAGAGGACTCAATTAACAAAGTGAGGGAGATACTTAAGATTCTGCGAGAATTAGAATTAGAGAAGATTATAAACTGAATGCAGACTAGCACTTAAGGATGACGACAATGCATATGAAGATCCTGTGTATCGTGACTGCTACAGATAGAAAATAAATGGGTGCATAAGTAATTATTTGACTCACAAAGGACGGAAACCATGCAAATAGCAGAAATAAATTAATCCATCATAGAACTATCAAAAGCTCTTAAGGTGCTTAAAGAGTCAGGACCAATTAAGTTCAATGAGGACTCGGGTAGACATATGTACGCTGCATAGTTAGTTTATTGGTGAAGATGAATGGTACGTGTATTTATTCTTATACTTCTTACTTCATACTATTACTTATATTACCATTACTACTTACTTTACGACTTATCTAAATAGATGCAATTTATAATAGTGAAATTCCTACCTACATATTATCATTGTATTTGTTTCTATTTTTACTTTGTCAGACCAACAAACTCGGTTACTTGGAAGCCCACTTGAGATACCGAGGATCGATTTTCAACTTAACCAGCGGGTTCAATGAACCCATCAAAACTGTCGGGACTAAAAGCTTCCCATAAAACAAAAAAAAATTATATTAACCAAGAATAAAGGATTATAGTTAATAAAAGGCCCGAAGCCTCCTGGTGCTCGAGGGGGGGTGCTGCTTGTTCAGCGGCTGGGATTCTAGTTGACTCCGGTCAACTGAGTCTCCTCTATCTTGAGCACCTCTCTGTTGAGTGCCGTACCTCAGTCGTTTTTGATGATATTGTGATATATTTTATTTCAGTGTACTTTAGACATGGCGCACTTATAGGCCCGCACATCCGACGTCTATCTTGCATACTTGATACACTCAGAAGGCGTCACATAGTCATTGGTTGTGACGTCAATGGTCTTTGATTTTGAGCTTACCCCTGACCTGTGGTATACCAGTAACTGTGTGACGCAGACGCCGGAGCACATCCTCTGGCATTGTGCTTGACTGAATGATACGAGAGAGTTTGATTGAGGGCATGGTGGGAGTGGGCCATAGTTCTTTATGGAGCTGAGACCTACTTGGACCTAGAAAGAACCCTTAATTGTTCAAGGCAGCTGTGAAAGTGTGGGTCTCTAGATGGGAAATTCTGGGTAGGCGTGCTGCGGAAGGTGTCTGACTGACTTTCCAGTTAGACCCTTAGTGTGCTGTTTCCTGGAGAGCATTTTGGATATGGAATTTTTTTTTTCTGTCAGTCTTGTTTCCCATGTTATTTTAGTGTTACTCCCTAATTGCCCCTCTGTTTCCCAGCTTTAAGACGGTATCTTTCTAACTTTTTCTTTTCTCTGTTATTTTTGATGCTGTGGTAATTTTGTTATGGTTTGTATTTAATGATAATGTTCACTGACCACCAAATAGATTAGCCGTCTGTGATAGTGTTTCTATAATGTATTATGCTCAAATGTATTTATTTTATTCAATAAACACGGGATCTTGATCGGGGTTTGGGACAATGAGGGACGTTTTTAGTTAGTGGCTGAGTGTCGTGCCCTAAACGCTTTGCACCAAGCTATGTTGTACAGTCGCCTGTCTTAGCATTAAAAAAACAATGTCAACCAGACGTTGAATGAGTAGGACCTATATGGGAGCTTTTGCTCATAGAACTGTCCTAGGTAAGAAGTGGTGAGTTTTCTCTCATGTCATGCATTCAGTTCATAAATGTAAAATACACTGATTTCTTATGATAAATTTAACATTTAATTCGTCAAATATATATCATAGTATGACGACACACAGTGGCGTAGCTATGCCAATGCGGTGCATAGGGAATCAAAATGTCCGCCTGCACTCTACAAAATTTTTGATATTCACATTTTTCCCAGTGCTAATTCCTAATTATTAAAATTCATCATAGTAAGAAATAAAAATAAAAATCATTTATCAAGTGCATTTTGAAAATACATGAAAATATTACCGATGTAAACAGTAGAACACTGTTAATAAATATTAGGGTGCGGATAAAATTAAAAATCATTTATCAAGTGCATTAGGGACCAAAGTGAAAATCGCACATTATCGCACAAAAACATACTTTTTTTTTCATGACAGTATGAATATTACAGGAGACCAATTCTTTTTCATATTATTTAATGAGTATAACCGGTTAGCACTTAATATTCTTATATTTTATATACAATACGTATATATAGGGACCTTTCTTCCATTCTGCATTGGGGGTCATTTTTTTTTTAGTTTCTTTACTGATACAACACATTTTGGAAATAAAAGAGATATGTGGTGCATGTATTATAAAATATGGATGAGACTACTCTCTAGTCTCGGAGATTCTGGTTTGCGTTCATGGTACAACTGGCAGCGAATGACAGCTCGCTCCATGCTTAACTCTGTATTATCTTAAATACTAATTAAATGTATTAATTAGAAAGATATACATATAAAATCAACAATCGTTCCATTATTTAGAAGCCGTCTACTTTATTTTATTTAGTATTTAAAATATCACAGACCTATGTTCTGAATAATTAAAACTTCACAATAAGAATGTGTTTTCATTAATAATATATAAGTTGTATCAATGTATCCAAACTTTAATAAAAATCAATTGTTAATTCTGGCATCCCGTATCGTACTCAAAGGTATTTAAGATTCCGTAAAAATAAAATAGATGGCTTTCAAATAATGGAACGATAGATGTATTAATTTGAAAAATGTAACATATAAGTTCGAAAATTTGTCATCAAAGGTACTGTCTGCTGTAGCATAGTTGGTCAATTCACCTTGCCCGGATTGAAAAGAAATCCAGGTTCGAATTCCGGAAGCAACAACAATATTTTTTAATAAAATTGATTTTATATGTATATCTTTCTAATTAATACATTTAATTAGTATTTAAAATATCACATACCTATGTCCTGAATAATTACAACTACACAATAAGAATGTGTTATCTTTGATTATCTTTTACGCAAGTCTCGAGAAAAGTTTCAACACAAGTCTCATCCCTATATACGCCATTATAGTGGGTAGCGACGTAACTAAAGAAAATGGTCCCCAATGCAAAACAAAAGAAAGAATTTCTGTGTACAAGAATATTAAATACTATGTGGCTTTACCCAGCTTAAATAGTAAGAATAAAGTGTGTTTTAAGCATTTATACACGCTCACATCTAAAAGAACTTTGCAGCAATGTTGTGGTCCCTAACTTGACATATTAGTGAAGTACCAGGTACCACTATACATTTTGATAATGTTTTTGTAATACATGTAACAAATATATTTTTAAATATTATAAACCCATTTACTAATATGGTGAATTTAAAAATTATTAGTCCATATTAGCCCTCAATGCTGTATTGATACCAAATAGGATTTAATATATTTAGTCCTGGATCTTTTGGGCCTCCATATAACGTGGCCCCCTGCATTGGCGTAATCACGCCACTGATGGTGGGTGTTGAGGGTGAACATTTTGATCTGACATGAGACGTTATCGATTAAACGAAATATGATGTTATTTTATTTTTAAAATATGAATAAATAATATATTTATACACGTTTTTACAACAATCTAGTATGTATCATAAATCAGCGTTATTAACTTTATAATTGAAATATGTTATAAATTATATTAATAGTATGTGCAATTATCCTATTAGTTAAAACTTTTGATTGAATTATGTGATAAAAGCTGAATAGCTAAATAATTACGTACATAATTTTATTATACGGCAATTTTGTGTAAATTTTATGAATGCATATGATTGCCTCATTTTGTTGGGATATTTTCATATTTCTAAAGATATTTTAAATTTTAATACTAAAACACAATCATGTAATTAAAACATAACACAACATAAAATTAAAAGTCTATGATAGTAGGTACGTCTTATTTAAAACGTGATTGCATTTCAAAACGTTCCATTACAATTTTTTTGGAGAGTTTCCCCATTTTTTTTAAATATTTGGTCTTCCTAATAAGCATATTCTCCCCAGAAAAAAATACTACAAGTTCTCCCAAAATTATTTTCTCAATTAAAATTCATTTCTTTACTTATGTCTTCTTAATCATACTATTTTAATTGTATTTAGACATCGCCGTTCATGCTAAGATTATTTAGGTTAGCTTTCCACCTGAAAAATAGTCTTTACTGTACGTAATTTTTTCAAAAAATTAATAATCAACTTTGTAAAGGGTTTTATTGTTTTTTTTTAATTTTTAACTTCAAATTATGATTCGAAAACTCACAGTTTTTCTCATCTGATAAAAGATGTACCAACATCAAGTGCAATGAAAAATTTTCATCAGTTGTGTTCATTTTATGACCATGATTTGAATTCAAGCTGTGCTATAAAAAAATTTTAAAATCATTTACAATAATTCCATGCAAATATGCCGTTCATGCAACTTCAAGAATGACAAAATGATATATCCTATCATCTATGTATTATTTAAAATTAACAATCGTAAGGTCATTTTCAACCTTACGCCTTTTAAAAACTTATTTAAGATCTACCATGATGCCATGACGTAATCATGATTGAATGAACTGACTCATACACTCGTACATATACAGAGAGATTGAAGCATAGATAAGAAAGTTTAATGTAACCACGGCCATAGGACAAGAGCTTTGTAATAAGAAAAGAAATGGGGATTTTATTATTTACCACTGATGCTTATGCTATAATTATTCATAAGGAAAATAATATTTTCAAGAAGCTAAAATTTTCTGTTAGCTAAGATACATTATATATAATATATACATGACACAAAATGAATTTGTCTCGCCTTTGATTATTATGTACTAAATTTGTAATTTAATTATTCTTCATTTCACTCATAAGTGATGTCGTCGATTCACGATCGCATGAGTTAGGTAGTTGAATTCGTACCTAGAAGACGTCCAGTCAAATAAATGCGAAGCTATGACTTCCTTCGGATTCATCGGTTTTCTCAGCAGAGTGTTGGGCAATTAAAGAAGCCTTAAACATATGCGTACTCCAGAACGTCGATAAGGCGGTTATATTCTCTGACTCGCAAGCAGCTCTTGAATCCCTCTCTGCTAATATGGAAGTTTGGCTAGACAATGAGATAATCTGTTCCATCAGAAGATGTCTATTTAATTAAGACATCAACAATAAACAGGTCTCAATCGTTTGGATTCCTGCACATAAGGGAATTCATGGAAATGAATGTGCTGATAAACTGGCCAAGATGGGAACTCTTTTGGAGGTTTTCTTCATCAATTCCATATCACAAAGTATGATAGGCTTAATATGGTAAAAAAACGTACAAATTGTATTTGGACTGCACAATGGATGGATCCAAATAATCATAAGGGCAATCAACTTAAAATAATTCAAAGATCTATTCCTCGCACTCCCTGATTCTCCAAACGGAAAGTCTCCAAAAAAACAATATCAAATATCTCTAGAATGAGAATTGGGCATTGCCACCCTCACATTTATTCAGATTGAACTGAATAGATTCTCCAATGTGTAAGTGTGGTGCCGAGGAGGAAACCCTTGACCATATCTTTTTTTGCCTGTCCATTGCGGATCACAGGTTTTTTTGACAGTAATCTCATCATCTTCTTTTCCTTAGCTCGCCACATTTAATCTATATAATAGCAAAGTTTTTGAACAACAATGGTATTGACTTGTAATATAATATTTACTATTCTATAATATTATTTTACTTTTTTCTTAACTTTAACTTGATTAATGGTACAAATCACTCTTGAAGGGTGGATTGCCTATTTAAATGAAAAAGTAGAAGAAGGACATCCAGTCTAGTTTAAGTACCTACTACTTACGAACATATTTATAGTGGATAATATGACTCTCGAAGTTTTCTGCAGTAATAAAACTAGAATGCTAGCGGAGATGTGGACGGAATCGTGTAGGGATAGGAATGAATCGGGGAGGTAGGGAGAGACGTTAGTAAAAATTTATTTTCTTTGATTTAACATTATAAAAACATAATAACATCGCTAATTTCATGCAAACCAAGTTGCTGGTAGGATGGTGGGATGAAGAATAACCGTGTGTACTCGTATATTATTCTTTATTGTAAATATCACATTAACCCTTTCGTAGCCATGCAGTAATACAGGTCTACCATTCGATAAGATCGATACTTACCATCGTTAGATTGCATATGATGAATGTTACGCTATATTATAGTATTTATAGTAAAAGTATGATAAAAAATATTTCACCGCCGTTGGCACTAAAGACATTACACATTCCTCACGGTAACACAAGTTGACGGGCTGCATACAGGTAATTTCAACCATCCCCATTAATTGGCCGCCCCCCAAATTGGTTGCCCGCGAGCCACACACGTTAGGGATGCTATTTTGTTGGGCCGGCATTTTGAAACATGCAAACAACAAAAGACATTCTAGATACTTAACTACAAATTACTGCTTTATTAGGAAATAACTATAATGTTATATATTGGATTTGCTTTCTTGGAATGTTTATACCTGGATTATTTTTATTACACACTATTATCGTTTTGCATGTTGGAATTTCGATTATCAATTTTTATTTATTTTTCGGCCGCCCCTGCTCCGCCTATTACGGTATGCTGAATATTAATATAATAAAGTTAATTATTCGGTCTAGAATTTATTATTATTCAAATAAAACGTTGTTTACTTCACATTACACTTTAATTTAAAAAATAAAACGTTTTCGACGCTTACTGCGTCATCTTCAGTAATAAACTAAATCTTAAAACTTATTTTTTATTATTATTAAATTTTGTACGCACGAAATTTCAAGGTTCTACAAATTTGAAGACATGGCGCCAATTGTAAATTCTAAAAATATATGTTTATATTCTCTTTGGAGACACATTTTCAAGTAAACTGTCATTTCGGTGATGTACACGGAATAAATTCTATACCTACATTATATTTGTATACAGACACGAATCCAATATTATGAAGGTGTTTTAAATTATCTTACAACTGAACAAATTAAAATGTTAGACTAAATATCACAGTATCTAAAAGAACCATAATTACGCGATTCTTTAATGAATCGGCCCCGGCTTAGCTGAAGAGAAAAGCCAACATCCTTGGTTAAACTACAAATGGTTTTTATCTGAATGTGCTTAAGATAAAGAGCGTCCTCATTTAACTTCTTTTTTTGCAGTCATGCCAGTGATAACTTCGTTATTCAGGGTGTGCAAAATGAATTATTCAGTTTTGTTATATTTATTTTATTTATTTCCAACATCGCCCTTACATAAGAATAAAAATGTATTTAATTTAAATATGACAGTACATTTTAAATATAATATTTCAATACAACAGTTTAAATTAAGTAAATATAATTTACGTACAAATATATCTTCAATTGTCAACGAAATTCAACTTGTTACCACGCCGATGCATCTGTATTATTGGCGAGTAAATAGCACAATCTCGTTTGAGTTGGTACTTAGGTACTTACCATCACGCCGTTTCCCGCGGGGGTAGGCAGAGAGGATAGAGCGCCACACTCCTCTGTCCTGACACACAATTCTCGCCTCATCCATATTAATACATCTTCTCATACTAGCTCGATGATTATTGAGGCTTCTAACAGGGCCATACTTCAATATCTGGTTTACCTGGTCGTGCCAAGCCTTCCGTGGATGTCCTCTACTTCTGCTGCCATCGACACTTGTTCATATATCTTTCTTACCATTCTCTACACATTCATTTAAGTTGGTACTTTATAAGAAACCATTTGGGTTTTCCCAGAGCAGTCCAACATGCTATTGATAATTTTATATAAAAATAGTATATCGCTCACATCTCTTCTCCAGGCTAATTTTTTTCAAATGAAGTAGACTAATTATTAATTGTAATTTATATTTTCTATCGGAATATGCAATTTAAAATTGATAAATCTTAGAAATTTATGTTGCACTCCTTCGATTTTTATAATATGTGAGCCGCGGTAGGGTGACCAGAGAGGATTTTATATAGTACACCGTGTGTACTTTCACTGATACACAAACACTCGTACTTACAAATTATGTGTTTTATTATTTATTTAATTATAAAAGGTAAAAGAACAATAGTGAAATAAATACAAATTAAATTAATCAACTAGAAAGATGTACAGAATAAATCTATTCACCGTAAAAATATCTTAGTTGCTGCCGGGATTCAAATCTGGACCATTATGTATCAGTTTTAAAGAGTTTAAAAATATAAGTTCAAAATTTTGTCGTAAACATATTTAGTACGCAATAGCGGATTTGGTTACGCATTTCTCCGGATAGTAAAAGGTCCAGGTTCTAATCCCGGTAGCAACTAAAATATTTTTTCGTTAAATAGATTATTTTCTATATTATACCTTTAATTAATTTGTATGAAAAATTTCCACAGTACTATGTAGCGACCGGAATTCAAATCCACCGCCATCTCAGTCGGCATCGACGCTAGCGACAGCGCTGCCGGCTGCTGCTACAAACCTGGCTCAGAATTCACCGCTAGGCAGTCTCTCCAGTTTCAGCGTTTCACAATGGCGGTCTTGCCGGCTCGCGAGAGCCGAGCGAGACCGCCAACCCGCTTCACATCATTTCATTTCGTAATACACACGCACCTTCTACATCATTCATTCATTAATTTCATTCTATGTCTTTCTTGTTTTTATCATACTGTCACAATAAACCGCCACACGCCGAATCGTTTATATTTCATTTAAGCACCGTCCTAACCCCCAAAACTATATTCTAAAATTGTAATAAAATTATTGAATAAAACCATAATTTGCAAAAGTCGTTGAAATATATAGTAGGGTGAAAAATTTTCTCGGAATCTCGGAAAAAACATACCAGCCGGTTTCAATTCATTATTGTTATCAATAAATTACACATTTGTATTTCTATTAGCAAAATCTGACACCAATTGATATTTCATTTACTTTTGACAGTTGTGAAAAATAATTAACGCTATTATGATAATTTTAACAGTATTTTGAAGACCTTGACGAGTCCTACAAAAAAATTATTGAACTATTCAATATTCATTATTTTTATCTGTTAACTTTGTTTCGTTAACCACTTATTGAGTTATAATACATCTACCGGTTACGAAAAATACCATTTTCTTCTTCAGGATGTTAATATTAACTAAAAACATATATTATTGTTTCTTTAATGTTAACAAATAAAAATAATGAATTTTAACCACAAAGTTAATTTTGCTAATTTCTGGTAAAGAAACAATAATATATGTTAATGAGGAAAACACATTCTTATTGTGAAGTTGTAATTATTCAGAACATTGGTCTGTGATATTTAAAATTCTAATTTAATGTGTATTAATTATAAATATATACATATAAAATCTATTTTGTCGAAAAATATTGTTTTTGCGTCACCGGGATTCGAACCTGGATCTCTATTTCCAATCCGGGGAAGTACACTACCAATTGTGTTATAACGCCAGTATTTTTTATGACAAATTTTCGAACCTATATGTTACATTTTTTTCAAATTAATACACCTGTCGTTCCATTATTTGAAAGCCATCTACATTATTTTTACAGAATCTCAAATACCTTTGAGTAAACCGACTGCAGACGCCAGAATTATCAATTCATTTTAATAATTACAACTTCACAATAAGAATGTGTTTTCCTTAATAATATATGTTGTATCAATGTGTCCAAAATTTAATAAAAATGAATTGATAATTCTGGCGTCTGCAGTCGGCTTACTCAAAAGGTATTTGAGATTCTGTAAAAATAATGTAGATGGCTTTCAAATAATGGAACGACAGGTGTATTAATTTGAAAAAAATGTAACATATAGGTTCGAAAATTTGTCATAAAAAATACTGGCGTTAAAACACAATTGGTAATGTACTTCCCCGGATTGGAAATAGAGATCCAGGTTCGAATCCCGGTGACGCAAAAACAATATTTTTCGACAAAATTGATTTTATATGTATATATTTATAATTAATACATTAATTTAGTATTTAATAATATATGTTTTTATTTAGTATTGACATCCTGAAGAAGAAAATGGTATTTTTCGAAACCGGTAGATGTATTTAAACTCAATGCAGTGGTTAATAAAACAATGTTAACAAATAAAAATAATTAATTTTAAAGCACAAAGTTAATTTTGCTAATTTCAAAAGTATTCAATATTCGTTTAAAATAGCTTTCAGCTTCAGGAAGATTATAGTCAAATAAAAATGCTCTCATTGTATGTTTGTCTCTTGTATGTTTTTTGAGGCCGCGAATTTTTCTGCCTTCCCTAGTAATATTATGTGCTGTAATTAGAAAGTTATAAAAATCTATGTACATATTATGTATTCACATATAGGTGCGATGTAATAATGTAAATAATGCAAATGGCTACCCTACTGGTTACTTATGATTACGTCTAGAATATTCTGGGCATATATTATATAAATAAATTTAGAACGGATCGGATAAGGAAGATCGTCATATTCATAAATGAAATTTGAGTAATCAAGTTACTCTTTTAAATTTAAAGATTCTGTAATAAATTATTTGAACGAAAACAAAGCTGAGTCCAATAATTATTAGTTAAGGGGTGGAATAAATGTATGAATGGGGATAGGCGAGAAAAATCGCTGGGGTGAATTTTATGAAATTCCTGGCACGAATTTAATTATGACCATATCAATGATGTTTTTCATGTCTTAATAGTTTTATTTTAAAGGATTAGTGGAAATATTAACGTATTATTCGTCCCAGGACATGTAGCCTTACTCTTTGTACGCACCGCGGTTAAACGCGCGCGGTTTTTATGGGACGATTCCAAAATTTTTACCGATTTCGATACAATTCCCGATACTTTTTTAAACTTCCGATTCCGATACGATTTCCGATTCAGATTCTGATTCCTATATTTTGTCTTTTATATAATTAAAACTTAAGTTCATTATTAATTTTAATTAATTATTTTTACATTGTAGGAATCGGAATCGTAATTGGGAATCGTATCGGAATCTGAAATTTAAAGAAGTATTTAAAACTGTGTCGGAATAGGTAAAAATTTTGTAATCGTCCCATCACTAGTAAAAACCGCGCGCGTTTAACCGCAGTGCATGTTAGGCCTTACTCCGGGTTGTACGCAGTCCTCCGCGCGTGCAATACAGTAAACAAGATAGTCGTTCTCACTTTAAACACAACAACCATTTTGTTTAACGACTCGCATGACCACTCACACTTACGACCGTTATTGTACGTCTTCAAACACCGTGCCATCTGTACGAAAACCATCAAATCTCTGCGTCCCATCGTTGTCAGTAGGGAAGAGATACTTCATGGTTTAAGATGTGTCTTGTCGTATACCTCTAGCGCCAACCGTCGAACTATGTTGATGATGTCGAGGAGCTCACCCCACCCCCTTCCTAAATTTACAGTGCGCGTTTCTTATATTCAGCGTGTTTACTTATTTCAATGCTAAACATTTTTTTACATTTAATAAGGTTTTAGTTTTACTACGCCTATCTCGCTAGAAATAAATAAAAGCTTATGATTCGTTGATTCTACCACAGATATATATATATATCATACTTGGAATCTTTGAATACCTTAATATAATATGTTACTTGGCAAACGGCATTTGAGTTGACACTATGTTTGGATGAGATTTTTCAGATACCTAAATTACTGTCGATAGATCGCATGCCGTGCACAAATTATAACACTTTATATATTTTACAGAAATAAAATAAAATAGTGCAAAATAAACAGTACAAGATGTCGACCAAAAGAAAGAGCACCATTTTCACCGTGAAGAAGCAGCAAGAAGCAAAGGAAGTCTATTGATCTTGAGATGAAAATGAAGATTACCAACGACTTCGATGCTGGAAATGATGGCACATGATTTAGGCTCAGAGCAATCTATCGTGTCTACTATTCTAAAGAACAAGAATAGGATCAGAGAAGCAGTGAAAGTATTGAGTTCATTTACCGATCGATTCGCTTTACGATCAGGTCGGTGGATCGAAACATGGTCCTTAAACGAGGACTGACTGTACAACAATAGAAAACGAACGGACTACTCACGTTAACGGTGTGCGTCGCTAGCGCGAAACTCACAATGACTTTGTACAAATATATAAATAAGAACTTTTAAATTTGTCGACGATATTTAAAATGACGTTTAGTAAATAAAATAAAAACAAATGACTTACTTGAAAATAAAATAAGTGTAACATATAAATTATTATCAATGTTTTTAAAGGAAACAGAAGGATCTCAAAGCAAGTTTTCATCCGGTGCAAACTGATTAGGTTCACTGCAGGTATGTTCAAAATGCAATTACGCTGATATATATTTTTTTAAATGGCGCGCGATCATCAACAAAACTGAAACCTGTATAAAAGAGTAATTTCGCGTTGCTTTTGAAACGCTACTGACATTTGCCCCTACCACGACCGCTCTCGGGAAAGTAAAACCAGCGCGCAGGACTACCGCTCCGCACACTGTCCATTTTGAATTCGGTCCGAAAAGATCAATCAAATCAGGTGAGTTTATTTTTTTTATGTTGTTTTAATTTTGAAATAACCCATTTATTTTCTGCTTTATCGATAAACTGTGTTCAATTGCAAACTTGTGAATATTTTGACAACAATAATCTCCGAACGAATGAAATCGATACTATTTCTGTATATAGTATATAGTCTTGTATATATTTTTAATAGAATTGATATATCTTTTTGTTTGGTTTGACAAAATTCAGCTTTCAGTTTAACATTGTCTTATTTGCCAAAATCATGTCTCGTTTCTCAGATATTAAAAATGTTATTAATATATGGTCATTGATTTTTAGTGTAGTAAAATAAGGTAGTGTGCAGTTAGTACATCGTAGAGCCGAAATAAAAATACACCAATTAACGATTTGTGGTCCTCAAAAATATCACACACCTAAATCAAAACTTAAACAGTTTTCAGTAGACAAAAAAAAAACATTTTTCTTCATTTTTTGTTACTAAAGTAATGAAACTAAATAACATTTTAGGTCATAAATGTATCCTAAAATGACACTATTCGAGAACTGGGGCTAGAATACAATAATAACTCAAAATGTTAGTTCTCTTAGTTTTGATCTAATTGTGCGATATATTCTCTAATACGTTCGCATTCGTTTTTACCAATACATCACAATATAAAAAAATTAGAATAACGACATAAAAATCTAAACAAGCGAGTGTTTGATATATACAAAAACTGTCTGGTGGTTAAATAGTATAATTATTTATTCCCAATAGTCAGCCGACATTTTGTAAAAAAAGCATAAAATTCATAAAATAAGAACACAAATTAATATATATTTTTTGTTTTGCTAACATTATCGGTAAATGAAGATATCAGAGTCTACACGGTAGGTTCAGGAAACATACATTCTATTTTATTTTAATATTACTTTGACAGAAAATCATCTTCACTGTATTTATGTATAATTAATTGACTTTCAAAATTGCAATTAAGAATTGCTAGACGAGTTTTTCATATCACGATAAATCATTTTGAAATTTTAATGTAAAGTGGATGTGAGAAATACTGCGAGTCATTTCTAATTAAGTAAATTAATAATACTTAGTTAATTTAAAACTAGTTTTGCAAACTAATTCATTTTTGTTAGATAATTCAAATACATTTAATATATCAACTCGGCAAAAGAAAATTATATATAAAATATTGCAAAAAATATAAATTATTAAAAATATAAATTATTCAAATAATTGTAAACCATTTCTTGCGTTTTTAATAGTGACGCAGAACACTTCGCAGTTGGCAGCTGACTCATTAGTTTAAGCGTTGTCTGTGTATTTTGTATGGAGAAAATAATGAACCGACCGATACTTTGATTGTTTAAAAGATCATTCATAATGTTAAAAATAAATCGAGCTAATCTGCATTCGGTTTTAACGTTTCGAATTTTGCACGTTTAGATGGCTCAGTTATGATTTGGTCATATGGAAAGGATGAATGAGGAGAGAATGGTAAGAAAGATATATGACGCGAATGTTGATGGAACCAGAAATAGAGGACGTCCGCGGAAGACTTGGCACGACCAGGTAAACCAGATACCGGATGACGGTCCTGTTAGAAGCCTCAATAATCGTCGAGCTTGTATAAGAAGATGTATGAATGTGGATGAGGCGAGAATTGTGTGTCAGGACAGAAGAGTGTGGCGCTCTATCCTCTCTGCCTACCCCCGCGGGGAAACGGCGTGATGGTAAGTAAGTAAGTAAGTTATGATTACAAATCATTTATGAACTTTGTACGAATCGAGCAGAGACAAGCGGCTTCTAAATTCAGGACGCTCGATGTGTATAGAAATAATAGTCCCGCATACTGATATCGCCTTCAATTTGGGTAGCGACCGACATTATTAATCGCCGACATGATTTCATGATAGATTAACTTTTTTTTATACGTATATAAGTATATTACTCATTTAGTTTTTGAATAATTATACAGCACGAGAGCGCGAGAAATACCTGTTTTTCTGTTTGAATCGTAGGTTACAAAACTCTCGTCGGCGAGGTCGTCGGTCCAGGCACGAGACAAACAATACAATCGACTAGATGCCACAATGTGTGCAATAATTTACAGAAGACTTTTCTGAATTTCCACACTATTTTTAAATGTCTCGCGAAAACATCAAAATGCAAGAAAACTATTGAAAATATTTCATGCCGCTGTTTTAATACGATACATTTTTACGTTACCTACCAGATTAATAAACAAGTACGATGTTTA
The DNA here is from genome assembly GCA_022840565.1 of Eubasilissa regina. Classification (NCBI taxonomy): domain Eukaryota; kingdom Metazoa; phylum Arthropoda; class Insecta; order Trichoptera; family Phryganeidae; genus Eubasilissa; species Eubasilissa regina. Next base: position 19,975,106 of record JAINEB010000018.1, on the reverse strand, counting down.
ATGTCTAGTAGTGAGCTCAATATTACAAATTTTTATTGCTGACATCACTAACGGTGATTGGAAATATTATCAACTAAAATACATTTTTATTTCATTAGTTTTTTCTTTTCTTTGCTTGCTATTCATATTTTGGTTTATTTATTTTTTTACTTATTTATGCTAGAAAAATCTGATTAAATATGCTATTAACCAGAAAAAAGGGTTTAATATTATGATGGACGGTATTATTGAATATATTTTTAATATTTTAAGTACGTCCAAATCTTTGTAGGAACCAACTACTGGGATTTATGCCCTGAGAGATTATCATCAAGATATATATGTCTCACAGAGACGATATTTCATATATACACTTAATGGATATAGCCCCATACTTCAGACAAATTAGTTACAGCTTCAGCGACATCTATACTGTTAAATGAGAATGAATACCAAATTTTCAAAAAAAATACATAGATGACGACAGCATAGTTGGTAATAAATAATTGAAATATTCAAACATGATAACATATATACAACTTCTAAAGATTTGATAGATGCGGTAGGATGGGTGAACGTTACATTGCGTAAAGTGATCACATCCCATGTAAAAATAATAATGAATAATTTTTTGTTAATTTATTTCGTTTATATTATGGTACAACATCGATCACAGACACAGTTTTCAATCACTGATATCATCAAATCACAATCACACCGTTCAACCGAAAATAGCATTTATATTTTTACTAATTAATAAATATCTAGTACATGTGTTCACTACAATTTCATTCAATCAGTCTCATTTTTGAACTGAATGTTTGACAAGCTCGATTAAGTTAACAAAATTCGTTTGTTGTATTTTGGTAATCGTTCCATAAATGAATATTTACCCAAATACAAAATTTGTTGCTACTCTACCAAAATTTTTTAGGCATAAATTTCTGAGATTTAGATTTAATCAAATCAAATATGAGACGTGGACGAATATTTACAAAAAAAATGTGGTCAATGGGGTATAATTAAAAAAGACTATAATTCCAAACTGTTCGTGTCGGTCAGGTTGCTGCTAAACTTAGCGATAAGACAAAGGTAACCAATTCTCACGGTGTCTCCGGTGGACCGAGGAAAGCAGGGGTCGGACTGTGGAGAACTAGCTCTCAGATGACTAAAGAATGATAAACGCGGAAAACCCTTGATCTTCCCAGGCAGGGTCCGGCCGATAAGTTAACCACCCGCTCCCGTCAAACATGCCTCACAACATTGGCCAGAAAACTCTTAAGAACTTTTGTGCAGTAGACCTTGGACGTGGATGGCCCGTAGCGTCAATTAATGATGGGGTTAATAAAGAGTGTCCCAACAAGAGCGGAAAATTTAAATTTGGCGCCATTTTTGCTGTTGTGCTTTGACTGTCAAACCATTATGACATTTCGATGGTGGACAGTCCGCCATTATTAAAAATGGATCGCTATTCGACGCAACAAAGCTTTCTTATTGTTAAACATTATTTCAAAAATTGTGAAAGTTTGACTGCCGCGATTCGCAAATTGCTTCCAATTTTTTGTAATCAAAATGTTCCAAGTGCATCAACTGTAAAAAGAATAATCGAAAAATTCGAGGAGACTGGGTCGATTACTGATGTCAGACCATCGATACGTGTTCGTCCTGGTCGTTCAGCAGAAAACATCACGGCTGTTCGCCAGAATGTGACCGAGAGTCCGGGAACATTCATTCGGCATCGTGTTTCGAGAAACATTTCATGGATGGTATGGATCTTGAAGGCATGTCACTTGCCACACATTACATGAAACAATGGAATTGTTGCACGAGACATTCCCTCGTTGTGTAATTTCCCATCTGGGCGACCAGAATTGGCCGCCTAGATCGTGCGATTTGACGACTTCTTCATCTAGGGTTTTTTGAAGTCAAAAGTGTATGTCAACAAGTCCACGATCACCCAAGCCACGAAGGAGAAGATTCGACGCTGTGTTACTGAATTCCAGCCACAGTTATGCCAAACCGTGATTGAAAATTTTGTCAAAAGAACGCAAATGTGCCAGCAAAACCGAGGAGAGCATTTATCAGATATAATGTTCCATACATATTTCCCACACGTCTACTACAAGATTAAATCAAAATAACGGTATTTTCTCAAAAAAAGTGTTTTGTTTAAAATTTTAATTTTCCGCTCTTATTGGGTCACCCATTATATCTGGTATAAATATTTACTATTCTGACAGCACGTCGCGCAAAATTAAAGCAGTATATCGATCGTCGTGAGTTAGATCCGAAATTAGAAAATTTCGGATCAGGCAAAAATAAACATGTTTTTTAATTAATTGCGTATGTTGCGTGACAAATATATTCATGCTGTCCATAATCTGTAGTGCCTCGGTGTGTTATATTTGCTAAATGTGGCCTGATCCTATCACATCGATTACGATTACCATTACGATTACGAATGTTCTAATAATTTGAACTTGTTCTGTATTTTATATAATGGCAATACTCTGTAACTGTAGATATTCTAATTCGTTTGAATTCAGCACCTCGCAACATTGGGAAACTCGCTCGCGAAGTTGCTCCTTGAATTTACAGCGGAGGAATTAGTTGAGAAATATTTAGGATAAGGTAGCACGTTATATTAATTAAAACATATGTAATTTATATGGTCGATTATGCTGATTCATTGTACCCTACTAGAAAGATATAAAAGCGATTGATATCATTAATAATTTAAAATTTAAATAACAATGTATCTTGAGAATTGAAATGCCGTCACTAAATTCGTTGATTTTGATAAAAATTCTACCAACTTTGTAATTGTGATTTTTCTCCTGAAAACGTCAGAGGTTAAAAAAATTTAGTAATGATATACATTTATTTTTTATTTTTTGTAATTGTATTTTTGCAGTAAATTTAAAAGTATACACTGATAGTAATCAACTAACCAACAATTTTAATACAAACTGTTTGTATTTCTTCTTATAGTTACAGTTACAGTCTTATAGTTAAATTATTTAGTCGTAATCTCAGCTACCTCCATTTTTTTTTTTGAAGGATTGATAGGAGTATGAAGAACTATATATTTATTAATGCATTTCTTATAATATAATAAATGATAATCCCCATAATCTAGTTTAAAATACAACATATTCTTCCAAAAATAATCTAGTTTTCATACTGGCGCCCTTTTAAATTTCTAAGTAGCCAATTGATTGAATTCTAATATAAATGGTAGCGGCAAAAGCGACTGATTTTGCAACTAACACCGATTTTGAATAACCAATTAATATAAAAAATGAATTAAGTTTGACTGCTCATAAATTAACACTTTTAAAAATTGTATAAAAAGACGACTGCATTAAAAGTTAGAACAAATAATAATGGAGGTTGCTGACTTTGCAACTAGTACGGTCACGTGTAGTTCACGAAATTATTTAAATGTATATTATTTATATCCTTGTTTTTAACCACTTTTATGGGTTAAATTTAATACACCAACCGGTTTCGGAAAATATCTTTTCCTCCATCAGAATGTCAAATAAACTAACTAAAACCATTGTTTTTAGCTTGAAAGAAAATGTTTTTTTCGAAACCGGTTGATGTATTAATTTAACTCATAAATTTTTATTTTTTTATTATAATGTTCGAAATCTGATAACATCCGTTTTCGGATAAACCACAGAGAACTCCTTTCATTGGAAGCTGTTTCATTTTAACTACTTCTGGTATGTGTTTTTCAGGAAATTCTAAAATATGAATTTAGTTAAGATACAGTGAAAAATCTCGATCAATCGTTCTTCGAATAATCGTTTTCCCGCGTGTATCATTTATTTCTTCCAGTCCTGAATTAATTTCATATAAAACACCCAAAAATAGATCACATGGATCATTCTTTTATGCATCGTTTTCTCGCATTAATCGTTTAAATTACGCAGCATGCTTCGTAGCTAAATGCTTCGTTTCGATTAACGGCACGCTTAAACAATGAGCGGAGCATGAGAGAGAGAGAGAGTGATGCTGCTGACTGCCGCTTGACATTAAACGATACAAAGTTTAGTTAATTTTCTTGTTGTTTCTGTGCAGCTTACTAATTTTATTTCTATTTAAACACATTCATTTAAGTATGAAAAATGTAACTTTTTTCTGTATTCCCACTTTCATTGTTTTCCCGCATTCATAGTTTATTTCAATAGGTAGATAGAGGTTTCACTGTATATGTAAAACGATAGATAGAGGTTTCGCTGTATAGATAAAACGATATATAGAGGTTTCGCTGTATATTTAAAACGATAGATAGAGGTTTTGCTGTATATATAAAACGATAGATAGAGGTTTCGCTGTATATGTAAAACGATAGATAGAGGTTTCACTGTATATGTAAAATACATCTTTCATTATACGGTAACTGAGTATATACTGTTGTATATCTCCGTCATCCAGTACCTATTCCGAATCAATGTATTTAAACAATTATCAAATTATTTGTATTGTATAATAAATATTCAAAAAAAACTCGTCGTTCGTCTATCACATATCTACATGTATTTATTAAGCTGTCACTTTTTTGCAGATTACCCCAAATCCGATTGTCACATTAGATGATTCACGTAAACACAAATATCCGCGAAAATATCAAATCATCAACAACAACAAAAAAATGCGATAATTCTTTAAAACTGTAATTTGAAATTGAATGACATTATAATCCGGTATAGATTCAACATTATTAATTTGATATGTAGGGAAATTGCGACCTTTTATTGGCATTTTTACGGCGGGCACCGGCTTGATTGTTGCCGATTGCGTCAATCTGCCTGATTCTGAATGACGGAGATTGATCGCGAGTCTTAGTTTTTATGGACATCCTATTTACATGTACATGTGTGTATTTAATTGCTATTTTAAGTCCTACTCACTATTCGTGCTTTGAGATGTCATGTCAATACGAAAAGGGGACAAGGCTGGCCGAACTTTCTTGAATGATAAACAGCTTTTCATTAACGAGTTTTTGGCGGTCCGGTTTTTTTATTTTACGTAGAAAACCTGCGAGTTCGGGTTCTCAATAATGCTTCATTTCTATATCTACATAAACAAACACCGAAAATGAAAGAAGCCAAAGATGAATGCAAGTTAGGTGAGTTTTATATAAAAGATATGTATAGAACTCAATGTCTGTCTGTATGTCCTCTACAAATTCCAACAGCCTTTGACCGATCTACACCAAATGTTTGGAAATTTTCTCTAAAGAACCCGGTGTAGAATATAAGCAATATTCTCCATCCCCCCTGCTTACCCCAATATAAATATAATCATTTCCAAATTTAGCATAGTTACTATTTAGGACCCCGCGCAATACATAGGCACCCCCCCCCTACTGTTATTTATTGCTAACTATATAATACATAAGTTAAAATGTGGTTGGACTGTGCCCGTCTCACTAGAGAAATTCTATATTAAGACGGGCATAGTTTACAAGCAACTGTATTACGAGTATAGAAAACAATTACAAAGTGGACTTTCAAATAAATTGTTTTGAAGAAATTTGTGACAACAATTATTAAAGGTTCGAATCAATTTGTTTGGGTGAGTGCACCAACACTAGCTCTACCCATATTATGAATCCATGTTTTTATTTTCAGTTTCGTGTTATTGGAACAGATCAATTGGCTAAATATTTGAGCATCCCATTAAATAGTATAGGCCCTAAATATTTGTAGTTCCTTTGGCAATATGTTGGATGTGCTCTTGGGATTTGTAGGTTATGTGTAGGAATTATATTTTGAGTTGTTTTAAAATGTGTCTGTTTGTGTTTATATATGTAATTAAGAGTAGTATTAGCATATATTTGTCTTATATCAAATTTATTGAAAATTTCGTCAGTGCTCGTTGTGATTGAGGATAACTTTTAAAATAATTTTCTAAGCTGCTTTTATTGGATTAATTGCAAACATAGTCGCTCCACCCAAAGTAATTTTACCATGCTCTATGATTGATTGACAGATTGCGTAGTACGCCATTTTGAGATGTTTTATATTAAGTAAATTCCTAATACAATTCTAAAATAGTATATGTTTTTTTTATATTTCAATCTAGGATCCTGAGGAAAATACAGTCATTCCACCACATATTTCGGGCATCTCACCGTATCTTTGCCAGGACCAAATTTTGCGTAGATAATACTTAAATATTAGGGGCCTATCCAAATACCAAATTTATACTGATACCGACCGCTAGTCCAAAATAAAATTCAACAAAATAATTTGATCCTATGACAATAAATGCTCTTAATGTTTTTTAAATCGATAATGTTGAAATGACGGAAAGATTTCATTTAAAAAATTATATATTATTATTATTATTAAAATAATAGACATACAAAAAAAAATCAATCATTCAAATTTTTAAAATTTAAAATAAATAAAATATTAGAAGCGAATTCCGATCTACAAGATTTAGAGACCAAATTGATATTCCAAAACCAAAATATACCAAAATCACAATATTTATCAAGGCATCAAATTTTTTAACAATCTCCCCATCACAATTAGAAAAATTACAGCTACTATAAATTTGTATCTGAAGTTAAAAAATATGTACACAGACTAACTGAAACATAAATTATCTCGTATATACGAGCCTAACTCTCATAGAGAAGAAATAAATGTTAAAAGAAATATATATAATATGTGTACTTATTATTTTATAAATATATTATATCGTATAATATTAACATAATTTTTTTTAAATATAACGATTTTTTTGTCTTTCATTTTCGCTATTCTGAAGCTGTCAACTCGATCTTTTTTCAATATTATATTATTTAATTTTATAACGTGTTCGGTTTTCTTTTTGTTAAAATTCTTCTGAGAGTACCGACATGATGATAACAGATATTTTCAGCAAAATAAATTCTAAATGTCAAAATAAAATTATTGATAAGATTTCTGCTTTCGCATCGAGAACTGAGTTATCTCAATAATAGCGGGTGGTTACTTCAAGGGGAGTAAATTGTAGTTATTCAATATCTTTATAGAATCATTCGCATTGTGTTTTCAGGATGGCTTTCTTAGTACGTTTCCTCGTCATGGCTGCTCTGGCAGCACCTGCCCTCGGCAACTCCGCCGGAGCCCCGACCGACGCCTGCGTGGACATGGTGCCCCAGCACGGCACCCCCCCGCAGACCGGCGCCGCTCCCTACACCCTCTCCGTGGACAGGAAGTCCATTCGATCCGGTGACGAGGTGCGACTCACCATCGCCGGGAAGGGCGCCGGCGACAAGATCCGCGGCTTCATGATCCAAGCCCGCCAGGGAGACAGTCCCGTGGGGCACTTCAAGGTGTCACCCGATGACAAGTTTGTGCAGCTGCTGAACTGCGGCAACGGCAAAGGAGTGAGTGATAATTTTTTTATCCACAATACGAGAGCTTTGCACCCTTTTTCCGAGCGTTAACGTGAGCAGTCCAAGCTTCGCAAGACAATATTGGATAGCATATGCCGTTTTACTTGTTACTTTTTTTTTTATTCAAATACGCGAAAATATACATTTCAGTTTTCAATTCCAACTAGTCGACTCTTAGATTGACACTCAAAATCCAATTACAGTTTTTATTGCGTAAGCCGTGAGATTGTATAATGCTCAGTTATATCATTAATCTAAAGAGACTTAATTGCGAGTGTAATGTCCGTGTTTGGACGTGGTGTGTAAAACATGTTTAAACATGTCCTCCTAAGGCGATCGCTACGTAACCAAAGATGTTTGTTTTTAAATATTCCTTAAATTCTCAAAAATTATAAAAATCACGTCACTATCATGTACAGTACCATTTCTGATTTTCAATTCTTCTTTTATACGAAACTCATACATTATATTGGAGTAAAGTGTCGATTTCCTTTGAAATAATATGATTTTTCGATTACTAAGCCAGCGTTTTAGCCACCAAACCAACGAGATATTCAATTAGGTGCATATGTGTTCATTTTATTTTGAAGATATACATTTCAAATAGAAGTCTCTGTATATTGTAACTACAGGTAGGTAATTATATATTCAAATAGTCTGTAGCTGTTTTAGGTTAATTGAATTTTAAATAAATCCTATATGTATATGCGGTCTGTTGTAGTTCTTTTCTTCAATGGTACTACTGTCAATGGTACTGTAAATAGAGCCTTGACCTCGAAATTGATATTTTATACATTTTGGCATTTTATACAAATAATAATAATACAGAAAATTTACTCATAAATTCTAAAGACAAAGATGATAAATTTAGCAATTCTGGTGTCTATAAACTTAGTTGCTTATATTGGTAAAACGGTTAGAAATTTTAATATAAGAGTAAAGGAGCATTTGAGATGTTTGAACAATAGTGGGATTTCAGAATTTTCTAATCATTTGATAGAAAATGGTCATGGTTTAGATAAAAAATTGGGAGTGTCAATTTTGCATATAAAAATAATTTGGAATCATTGGAGATAAATAAAGCGTGTAAAACTAATCAAAAAAATTATAAACAACCGACTAAATTTAACTACGAGTCCCATTCTAAAATTTTTTCCTAAAGATTATTCGAGTAAATTTGTATTAAGTAACAATTTGGATTAGGTACTAGATTTATTTTTTAAATAATTGTTGCCGAACCGGTAGATGTATTTAAACATCAATTAAGTGGTTAATAAAACAAAGTTAACAAATAAAAATATAAAACATATTTCGGTTTTCCAAATCGAATAACAACACGAGTACGATTTTCAACAAAAATAAAAATTCTCCTTCCATTCCGTTCCACCAAACAAAGAAACTTGGTGTGTTTCAATCTATCGATCTGCACCGCCGTACCTAGATACAATCTGTATATTCTAAATCATAATTGGTACCTCACCTTTCACTTTTAACTCGCGAATTCAAACAATGATATTTAAAGACAGTTGCGAGCTAATTGTAAGGTGCGAAGTTTGAAAACCCAATCGGTTTATGAACAAATCCCCAACAGCGGTGTTTTACGGAAGATAATCACGGCTCGGCTGTGCACGAAGTAATTCTGCTTGTAAATTGTGCATTTGTGCAACTTGTAAACAGCTGCATATAATTATTTATTGAGATCAAGCTCATTTTAGTTGTCTCTGTACAAAAATCAAATAGATAGAATATTTACAATCGTAATGAACATTAATTTTCTGATGGTTAAAGAAACTCAAAAACTTTTTTATCTTTTATCAAAAATGCGAATTTCAAAACATCACAGCACTAGATGATTTTTAGATTTGAATACTGTAAATATGAGAAGAAAAAATCTGTAATACCAGCAGAATGCTAAATAGTTTCACGAGGTTTTTTTTATTGTAGTATTTCTATTGTTGGGGACTAGTTATTTAATTCGTTAACCATTTTTAATGAAATTGTTAGCAGGGTTGTTTATAATTATTTTAAAAAGGCTGCCAAATATTAAAAATTTTCATATTAATAATAAATAATGTTCTTAATAATACGTATCATTAAGTTTACTTTTATTTTTTGATGTACATCTTGTATTTAAGTTTGATGTTATATTATCTACATTATTATATAAGATAATAGAGCATCCATAGTCTCTGAGATGACGGAATACCACATATACATTTTTCTTTTTGATCTGCCATCTTCAATTGAAGGTCAGCGATCGTCTTAGCTGTGATAATTTTAGTTATAAATTAAATTAATTAATTTTTTTATTTTTTATTTATTAATCTGTTATAATTACAATGATACAATACAATGCAGAGAAGAGTATTACATATTAATAAATATTGTTTACAATAACTAGCTTATAATAAAATAAAATGCGATAAATTTATAACAAATTTCGGGATACATGTTAATCTTTAAAGTATTTTTTGATAGCATTGATTATTTCTTTGTTATCTTTAATATTATATAATAGCATTGTACCTGAATTTTTCTTTCAAAATGTATCATATTTACACACATTTAAATACATTGCCCAACTAGGCAAGCCTGTTTTAGGGCAAATTGATAAACTAATATATTTTATAAAACCAAAACTCATTGAAGGCAAAACACACAGTAAGATCGAATACATACATAGCATATAAAGTGAAAATTTAGTTTATATAATACATTTCATTTGTGTATAGTTTTTCATCTATTTTTCACATAATATTTTATTTATTAATTATCTTAATCATGTTGTTATCTGCGATGTCATTTTTACAATTTGTTTTTAGTAATTTTAGTGCTGTAGGTGTATTATTTTGGTTGAGAGAGGAAAAAAATACAATACAATTAATTTAATATTAAAAAAAAACAATACAAACAGAGAAGGAAAAAGAACATGTTGACATTTCTAATTAAACTATGTTACAATATTTTCAAAATTTCGCCCGTCCGTCCGTATAGAAGAGCAACATAAAATAAACAAATTCTGCTGTCAATTATATATATTGCAACATAATATAATAGGATGTGCATCGAGCGAAGCAGAGTATTTTTCTATTGTATTTTCGTACATTCAAATTTCCCGTATATTTTGACAGGTTATTTCCAGTGGTTTATAAACATATTGGTATATCTTACTATTATATTGTACATAATAAACTCAAAGGGTAAATAAAAACAACGAACTTAAATCATAGTCAAAAATATCATTACCGAAGTTGTAAGCTAAAAGCTTTTCTTGGTTTATTTATTTAAATATCATAGTTTTAGTAGTTTATCTTAATGTTGCGTACAAATATAAAAAAATATAACCATTTTTAAATTAATCGATGCAATTAATAGAATATTTGAAAAATGTTATTGCGAAATAAATAATTGTGAAATTATCAATTTCACGTTCTTTTTTCCCCGTTTTTTACGTACCTACTCGCGCGAAATAATCACCCTCACCCTGAACGGCCTGAATAAAAAAAAGTTATTTACATATTATGCAGATAATTAATTCGTCAATCATTTTATGAAGGTCAACATTCGACAAGCTTTATTTGTGAATATTTTAACCGGGTCATTAACCAAAATGAACAGAAAAAAACGTTTGGTGGATTTCAATAGATCAATCGAAACAAAATCAAAGGTAAACGCAAAATTTCGCATCACATATTCATTATACCATTCATTCAATTTCACGGGAATTATTCTATAATTTATTCTGTCGCTAGTTTAATTTTTGCTTTTATGCAAATATCTACAAAATTTACTAATTCAAGGTCGAACGTTTCTATTATGTAATTGAACCTGGTTACAACTAGTTTTTTTTTAAATTTAAGTGTACATACATACTTACGTTTTACAATTTTAATTTGAATAATGCCATCCTTGAAATTAAAATGTTTTGTAAATTTAAATAAAACATTCAAGGATACCTACAGCCAAATGTTTTCTAATAGAGTATTGAATTTTTTATTATTATTTTAATCGAATATCGCCGATTACTTGATGCTAGGCTTTGTGGACAGATGCAATGGCCGCTTTGCGACCGATTGTTTCATCGTTGAAAGCATAATTTACCTATCGAGTATTGAAAAGTGTTCTACCATAGTGCAATCTAACTTAACCAATTAACACTAACAAATACTATTATCAAAATAAAATACAAATGTGTTGTGCACGGTATTTTATATATTTAAATTATTTATTTAAATATTATACATAAGCTATCATGATACGGACGCTAACGCGTCTCACGGCTAAAGACCGGCTGGCGATTGACGACGTCAAAGTACTCACGCCAAGCTCTGATACACTGCAGCGAGGAATTTTATGGAACTATGTGAACTGCTAGAATCGCCGTCGGATAATAATTTCTATAGTGAATTTTCTACGAAATCAGAATATCCGCACATAACTTCAGATAATTACAGATTCGTATGTGCATCATTACAATTTGATCGAGGATAAGGATGAAATCGGAATTATTGATAAGATAATGTTACTATGCATATTTAGTTTAATTATGCATTAAATAACTATTCTTACATAGTTTAAAACAATTTTTTTCCATCCGTTTCAGAATGCTGTCACCCATAAGAAGCATGACGAGCAAGACGACAAGAGGAGTTTCAGAGTGATCTGGGTGGCTCCTAAAGACCTCAAGAAGGACGTTGAATTCAGGTGAGGTGGTGATTAAGTAGTAGTGATCATTTAATTATTGAATTGCTACTTAATGATTTGATCTTTTTGTGTCGCGACTAATTATAGGGAATCCATTTACCGATTACGATTTACTCAACAGAGCACGACAGATATAATTTACGCTATAAATCAAACAGGATTTTTCGCATAGACATTAATGTCGACGACGAATTTAAAAAATAACGTTTTCATTTAGTGCTACAGTAGGTTGAATACAAAATTAATTGTCAAACTACAGAACCAAACAAATGTTTTGGAAATAGATTTAAATATTGTTTCACAAAGGCGATATTTATTTACATTATATATACCTACATACCTATTATAATAAATAATAGTTACACGTGGAGATATTTATATTTATTTATTATGCACAATGCAACAGTTTTTACGCAATTTTATATGAAGAAAATAATAGATTGTAATTTGGAAGTTTCTGCTTCTGGTTGTGATTATTATGACGCATCGTTCATTCAGGTTAATTTAAATTAATAAGTTAATAAAATAAGATTTTACACACCTATTAAAGACTGGCTACTAATATCGTGAAAATCAATCAAATCGTTACATCCCTTATAATATAGCGGTTTTTTTTATCCGATTTCATTCTAACACGGTTAAGAAAAATGCATTCTAGAAGACAATCGATTTCCGCAGTACGTACCTATATAAATTTTGATTAATAAATTAGTCATTTGGACTATTGTACACCCGCCTTAAAGGCGCACTCGTTCTAAAGGTCAGGTCGACAGATAAGGAGTACAGCGGTACAACTGTTGGAAGAAAAGTAATAGACAACGATTGGTCACACACTTTTTAGCAAGTTGTAAACCCGAAAGTACACACTAATTCTAGAGACGACGATAGAGACCTCGAACCAGCGAGAGAGAAAAATCTTGTAAAATTAGGTCAGCAATGAAGATGAGAATGAAGCAAACTATTTACATGTGTTAATATTTTCACTTCATTTTAATCTTACATTAAATAGTTAATACCTACCGACGTATCAAATCATAATATTTTTACCAGAAAATAAGAATTTATTGTTCTTTCCTTTAATTTTCATTGGCTTGGTAATTCGTATTACGCATTTCTTTGGCGTATTCATTATATTTATTTATGAGTTCTCTATTTTGTATCAGTTTCTTGACTCAATTGATAGGTTTTTGATTAACGCGAAATGAACACAACACAAAATTTTGGCTAAACAAAAATGCACAAGTCGCGGATATCGTACTTTATATTTAAGCATAACCTGGCCGTAGTTATATATGTTGGACAATAATTATTGTCGAATGTATTTATTATTTTCAAAATTCATATTTACTTATTTGTCAACATAATATCCTATATATCATCAAATTTAGTACGTGGTCAATTTCTTGAATGTATCGTGTTAAAAATGTTATACGTAGTTTAAAAATTATTGTCAAGGTATTAAATGTCAATTTGTTTTGCTTTACTATTGCATTTATGAATTCGATCAGATAACTCCGCTGAATTCACGTCGCAATAATTATCGGGATCGTACGAATAAATGAAGAGATCCTCAATTTAATATGCATTTGCAAATGCTCAACAGTCTATAGTAATGAAGAATGTCAGCTCGCCAGGTCCTCAAAGCGTTTGTCGGTTATCGTTTAAATAATCTATAAACAAAATCTTACAAAAACCACGAATATGCGTGGTAATTAATATATGGCGAACAATATTGTGACTCATTATTGTTGCAGCAACGTATTTCATAAATAACTCAAAATAATAAGCACCTTATTATTTTCCACGATTTGTCATCTTAATTTGTGTCGTATTTGTTCTGTTCAGGGTCGCATTTACGCATGGGGAGATAGCCCTGGGCGCTTGGCTCCGTTGGGCACAAGAAACCGCAACAATCTATTCCATCAAAATAAACAAAAAGTATTTGAAAAATCGTCGCTTTGGTTATATGCGTGTCCTCCCTTTTGTGAGATCGAGCTCCGCTTACCTTTCTTGTGCCCAGGATCGAGAATTAGGTTATGTTGGGTTAGATGAGGCGGCGGATGTGAATGAATTAATAACTTACGTATGTTAACGTTACGCATTTTCGTCTCCATGAACCAGTGTGACAATTTTGTGCAGATGTACACCTGAGAAGTTTTAAATACTTAGATTTTAATTTCACATCTACGATTCAAATTTCTTATATTCGAAATGTAATCATTTGTCAGTTATTTAGAAAAATTTTAAGAGATTAAATGTTTTAATGAATTGCGAAGAATTTTCATAGTAAATTCTGCAGGTGGCTGGTCACGTACCTGCACTGTTACGAAGGTCCCTATTGTTTGGTTTCCGCTCATTGAGTGTCGTGGGAATATATTTTTTTGCAACTAGGTACCTAAGTTTATTTATGAAATTTATATTTTATTTATGCTAGTAATTCAGCAGCAAACAAAACAGGCTGTAGCTACACATTATATGTAGAAAGTAGTTTGTGTCAAAAAAGTAGTTTGAAAGTAGTTCTCAAAATGGCCAGCACTGACGACTTTTGCACTTGTAAAAGTTTTAAACCCTCAGGCAGTAAGACTGCGGGCAGAGATTTTTTTTAGTTTTATAAAAATATCATTCGGTATATCGGGCCTGAATAGTGTAATAGGCAGTTTCAATATCTACATATTTCGAGAATTATTATTACTTTTTCAAAATTTGAGTCGAAAATATTCAAGATGTGTGTTCAAAACCTCAAAGGTATAAGAATTGTATTCAAGTGTTTTGATTGATTTCAAATTTTATGATATTGAATTTAATTGACATATTGAATACCCAAAATATTAGCAGTCAGAAAAAGGGTTACCCATCAAATAAGGATTGATATTAATGTTTTATTAATTGTCACTATGTATAAATAATTTTATCATGTTTTTGTGGAATTGTGTCACTGATAGATACCAAATAAAATATTATGCATACTACATAAGTGCTGGAAAAAATCATACTTTCAAATTTACTCGGAGTACCTCCTGGTATCGAATTAAATTATTATGGAAAGGTTGAAAGGTTTCTGCTTTTTTTAAAACAATTCTATTTATTTATTTAATTTCAGGGCCACCATCGCCCTGAATGGTGGAACATTCTGGGTTGGAGTCGTCTCAGAGAAAGTGAAAATCCACTAAAGCACAAAAGATATGTCACCGTGGCTTTATGGACCAGTGGGACCAGTGTGATCTGCTTCTTATATTGCCTCCCCACTTCTTATAACACCTTTTTGTGTTTTAACCATTTTGTAGATAGTTTAATCATGTAATCATATTAAGAAAAAAAAACTGTTTTGAGGACACTTACATTACTTACACTAACATTGATATTATCACGCTGTATTTTCACTCTAAGCATAAAGCCAGCTCGTATATCTACATAAAAAATGTTATTATTACTTAATTTATAAATTATATTTTTTATGTTTTGACATAGATAATATTTATATAAAATGCACCACCAAATAAATACAATAAAAACACAAATTACTTTTTTTTATTCAAAATAATATGTAAACTAAATTATGAATATACTAGATGAAAGTTAGTCAATAATGATGAAGAAATATATTTTTAAATATACCGACTATGTAAGGTGAGTCAGGGTAAGTGCATCTATGGAGGGAGTGCATCTAAGACTTCTAATTATTTATTTATTATTAAACACGCCCTATTCAGGCATTAACAGAATTTGTACAATAACAGAAAATTACAACAGAAGTGCAATACACAAAGAAAAATATTTCATAGTGTCAGCATGTTTTTACATAATCAAAATTAAAAATAAATATAAAATGTGAAGTAGCAATTTATCCGTCACCATTGAGTTGAGACACAAAAAATTAATAGTGTAGTCCTATAAAAAATTAAATTAACAGCAAAAATGTCGACTACCTCCGCATATTCACTCCCCAAAGAATACAGTCTGGGAACTGCGGAGTTAGCTAATACATGAGTTCTAACATTACCACTGTAATAAAACAATGAATTGTGTCTCGATGACCACAATGGTGCGTGAAAGTCAAGCAGATCAACAATCTGGGGGCAGTCAATCATACCATTAATGATCCTGTATAGAAATATAAAGTCGGTCATCGTACATCTCACTGATAAGTTTAACAATTTCAGATTATATTAAAATCATTAATTATGTTTAAAATCGGTTTCAAGTGCCGCAATCTATTAAGAAATGTTATAAATCAATATTTGAAGAGACAGTCCAGAGATGGTGCAAATCCAAACATTTGTTTGCTTGCAACACAATTTCAAATTATGACCGTTGTTTGATGTCAACTTGCGAGTTGTGTATGCCTTTTCAATCTTTCATATATCTCAATAATCTTTTGTGCCAGGATGCTAATATTAGGTAAGAACCTTTATTTTGAGTTGTAGTTTGTGATGTATATTTGGGGGTTATGTCGGTGGTTAAATGAAATATAAATGATTTGGCATGTTGAAGTTTATTGTGACAGTATGATGAAAACAGATAGAAATAAAGAATGCAATGAATGAATGTGAAATGAAATGATGTGAAGCGATTTGGCTGTCTCGCCCGGCGCTCCCGGGCCGGCGAGACCGCCGCTGTAGAACGCTGAAACTAGAGAGGCTGTCTAGCGGTGAATTCTGAGCCAGGCTTGTGGCAGCAACCGGCAACGCTGTCGCTAGCGTCGATGCCGACTGAGATGGCGGTGGATTTGAATTCCGGTCGCTACATATATATTAGTTTTGTGATTATTTCCGCAGATGATTTATAAGATCAGATACACTTTTTCCATAAATTTTACACTGTGGGGGAGTACATCTACTCAGTGGTTGATATGGTATCCCATTTTTTTATTTGACATTTTTACAATTTTATTATAATGCATTATTAAAATTACATGGTTTTTTTTCGCTTACCTCTCCAAAAAAAGAGACTAATAATAATTAAATAATTTCAAAAACAATCACTATAATATGTAGCACTTCCCCCGTTCAAGCAATTTTACTTGATTTTTTTGGAATTTAGCACGTTTTACCTATCATTAAGGACCAAAATAACTAATTAATATGGTCATTAAGCGAAGACATTTTCATTATTTTAACAATTTGTCAGAAATAATATAACTAGATGCTCTTACCCCAAATTTGGGGTAAGTGCATCTACTCGTCCAATTTTCATAAAATTCTTTCAATATCAGCTATCCTAAAAAGTTACATTTCGATTTTTAAAGACATAAATAAGAAAATGGTTAATGTTCTTTCTATCAAAGTGTCAAAGTCATAGCATCATCATACGAAGTTTGGGAACAGTTCTATGTTTATGTCTATGATTTATGTGTTGCACTTACCCCGATTCACCTTAGGAACCTAAAAAATGTTAGAAAAGATCAACTGTCAGGTGCCACCAGCTTTTGTGAAATAACAGAGCTAGGTAACCGCAAAAAATCTTATTTCAGTTTAAATAAATGTTCTTCAAATTGATCTGAAATTTGTAAATTATTTCCATACTCTTGAATAACTTCTAATTCCCTCCAAAATTTTGTTTTAAATTCCAACCACAAAACTTCATTCCTAAATTTTTCATCTAGAACTTAAATATTTTGACTCAGAATTTAACCTGGTATGATATGTATCTAAAGACTTCACTTAAAGCATATTTTGATCGGTTATAGATAGCAATTCAATTTTAAATTTAAAGAAATATGGGAAAATTCCTTATCAATTTCTTTAACGATAGTATTATTCATCATACTTGGGAAACAGGCTTCATGCGTCAAACCTAATAAAATAGAAGTCATCAGACAATTATAGAAATATGTTGTTCGGATAACGAAATGCTATATTGAGCATAGCGCGCACTCATTGAGTGCTTGGCCACTATTGATTATAATCATTATTTGAGTGATAATATAAAGTGTAACATAAGATACTATGTAAGGGATTGTTTTCTATCTAAGCATTGTTTCCAAAGAAAATCAAATGCTTGAATTTTTTTATGTGTCAGATTTTGGTATTTTAATACGACCGGCATAAGGCGTTGAAGAAATCAGGAAAAATTAAAGGTAATAAAGTTGTAGAGGAAGACAGAAAAGAAGAAATAAAGAGATGTGGATGATGGTTCTAATGTTTATGAGGAAAGGGTTTTTAATAAGAAATTAGATTTGCGGTGAAAATACACGGGTACATGGTTCCTGAGATTAATCTCGTAGATTTACCATATTTTTTGGACTATAAGACCCATATTTTACCTAAAAAATCAACTTAAAATTGGGGTACATCTTATGGTCCAAATGTAAGTAATGGTGTGGTAACAGGTCCCCAAATAAAACAATTAAACTCCTTAACTGTTGCAAGTTTTTGACAGAGAAAGGGATGGAATGAGAATTGTCAGAATTTAAGTTGGCTATCGTGAGTGCAGCAGACAACCACGTGAAATTCCGTGGCGTCTATTTCTCCACGTAAATGACCATCAAACGCATGATATCACCGTCGCCGCGGATCGGATCCTTAACCAAATTATTATTTCCAGTAGTGATATCATACGGCACCCCACAGAAATCTGTTTCAACTCAAGAACACAACAAATTGTAGTATTGTTTTCATAACACAAGAGTTTAGCTTAGTTTAAAAATAATAAGAATATTGATGTTACACATATTCCGTTTTAGCAACTCTATTAAAAAAAAAACATTTCAACACATTTATATATGAAAAAGTTGTATACCAAGATACTAGACTGTCCAGAGGGGTGAACTAGTAGAAAACATTAGTTGTCACCGATTCTTATAAAGGAATTGTTTTTAGGGCTGTTCTCATAAAAATAACACAAATTTAGTACAGGAACTGAAATATATTTTGACAAAAAAAATGATAATAAATTATTACATGAATATATGATTTAATTCATTTTCAATTGATTAGGAAATTGCATAAATATATTTGTAAATTATCTTCATACCTATTAATAAAACATATGTACAAAATGGCATTTAGTAATACTTTACATCCAGTAGATTATATTTTAATATTTTGTATAAAATAAATTATTGATTAAAAAAAACACACCAATAATAGATTCTTATCTACTACTACATACTACATACAAATAAATATTTGGTAATTTGTTGGAACATTACTTATGTACTTTGTACCGTGGTATTTGTCACCATATTACTACTTTATAACTTCTGAATAGAATTTATATAGAACAATTTTGACTATAAATGTTAAAATTAAAAATAGAATAAGAAAATAAACAATATTTGTGAATTGATCGAGGAGTCAAAATAGACAAATATCAAAATCATCTTTAAGTGCCTCATTTAATAGTGTTTCGGGAAATATTGCACTCGGGGCTAACTGCATCAACTTAATTAAATACTTTTAAAATTAGCAATATTAACTTTGTGGTTAAAATTCATATTTTTTATTTATTATCTTTATTTTATTAACCACTGAATTGAGTTTAAATACATCTACCGGTTTCGAAGAATACCATTTTCTTCTTCAGGATGTCATAACTAACTAAAAACACATATCATTGTTTCTTCACCAGAATCTATTTTTAAAAAACAACAATTATTTAAAAAATAAATTTAGTACCTAAGTCAAATTGTTGTCTAATACAAATTTAGTCGAATAATTTTTAGGAAAAAATTTTACAATGGGACTCGTAGTTAAATTTGGTTGGCTGTTTATAATTTTTTGATTAGTTTTACATGCTTTATTTATCTCCAACGATTCCAAATTATTTAATTTGTGACCAACAACGTTCATATGCAAAATTGACAATCCCAATTTTTTATCAAAACTGTGACCATTTTCTATCAAATGATCAGAAAATTCTGAAAACCCACTATTGTTCAAACATCTCAAATGCTCCTTTACTCTTATATTAAAATTTCTACCCTCTAAGAAAATTGTACTTTTCGAAACCAGTAGATGTATTTAAACTTAATTAAAGTTAGTTTAGGTAAAATAATATGTATCGGGCATTCTGAAATTTTTTTTCACAATTTCAAAGTAAATTTCTAACATTACAAAATTGTTTCCATATAAATGTTATGAACCATTTCTTATACGGTTTGATTAATGCATTATCACTATAATATCAAAACTATTTCACCTCATGTAATCACTTTCATTTAAAATAATAGCAGACGATTACACGATAGTGAGAAAAAAATTATTAGACTGAATAACAACATGTTCTCGCTACTAAATTGTCATCGATATGAATCATTCTTAAACCGATTGATTAGTAGACGGATAGCGTCTACCATTTTAAAACCACCTATACAACAAAAGAAGCTGACGCAGTGAATATGTTGGGATGAAAAATATCTCATTTATAGAGCTTCTCAAATCTGGTGAAACAATTATCCCCAACTTGTCAACAGAAAACGCGTCGTTTTTCTGCATGATGATGCGAAACTGCATACTGCAAAATGCAACAAAAATTGAATGAATTTAGTTGGGAAATACTGAATCATCCACCGTATTCTCCGGATATGGCGCCGTTTGATTAATTATTACAAAATTATTTAAATCAAAAAAGACTAATTAATGATGATGATATTTCAAAGGGTTTTGATGACTTGTTGAATTCTAAAAATGAACAATTTTACATGAAAGGTAGGTGGTAGGCAGGTACTCGTAAGTTACCACAAAAATGGGAATCAGATGCAACTTATAATGGAAAATACATTAGAGACTAAAAAATCAATAAACAGGAAAAAAAAATTCTAAATTTTAACCTCAGAGTTTTTCTAACATTTTGGTGAATTGAATGCTTATCTGAAGCTATGGTTCAAAGAAGATATGAAGTTTATTGAAGGTGGACGGTACGTATGCCATTTATTGTTCATCACGAAAATTCAAACACTTGCTTACTTACCATCACGCCGTTTTGGCGTGGGGGTAGGCAGAGAGGATAGAACGCCACACTCTTCTGTCCTGATACAGATCTCGCCTCATCCACATTCATACATCTTCTCATACAAGCTCAACGATTATTGAGGCTTCTAACAGGTCCATCCTTCAGTATCTGGTTGACCTGGTCATTCAAAGTCTTCCGCAGACGTCCTCTACTTCTGGTGCCATCAACACTTGCGTCATGTATCTTTTTTACCATTCTTTCCTCATTCATCCGTTCCATATGACAAAACCACCTAAGTGATCCTTTCTTAATCTTACTCACTATACTAAGATTAGCATTACATTTTTTCCTTATATACGCCTAAGTCATCTCATTTCCACTGCATTTAGTATACTTTCATTCCTTTTCTGCCAGCTCCAGGCCTCACTTCTATACATCAGTGTCGGTACCAGGACTCCATTGTGAACGGTAAGTCTTGCCTCAGTTGACAAGTTCCCATTAGCTATAATTCCATTCAAAGCGCCATTCACTTTTTTCGCTGCAGTCACCCTCCTTTCGATATCTTTCTCTGTCTTTCCTTCCTAAATACACTTCCTAACTTCCTTCCTAAATACACAAACTCATCTTCATGTTCCAAATATTCATTACCTACAAGTATTTTGCACATTGTCTTACTTTCCACCTTCTCAAATACCATCATTTTCGATATGTTGACATTCATAATAAGGTCTCTTTCCTTGCATACATCATACATTCTACTCACTAACCTCTGTAATTATTGTTCATTAATACTGCATCATTGGCGTACAATAAACAGCATCACCACATCAAATCACCCATTTCCGCTCCTACATTAATATATTCCAGTTCTTTCACACAATTATCCATATACAAATTGAACAGCCATGGAGACATTACACAACTCTGCTAGACACCCGTTGTAACATCAAACCATGGTGTGAATGATCCATTGATCCTTACACATGCAGAACTTCCTTCATATAGGGATGTGATTGCGTGTATAAATTTGCTATTCACCCTGTAATCAGAGAGTACCTTCTATAACCTCTCTGTTATAACCATATTGTATGCCTTTTGCAGATCTACAAAGGCACAAAAAAGTTTTTGATTTTTCGCTAAAAACTTTTCCGTCATCACTCGTAAAGAAAAGATCTGATCCATGCATTCTCTTCCACCCACAAAGGCTCAAATATCTTTCCGGCTGTAATTTATTCTTGACTGTCTGTGTACGATTGAGTAAAGATGTAAAATTTTAATATTTTCAAACATCTTTTATTATTGTAGTTATATCAGTTATAAACTATTCTTCATTTCATTTCATTTATTTCAATTCTAAGAAGTAGAATTCCAAATGATAGAACTGAAGTTA
Organism: Eubasilissa regina; assembly: GCA_022840565.1. Lineage (NCBI taxonomy): Eukaryota > Metazoa > Arthropoda > Insecta > Trichoptera > Phryganeidae > Eubasilissa > Eubasilissa regina. The sequence continues at coordinate 19,952,736 of JAINEB010000018.1, read as the reverse complement.
TATTTTAAAGAAATATCTTGAGATTATTGGAAGGCAATCATGTATTGATATGATTTTATTTCTTGTTTCACGAAAAATGAGCTGTCAATTTATTATAGCCAATGCCCAGATGAAAACAAGCTGCACATAACCTCATTTAAAAAATATATATATATAAAATAAAAATAGCATTTACTGCTTACGTCAAACAAACGCATTTAAGCTTATAGAAGACAATTAGTTAGCCCACGTCGTCATGTGCAGAATTCTTTAAGAGTACATTTTTCTATAACAGTTTTCTACTACATGTACAGTTGTAACATAACTGAACATAGCTAAGAAAATGTTGAAACAGTCCAAATATGACCAAACTATGTCTTGACTTTATTCAATACCTAAACGAAATTTAAATATTTACTTTAAAAACTATTTTAATTTTAAGATGATCCAATTTGCCCATTTTGCAGTTTATTTGTCTTTTTAAAAAATATTATCCATATATTTTTTAATATTTTCGAAATATGTAAAGTATTAAATATATTTTAATGTGAAGCATTATTGTTGAAATATTAATAATTATATCCAAAATGCTTTGTTTAAACCACTATTTATTCATTATTCTACATGTTTCCATACCTATGGTATTGTCTTCAGGAAACAATGTATACTGAAATTAAAAAATAATGGATAGATAACAATAATTATTCAGAATTTTCCAATCACCTTTTGGAAACATGGCATTCATTCCTTTGATATTAATAAGGGTTTAGAAATTATACATACAAATACACAAACAAAATAAAATTTACAGTTAGATAAATTTTAAATTTTAAAAATAAGAAAAAGTGTTAATAACAAGCTTAATATTATAAATTACCAAATCTTCTTTGCAAACAGTCATTTTTTAATTTTTTTTTCATATTAGTTCTTATTCGCCATTTTATATTTTTGTTTTTATCTATGCCTGTATTTTTTAATTTCAGTATACATTGTCTCCTGAAGATGATACCATAGGTATTGAAACATGTAGAATAATTAATAAATAGTGGTTTAAACAAAGTATTTTGTATAATTATTAATATAAAATGAGGTCACAAAGTAATTTTGCAAATATTGAAGAAGTCATTATTGTAGAAGTTCATATTAATCGGAAAACCATCTGGTGTTGACATTAAAATATTAATAAGCGCAATGATGAAGCAGTTACTTTGTCACATTTCAATTTGTTATAATTAATTAAATCTGAAGTTCATCCAGATTAACCATGTCTCTTATTTACATGCAATGTGTAAAAATACACATAATTCGTATATATAAATCCTCAGGTAAACTGATTCAAGATTCTACATAATAATATTCTGATAACATTTAAAAGTATGTCGATCATAAATATTCAATTATTTCTGACTGGCAACGTTTCTCTGGAAAAATGGTTTGTATTATTTTCGTTTGTCGTGTTTACTCTTTCCGTCTTCCCAATGGATAAAGAGTCCACTGTCTCTGACCCTCCTGTAGAGCGAAATGTATTTACCGGCAGCAGTAGTCCTCGGAACGATGAACTTCTCGCAGAAAGTCGTTCTGCAGGCCGCAGCCTCTGACATTTTCCCTCCGTTCACCGCTCGCAGGAAGGCCAAGACAAAAGTATAGCAGTTATAAGATTCTTCCTTGTAATTATCCGGTGTCCAATAAGGTTGTTTGCATATCTGAAAAATTATAAAACAATTTTAAAGAGAAGACAGTGCAAAATAATGATTTGTGTACACAAAGCTACACTTGCAATCTTACGAGGGATTACAATTATTAAAATACTGATCTAAGCACCTAACTAGTAATGAGATTAGAATTAAGACCATCACATTAGTGCGTATGTGTCAACATATTCATTGGTTAAAAAAGTTATGTTATTATATGTCTCACAAGTCTATGCGTTTTTTTAATATATGCACAAAATGCACCCTTTTTCGAAAACTAAAGATATTTTTAATCAATTCTGTTTTGCAATGATAGTCCTACCTATAGTGCTACTTTTTAATTAATCTATGTATTTATTTTTTTTGAACCCAAAATTGCACGGGAGATAATAGATTCTCAGTTACACTAAATATGATTTATGATTTCCACTATCCTTTACATTAGGTGTTGACATAAAGGATCCACTCGTCTCCCGTAACAATACGTCCCAAAAAGATTCAGATTGCTCCTGACAACACTGCTAACCTCCTTGAAGCCTACCCAAAATTCCCAGAATAATATTTTTAAAACCATTCTTTTAATTTAACACATTTCTTTACTGCATCCCTACTCATTGCACTACAAATGTTGTCAGTAGCCAAAAATCATATTGTGTCCAAGATGGGACTCATAAAGCAGAATGTAGTATAACTGGAAATCTTTTGTTTCCTCTATTATGATCTCCATGTCAATGTCAATTTATAAATAAATAAATTAAAACACTGCTAGCACGACCACCGTTAAAATTCGGTATCATTAAACTTTATGACAATTTACGACGGTGTTTTGATCTTGTCGTTTGTTTCATAAAACTAGATTTTGAAATGTTGCAACTCCTTTTTTCTTTTTCCATATCTATACAGTAACCCCCCGAATTACATAATACATGATTTACGTAAATTCAGTTATATAAAATTACAACTACTAGCGTATATGAACATGTTTGCAGCCTTCGCGTTTTTGACATCCATTTCAGTATGCAACAAATTAGTATGTAATATTAGATCATTGGCAGTAGTCCATGCCTCACGCAGTTGGTTTAGTCACTTAGATGACAACTCAGATGACCCCGACTACCCACAACCTTCAACATCGAGAGTGGTAGCCAGATAACAGTATTTAAAGTTTACATCCGAGTAAATATTGCTATTATTTCATATTAAAAATAATACTGTATAATTAGTATTCATATACGTACATATAAATAATTTACAAATTTAACTTACGTAACATTCAAGTTATGTAAAGATTTACGGAACGCATTACTTATTTGACTCGGGGGAGTAACTAAATATGTATTACATGTTTTGGCATTGATGATACAATACCATAAGAAGAATTTACGTCATTTAATGAGAGTAAAGATTTATGAAACATCTCATACAGGTAAGAACGAGCACCATTTAATGATATTCATGTGTCTGCGGCTGCAAGCAAAATCGTAACATCACTTTGATTTGCAAGAGTATTATCATCTTTGTTCACAAAAGGAGCGTAATATACAAATGACTCAGCACTTGAGATCTACTTTATTAATCAAAATGCTTTCATGGTGTCGGTAGGCACACAACGGTGCGTGAATAGTAAGACAAATTAGACAGCTGCATACTGATATTTGTAAATTTACAACAATACATTGTTAGGCCTAATTCATATACATATGTAAAATGAACAAAAGATGGCACCTGTTCTAATGTTTCATCCCAATGCTCTGCCCAGGATGGAGGCAGCTGCCCGATGAGAAGGCACTGACCCCAATTTTCACCTTTTCTCTGCAGACCCTTCTTGTCAAACTCTATCACTTTACATCTTGAAGATGTAACACCAATGTGCAAATCCTTAGAGTTGAAGTAATCACTGAAAATAATTTATATACATATATGATTTTTGAATTCTTAATATATTTTTATTTATAGAAAGCCACCAAATCACAAGGAAGGTTACATTATGAGCAGGTAATGAAAAAACAATATCTCAGAACGCTTGTAGGATTCTTCTGAAAGAATTATATTTTTCAAGTATACTGCTGGCATACTTGGGTTAAATTTTTAGTATAGCTTTTTAACTTGCTTAGTGATGTGTTCAAACCTTATTATGGGATACGAATAAGTAAATTCTATTTTTTATAATGCAAACACTTAGCTTAGTTTGAAAAAAATAAGAATATTCATGAAAATCTCTATAAAACACAACTTCATTTTTTTTAATCAATTGAACTTTTTTTCTAAGCAGGTTTGGAAAGCATTTCTCCTGACCAGCTAACTGAAAGAGAAAAAAAGATGTGTAGGAATAAATGTCACATCAATATTCTTAGTAGGTACTTTTCAAACCAAGCTATGTGCTTATCCAATGAAAAATAAGACTAATTATAATAGGTGTTCTCCCAGGATGATGCTCGAATCCGAAACCACTTGGTCAGGAAGCAAATGTCATGCCGCTTAGACCAAATAAACACATCCTTTTCGACACAATCTTTTGATCGTTTAGCTTTTGTGATAATTTCAAATACCTTACAAAATACTGTGATGCCTATACAAATTTATAATTATTAAAGCATAAATTATTGGAAGATTGTTCTAGTTAATCTCGTGGATTGTGAGAATTCAAATTTTGAATTGTTTTTCAAACATAGATGGATTCAGAAATCAGAATTAAGTTATAAAATTGTATCACAAAGCATTAATATCATGTTAGTACATGATTCAATGAGCTAACTTGGATTATACAAATAAAATAATTACATGAAAAGAATAAAGCCATGCGTGTGTGTATAAGCCTAAATACAATTATTATCATATAAGTATGTCCGCGCGCATCGTCCAAATGTTCCTTGCTCCCTTATTTTCTCAGTATTATGCTATCCCGCGCGAACAAAGCGAGAATGTTCGAGAGAGGTCAAGCTACGCCACCCGGCGGGCATGACACACGTGCACCACACTTGTGCACCAGAGGAAGGAATATGAAGTGAATATATATACATATATGTATATAGGAGAGGGGTTTGGTACATTAGTTGTGGGACGAGGAACATTCTACATACATTCTTGGTGGAAAAATAAATCCGATAGGTTATGACACATTTATGCAACAGTAAAAGTAAATACTCTTCGAAAATTAAATTTTTGTGTAAACAAGACATTTTTTTTACATTAATGCATGATTATTGTATTGTCAACATTTAAATTTTCCTTCTAATAGTCATATTTTTAAAAAAAGTCACAAAGCTATTTGATTGTGTAAGTGGTACCAAAGTGATCACTCGGGTGACACCAAAACGAAAATATTAAAATGAAAAATTTGTGTTAGTTCATGTCTATATATTTGGTGGTCTGTGACTAAAACATATTTTTAATAATAATCTTCATTATTGAAATAATCCAGTGGATGAAAAATATTATAACATTGTATCTTATAACATACACACTTGTGTACATTAAAAAGTGTAGATCAAAATTGTTTTCAGTTATCATTCTTCGATATATTTTAAAAAGTTTGAACATGTTAACTTATCATTAAAACCCATATTATGATTTGTAAAATGATTCTACAATTTGTACACCTTTAGCCCTGTACCACCCTATAGATCCTTTGATGGAATACTTACTTTAAGAAGTCTCCAGTCGTGGGCTTGATTAATACCGCGCAAGAGTTCTGCGATGCCTTCACAAAAGGGAATGGAACTCTGGAATAAATTTATGTGTCAATAGATAAACTATTGGTTGATTATTTGATTATTAACATAGCACAAGGATGATTAGCAAACCAAAAAAAATATTTATTTAATAATCTAGTATTGCTTACGCATGTGCCTAAAGAATTCACAATTACGGCAAACTGCACTTAAACACTGTTAGTTTTTGGCAAATTGAAGAGTTCAGAGAAGAAATATTTATGTCACTCAAATATAGTTTACCACAAATCAATTTTTTAAAGTGAGAGATTTAAGAATTGCATTGTTATATGTTTTTCCAAATCGAATATCAAGATGATATAGCATGTTCGTATCCACAAAATTTTGTGAAAAGGTACTTCGATTATTGAGTATAATTTGGTATAATCAGCTTATTTTTGACAATTACATAACAATGCACATTTATTCCCTACTCTACTCTTCAAATTGGGATAAGAGAACTTTTCATAAAAGACAATATTAGAGTTAGCTCGCCATTTTTCCTAACCTTCCAGATATCATTTTTGACAGTTTACTTTCATTTGGCAAAACTAGATTGCATCTGAAAGTACCTACCTGAAAGGTAGTAATCCAAAATTAGCGACGGATAAATCAGCGTTACAGACTGGACATAATTCAGGGAGAACTCTACAAAATACTTTTGGTCCACAATGTTGGAAACAAATAATACCAGGCTCCATTCTGAAACTGAAAACACCAACGTAAGTTTATTTTTAAAATTTATGAAAAATATAAAATATGGAACATGCTTCAAATATATCCACAGCCACAATAATTTTATAATGAATGTATTAAATAGAAATAGAGAAACACACAAGCCAAGAAAGGGGGTTCATATTCTGATTATCAGTGTGGGATGGATGAGGAAGCTATAAAGAGCCGAATTCAGAAATGATGAAGATAAATGTACAGAAAGTGAGTCACAGAGACAAAGGAAACATCCCTTAAGATAAAAAAGAAGATAATAAATGAAAATTCATAATACAAGATAAAATAATACATGTAAGTTATTTCGGGAACCTTAAAAAAAGCAATCCCATGTTTAGTATAACTCTTGAGTAATTGACAATTACCTCAACCAAAACTCAATAAATAAAAATAAAAAACTAAATGTTTTGAAATGATACAATGCCAAGTAGCTGCACAATAAAGGAGGACTTACGAGAACTTATTTAACTCTCGGCATTTAATTGTTTTTCAAATGGCAGGCGTTTCAAAAAGTATGAAACAAAGTATTATAAAGTTCATAAACAATATTACTTCAACAAGAGCCAGCGGAGAACTTACATGATTAGACACATACTAATTCATAGTTTTGTATCATTATATGTTGTCACAGTGGCACCCTTGAGTTTTAAGAGACACTTTAAAGGGTTGAACATATAATCTGACTATGATCTCGAACACGTGAGATTAAGCAAAAACAATAGCCAGGCTATAACCAATTCACTGTATAATGTCCAGGAATTACTGCAGCATATGCATCTGGCAGATTGCTCATAGCACAATAAAACAAGGAAGGTTTTGGTTTTTCCTTTTTAAGTATTTCAATATGAAAAATGTACGTCCAAATCATTTCAGGTTCTTTAAATTAGACTAAAAAATCTTAATAACCATTATTAGTAAAAGCAAATCATATAAATCATTTAAAGATATAGACTAAAAAATCTAAATAACCATTATTAGTAAAAGCAATATATGTATTTACTTATTTTAGATTTTCACAATATTTGTGACACTCGAGGTTCCTCCAGGCATTCTGTTGTGATGCGTGTACATTAAAACTTGTCTCAAAACTGGTCTAAGGTACAGTTTAGAGTGAGCTGTCATTTGTTGTCTGTTGTATTTTTTTGCATACCAGAATGACCAATTGATGCAGATCAATCTTTACCGCCAATCTCCGAAACAGCAAAGTCTCATCCACATTCTTGTATCATTAATGTTAAAAAAACTCTTGTGTGGACCCAAAATCTAATACTGTATCTTAGCAGATGCATCACCGCGTGATGAGTTCAGAAACAAAACTGCCACTATGCAATTAAAACAAAATAAAGGATGATGTATTTGTGAATGATTATCTTGTAGTAGTATCAGTTTTATAATTGATAACTGGTCTTGAAAACATGTTTGTATCAATCATTTTATCAAAAGCATATGTATTTTAAAATCTTCGCTCTGGCTATAAAATTAGTTACAAATACTTTATCTCTATTTCGTCAGTCGGATAGTGGTGGTTTTGTCCACCATCCTCATTTTATTAATATTTGTTTGCTGTAAAATTTTTCATTGTAGCATTGTTTATTGTGTCTTATAGCTTACTACTAAAAATATGCTTTTGGATTTTCTCAATATTTATAGTTCTTACTTGATTCGGTTTTATTTTTTTAATTTCAATTTTATAACATATTTACAACAAAAGTGTTACATTTAAATTTTAAATAGGTAGCACTATTAAAATCCGTCTAAAAATCTACCGTACCTTTGTTTTATATAAGCGACAAGTTATCACAATTTATTCCATAGAAAATTACTTTCAACCCAGAAAATAGGTAATTAGTGATTATCAATATACCGCACATAATGGACTTGAGGCCTAACAACATCCCTTTTTGGATTTTAGCTTATTATTAATGATGGTTAAATCGTTATTTAAACCGTTACTGTGATAATGACTGACTGCACAATGATTGGTAACCGATTGTTCATAATTATTTGAGCTATGACTGGTAAACTAGAAAATAAACCTCCAACCGTTAAATCTTAATTACCAATCGTCACAATCACATTCACATCATGGTTTATCATCACTAATTATTATCGTTTTCCTTGATGAAGTACACCATTTCATTCATTTAAAAAAGAAAATGACCCTTTGTATTCTGCTTGCAGCTGATATCAAAACGTCAAACCAATATACGCAATATACAAACGAAATATAGATCTACTCTGCATACCCACATGAAAGATAGATACATAACATACCTATATAAACAATTATTTCCTATTTCACATATTTTTTTTTTTATTTTGAAAAAAATTGTTTGCGAATGAAAATTTTTTAAATAAAAATAAATGCATCAATGCTTAAAATGTTCCAAGGAGTATATTGTAATTTCTCACGGTTATAATGTGAGAACAAACCGAGAACGGAAGCGCTGCAGAGTATAAAACAAAATATTTTAAAAAAAACTCAATTTTCCCACCATTTAGGAACGATTATTTCGCTTACAACAGCGACATCTAACCTTTTTTAAAACAGTTAGCCCAGCTACAAGAATTGTTGACATTCTGACAGGCCAGTGATTCATAACCTAGATCTTTGCTCTTTATTGTTCTAAAGTGGAACGAAACTTGAACTGTATTTATTTAAAACGAAGTCGTGCGATTTTCGCAATACAAAAATTTTTATCATTGCGTACATCAAATTTTCCATATTTGCTAATTTTATTCCAATTTAACAAATTAGGAATGAATAACTTTACACAAAACTAAATAATGTATTTTGGTATCGTCTAATAACATAAGAATTCATCATATAACGCAAATAAATTAAGATAAATATAAATACATGTCGTATATTAAGTTAATAAACAGAAATACTCTAATTACCAAGAAAAGGGAAAACATTAATGTTCATAGACCACTTGACGTTGCATTTTTCACTAGTTTTTCTTTTTTGCAAGTGAAAAAAGTAAAACTTATAGCGGGAATAAAAACAAACTAGACAAGTCTGAATATTTCAGCATTTTTTGAAAACAACACGTTCATTTTGTACAAAATTTAACCATTTTATATATTTGAAAAATATTATACAACTTTAGGTAGTTTATCCGACTATATAACACGCCACTAACGAGTTTTCGCACTTTCAAAATGCTTGAAATTCTTTTGTTTTGACAGGATTGTTTGATACCTGCGCACGACATCCGCGCGCAGGTGCGGCCGATTTGAAACTGATGGTAGACAGCAGACAGGTAAATACCGCCTCTCGGAACTGAACTATTCACCGTTTGATTGCATTCCGATCATTCGTTGATAAATAATGTCTAGTACCGGTTCAGTAGGATAGCATACGAATTTTCACTTCTACCTATTATTTTATTCTTCCTCGTTAGTGGAATGCTATAAGAAAAATAGTTCATACGCTGGCGAATTTCCCGCAGAGCTGAATCCACTGTATATCAGAGCAATTCGAAAGTTGACAGATCGGCAAGTTTCCAATATAAAAAAATAAATTATCAAACAGTCCCCCAGTAAAATTTGTTATGAAAACTACATTAGAAAATTTAGAGACATTTTTACTCTCACTTTTAGCATGTATTTTATATTCACCTTTGCCGGTACCGGTACCTGGCATGTCTTACTTGCTAAGTGAATGCTCTGCCATTTCACTCCCCCAGTCAGTTATCGTACCAAATTGTCGTAAAATAATATAATGCGTTTTTTTATTTGTCAGAATTAAATGCATTGATTACACTTTATTATTTATACATTCATAACATGAATTTTAATACTAATATTTAATCATTTGTTGAAAAAAATAGTTAATCCTAGTAATAACTTTGAAATAAGCCAGTATTTAATATATTTAAAATTGCTATTTCCACGCACAACGGGTATGCATTCCTTAGCAGTATAGTGATAAATATTCCTGCCTGTCACGCGGAAGACAGGAGTTCGGTTCTCCGCCGGGGAGATTTTTTATTTAATTTTTATTTTTATTTTCATCTTTATTTAGAGTTTTTTATTAATAATAAACCTTGTACATAACAACACGCGTTTTTGTCTCCGCGCTCTGGGTACCCCTGACGGCGAAAATCTAAACCGACAAAATGGCGGTTGCGTTAAACTTATATCATCTTTAACACAATGTGTTTTATCGGAGGCTTTCCCATAACTTAAAAAATAGGACGATATGATAGTATGTTTGTTTGAATTAGAGTTAATAAATTTCATAACATTTTATAGTAAGTTTCGCGGTGGACTGTAATATTTAAGAACCTACGGGTATTTAGTATCTTTGTAGATGAAATTCATAGTGAGACACCTTAGACTTAGACTGAGACACGTAGATTTAGTAGGTTTAGGTAAGTTAGAGCTTTTCGTTCAACCGTGTCTGTATAATAAACATAGCCCACACTATTTTATGGGTGGATACCTGAAATTATCGGAAATTACGAGTTGAAAATGTTAAAGCAGTATATACAAAATCTGTACCGTTGCGTAAAATATTATTGTATGAGATTTATAGAAAATCATGTTAATCTTCAAGTCTACGTACTTCAAAATAAATATTTGTAAATTTGACCCATTAATATCGTATATATTTGTTTCAGATCTCAAGCATTTGATGACCCATCACCCATGCAAGCTAAATACTTTTACAGATTATTAGTAAACGTCTGAAGCAGTACATGAGCTGGCAGACACCCCAAGAATGGGCTGGCTTTATAAAAATCAATAGAAACTCGAGTGCTAATACCTAATATTCCCCAACTTATGGAAAAAGCAGAGTGTTTCTATAGCCAGTCGTGCTATGCTTCATCGACTATAAAAAAGCAATTGACTATGTGAATTGGAAATGCACACGGAAAGTACTTCGTGGGATGGGAGTCCCAGAATACTTTGTGCTTCTCATTCGCAATCTATATTTGGATAATACCGCCACAGTTAAATTCAACTCCATCTCCTCTAAAAGGAGTCTGAAAAGTATGTATACAGGGCGGCCCAAAAAAAATTAAAACATCTCGAAACACATGAGTTATTTAAAAACATAATATAATTAATTGTACATAATTTTTATATACATAATAATTTTTTTTGCACAATATTTAGCTAATCAGAAATCATCAAAACATCCCATACTGCATAATCTACTGGGTTTAAATCTGGGCTGTTCGGTGGCCACATGTCTGGCTCGATGAAATTAACATTCTCACGACGATGAAAGATGATTATATTTCTGGCTTTGTGTTATGGAGTTCCATCCTGCTGTAATGTTCAGTTATGCTGTAATATCTAAATAGGCTTTATTTTGAAACTCTTTGATCATATTTTCCTAGCACTCCAACGTTTTTCAATTCGCAAATTTTTAATCAGAATACGGTCTTCTGCAGTGATTTTTGTCATTCTGGGCAACAATTTGAAAAAACCAAATATAAACAATGGGAAAATTAATAATCAAAGAGAGCGACCGAAAATTGTCGAAATAAAACGTAAAATAGTTAAGTAAGTAAATTAGCAAACTATTTAAGCTATTGTTGATGTAGTTAAACAGATTTTGACGTTATTATATCACATTTTACGAATTGTTCTCTTTTTTGGGGTCTGTATGTCTATTTGAAGAATACATCATGAAAAATTCGCTCAAAAATTGCAATGGTGGAGTACAAATTGGAGACAGAAAAATTTCCAATCTCAGATACGCGAACCATACAACATTGATCGCTACATCGGAAGAAGATATGGCTACACCACTCATTGAAGAAGAAAGTGGAAAATTTGGCCTTGAGATTAACAAGGAAAAAACAAAGCTATTGCCAATTCATTTATGTGACCAGCTTTCACGAACAGATGCCCTTCCAGACCTTGAAATTGTCAAGGATTTCAATTATCTCGGGTCCATAATTACCGACGATAGTAGCTGCAAGCCAAAAATTAAACGATACGGCATGAGTATGGCGAAATGACAAAATATGAAAAAACCGCGACCGACCGAATGGAAAAACGCAAGTGACACTGGTGACAGCCCTAAGATCAACAAAAAAGTAGACAAGGGAGCGATAGTTCATGGAGATTAGGTATAGGATATGATTAAGATTAGGTACACACATCTCAAACATTTTCGACTCATATTTTTAGTATGTACCTACCCCTGAAATATTGTATGCTCGGTGTGTTATATTCTTCATTGCTTCCTCATTTTATTTGAATAATAGGTATGCTCTCGTTCTATTTATCAGTGAAAGCAGATTATTGTCGTTAAGCCTTGCAGACGGCTTTGTCACGGCCACTGTGCGACCGTGACCAATGTCATTACAATTGATAAAACAGCAATCTATGTCGTGTCATGTACCCTTGTACAAGGTCCCGTAAAAATTAATGATGAACCAAACAAATAATACTAAATAGATAATAAATAATATTTTCCAGATTGAATTTTTATGATCGGAGAGTTTGGCCGTTAAAGTTAATGTTGCCGTCAGTCTGCTCTTCATATAATATGCAATAGACAAAGAATGAATCAGCATGCTCAGAGCAAATCATATACTATCCTTTACGCTGGTTTCGAGAGCATAATGAATATTATGGAAACATATTAGTGAGATGAACTATTAAATATTCCGGAAACATTTTCGGCCTTTAATGTATTTTGTATTTAATTTACTGTAAATAACGCAAATGTTTGTTTGAAATAAAATAAGGCAGAGGCGAGTTTTTATTTTAGAGATAAAAAATTGTTAATAATTTGTCCAGCAGTTGTGCAATGGAACTCACCACTGCCGGATGCTGATTGGCTATCTTTGCGTGAGCCACTACGCCACTGCACCAAGCCAGGGATCGAAAACTTACTTAGGTACTTACTTACACAATTCTCGCCTCATCCACGTACATACATCTTCTCGTACAAGCTCGCCGGTTATTGTGGCTTTTAATAAGACTATCTTCCGGCACCTGGTCGTGCCAAGTCTTTCGTGGTCGTCCTCTATTTTCGGTACCTTCAACACTTGCGTCATATATTTTTCTTACCATTCTCTCCTCATTCATCGTTCCATATGACCAAATCGCCTAAGTCATCCTGTCTTAATCTTACTCACTGTACAAAGATCAGCTTTACATTATTTCTTCATATCGAGAACATAACAATAATACACAGTTCATACTTCGATCTCTTGTCTCGGAGATAAGTAGTAAGAGTCGGTATGTCTACACTGCGTACAAAGTATAATGAATGACGGCTCGCTTCGTGCTCAACTTGCACTATTGAGACGAGTCTCCAGACAGGCCTTATCCGTATACTCGTACAGTCACGGTGTACAACATACAATGTTGTCAGGCCTCAATTTTTTTGTTGTATAAAAATAATTTTTGTATGCCTACTTTTATTTTATAATTTATTGTTGTTATTGAGCAGATTTCGAGGGTTACGCATCAATATAAGACCAAAGGAATAGATCTATTCATTCTTGGCAGTCGGTCGGCAATTGGTATTCTTGAGAAGACCGGGGCCTATACGGAGAATTATAATTATTCACTTTTAATTCTTTGAGATCTTGTGTCAGTTTATTATAGATTTGCGGTGCACAAAATAAGAAAGATCGTTGCCCAAATTTTGTATTCATTTTTGGCACCAAAAAGTTTCCAACGATTTTGCTTCTTGTTCCCTTTGATTCGAATTGTGGATGTGAAGTTAAGTTTATGAAAAATAATTCTAGGTTTAGATTAATCTGGTATAAAGTTATCTTATGTCCAAAACTTGAAAGGATCTAAAAAGTTCTTCATAGTTATATCTAAAAGGCCTCTCGTTTATTACTCTGATGACCCATTTCTGAGCCTTAATTAGCGAATCCATTAAAGTAAAAGCTGCTCCGCCCCATGCACATATTGCGTAACTGATTAGACTTTGAAATAGTGAATAGTATACCATTTTTAATAATTTATTTATTATTATTACCCACGCTCTATTCGGGCATTAACATAATTTGTAAATTATAGAAAATTTCGTCAGAAGTGCAATACACAAAAGAAAAAAATTATATATTGTTAGCATGTTTTTTCACAATCAAAATTAAAAATAAATATAAATTTAAATAATAATGTGATGTTCATGAACCTGCGTAATTTTGTCACTTTGGGGCTTATATATTAACGATCAATATGAGGAATCTATGGTAAATTTTCATCAGTTATTAACCCGACATATCTTAACTCACTCATTTTTTTCAATTATATAGGTTATCATTATTATATTATATTTTATAAGTGTTGTATTTCTTAAATTATAATAAATATATACAGGATTTCGACAAAAACAATCGCAATATTATTTCGAATATTTTCCAAAATATTAGTAATGTATTTAACAAAGTTTGTCCTACATCCATAGCATAAGCGCTTTGGTTTAGTTTAAAGATAGTAAAAATATAGATGTACGCTCTCTTTAACAAATCAAATCTACAAAAATCTAATAAAAATATTGCATTATTTGTTTCTCCTCCAAAAACCGTGAAAAGATTCACTATCTCGGGCAGTTAGTATTAAAACATTGAGTCACGGTCTAACATATCGCATATCATGCAAAGGGAAAACCACACATCCTTAATATCATATTTTTGTATTATTAAGGCGACAATGTTAAATGTGAGAAGTCCAACTGTACACAGGTCCTGGAGCAAAACTAATAGGTCCTGTAATAAACATAGGACACAATACGGCAAGTTTTTATCATTTTTTTAATCGTTGTAGTTATTTTGATTTTCTTTGAAGTTTCATCGCTATTTCTTCATAAATAGAACACCACGGTTAACCAGTAGCTGACAAATAAGAAAAAATATATAATTTAAAAACCTTAAATGCTCGTATATCAGAAAATTTCAAAAAATTGAAAATAATTTGATATTATGTTTATTCTATCTATCTATCTGTGATATTAAATCCATCATGATTTGGTTATTCTTCTTGTTTCTTTAGTCAGCCACGAATCGTTTAAAGATCTAACAGACATTATTGCTTTCAAATTACTTACCCATAATTTTTTTTTTCTTTTAAATATTTCAATATATAAATACCAAATACTCTTTGCAAATAGTCACCTTTTAAATTTGTTTTCATATTAGTTCTTACTTATTCACCACTTTATAGTTTTGTTTTTATCTATGCTTGTATTTTTAATTTCAGTACACATTGTTTCCTGAAGAAGATACCATAGGTATCGAAACATGTAGAATAATCAATAAATAGTGGTTTAAACAAAGTATTTTGTCTAATTATTTAAATATATTTTTAGTTTTAGAATGGAGATGGTTTTTTTTTAAATAATAGATTTATTTATTTTTCTATGTAATTAATTGTAAATTAATTGTAAAATTGACACTGAACTATGCATCGGGAGACCAATGTTAATTATTAAATTTAAGCTAAATAAGAGGTATATTTTAGGTGTTAGACATGGGTTAATAATATTATCCAAGGTAACAACAAAAACAGGCAACCGAGATGTTGAGAATTAAAGAACAATGGATAATTAATCAATTTGTTTATTATTATTAATCGATTTGTCTGCACCAATACCTAGTCTCCCCGTATTACAAATCCACATTTCAATGTTATATTATCGGGATAATTCATTTTCGTTGTGCTATGTTTTCTGACATGTTAAAAAATTTTAATTCAAAGTATTGTAAAATTTTTTAATACTTTGAATTAAAATTTTTTAACAACATGTCAGAAAAATTATCCCCGTATTACAAATCCACATTTCAATGTTATATTATCGGGATAATTCATTTTCGTTGTGCTATGTTTTCTGACATGTTAAAAAAGTTTAATTCAAAGTATTGTAAAATTTTTTAATACTTTGAATTAAATTTTTTTAACAACATGTCAGAAAAATTATCCCCGTATTACAAATCCACATTTCAATGTTATATTATCGGGATAATTCATTTTCGTTGTGCTATGTTTTTTAACAACATGTCAGAAAACATAGCACAACGAAAATGAATTATCCCGATAATATAACATTGAAATGTGGATTTGTAATACGGGGAGACCAGGTATTGGTGCAGACAAATCGATTAATAATAATAAACAAATTGATTAATTATCCATTGTTCTTTAATTCTCAACATCTCGGTTGCCTGTTTTTGTTGTTACCTTGGATAATATTATTAACCCATGTCTAACACCTAAAATATACTTCTTATTTAGCTTAAATTTAATAATTAACATTGGTCTCCCGATCCATAGGTCAGTGTCAATTTTACAATTAACGTTTACAATTAATTACACTACATTCTGAAATTTATTTGCACACAGCGGTGTGTGTTCTTGTGGTTTGAAGATTATTCATATTTTTGCGTGTGGCTGTCGTGTTTTGAGTTTACGCAAGGTGTGTCTGTTTACTCGATAAAAGAGAGCGGTATAATTATACGTCGATTAATATTTTCTATCAGCTGAGTGAGAAAAGAATTTTTATTAAATATTTCTGTTCTTGATACTTTGATTACTTTTAATATTTTCCCGCAAATTTCTACAATCACCAAGCTCATTATCTACTAAATATATATATTATTATTATATTACGTTTCTTTAAACCCTTCAAAATATTTTTTTCAATTCGCTATATATGTATATATGTGCTCTTCTAATGGTGCATCTACACGGATACATTTGTCTCGAAACATGTTTAGAAAATCGCGTAAAGGACATTACGAAGTTGAACGGAACGTTTTATAATTAATTTTCTATTGTATTTGCACGCCGATAAAAGATTAACTGACGCATACCGATCTTTACCACCAAATCTCCGAGCTTAGTTTCATCCGTGTTCACGCTCCATAAGGCATTCTTTGTAAAAGTCTGTTTTCTTTGTTTTTAGGATAAACACATCTGTTATCTACGCCAGGGCTACTTCTATTATCAGAGAATAATAATAGCATTGTGCTCACCAATACTCCGGTCAAATATGGCAAATATTTTTTCTAATTTGGACATGCAATGGAGATTAGTTTATGTCTGTTTTATATTATTGTTCGCTTGTAATATATCTAAATCTAACTCTCAATTAATAATGTACAGTAAACCGCCGGAAAGTTTTGACAGTAAGTATGTCAATTGTCCTGAAAACGTAGTAGAAATTGATTTCTACAAACGTATTCCCAAAAACGTGACGGGAAATGTATTTTGGACCGATTATGTCAGAGCTTACGAAGGTGGACCCTTCGTCAATTGGCGCTCAGGGGATGCCAATATGGGGGAGATTGAAGACAGCCTAGGTTTTGGTAAAAACAGTAGTGATGATGATATGTGTCTTGTGGTGGATATTCGAACACAAAAACTGATGCCGAAGAATTGTGATATGAAGTATTCGAGACCGTGTTATGTTCCGGCTACCAATTTCTCCGGATTATTGAAAACCGATCAATTTGTGTATTCACGAACTGAGTAAGTAAACATTCATTTAATTAGTACCAACACATTATTATATTATTATCAGCTAAGTAGAACCAGAATAAGTATGTCAATCTCTATTTTGGAAAATATTTACTAAAACAACTCCGATAAATTAGCTGCCTTCTAAAAGCTTTTATTCAGTTAATGTTATAACAGTGAAAATTAAAAATTAACCTTAAAATTATACATTTGGGCCATCCCGCAGGTCACAACAGCCAGGCCGAGGCTACTATGATGTGTTTTATTATTATATATTACCCAGAATAACGCCGATGATAAAATAAAACTAACCACGATAGAATAATCCAGAAGAGACTATAATAAGCTAAAAATATCTGCAATGTAAAATATCTTAAAATCATGACAGTATATTTATTGAATCAACTAAATGGATCGCTTATCTAAAATGTAATTTATTTTACAGGAATAATGTTATATTTTTTTTAGTACATTATAAGATATACTCAGAAGACATTGGGTGTTTCACGGACTCCAATTCTTTTTATCCGGAAAGAACCAATACAACTATGAAAAAGAATTCCACCTTCCCTGGTTATTTAGAAATCGGCGTCACAACCATCGGGGATGGTTATTATTGGTGCACTTTCAAAAATATTCAGTCTAATAAAATTCTTTACATAAAAGATAAAAACAAATATGTTTCTGGATACGCAATAATGGTTAATTATAACACAGCCTTAAATAAATGGCTTCCTTCGGTGACTAATTACAAAGTGATAATGAATCTGACCTGCAATTCGGGTGAGTGCGAAACGTTTTATGATGAGGATCATGATCCGCGAGGGGAACGCGAGTCTACGAGTGATTCGGTATTTGAATCATCCGGTGAATCTTCCAGTGAACCTTACAATGAATCATCCGGCGAATCATCCGGCGAATCTTCCAGTGAATCTTCCAGTGAATCTTCCAGTGAACCTTCCACCGAATCAGCCCTTCAACCGATCTCTAATAAATTCTTCTCCCTCGGCCAATTTCCGAGAGATGAAATGCACGTCAAAAGAATTTATGCTAAAAAAATTCTGGTCCACGTATTTGAAGGCACTGAAAAAAAAATGTATGACTACATGCGTCGAGATATTATATTTATGAGGAAGCTCATTTCGTGTGAGGCCATTCTAAAGTTACCAGAAACCAACATTGGTAAGGTTTACTTATATTATTATTTTAAGTATCGATATTTGTTAAAAATAATTGTGTTTCATTCGTCACGTTATCTTTTTAATGCATAACACATGAAATGTAAATTCACCACTAAAATAAACTTCAACTATGTAATGGAATTGTTCGGTAATAAAATCATGTTAAATACTAATTAAATGTATTAATTAGAATACATATAAAATCAATTGTATCGAAAAATATTGTTGTTGCTACCGGGATTCGATCCTGGATCTCTTCCAATCCGGAGAACGTGCATTAACCGATTATGCTATAGCACATAGTACTTTGACGAAAATTTCTCGAACCTATATGTTACACTTTTCAAATAATTACATCTATCGTTCCATTATTTGAAAGCCATCTACTTTATTTTATCTACGAATCGGAAGATATCCGGGTTCGAATACCACTAGCAATAAAAATATTATTCGATAAAATTGATTTAATATGTATATCCTTCTTATAAATACATTTAATTAGTGTGATGACCTTGGAATTGTATAAATGTATGTGCGTGTGTGTGTGTGTGAGCGCCGCACTGCCGGGGCGGGTTGCGTATCTGTGGGCGTGTGTGCGGGGTATAAAGGGCGACGCGCGGCAGGCGCTCTCTCTCTGCGAATCCATCGGCTTTATCGTTTACCTGTACTAGTGATTTACCTTATTTATAAATTTTATAATACTGTAATAAACGTGTAATTGTCACGAGGAGTTTATCTTGGACCCCCTATAAAGACGTACTTAGAAGACAAGTACGTAACAATTAGTATTTAAAACATCACAGACCGTCTGTTCTGAATAATTACAACTTCACAATAAGAATGTGTTCTCGTTAATAAAATCACGTTAGTTAACTTCAATATATCTTTGGTCAAGTTTAAAGTGATGTGGAAAAATTTTTAACACAATTTTTTTTTCTAGAATCTCCCCAATCTTCCACACAGCTCAATTAAATTGTGAATAAAATTATCGGCTTACAATTAAGCAAACCAAACTAAGAGTTGAGAGAATTACGTTCCGCGCCGATTCTACAATACTTTAAAAGTAAATTATAATACATTAACGATTCTGTCAAAAGTTTCAATAGCCGATCGTGCACGAGAAAACGTATGAAGGTCGTGTGCCAGGACAGAAGAGCGTTAGCGTTCTATCCTATTTGCCTATTCCTGCGGAGAACCGGCGTGATGGTAAGTTGTACGCGAGTTCAATTTTTTAATTGATATTTATTTATCGTTTAGGTGAAAAGATAACAAATGCAAAAGAATGCAACGTGTACAGCTGTGAAGGTGACTTCAATATGGGAAGCTTTTGGAATATTTCGAATATTCCTGATTGCCATTTTAGTTTCGACGATGACCCTCCCGTTCCAAAGGTTTGTTGTGAATAAATATTTGTGTGATTTGAATCATTACCTCTGAACTATTAAGTGCACATTAAAAAAATATATATGGCACCAAATAAACGCACACTCAAACATAAAAATATACAATTACATTATAATTTTAACAATAGGGTAGATTATTAGGTACATTTACTATGAATTTAATCACTATAAAAATATTATGAATATTACTTACTATAAAAATTATCTATATAAATATAATATGTAAAATAACGAATTAAAAAGATATGTACAATACAGATTAAATGTATTAATTAGAAAGATATAAAATCAATTTTATCGAAAAATATTTTTGTTGCGCTACCGGTATTTGAACCTGGATCTCTTTCCAAACTGGGGAAGGTGCATTATCCAACTACGCTGCGACGATAGTACTTTTGATGACAAATGTTCGAACCCATATGTTACACTTTTCAAATTAATACATCTATCGTTCCATTATTTGAAAGCGATCTACTTTACTGTATTAGTACTGTCGCTGTAGCATAGTCGGATGATGCACCTTCCCCGGATTGGAAAGAGATCCAGATTCGAATTCCGGTAGCGCAACAAAAATATTTTCCGATAAAATTGATTTTATTTGTATATATTTCTATTGAATATATTTAATTAGCGTTTTAAAATATCATAGACCGTCTGTTCTGAATAATTACAATCTCGCAATATGAATGTGTTCTTCTTAATAATACAATGCTTTTATTTATAATTTTGAAGTAATATTAAAAACTGCAACGCCATTGCATTCGTTAATTAATGCGACTCGCATTCGATCAAAAATGTCCCGATTATCGGTTTGGTTCCCAAAATCTTACTGTGTTATAATTTTTCAGCATATTTTTGAAGGCTTAATATAATAATTGACCGCTAAAATCTTACATCCTAGGTCTATCGACTGAATTTATGACTGATAAATACGACCTGAGAGTTTAGCAAATATTTTTGCTACAAACATATCTACGTGAGTTTTAAGTCAATACGAGTAGAGCATTCTTACGTGAGGCTCTATTTAAAATTCAAAATCACCACATAATAGTTTTCAATATACACAATTTTATTTTACACGATTACAGTAGACTCTCGATTATAAGGGATGGTAGTGAAAATATTGGCCCGGATAAAAAAATCCCAGATATTCTCTGCCAAAAAAAATCGAAGAGAATATTGAATAGTGTTGCTATGAAAATGCACAATCGAAGGTGAATGAATTAACCGCTATGCAATTTGTAATTTTTTGTGCTGTAAACACTAAATCTAAGCGCGCCCAAATAATAATTTTATCGAGATTTTATTAATAATTACAACTCGGAATGTAAAATATGATTGGAAATATGACAATTATTCGTGGATATATAAATAAATATATCCTTAATTCATTTTTTCTTCACATTTTAGAGTTCAGATGATCAAATTAAAGATATCCTGAACACTATGGGCAGTATTGCGGCTGGTCCTGTAGACTCTACTAATCTCACATCTGCTGCCAATATGATAGAGAGGGTTTTGAATATAAAGGAAGACGTGATAATGCCTTCCGAGATATTCGAAAGCCTGGAAACGGTGGTCAGCAATGTGATGTTACCAGAAAATGTGACTGAACTGAAAATAGTCCAGAAGAACATGGCTATAGTGGTGGCAGACGGTACCGAAAATATTCCGATCATCGGCATCAAAGTCAATTCCACCGAGCGAGGATTCCTTAATTCCTCGGTCCACCTTTTGACTTCAGGTAAACTATTGCGACAAATGATACATCATATCGTATTTTTGTATCAACTCTTAATTATTTAATATTGAAAATGCTTATATTATTTGTTAATAAACTAATAACTGAATTGAATAACATGAATATAGGTTTGAACGCCTCGTACAGGGATCCAACTTCCAACATGTTTGACCATCAAGCTAAATTATGTATTGTAATTTTCAAGTTTAATTTTATTTCACAATAAAATATTGATTGCGTCAGTGTGATAAATTGAAATATTGTATATTTTAGATAAAAAAAGTGAGAACATCTCGTAACACAAGAGTTATTTCAAAACATAATATAATTAATTATAATTCTTAAGGCGCGACTTGCAATAATAACTCATATTTTGGCGTTTTTTACGAAAATGTGGGTTTTTATTGTTCATTTATATCAGAAATTATTAAATAGATTAGACTTTTTTTTCAACTATTACTTAGATTGGACCTTTACATTAATACAAAAATAATAAACTGAATGTTATTTGTCATAATTAAGACGATACAAATATTATAAGAAAGACCGCGACCATTAGATGCATTTTAGGCATGGTACGAAATTGAGCCAATGCGCTGAATGAATGTAGAGACGAAATATATTTTCTTATAATCTTAAAGCCAAGATTACGGAGACAAATCTGTAGGAAACCAAATTAGCAAAATGTTAAAAATTAATAGAGTTATAAATCATTCAATTTGCAGTACATTTGATGAATTTTTGACGTTTTTAAAATACTTTGTTTTAGTAAAAACATACGTTTTTAAATAATAAACTATATTTAATCACATGCTTTGAGGCTTCAACTACTATTTAAAACTAAGTTTAATATCAGAAACACAATAATCATTTTTTAAATAATATATTTTCAGTCTTATGAAACACGATAATTTTAATTGTCTATCGGACCTTCAGAACGCCGTTCAATTCGGCTATGACAGACGTGGATTTTGTGCTCCGTTGGATTTTCATTAAATTTGCCTATAAAACACATTTTATTACAAATTTTGACTACACTATGAATGAATATTATACTTATTATCGATACCAATTGCTTATTTTTGTAAATTATATGGTTTTGGGCTGTTTTTATACGAAAATAGATTATAATTTTGACTTCTGAACATAATACATGTGTCAAAACCTACGTTACGGATCTGAGCGCTAAGATCTGACAACGCATGCGCGGCTTGCATCGCATTGCGTCTCTTATCTATGGCATTGCGCATCTAACGCATGCGCCTCAAGGGCATAAAATTCGTTTATTCACATGATTCAACGTGACATTCGTGAATCCGTGTTTTTTTTTGTTGGGTTTGGTTCTCATTATATTTTATTATACAAATTATTGTTCTGAAATTACTGCCTCCTGTGACTCAAGATGCCTAAGGTCAAAAAGTATCCATTGACACGCTCTACGAAATATTCCAACAAAATTTTAAATGGTTATCTTCTTGGAATAAAAATCGCAACGTAAGTTGATAATTTTTACCATTTCTATAACAATTATCTATTTGATTTAACAATACAAATTACATAGTTCAATATACATATATTATGTAGTGCAGATAAATTATTTTTTATTGGAAATACATATCCTTAAAGATAAATAATCTTATCAAAAGAATTATACATGACAGACCTGTCTGATACAAATGTATTTGTTATAGTCATATAAATGAATAAAGATGTATTTTAATATTTTAGACATAAAAATACTGATAACTAAATAACAATAATAATATTATTAATTATTTTCAGGATGTTCCCGAACTGAGTATTGAATGTGCGGACTCATGTGAACTTCCTAAATTGGATGGCAAAAGAGTGGTCAACGACATACACCAATTCTTTTCTCTAATTAATCAAATTTACTCCCACAAGTCGATGTTTGGGTGCACATGAACGAATATTGAATATGTGAAAGAACATAAAATTTTATTTCTAAATTCAGTTTAAATTGTAATAAATGTGAATCAAATTTTGTTTTGAATACGTGTGAAGAAAAAAAATAACGAAATTCTGAATAACGATAATGTGCTCGATGAACAACTAATTATTTAACAGTGAATAATAATACTTTTGTCATATTTTCATTTATATTTTAATATTAATAAATATGTAATTTATTAAAACAATAAATAAATATTTAAAAAAAAAACTTTTTTTGTTACAACCATAGTATGATTATTATATAATATTAGCATAAATAGTTTTCTCTTCACAAATACAGCTGCTTCAAAAGTTGTCAATATTATTTATTAGTATGAATTTACGTCAATTTTTTCCTTATAAATCGGGGGCATGATTGTAATAATCATGTTTATCGACACAATGTTTTTTATCATAAACATAACAATTCTTAGGTGAGAACTTTAACAAATTATTTAATTTTCTCCTGATAATTTCAAATGGCAACACATATGTATTATGAATGTTGAAGAAATGCCTATTTTCTAATTGCTTTATTACCCAGGAATTTAAAAAAACCAACAATTGTATACTTGTCCTTTTCTATTGATACCTTTCACTCTAGCAATATTTACGTAAAAAATAACGCACTTTTATGTTTGCTTGATATTGTAAATGAATTAACTATTAGTCTCGTCTTGAAAGGGTATGCAAAATGCAAAAATATCTCGAAATTCAAACTGGAAAAATGAAAGTAGCCTCTTAACATTATCTTTTTTGCACAATATTTAGCTAACCAGAAATCATCACCTACCAGGTTTAAATCTGGGCTGTTCGATGGCCACATGCCCGGCTCGATGAAATTAACATTCTCACGATGAAGAAAGTTGATTGTATTTCTGGTTGTGCGAGATGGAGCTCCGTCCTGCTGTAATGTCCAGCTATACTCCAGACTTTATTTTGAAACTCTGATCATTTTCCTAGCACCCAACGTTTTTCAATTCGCAAATTTTTGATCAGAATACGGTCTTCTGCTGTGATTTTTGTCATTCTGGGCAACAATCTGAAAAAACCAAATATAAACAATGGGAAAATTAAAAATCAAAAATGGTAAGCGGAAATTGTCAAAATAAAACGTAATATAGGTAAATAAATAAATAAATAAACTATTTAAGCCATTTTTGATATAGTTAAACTAATTTTGATGTAATTATATCACATTTTACGAAATATTCTCAATTTTTTTGGGCCACACTGTATATTGTATAGCTAAAAAATAGTTTGTTACATATAGATTTTTAAAATGCATTGCTCAACTAGGTAAGCCCGTTTTAGGGCAAATTGGCAAACAAATCATATTTCACAAACCAATATAACCCATTGAATTCTTGCCAAAACACAATTTAAATACAAATTTAAAGTACATACATAAGAAAATATATAAGTGAAAATATATAAAATCAGAGAGTAAAAATACTCGTGTTGTGGGTGTATATTTTTCGCGAAGTTCTGTAGATTATCTTTATTTATTTTATATTTAAAAATAATCCTGCCGTCTGATTTAACAACGGCATCATTTCAGACTGCACAATTGATTTTTGTCTGTTTTTGTTTTTTCAGAGTCCATAATTGAAGACACAGAAAAGAATTCTGTCGTCGTTAATGTCTCCTCACTGCTAATGACACATCCAAAATCACGCTTATCATTTGTGATCTTTCAGAATGATAAACCATTTTATCAGAGTGAGGACAACGGTAAAAATATCAACAGTCCCGTGTTGAGTATTTCTATAGGAAACCTTACAAGTTTTCAGATGGGCGAATATGTTGATATACATTTCCGACCTTACAACGACCACGAGGGAAGTGACAAGTCTTGCGTCTTTTGGAACTTCAGCATGGGACACAACGGGCAGTGGTCTCGCGAAGGATGCGAACTGCTGAAGACGCCGACTGTCGGAGCATTGGATACGTGTAGATGCTACCACCTTTCGTATTTTGCCCAACTGATTACGAGACACGACAGAAGTATCAGTAAAGAAAATAAATCAGCGTTGACAGTAATATCATTTATTGGCTGTATTTTATCATTAATTGGTTTGATAATTATCTGCATGACGGGAGTTTTATTCGAGAAATGGAGAAACGACATAGTTCATAATCTATGGATGCATTTATCTGGTGCGGTAGCCATGATGATAATCTCATTTTTATTTGTATCGAGTTTTAACTTTCATTCCAATAGTGATAATTTTTGCGTAATTTCCGGAGTAATTTTGCATTATTCTGTTCTTGCAACATTTTTCTGGATGCTCGCGGCAGCTGCGTTCTATTTTCAAATGACAGTCAACGTGTTTGAATCACATTCATCTTCTGACGGGGTGCGAAAATTCAAAGCCATCTTGGTCGGGTGGGTGATTCCGTCTATACCTGTAACATTACTGCTAATTTTTAACTATAAAAGCTACACACACGACTTTGGCGGAAGCGAATTTCATCGCGAATTTTGTTACCCCAGCGGATTAGGTTTCTGGTTGGCCGTTTTCCTTCCAGTCATTTTGATAATCATTTGCAATACTTCGTTATTCTTTTACATCCTTTACTCCATTTATATTACTTCGCAAATCAAGAAGCACGTCGGAGACAACAAACGGTTATTGCGGAGTATTAAAACACTCTTCATTCTGTTTTACCAGTTCGGGTTGATTTGGGTGTTTGGTCTGTTATCCGATTACTTGGTGATGGCGTACCTCTTTTGCATCTCGGCTACTCTTCAAGGGTTCATTTTGTGTTGCTTTTTTGTGGTTGGAAACCAAAACACCAGGAGGCTTTGGCTGGTTAAACTCAATATCATTAAGGCGACAAAACTTCCGACGACTGCTCTTAATAGTTTAAATTCTAGCAGTGTTAATAAATCAAAGAAGATTAATAATAGACCCTCGAGGAAATGTGAGAATGATTCCATTGAACTACCGTCATCGTCAAATGTCGAAGATATTAATTTTGAAAAAATTAATTTATGAAAATGAAGACGTACTCGTAAATGTTGCGTATTTTATGATACGAGTATATAAAAAATATATTTTTCAAAATAAAAACGTTTCGAATATTACATTGTATTACATTTACATATATATATATTACAATTAAAATTTGTATGTATTTAGTTAGTATTAAGAAAACATTCGGATAAAATCGGGTCCCACGATAACAAGGACAGTTTTTTTACATGATTATATAATTAATTATAATATATTTGCAATCTATTAACATTATAAATGAACTGAAAGTTGTATGCAGACTTTTGGTAGAGATTTGTTTATTTATTTTACACCTCGCTATGAAAAATAATTTTAAATTTAAATATATCTTTAATAATTAAATGCTGAATTTTTTATTAAATTACAAACATATCTTATTCTGGAGTCTCGGAGATTTGACAGTAAAGGTATGAATAATTGGATCATTTTGCTCTTCGTACAAAATATGATTAACAGGACTAATTCTGTACTATCGTTAAGTTTCGGGAGCAAATTTCTTCGTCCAGAAGAAATGCTCCTAAAATGTAGATAGCCGACAACCATAGCACATCCATTGTAAAGTGTCAAGTGTACATGCCTTAAATTATTGGCATATATACATATATAGTTCATATTTTTTATTTATTATCTTAGTTTTATTAACCACAATTAAAAGTATCATATATAGTTCCCCCAGAAAACGATTTGATGCGAGTTCCGCAGAAAATAATTCGTATATTATATATATATATATATATAACATCGTGACAATGACTTTTAAAACAAATTAGATGAATTACTGAGGTTATAGATAAGTTACCACCAACACTCGAACCCAGAACCGGAAGAGCACTTGCAATTATATGTAATTTTACGTACAATTTTCGAATTAATATAATAAAAGT